>CM022478.1:16650765-16694962 GCA_011952105.1 Coreoperca whiteheadi
GATAGATAGATAGATAGATAGATAGATAGATAGATAGATAGATAGATAGATAGATAGATAGATAGATAGATAGATAGATAGATAGATAGATAGAGAGAGAGAAAGAGAGAGAGAGGTAAGCAGTGTTAGTAGCATCTATTTTATGAGTGGAAAGGTTATCTGAGTGTTTTGGGGTATTTCAGGAAGTCTAAAATAGCAGCAATCTTTTCCTGCGAGATGCTCTATAATGGTTTCTTTCTGATCTTTGTTTGAAACATTAGCAAGAGATAGCTTATTCGTCAGTTACACACAGACATATTCACACTCATGTGTACTCTAAGTTGTACTTCTAATCCGCATACCTACTTCATTCATTTTGTAATAGATAATTATATCACATTTACATTCATCACGCACATGCTCTCATCTCATGCGTTTCTCTACATCCTCACGCTTTTGCACTCTCGCTGAGTTCCTTTTATTTTTGAACAAGAGTGAATATATACAGTATAAACACTACATAGACACTTGGGTGGACATAGTTAACCACTGCTGCAGTGTGGGTAGGGTAGATCCAGTACTGAATGTCTTCAAAGTTTTTACTTGAACTGACTGGCACTGACTCTAATGCTGTTAATGAGCAACTGACAATGCATAAAGAATTTTGTCTTCATCATCTTTGTTGGCTGTACATTATCATTGAATATTAATGCTTTTAGCTCAGCATCATGTCCCAATGACTTTTGTCTTTGCATTATTGTGGAATGATTTAACATAGAATACAAAATGAGAACCCTCAAACATGGTGTTAAATTTGAATAGAATTGTTACATCTGGATGATTGAGTCAGATTGGATCAGCTCAGTGCTTAATCTTCCCAGCAATCATAGTCAGTGCAGGGTTGATGCTAGTTTTGATAACAGCAAATTCCATAGCAATGAATTTCATTTCCCACAGCCACCAGCACATCACTTGTGCCACATGGCTGGCAGCTGTTAGCCATCATCGAGCCGGCAAAAATAGGACGGTTGAATGAATGTTTTATTGCTCATCCTCTTCCCAAAATGTCCTTGTAGTATCATGACAAACTGTAATCCTTCTCATGTCCATTCATTTTCACTCACTGTCACTTTTGTATCCATGTAAATCTAGTTACAGGGTATACAAAACTTGGTGTCTACAAGGTGGCCTCAAAATGATGTTAATGGATATTTCAAAAAGTACTTATCTTTATCGTTGGTGTATCATTACAAAAATATCTGGTCTGTAGCATGCTATCTACAACTATCTGAAGTTGTCAGGTTGTGTTATTAACAAATAAACTATCAAGGTTTCCCACTTCTTCCCTGACCACCAGCCAGATGAATCTTTGTTGGAAAAAAATAAACTTTAGTAGTTTTTGTTAAATGTTTGTAGTTAGCGTTACTATTTAATAGAAAAGTACACATTTCAGTGCTGTTTAGCTTGACAGAGCATTGCAAAGCTGAAACACACTAACTGCTACCCATCCCTCACTTATGTATTGTTAGATTTGAGCTGCGAAGAGAAAAATCTATCAGAACATCAACCTTCTGTGCTGGTCTTTCTTATACCTTTTTTGGCCTCTTTGTATTGATAACAAAAGAGACCTTCGTCAGAATCAGGGCTTTTTTCCTAACTCTGCTGTCTTTCTGTCTTCATGATTCCCTACAAGCTCGTCCCAATCTGCCATTCATTGCAAATTAATCTGTCTTGGGGTGTCCTGGGGGCCTAAGGGTTTAAGATGTTGCTGACCATATAATTGCAATATTCAATGCTCAGCTGGAGGCCTGTCATTCCTCATCTATCTCCCCTCATTTCCTGTCAGCTCACTATCTAATAAAATCAGAAAATGTCTCCTTATACTGTCTGTCTCATCCTTATTATCCGTATGATTATTTAGTCAGGCAAATAATCACAGGCTGCCACTGAGACTCTTCACACATTACCATAACCAAAAATTATGTCTGTTGTAGAGTGGAAGCTAGAGAATGTGAGGTCAAAGCTTGTTAAGCCGGGTTGTTTTTATTGAAAGGATTGTAGCTAAAACCTGGGTTCTCTGATTCTAATGATTTGAGAGCCTAACAGATTTTTACTTTATCTCATTGTATACGCTTGACATTGATGTCTCATGATAAGGAAATTTAACTTTTTTATTAACCCCAATTATGTATTTGAGGATTTAAGCTAGAAAAAATACTAATAATGCCAAATACAATATAAACAAATTGAGTTTATATTGGCGCATTCTACTGTGTCTATCAGCTGTACATCAAGTAGTGATCAGGGAAATGAAGAATAACAGGTATTGATTGGAGTCATTGATTGGTAGTGTTATCACCTCCACAGAAAGTCTCAATCAATGATCTAGCTTCGGTGTTTGCTACATTACAGACGCTGTTCAGTTTTTGCAGATAGCAATGACACACATACAAATGAGCACATAAAGAGATGTTAGAGATATGTTGAATCTCTACATTTTAATACATATAATATGTATCATATCAAAGTTTGTATAAAATGTATCATATCAACATTTTTGGAAGTGACGTAGCAGAAATCACAGTTCAAGACCACTGTTTGCTTCTGTTTTCAACCAATAAAACCAACTGTTTTTAGTGAGTCGTTGGGACATTTGTAGTCATGTTTGTGGCCACAAAACTGGCTATTTTAACCAAAATCATAATCTTTTCCTAAGCCTAACCAAATGGTTTTTGTGCCTAAACCTAACCAGACCTTAATAACCACAGCATTTGAAATATACAGATTCAAACTTTGCAATAATGTACAGATTCAAAGTAGGCTATCCGTGGTTTGCAGAAACGTAAAATGGTAACATTTTACTCTGGCGATTGGGTTATCTGTAAAGACCAGCTGTTTGTTGCCAAAAGATATCTCTTCGCATGGTTAGCAATAAAGCAGCAGTTTACTGTCATGCTATAAAGGCTAAGCTACATGTAAAAATGTACACGCTTTACATACATTCACAAAGTCTTTTGTTTCTGTCTTTAGCTCTCTCTCACACACACGCACACATGCTGAGCTGATGCACCGAGTGATGGGGTGGGAACCAGATCCGTATGACACTAAAGCGCTCCACACAGCCTCATTACGAGCTCGGCTGGCGCTGCTAGAATACGAGGCCAGCGGCCATGAAGTGACTGTCACTTCTCCTCAGCCACAGCCCTGCTTCCTCCACGTTTTTGAATGTGTGCTCTTATAGAGTGGTCTCCATATATGTGAAGTATTCATGACAGCAAGAGAAGTGAGAAACTGTGTCAGTGTGAAGGAGAAAGTGTGGGAGAAAGTCTGTGTGTTTGATTCTGTTTGCATAGCTATAGCGTTCTAATTCTAAAAATACACACTTTTGATAAGATAATCAGAATTTTAGGTATGTGCTCAATAAACTAGATTGGTCTATGATGCTTTGAGAGTTTCTCAGTTAAACAATAATGGCACTGCCCTGCAGCGTGCATTCACTGCTATATATAAAATACATTTCTCACACAACCAAAAGCACATTTTGCCTGACAACAAATTCCCAACAAGTAAAAGGCTTCCTCCCTATTATCCAGAGGCAATAATGAGTGTATTAACAGGACGGGGTGCCTGTATTTCAGCTCTGATTTCAGCTTCAGACTTCACATTTCATGGAATCATAATCTTGAGTCTTAACTAGTTTTTGGTGTTGGGAGAAGGTTAATGTTTACAAATATTAATTATGTTAACAAGCTATATACAATGGCTACATTATCAGTAGAGGTGTGTTCTCTGGTCATTAAATCTACTGATGTAGCTGATAGTATGCAGATCATGTAATTGAATGACCACCAGTTGATGTTGGTAAATGACTACAAAGTATTTTGTGCTTGAGTATGGAAACAAGCGTACTGAGAGATACATACATTGTTTTAGTTTTTTATAGATTATTGATTGCTGCATGCAGGGCTGTAAAATATTCAACAAATGAGTGTATGTTTTGCTGAAACAGACTGCCAGTATGGTTACATGTGCCTTGGTTTAAGAGGCTGGTACATCCAGGTGCCAGGCTGGATGTCATGTGACCCACTGGCCACCATGTCATGTGACCTATATTAAATTGTGTGAATCAGTGGATGGAAACATAATGTAACCCACTGGACCTACATATCATGTGGACTCAGATCACATGATCACATGATGATGTGCATCCAATAACACGATCTTAAAACTCCTGAACTCTGAGTCCTCTAATTGATCTTTTACCTTTGACCTTGGCCAACTTCCTGAGGGAATATGATGCTCATTTGTGGATATACCACACAGTGTAGATGCACAGACACTGACCATGAAAGTGTGCTATAATGTAGAAACGTATACTCACCACACATTGCACCAGGGGGGCAGCCAAAAGCTCCTTTCTTTCCTCTCTTTATCCGACCATGTTGTCAGTTTGTTCTTCTCCTTCGTCCTGCTGGTTTCTTTCACCTCCCTCTTCTCCTCCTGCTCCCCCTCCCTGTCCCCCCTCTCACCGCTGCTGTTCAGGTCCAGCTCTGTCGCTGGTGGGGAGAATCCAGAAGACACACACACACACACACACACACACACACACACACACAGCTCCAGGCGATGCTTTGAAAATACACTCAGACACAGCTGGATTCAAAGCTTGGCACGCACACACACACACACACACACACACACACACACACACACCTCTACACCCACACTCACACAAGCATACGCACAAACAGCCGAGCTCCTCGACAGTCCTTACACCCCCACGCAGCCACACACAAACATGCAGCTGGTCTATCCGCAGCTGAATGGAGACTATGGCGTTGTGCAGTTCTGCGTTATTGTCTTGATGTTTGGAGGAATCTGTGATTCAGGTCAGACTGAAGGAAGTCTTAATTTCTTGATGACATCAAGTTGGAGAATCACCCATTGTGGCTTATTTAGTCATGGAGACAAAAACATACATCCTTCATGTCGATGCACATAAAAGCATTTCCACACTTATATTTCCTCAAGCAATAAGAGCAATTATCCACTGGCCAAATGTCTGTAAGGAGGACATTTTCAAAGATAATTGGAACAGTTCCAATCAGTCCAGGAAAAAATTCAAATAGGAGACCTTTATGAATGCTTCAGCAGTGTTTGGCTTTTCTCATTTGGCAGTGATATACCGCAGAGTGCCTGCCAAACAGGTACAGCATGTCAATCCAAAATAGAAATCTGTATTCATGAGCCAGGGCTGGTTCTTGTTCTCGTAGAAAATAAGAAATTGTTTTAGTCCTGATGTGGTCTCAGTGATCTCTCAAATGTTAAGTTCCTTCTTCCTTCCTGTTCCCACGTAAGGTAAAGGTCCTGTTATTTCACTCTCCCCAAGAAATTGCACACGCTGGCCAAAAGGAAGCAGGGTCTCTGTTAATTAGTATGTCTTGTCTTAATTTGTAGCAACTTTACCACACTCAGCTGTCATCTGACGTCATCTTGGTCTGTCTGTGTCTCGGCTTGTCTATTTCTGTGTAAAAATCCCTTAGAATAAAAAATCAGCTGTTTTTCTTCCTTCTGTTTCCTCCTCTGTGGTGCAAGGATCGAGCTCTTTCCAGAGTGGCCTGTCAGCATCAATATTTAACAAGAACCTCTTGCTGTGTTGCTGTCATAGTTAAAGTTTCCATGTCCCTGTCGTTGTACTTTGGATGACATGTTCTCTGGTCTGCAGTGTTGTCTATATGGCTCTCTTACTGTCCTTTTTAGCTCTCGCTCACTGCTCGGATGTTAAGTTTTGCTCGGATCTGGCCTGATTTGTTCCCTAACTCTATGTTCTGTTTTTTTGGTCTGTTCTGCTCTTTTTTAACCTCTACTATTTTCTGTATTTTCTATGGTCAACCTTCTTGAAGCTCTCCCATATGCAAAACTCAGTCTTGTTCCCACCTTGTGGCAAGACAGAGTCACTCAGGACTTTCTCCCCCGTTGCTGCTAAAGTACCTTTTCATTAAGACTGACACAGACTGTCTTTTGCTGTTTTCTGTCCACCGTCCACCCTGCAGTAAACCTTCATTCAACCTTCCCTCGACCCTCTTCAGTCATACCAAATCCTCCACTTTGTAAACTCAACCTCTTCTCGCCTTCCTCTCCCTCCAGCAAGCTGATTCACTTGGCCTATATCTCACTCACCGCCTGCCAGTGTGGCTGCTTCTGTCCTCATCCTGTCCTTCCTCTGTCTGATGACTGCTCAATTGTGCTCAAGTTTTCTCTATTTTCCCCTTATATCTCTCTCATGGTTCCTCTATCTCCCGCTACCTCTCTTCTTGCATGCAGAACACACAGTTCTTGCTGTTGTGCTCTGAGTCATACTGCTCTCTCCTCCCTTTTCCTTCCAGAAGCTTTCAAATGTTCCTCTGGTTGTTGTTTTTTTTTTCGCTCCACTCTCTCTAATAACCCATTAGGATCCGTTCAGCATTTCCTCTTAGTCCCAGGCACCAAAATGATGCCTCGGCATCCTGCTGAAACAGATGGAGGGACAGCCTGTGGATAGACAATCAAGCAGACAGACAAAAAGGAAAGAGAGAAGCACACTTTTCCAAACAGAGGCAGGAGTCTGCTTTTAAATGCTTTGCTGTTTTTGTCTGTGTTCTTGTAGCTTCTAATAGTCTCTTAGTTTGATTACAGGTGGTTTCTTCTCACCTCTTCTGACAGGACAAGTGTCTTTTCTCTTGCTGTTGTCAGTGATGCAAGTTTGCTCCTTTTTTCCTCTCTCTATCCCCTTATACTGCTTCTTCAAGTACACGTTTGTCACAGCCTGGGTAAAAAAAATGTAAATAAATGCTAGCGCAGTGGTAATTGTTCCCTGAAAACACACAAGTACAGCAGAGAGACTGTCTGAAAGGGCCAGAGAAGGATTGAAGAAGAAGGATATGTGGCGATGATTAAAAAAAAAAGAGATGCCCTCAGGATCTGTGGAAGTGACAGCAGGAGATATGGAGGGGGACAGAGGAGGCAGCGGAGGGAGGAGGAGAAAGCGTGGGTGGGTGGAACGGAGAGATTATTGTAAGATGGATATGGAGTGAAGCAAGAACAGGAGCTTGCTGGATAAAGGGAAAGAATGAAAGAATGGATGGACAGAGGGATGAGTGGATATATAGGCAGATGGATGGAGGGCTACATGGGGATAGAGGGAGAGAAAGATGGACATATGCATGGATTAATGGTCTGACATGTTGACTGCTCCTCTATGACATCCAGGAAATCTTTGATGCAGCTGTCATGGAAGAAAAGGCCTCTCCCAGTCTTTCATTACTCAAAACTGTTAGTGTTCAAAATGTATCAAATTAATATTTTATAATGAGTTTATAGCTATTTGATATTTTACCTGTATGGGAATCCTGTCGTGCACTGCTCCTCCTCTCTCTCTTAATTTCACCCTCTCTCATCGATTCTCTCCATCCCTCTGTCTGCTCCTGCAGCCTCAATCTGTGCTATCACTAAAATGCAGCATCCCTCTTCCCTCCCTCCCTCCTCCTCCTCTCTATCTCTCCCACAGTGTTACCCTCATTTTCCTCCGCTCCCCCTCCACCCCTCTGCTCCCGTTCTCTCTATATTTGTCCTTCTCTGCCTCTGTCTCCCACTCTCTCCCTCCATCTCCTCTCCTCCTTTTTCTTTCTCTTCCACCACCCACCTCACCCCACCCAAGCCGACCCTCTCTGCTTCCCCCCCATATTCCATCACCACCGCTCCACCTCTCTCTCTCTTTGACTGTCCTTTTCTCGCTTTTTTCACCCTTCCCTCACTAAGAGAAGCCTCGAGAACAGAGTGGACAAGCTCTGGGAGTGGAAAGCTCTCAGGACATCTGAACACCATTCATAACCCTACCACATGAATAATACACACACAATACATTCATATTTTCTCACATGCATGCACATTTGGAAAACACACACACACCTGCCTCTCTCTCCATCTGGCTGACAAAAACACATCCTGCTGAAAAATGAGCATAGAGCGAGGCTTTTGTTATGCATACCTGAGCAACATTCACAGTGCAGCCACACACACACACGCTAAAACACAACACACCGAAAGCATCGATAATGAAAGCAGTTTTTCTGCAGTGTGAGACTACAGCTGCAAATTGATGAAAGATTGAACAGAGAATATATGTAGTGCATTTGCATGTGGCTGCAGCCATGCACAACATATGCAAACACACGTAGTGCACATGCTGTGTAAACGACATTTTAATTTGAAATGGAAATTAAGCTTGATAAACAGCGACCAAGTCTTTGAACAAATACACATCAACTCCATTAGGTTTGTGTTTGTGTGTGTGTGTAGCTGGTTAGAGCTGTCCTTTTGGCCTCTAGCATCACCCAGTGCCAACATCTGTGCTGCCAGCCCTCATTTTTAGGCGACCAAGCACAGCCCTAAAGGTGTGATGAGAACTTTTAGTTTTTATTGTCTTTTTTTCTTTATATATTTTATCTTTCTTTTATTTCAGTCTACAGTCTGAAAGCCCATTTAACCAAAAACTGGCATATCAACCACTCAGAGACCCAGGGTTGCACGTCTTTGCAGCAATAAAACAACCCGTCTCATGCAACACAGTATCATGGCAGTTCGTGACATAGTCACGAAATGTAATCTATTGGATTTGTGAACATGAATTTCAATTTTTTTTGTGCCACTTTCAAACTAATAGATTTCAATTGGAAGTATCATTCATGCCTGCCCCACTTTTTGCGGTCAAGTTAGCAATAATAATATGCAACATCCGATTAGACTTTCAAAATAAAGCTCGCTGAGAAACATTTCAGGTGATGGTCGCAGTTTAGCTTCAGGCACCAATCATACTTGACTAGGTTTAGGACAAAATCATAGTTTGGGTCAGAAAAAAATACTTCCTGAAAACAACTTTGACTATTGGTTTCACGTGGGAAACACACCCTGGTCTCCCATGTGAAAGCCTTTTGTTTGACCCATCTACCCGATCTCCTTCCTACATGGACTTTGTTGCTCAACATTCCTCCTTTTTAGTTTGAAAGTCGGGCTGAGTGTCGCAAAAAAATGGAAAATTCGTGTCCATTTACAGGAATCTCTAGATTATATTTCGTGACTATTTCACAAACTGTGGTGATACTGGCTTGTCTCATGACACCATCAGGCCAAGTTAAACCACTGTTTTGGCCTGTAAATCTTAAACTAGTCTGACTCACATGAAGAAGGCCTGCCATTGGCTGACTATTTCATTCGGAATTCTCCTCCCCTTCCACTATCTGCAGCTTCCATTTTGCAAGGGCATCATTGCTGCATCCTGGGCTTGGCGCCTCTCAAGACGATTGTGTTTGGTTTAAAAAAATGTAAACAAGCCAGAGCATAATATGGAGCACGTTTTAGAGGTCAAGGACATGCATACTCCCAAGTGATTGCCCATGACATGCAAGTGGATTGGCAGCAGAGACTGAGAAACTGAGGAAGAAGAAGATTCTTTATTGTCACATACACAATCATATACAGTACAATGTCTAGTGAAATTCAATCTCTGCATTTAACCATCATAAGTTTTAGGAGCAGTGGCCAGCCGCAGTGCCCGGGGGAGCAATAAGGGGTTCAGTGTCTTGCCCAAGGACACTTCGACATGTGGATTGAACCGCCGACCTTCTGATTGGTGGGCGTCCCGCTCTGAGCGATGTCTCTGAATATCTTTGCAAAAGTTTTGCATCTTTTCTTCTACAAAACGTATCCACTCTTTACTGCACGTACAAGAAAACATCTACGGGGTGCCTTAATTCTGACTTTCCCAGAGGCTTTCAAACATTTTATTTTTGGCTAGGAGAAGTTGACTGCAGTTAGTGGGTTCTAGCCATAGGGTTGATAAAAGTCATATCTCTTCAACTCTGGTCTACGATGACAAATGTTGGACATTGTCAGTCATTTTACAGCTTTTAAAAACCCAAATACATTGCAGGTCTAATAATCCGGACTAATAACCACTGGTTTAAAGCCATGGGTGAGCAGATCATTTACATTGCAAAAAATTAACTTTCAATTGAGAATGGGCGCATTACTTGTCTCGAAGTTGACTCATTCATGAATCACAATGTAAAACAGCTGAATAGGCTTAAGACATTTTTATAAATTGAGTGAACAGTTTTAACATTTGTACAGTTCTGTCAGGAACATGTACGTCACGCGTTATTGACCATTTCACTGAGTGAGTGAGGCATCCGCATTGTAGCACTGGTAACACCAGATTGTCCACTATTGATGCCATATGTAGTTGAAGCTTAGTCTTAATAGATAAGTGGCAATGCCCATTGCATTGTTATTATGGAAATACTGATTATAGCCACTTTAAGCTCTCAACGTGCAGCCCATTCCTTGAATTATATACTGACTGAGTCCACACCTCACATTTTACATCCAATGCCAACGTTCTGTGTCAGTGCAGGAAAAAGTGTGCTCTTTGTGTAGCAAAGTAGAAAGTTAGGGTGTGGAGGATGCAATGGAGGATGGGTGTGTGGTACGTCTGACCTTCAGGCAGGAGAGCGGAATTTGAGTCCCGTCACTGACCGTTTGCCATATCATCACTGCGCTGTAGAGGTGTACTTCAAGACTTCATTACATCACTGTTGGGTGTAGTTACTGGAGCAACACCCAACCACACCCATCTGTTGTGCAGTGAAAGACAACTTTTCAGCCTCGTGTTAAATTACTCTTTAACCACAATGTATTTGCCATAACCTCATTCATTTACTAACCTTTAACCATACTGTAGTTGCCACATGCAGATAATATAGAAAGTGAGAATTTTAAGGTTTTTTGCATTTGACAGTAAAACAATGATGTTATTGAACATAATTAGGGGTGCAGAAATGTCTAATGCTTAATGCTAATGATTAAATATCTAACAGATTAAATGCCAAAAAGAGTCATTTAATGATGATTAAAAGTAAAAGTCCAGGGACTACAGATGAAAATGAGCTTTTAGCTATATCTGGTACAATACATGTAAAATATAAACAAATAACATCATTTCAATTTTTTATGTAATTACAGATGTTTTACAGTCAGTGGGTTTAATATCTGCAGATGACATGATGCTGTGATGTCATGAGGATGTTATTGTTGGTGCCCAGATTTTATGGTGTTAGCCATGGTTTATTGGCATAAATGTTCCCACATGTCAGGCAGTGATAAGAAACCTCATGCACAAATGTATGCACATATTAGAAGAACTACAGAAGAGCAGAATTGACACAGTGGTTAATGCTACTAAATACTTTAGAGATGTGGCAGCTCTGGGGTCTATTTTATGTGATGTGCATTGTATGTTTTATTTGGAAAGAGAGGCAGAGACAGACTGTTAGACAGAGCAGACAGATCATGAGGAAACTACTGACATGCATATCTGGCAGCAGACAGATGCAGAGACAGGAGAGCAGCAGGAACATACATCTTTTTGTTCATTCCACAGTTTGCTGCGTCATTACCCTGATCAGACCTTAGCTGCTCTGTTTTCCTTCAACTGTCCTCTATATCTTCCTTCTGTCTCCCCTTCCTCATTTCACGAACCCAAACCAGTTTTTATAAAAGGTACTACTTTAAACAGCAGAATAGAGTAACACAAGGAGAAAAAAGGTGGAGAGAGTGATCAAGAAAGAAAGAAATAGACAGTGTGAGAGAGGGAGAGCTAAATTAGGAAACAAAAGACAAGACACCGGGGGGGGGGAGTATCTGTGTATGTGTGTGTGCGCGTGTGCATGCTCGTGCATGCATACCATGTGCGTGCTTGCATTTTGTGTGTGCATCTTTACAAAACCCTTGTGAAACCGCAGGCTACTTAATTCAGTTTATCTGGTTCAGTCCTCCCCCTCTTCTCTCCCTCTTACTTTCATTGTTTTGTTTTAGTCTTTTGGGATGTAATGTACTTATAGAAATAGTTAAAGCATAACATATAAGAAATAATTAAGTATAGTTGTAAAATTTAACAACTTTATTAGGTAGGTAAATCACATATATGAAGCAAAGTGGTACGAACCAAAAAAAGCCCAGAATAAAAATCAAATATGTAAGGTTTGTGATTTCAATTTGCCTAAACTGTCAAGTCAATAAAAAGGATACATCATATTAAACAAAGAAAAAAATTATAGTTCCACTTTCAGTGGCTTTCTTTGTCTGGAATATAATATATGGATTTCCCCCCCCACAGTGATATTCCAAATATCGTTGTTATTCCAGTAGCAGAAGTGTTTCACTGCAGATCAATGTGACATCATATTCATTCCTTTTGACTCTGATGCAGGTCTGAGATATACATCGTCTTAATCAGTCATAGATAGATCCATTAGATATAATTAATGTCACAGTTAGAATGTCTGCTGGCAAAGGTTATTGTCATTCTTGTATTATCATTCACTGCTCCCTCTCTCTCTCTCTCTCTTCGCTCTTGTTTTATATATCACTGTATGTCTATTTGTTTGTCTTCTTTTCTAACAGAAATGCTCTAGTCAAGCTAAAGTCAAGGCTGGAATGACAGGATCCTGCATTCACTTATACGTACAGACACTTATGCAAACACTTGCGGAGTATGAAGTTAATTTGCAGGAGATCTGTGTGTATCACAGAAGGATCATCATCACGATGATGTGCATATGAGCATTTCATGTGCATACCCAAAAATGCATGTGTACATTTGCATCACATATAAACAGATTCACAAGTGTTTTTCACCATAAATCTGGGTTGTTAGCAAACCACTACACTGTGTAAATATGCAGCTATAATAAACTGCAAAGGGTTATGGCTCTCTCTTGAGTTGATGTTTGGGACTGCAGGAAGTTCTGTAATTAAGTGTTTTTTTCCAGTGTAGTTTAGTCACAGATCTGTTTGTTGTGGGTGAATACCGTATTTAATCAATATATTTCAATGAGTCTGGTGTGGTGTGGTTGACCAAAAATTAAATAAAATTAGGACTTATTATTTCTCTTGCATCCTTGTTGTAAGTGCTGTTGCAAAGAAAAAGCCCCAAAAGTCTGACAAACCTTTCAAAATTTTTGAATTAAAAAAAAAAAATCACATTCAGTGCCTACAAGGTATCTTTTCCTAGAAAGTGTTAACCCAGAGAAACACTAAACATTTCCTTCTTTCCATCTGGTCACATCATATTTGTGTGTGTGTTGAGAAGTGCCTGGCTAACACATGGTGACTGAGGATTGGCGATCTGACACTATGATGCGGAAATAATGTTGTTTCATCATACTCCTTTTCATTTGATCACAGTTACAAGGTGAGAAAAAGTGGGACGTTAAGAACTCTCCGAAGGGTTTCCTAATATTTGTTGTCAACACAGTGGATGATTTTGGAAATCTGCGTGAACCAAGGACACCATCTCACTCACAGAGCCTTCTAATGGGAAGAACAGTTTGAGTTTCACAGTGAAAGTGAGTGTGTGCTCGCTGCTGGAGAAAAATTGATGTGAATCAATGTGAGCCATCGTTCTTCAACACATTAGAATACATTGGCAGAGAATAATAGAAAATAACAAGTATTCATTTTGCAGTAAAACTTTATTCATATCACAGGCACTCTGTGCCCTCAAATCTCTTTATAACACCGGAAACATTTTATTACATTCATCATACAGAATATCCAGCATTTCCTTGTTAAAGCTACATTCAAAAAGGTTTCAAAAAGAAAATTAGATAAAGCTGCTTTAGAAAATAGACCTGCTGAAATTATACGATACAAAAATACAAATATCTTTTTAGAACACAACAGGATATGCTGTCTTTGTGCCTCATAGATGTAAGTATGTAAACAGAACACAGCCAGAATATGTTTAAAGTTTCTCCAATGCTCAGTCCACGTTGACCATTTTTGAGTAAATCATAATCATTTAACGGTTAACGACTTGGTATTATTATCAATTGCAATCTTCTAACAGTGATCCTTCATCAACTGTCGCCATCTTTACCAAGAACAATACTAAGACTGAGTATGTTTTTTATAAAACAGAATGTGGCACAGTGAAATTAATTTGGGTGGTGCTTGAAGCTTGGTGACATAGTGACTATTTGGACTTTTGTTCAGTAATCGGACAGTAAGTCGGCACAGTTAAATCAAGGAAACAGACTTGAACCATCCACTGCTGTGTCATGACTGCAAATCATGTTGCATCTGTATGCACTCTAAGCAGAAGAGGATACTTGGTTGATCAGTAATGCTCATTTGCAAGAGAGTAGTATAAAACCCTCCTACTTTTCAAAGTTCAAAGTTCAAAGTCAAAGTCAAGGAAATGACTTGATTCAGTATCACAGAATCATGCACGTATCATTGTAATAAATGTTGATATGACCAGGCCCTTCCTTACACAGCGGTTAATAATGAGTGTTGGAAATGTTAATGAGCTGAAATTTGGAATAATGGATTAAGTGTTGATATTCTCTATAATAATTGGTGTTATGTGCTTGGTTTGATTTTACAACATATTGGACTAAGTGACTTTGGGAGAAACCCATCCTTTATTCTCCTCTGGTTTGCATAAAAAACACACAGACAGTATTTTAAGGTGATGTACATGGGCATTATTTGCTTTTTGTGGTGGACGGGAAATGAAAAATGAAACATCAAACTGGAAAACATGAAAAAATACAATTCATGGAAATGTTAGCAAACTGACATCAACAACATTAATGCTTAAAAATGTGCAGTCTGTAATAAATTTTCACACTTTCTTCAAATACTCTCTTCTACTGTTTTTTCTCATATTGTCACTTCCTGTATGTGATATCCATACATCACTCCACTGTCTCCTCCTTTCCTTCCTATACTTTTTTTTCTTTTCATCCCTCTGTGCTAACGGCAGATCACCCCTACATCTTCCCCATGTGAGCAGTTGTGTTTCCCAACCCTGGATCTCTTGCACTCCAGCAGCGATCTCTCACTGCCCTCACACTCCACGTCATCCAACAGGATCCTGACGCTGCTGTCTGCTTCCCCCAGCGCAGCCCTCTTCATCACCGCAAATACTGTCGTGAAGCCAAGCTGTCGGCACACTACAGTACCTGCTTTGCTGGAGAAAAGGTCATCACACACTGTGCCCCACTCACCACGGATAAAGATCTCCACTCTACCTCGATCTGATAAACCATCAGCGCTTACCAGTCGCACTGAGCCGACCCGCAGCCTTCTACCTCTCTTGTAACCGCGACCTCTACCTCTTCCTCGAGGCCTCTTATATACTTGATTACCCTCCCCAACACTCTCCACCTTCTCTCCAAGCCGCAGCCTCTCTTCCTGCAATTTAGGCAGCGTTGTGGTGATTGGTGGTCTCTGGGGCTTGTAAGTTGATGCCGTGGGTTTCTGGCTCCAATATGGCGGCTGTGGTGTAGTCAACGCTCCAGGACGCTCGGGGTAACGTGCAGAGGTCAGAGCCATCTGGGGTTGTTTCAGGGATGTTGTGGATGGAGAAGGAGGAGGTTGTGGTGAGCTTAAAGGTTGGAGGGTGGTACAAGGGGGGTACTGAAGAGGTCTCCCATGTCTCCTGGTTGGAGGTGGGGTGATGATTGGGGTTTGAGCAATCCTAGAGACGGCTGAAGTCATGATGGTTGTGCGATAACCTGAGGGAGAGACAGAATCACCCTCTTTATTTGAATATATGTAGTTTAACAATGTGTTAAATATACTTTTTTGTTTAAAGTAAAGTTTAGTTAAAGATATGTTCGTTATTTTGGGAAATGTGTTTATTTGTTGTCTTATAGAGAGTTAGATGAGAAGATTAATACCCCTCTCATGTCTGTATGTTAAAGTTGAAGCTACTTTCGGGAGCTGGTTAGCTTAGCTTAGTACAAAGACTGGAAACAAGGGGGGGGGGGGATGCTAGTCAGGCTCCATCCAAAGGTAACAAAATCAACTTTCCACCTATCTAAGTCAGATATTATTCGGTTTTGTTTTAACACAATCAAACCGAAGTGTAAAACATTCAGGGAGTCACTGCGTCCAGTCAAGTAATAGTTCGTAGTATACACTTTGTTTTTGTACAAAGTAAACAAATGAGATATAATGTATTAATTAGAGTGCTTTAGAGGTGCTGGTAGCCAGATTTTGTTACCTTTGGACAGAGCCAGGATAGCTGTTTCCAGTCTGTATGCTAAGTTAACCTAACCAGCTGTTGGCTGTCACCTTATATTTAACAGACAAATATGAAAATGGTATCAATCTTCTTATTTAAATCTTGGCAAGAATTCAAATATTTCCCAAAATGTTGAAAATATCTTTAACTAATACACCAAATTGGTAATTTGAGAACTGAATTCATTTAAAGCAATGTGGTCCTTGAAGACAGGCAAAGGAAAGACATAAACAGAGACACACAAAGATGAATGTCCAAACTGAGGCTGATGCAGAACCATTTATTCGAAATAAATAATGCCAAAGTACCTGGTTTAAATTAAGGTAGTCAAATACCCAACACATAAATAAGCACCATTTATCCTGCTTTAGTCTCTTGTACCAGCCAAAGAGTAATATGCTAGCAGGAATTAAAGTTAGGAATGAATGCCACTTTAGCTAATTCTTTTGTACCTGAGTTTGACACAAGCATGTGCAAAAGGCTCATCCTGACCCTCTACATCCGTACAAGCAAACTTGTCCTTAATTTGTTTTTGGTCAGTAACCAGAACATAAGCAAAAGATGAAACATTGGAAGTCTACTATTGGAACACTACTGTAATTTTATTGGCATTTAATGATGTTCTTTTGAAGTGATTTTACAGATTTTATGTGTTTTTTTAGTGTAGATGTTGTTAATTAAGTAAAGTAACAAATTTGCATAAAATAATTACCTGTTTGGGTGCATATTGATTTAATGAGTCTCAGAAGGGGTAAATATAAGTAATAGGCTATTTAACCTATTACAATTGGCTATTTTAATAGACAATTTGATTATTTGATTTAAAACAATAAAAGATCATTGTGATTTCGGTCATTTTATTGTAAATTTGTAAATTAATGTGCAGCCAAAAAAAAACATACACTACTTTAAAATAAATATATTACTGTCTCATTTATCAGTTAAGCCTATTGTCTGGTTATCTCCTTGCTTTTTAGCACCTGTTTAATCAACTTTTTTCTATTTTATCATGCAATAAAAACAAATCTAAAATACCTCAGAGCTAGGTAGCTCATGTCTAACAAGCTGCAATAAAAGAGTTTTGGTCATTTTCACTATTCATATTTTTTGCCTATGCAGTAAAACTATTGAATATGAATAACGCAATAATAGCAAGAAGTAAGTCCATTTCTTTTTTTCAGTTATTTCATATATTGTATGGTTTTGTTTCTATATAATCATTTATAATTTTGAGTTATTAGACAGCCTGTAGCTGACATCTGTAGCAACTAAGACCCCTGCGACAATGCTGGTCAAATGTAGTTAATAGTTTAATCAAAGAGGTAGGTTATATTAATCATTGCAGGAAAGTAAATTGCACAAAATCTTCCATTTAAAAAATATGCATGAAGAGTTGGAAAATGTTAATTTAGCTATTAGCATGTTTAAATGTAAAGCAAAAATAGAATGCAGAAGAAGAAACCACCTGGTTTGACACTGGTGGCTTCTCCCTGCACGAAGGTGTGAACTGGTCTACTGGTCGGTTTAATGTTAGTGCTAACATTTGACTTAGTGGCTGTGTGAATAGTGGACCTAGTGGTTGGGTAATCAGTGGAGCTGGCTTGGTTAACAGGTGCACCAGTAGGCCTACCAGTGGGTGTGGTTGTGGCAGGTGTTGTTGCCATGGCCGTCTGGGCAGTTGTTGGTACGGTTGTTGGTTTTATTGTTGTTGCTGAGGATGTTTTTGTTGTTGTTGTTGCTTTCATAGTTGGTGTTGTTGGTGTTGGTGTTTTTCTTGTTGTTTTTCTTGTTGTCTGTAATGTTGTTTTTCTTGTTGGTGATGGTGGTGTTTTTCTCGTTGTTGTTTTTCTTGTTGTCTGTAATTCTATTTTTCTTGTTGATGTTGCTGTTGGTAGTGATGTTTTTCTTATTGTGTTTCTTGTTGGCATTGGCGGTTTTATTATTATTATAGGTGATTTTCTTCTTAGTGGTGTTTTTGTCGTTGTTGTAGTTTTTCTTGTGGTTGTCGTTGGTACAGGTGTGGTGGTTGGTTTCTTG
Organism: Coreoperca whiteheadi; assembly: GCA_011952105.1. NCBI lineage: Eukaryota > Metazoa > Chordata > Actinopteri > Centrarchiformes > Sinipercidae > Coreoperca > Coreoperca whiteheadi. The sequence goes on from CM022478.1 coordinate 16,668,914, forward strand.
TTGATTACAAACTCTGCAAACAAGAAAAGGAAGAAATAAAGACATTTGGACAGCGTAACAAAACCTAGACTCTAGACTTTGATACATACGCACTTAGTTTATAACTAACTTCATGTTTCACAAAGAGAATAATAGACATGATTATTTTGTTAGCAATCAACAGAAAAAGTGCCAATAAGGTTTTGGTAGAGTGCATGTGGTTGAGAGTCGGGGAAATGGGAAATGGGAAAACACACTGAGAAACCAAAGATGGTCCAGAAGTTAACTAGGAAGTGTTGTAAGAGAAAGAAACATTATTTTTAGATTTCCCTACCTTCTTTGGGGTGGAAGTGAATCAGTTTTCCCTTTATCTTAACAGGTGAGGGCTTAAAGCTGCATTTTCCTGGCGGCGCTCGCCTGTGTAGTCAGGAGACGAAAAATGAGTACACACATGAAAACTATTACATGTTTCTTGAGTTATGTCACTTTTTAAAGTACATTAAGTCATTTTAGTGTATTCTAAGATCAGCCATTTTACTTTAACTAGAGCTAAACTGTTAAATTGGGCAATATATCAGCTGGTATTATCGCTGAGACATTTGTTTCTGCGTATATCATGGTCAGTAAACAACAAGAAAGATCAGCACAGAAATGCCAAAAATATGTTTGTTGTAATGTAGAAAGCACTGACAGAAAAAAAAAAAAAAGCCCTACCAAACTTAAGGGAGCCTTATCAAAGATGCCTGTTTATGTCATGTGATTATGTATATAGTGATCAGATAAACTCTAAAATCATTATTGGTCTAAAATAACCCATATAAGTCAGGCTCTGATTTTAACTTATGCATATTTTGGATATAATAATAAATAAAAATATAGTATACTGAAATCAGTCATTTTCGCTACGTCTTGACAGAGTAGGCTCCATGCTATGCCCAAGTAGATTGGGTTTGGACATGTGCCTCATTAAGAAATCTCATAGAAAGCTCATATTTAGTTTAGTTAAGATCTACATAACCCACAAAGGTCAATGTTCTCATTACTTGGGACCATCATAGCACTTTGTCCTAACAGCTCAATCTTAGTCCAGAAAAATTACACATTTTAGAAGCAGTCTCTAATTTAATCAGCAAGACCTAAACTTCTACATCACACACCCCTGTAGGTTGGGTGAATATTTGTTGCTGAAGTGATGTGTTGTAATAGTTAGCTACCTGGAAGGGTCCACTATCTTATAGACGAATCCTGCTCTGGCTGTGGCACTCGGGGCTCCTGTGGCTAAGAAATACAGTTCACCTAGAGATGGACAGAGGAAATGGAGAGGGAGAGTGAGGCAGACAGAGATGTGGGGAGAGTAATGACAAAGAGAAAGAGTCATTGACCAAATGGAGAGAAGTATTTTTGCAAGAAAGAAAGAGAGCGGTGGTGAACAGCAGGGAGAACGGAAGGAAGGGAGGGAGGGAGATATTTACAATGAGTATGAATGACAGAAAGATTAAGGGAGCAGAGGAGAGAGGGAGAAAAACACCAAAACAGGGGAGGACACATAATATGTGTACAGAAAAGGATTTGGACTTTACTTGAACTTTTCAACTTAAATCTCCTCAGAGGCACTTTCAGAGGAAGGGAAGAAATTATTTAACACCAGCAGCATGTGTGCAACGCTGTCCAGTTAATCAGCAGTCTCTTTAATTAAAACCAGATTTAAGGTCAAATCTAACCGTCAACGGGGTCCGCTTACCTCCTGAGACATGGAGGCAGCTTAGTAGTAATTTAATATTATCAAATTCCACAAGTGAAAATTGCACTTTAAGGAAACAAACCATTTAACCACATCACTTAACTTTACATAATCCTCAATAAACTGTCCCACACCTCAATGACCTTAATACTTTTAATTATGCAAATTATATGTTACAATGACTGTTCTTTGCATGTTGTTAGATACTCGCTTCCTTGTACCATATCTAAATAAGAGATGGGATGCTTGGTGGCAATACATGAGAAGTAAACACACACACACACACACACACACACACACACACACAGTTTTTACCTGCTTCATCCTCAGCAAAAGAGATTATGTATTTATAGTAACTGTTGATGAGTTTGGGGAATCTGCAGGTCTGGTCTGTCCCCATGCAGATCTCATTGTACTCCCATTCACCTGTGGTGACATTCTCCTTTAGAGACATCAGACGCCTAAACAGAAATAAACAGCGCATAAGCACAAACAAATATACACAAGAATCCCCATAAATACTTTTATATACATGTATTTTAACTTTTACTGCAGCTATTGTACTCGTTTATTGAAAGTGTTTGTGTTTCTCCAGCCACACTTACTGTAATACGTGATGTTGCAGTGGCTTCACTAAAAAATTGAAGAGAAGGTTTGGCTAAAAATCCACAATCAAAGACAGACAGAGCCGTGTAGTTTTTAAGTAGGCTGCATATTGTGATAATGCTGCAATTACCTCTACCACAAATTGGGTTTCCACCCTGTGTCTCTGCAGTGATGAGTGAGAATTTGTATAAAGACAATTTTTAAAACTTTAGATTTTAGAATAAAGCAGGAACACATACCCACTCATGAAATCCCCAAAGATGTATATTCCGTTGAGGTTGGGCATCTGACAACCTCTGTAGATGTATCCTCCTGTCACTGATTTGCCCAGCTTGTGGGGGTAGGCAAAGATGGGCAAGATGTCATCTAGAGATAGAACAACACATCAGTTTAAACTGTTATTCACTACAACAAGACAATACTATAGTGACATACTGTACACTGAAGATGAAGAAGGAGAAATATGCATTATATTAAGAAGCATATGTAAAGTTAATTGAGCACACAAACTTGACCTGGAAAATAAATAAATTAAAATTAAGTTTAACAAAAATTACTGTTAAGAGGCTTTCACAGCCCTTAACAGTAATAGTACATATAATGTAATCCTACTCAGTAGTGTTGATCAAAAAAAGTGAAAGTCATAAAAACGCGTCACAGTTCACATCTGTAACCATACTGCAGAAGCATCTTTGTGTCTGTCTGTGCAAATATTAGTTTTAGTTTATGGACTCCAAAGTGAATGAAAGCAATCCAGAAAGTGGCCTCACCTAGCGAGGAGTTTTGACAGAGTTTGCGATCGTAGCAGCTGAAGCCTTCTTTGGCCCTCCATCCATAATTGCCTCCTTTAAACATGTATTGACAAAGTTAGTGCAATTCTGTTGTACCATTCTTTCAAAATTAAACTGATTCAAAATGCAATAAATATACTGTGAAAAAACTAAAATAACTATTGTGTGGCTCGAAAAAGAAATATGGATCATGCACCACCAGCTGTAATTAGATGTTTATTTCATACCCTTTATGATTTCTAACCAGATTCCATTTACCTTAATTGTTAGGGCGAAGACTGATATTAAACTATGATGTGTGACTCACTGCCTGTGTGGTCTGAGCAGTTTTACTGTGTGTGACATGGGGATGAGTTGACAATGACAGCCACCTCATGTAAGAGTGAACAATTTCTTTGGGAGATTTTATTCATGCTAAAAAGTAAAATCTCTCTCCAAAGTGAAGTCAAACTAAAATCATCATACCTTTAACAATGAGGTCCACCTCTTCATATTTGTTCTGGCCTACGTCACCACAAAGCATCCTGCCTCGGCCTCGTCCTGTAGCGGGGTCACCACGGTCAATGGAGCAACGCCACATGTTGCGAACTCCATAGGCATAAATCTCTGGAAAGAAAGGAAGAAAAACATTTACATGTTAACACAAATGTTACATCCCTTGTGAGGCTGTATACAGTAACCAAAGGCATGTATTTCTGGAATGAACTGTGATTTTGCTTTTGTCATAGCCTCAAGACGGGTTTTTTTAAATTCAGATTTGAAAATGCCAGTGTCTGGGGCGACATTCACTTTCATTTCCTGAGTCATATGTTCCTCAGTAAGAAGAGACAGTCCCACTGCAGTCACAAATGATTTGAGGTCTTTGGAAAAAAGCTAGAATAAAGTCGAGATTAATATTTACGATTGTGCCATTCATCTTAAATGTTCAATTCATCTTAAAAGTCTCAAAGACAAAAATAATTGCATTGTACAACGCATACAGAATATTTTATGGGATTTACCAGGTCGCGCTTCCTTCTCCCCCAGGAATGGGTTGTCTGAGGGAATACTGTACGGGGCGCCGTCGTCATTGTTGTCGACATCAACACGCAGCACTTTGCCAAGGAGCGCTGACCTATCCAACACAGAGAGTAAATGAGACAGTGAGAAAGATTTAGAGAGGCTTCAAGACTGAGACTGACTGACTGACTGAGTGCTCTTTTAAGCCAGATACAAAAGGATCTTGACCTGAATCTTTCCATGGTTCTCTCCGACTTGTTTTACCTTTCTTTAACTCCAAAGTCCCCTTACACTGTCCTGTCATCCTCTTTTTCTACTTATTGCAAAAAAACTAATTTCCTCTGCATTGAACTTCCCTGCTTATTAATTTTCCATTATTTTTGAATTTCTAATCTTTGTTTTTAGCTCTGAAACTCTGTTCTTCACCCTTGGACTAATTCTCTTCCCACTTTTAACACCCTCCCTGAAATCTTTTACAAATGTTATGCAAATCCTGCTTCTTCTTACCCATGTCTTCCTCTCCATCCAGCTCTTTGGTTACTGTCCACTCTACCTTCACCTTTCTCCCTGTTCATCCATCTGAGCTAAATCTCTAAGTTTGTACTTTTCTTCTTTCCTATCCCTTTCTCCATCTTTTTCCAGTCATAAGTACCGGTTGCCGATAGTTGCCCTCTTCTTATACCCCTTTTCCAATCCCACCTTCCACTCTCACTCTCTCTGTCTTTCTCTCCTCCCTCCACATACCAGTGTGTGGCGGACCGCAATGTGTAGTGTCAATATTAAACCTGGCAGGGTGTATCCTCCCTCATTCCCAGAACAGCTAATACAGCATGTCAACAAAACCCCTCAGAAACAGCTAAAGAGCAAAACTCTGTCTGGAAAAAAGGTGTCAGTGTGTCGGATAAACCTCGCTAAATGTTTCGTGAACTATGTCATTAACCTGTTACTCGTACTTAAAAATATATGTTTTCATCAGATGGTTTCCCAAGCCACAGTTCTTGTCTGATTTTGGGCTGCTTTATTGAGACAAACAAAACCATTAATATTCAAGTTTATCTTTAGCGTCTTTATGAACTTAAAAGATGAGAAAGCTTTTTTGTAGCATGAAGATTCAATAATAATTGCATTGTTTCAAATGTATATCATAGCCACATCTTATTTTGGTCCATAAACAATGTTCAAGTATTTGTCAGGTTCACTATTCGCAGTGTAACGTTTGTGTATGCCATTCTTGGAGAATTGTGCAATTGGTATCCTGCAAATGAGCAGCAATAATTGCACGTCCCACCTTTTGTCCTTTGGCTGTAATTAACTACAGGCCACTTTGGGTTGATAAAATGAGAATGAAGAACAATAGTTCTAGTTTACCTTCATTACAGTGAAAAAAACCCCCACACATAATAGCATGTACATATACAGCACTCAAACACTGTGGTTTCATTGTGCATCTCTAACAGTAAGACGTAACAGGCATTGGTTTCTATTTATTTATAAAGCCCTTAATGGCAACTTGTCACAATATATCACTTTCTTTTTAAACTGGTCCCACAGTCATTATTTGACACTATCTAGTGACTGGTTGAAGCTCAATGTCCCGCGTGCAAACACTTTGTTTTTTTTCTTGTTACTTTGCTGTGTATTTATTCAGTTTTGCACTCTCGACATTATTGAGAATGAGGGCATGTCCTCAATGATTGAGAGGTGAGTAATGTTCAGTCAGTCCCTTAGTAAAAGCTCCTTTTATAAACTATGTATGCACTGCTCTTGGTATAAACACATCATGCCACTTCTCCTTCGTTTATTCTTTTATTTTTCATAGCTAAAGCCTAAAGAGTGGGAACTACAGGTCATCTCTTCCTGGTACCACCAGCTAAAAACTGGAAAACAATAACTGTCAATCAATAACACATCTTTGCATATTGTCCTAAGAATGAACATACAATATGAAGTGATATTGGACATCCAGTCTGACATTTCCCCACTGTTAAAATATGTGGTCTATTAATGGAAGTCCTGTCACTCCTAATCAGTGGACAGTTCATTCACACTGTTATCTTTTGATGGCGTGCTTACATTCAGCCCTGGTAATGCAATCACAATGTCCCTTCCAAAAGTGCTCAGCACTATTGATTTCAATCCTAAAGTATGTACAGTAAATAAATTATTGCAATTTTAATTTAAAGAAGTGCTCTACAGGGCCTGGTATGTATCAAGGATACATGTGTATGACTAATTTGTACCCTTGAGGTTATAATTTGCATTATATGAACAGGTTCATGAATTTACGTGAATGGAAGATAACCAGTCTTGAAAAAGCTATCATTAATATTTGCCACTGAGCAACTTGAGCGTCTGCACAGTTTTGAAGTTTATCTTCCCCATAATTTTGATCCTTTTCATTAGAATCAATTTAAGTGGAATTGAATTAACGGGAACTTATTTTTGGCAGAATTGGCTGGTTCTGACTAAACTTTGGTATTTTGGCATGCAGCCAACATCTCAACAACGTCAACGTGTCTGGTAAAATTTTACATGATGAGCACCTTTAATTATTTAAAATGTTAACAACCTCCTAGAGCAATCAAAAGGATGTGTTTATCTCATTTTGGTATATTATTTTAAATTACATATAAAGCTGACAGTGATTTTTTAAACAATTATGAGTCAAACTTTTTCTGAGCTTGGCTTTTGTATCATGAAAACATATTTTGTTACAACGACAGTGTGCTACTTGAGGAATTTGATGTGAGGTGTAACTCAAGTTAACATAATCATGACCCTCCCTCAAGCACCTACATTTGTTAACTTAAACTTACTTGTTCTGTGCATTGCCAAACTTTCCAAATGGGTCCCCAGCTCGACCGCCATCACCAATGAAGATGTACAGATACCCGTCATGGCCGAATAGAAGCTGTCCTCCATTGTGATTGGATGCCGGCTCTACCACCTCAAGGATGGTTCTGAACCAAGACACACAACAGGTGCATATATATACATGCTACAAGCACACGTATTCTCATGTATGACACAAGATACAAAACATGCAAATGCTCCTTTACTGACATACAAGTACCAAAAACAGAACTTACAAACATTCCATTACAAATCAAATTCTAGCACTATCAACACAAATATAAAAAAAAAATCTCTGGCTCTTTGTTTCCACTTGTGTTTCTCTGACACTGATCTTCTCTCCTAACCTCTCAGAGGAGTGGTCCAGTTGGTTGTCATCATGAGTTAACAGCGTGAACTCGCTGATACGTATCCTCTCCTCCTTCTTGACAGACACAGAGTAGTACACGTAGGCTTTTCTGACGGTGGTCAACCTATGCATAGAAGAGAAGCAGAAGAAGTCATATTTCATACATAAGCGCAGTGAACCTTTCCACTGAGAATTATGCAAGACATCATTATTAATGTCTCTGCATAACCCTCACAGAAAACTGGCGCTATTATTATGAAAGTATGAACCTTGGGTGTAGGGCTATACAGAGGAATCCCCTCTCGTCTCCAGCCCACGGTGATGTGAGCACAGCATGGGTGAGGTTTAAGAAGGGACGGTCGATCCTGGAGCCGTTGGCGAGATACACCCACACATAACCCAGCTGCTCTGCCACAAAGAATCGATGAGTTCCATCATCTGCGTGGATCATGGCCACAGGGTTACGGAGCCCGTTGGCAACCTCTTGCAAGCACAACTCCAGACATCCTTCGGGATCCTCACGTACGGAGCCAAGGTTAGCATTTAGCTCTGGGGACAGATAAGAGGATACAGGAGATGAGAAAGGAAACCAGGAGTAAAAGGACACGATTAGTGGATCATTGTAAGGGCAGAGAGGGGGTTTGAGGGTTAAGTTGCATTAAATTGTGTGTCTTAGACTTGATGAGTACAACTGTGGTATATATGTATCTATTCAGGCAGTCACAATCAAATCTCCATAATCTCTTTGCTGCAACCACAAGGGATTTTCTGTTTTAAACGAAAAATCATGCTTTTACCACACAGCCAATGTGGTAGCCAATTTGCAGACTAGCAAGGAGTGGCAATGTCAGCTCATAAATCATAATTCGGCTTTCTTGTTAGCGCAGGTTCTTGCCAATGTGAATTAAGTTTATGTCCTGTTTTCCCAGTCTATCACAGCCTGTTTGTTCTTGTTGGTTGTTTATGTAAGTAGGAGTAATCAAATAACCGAGTTTTTCCTCAACTCGACATCACAGAGGTGTTTGAGCGTTCACTGGTGTGTGTGTGTGCCTCTTGCTGAACACCTGCCCTACATGTCTACATCATACCTGAATTTGTCAATACATTAGGATAGCAGTACTGTTTGTCCTTCAGCTCCAGGAAGCCACAGAACCTTCTGCGATCTTCTTCTATCGTTGCAGTCAGGTTTGCAAACTGCTGCGGGCTCCCCAAGTCCTCCAAGAGGAGACTGAGTGTGTACCGACACTGCAGCCAGTAGTCGGAGCAGTAATCGCCACAGAGTCCAGGCAGCATCCGCATGGGTGTGTTAGCATCTTCAGCATCATACAGGTGGGCGGCGTATGGAGAACACTCCTGCAAAAGGAGAGTTGATTTACATAAATGCAGATGTTTTTTTTTTATAAAATCTGTCACTGTGTGTAGATGGATAATCCTGGTTCCAGATGTATAGTTCCTCATCATTGGCTATACTTATTAACCTTCTTAAGCCAATGTGTTTATCTCAGAGTAAAGTTAAGGACATGTAGGATCACCAAAGTATAGGATTTGTGTGCTTATTCCTCCTCTCGCCGCCTCACTATGACTGGTCAGGCCTGGGTTATATACAGGCTGTCTGAGTGCAGCCTGGTATAAATGGATCCCAGGAAAGTCCAGCCAGTTATTAAGTCACAACCACACTGTCCACACCCAAAATGGTGAGCTGCAGGCACAGCAAGGCACTAACACCCAAACCAGCATGTGGTCGACTAGTGCTATGTCACTCAGTGCCAAATCAGCCTAAACGATCATCACAAGGAAACAGAGCCCAAAGCACAAAAAGCATAAGATCACTTATTTATTCATAAAAGGTTTCTAAGGCTTACCATTAAGTGCACTATCTCTGATGGTTGTGGTGGTTGATGCCCAGTGGAAAAATGATGATGGTAAAAGTGGGACTTTAATCTATTGCAGATTATAGAGAGACATGCATTTAATTTGTAGTGGATCATTTATTTACACAAGTACCCTTTTCCAAAGAACGTGTTTAGTATTTAGATTTTAAAAAAGTACCTGGAGGTAAAAGTTTAAATAATTTAGCACACATCAGAAGAACTTAGACTGACTCTTAATAGTCCACATAGCAGTCGTAGGCCTTGAAACCAAATCTCCAAATCATGTCTCTTATTTCCCAAGGACAGATAAATGTGTTTTTCTGTTGTATTGTGTCACATTCTTAAGATTAACCTCAGTAGTACAAATGGAGATTACTGCTTTTGTTACAAAGTTGTAAGTGGTGGATTTAGTCTCAAAAGCACTTTAAAAATAATGTCAGTGTGGACAAAAGTTGTATTTCTTGAATATATTAATGGCATCACCTGTAGAAATGACAAAATGACTCTGTGAGTTACATCCTTTAACTGCATGTTAATCTACTACTACAGTTTTTTTTATTTGGGCATGTAAAGCTCAAACCTCCCTACTAAATATGACACATTATTAATTATGAATATTATACAGAGACAGCAAAGAAAGAAAGTTATCTGTCTGTGAGTCCAAGTGTATGTGCATGTAGGTATTGCTGTGGGTGCACTGTTGTGTTGGTTTAGTTATAAGTCTATTTTCTATATGCCTCCAAGTTTGTCACACATGTTTGCATGTGCATTTATATCTCCATACTGATAATTTGAATCATTTCTGAAATTTTAAATGTCATTAGTTATATTAATTCAGTCAGAGTTTTAAGGCTTCTGTGTTGGATTTTCTCACCTGCCCAGATGAAGTTCCAATTTGCAAAATATCCCTGTGTACAGACCTACTCATAATGACCCCATAATGAAAATAAATGCATATAAACAATTTCCACATGATATACTGTATAACAGATAAGATTCCTCCTGATTCCTGTTCATCCTTGAGATTTAAATCCCATATCATCCCAATGACACTATGTTGAAAGGGAAGCCTGCAGCACCCACAGGACAGTTGACACCTTGTGTAGTTTTATCTAATTTCTTGGGTTTCCAAGAAATAATTAATTTAATACGTTTTTGATGTGGCCAATCCCATTGGTCATGCATTTATATTTCTGGCGTTGTTTGATTTTGCCGAGCACCCAACTTCAGCTATTGTTGGAACCCCAAAATGAAATGAACCAAAGCCAAAAATAATAAATAATAAATAAATCATTATTGACCAAAAAAGACACATAGAAGCTGACTGTAACAGAGAATCTTTGTTAAATGACATGAAAGTACATTGCTGGGCAGAGATCAGAGCTTTCCTGGGAAATAGCTTTACAGGGTAAAATAAAAGCTGTGTCCAGTCTGAGCTACTGATTCTGTTAACCAAAGCAGTTTCTGGGATGTGGAGCAGATGAACGCTTGATTGACTGAATTAATAATTCTTCCCACAGTTAACTTCTTTACTATAGACACTATATTTAAAGCAAGACTCATGCAGTCATTTTACATAAAGCTGTCTACAGTGTGTTTTATTCAGGAAAATGTAATAGGCTATACAGGTAAAAGGTACAGGGAAAATGTACATCATAGAGTTAGTCACTGTCTAGCCATCACTGGTCTACAGTATATTTACTTCTACTGTTTGATCTGAAATTGAAAAACCAGCCATTGTTCGGAGACAGTCTTATTTTGGCGCCCACTATCATAGGGTAGGATAAATGCATGTAACTACTAACAGCTGTTCCCTAACAAAGCAGCCACTTCAAACCACTATAATTTGGTGTTTAGGCTGCATCGTTCACAATAGCCTAAAATTCAATCTTGAGAAGGAAATAAAAGCCTTTTTTCAGTCATCTGTCTTCCCAACTCCCCATACTGCTCTCAAAGGTCCACATGGTGGTGTTTTATTTTATTGAAAAGAGAAAAAAAGCCATGGAAAAAAGATGGGGGGGGGGTTAAAAAACAAAAAAAACAAACAAAAGGGAGATAAAGAGACAAATGGTCTACTTTCCAACTATCGTCCATCCTAGCTGGACTCAATTACTGGATGTTGATGCCAATTCCCAGTAGTTGTGATCGGGGTCAGAGAAGGAGAAGAGAAAAAAAGCAGATTGTCTGTGTGTTTGAGATTTGTTGTGGAATGGTGCATTCATGTGCTTTTTGGAAACTTGAACATCTGCAACTTTCTGCTGCCGTCAGAGCAAGCCACACCGGCCGTCTTCTTAAAGTGAGAGAACAGTCTAAAACATGCAGACACACTGCTGGGGTACTTAAAAGTGATTATTAAAAATGCAACAGGGGAAACAATTAATTCAGTGCTCTGTTGTTCTGTTAAGTGCTCACTAAATGGTTCTGAAGTGTGGGATTTGTTGGGGGGGTTTAATTTTAATTATTGAATATACTCCTATAAAAATGGCAGAGAAAGGCTGAGCAATAACTGCAGTTATAACACACACACACTCTAATATAACTGTGTGAAACAATTTCCCAATTTAACTGAAGGTCACTTAAATCTTTTGTCTATCTGAATGTCTTTATGGAGTATATTGATTATTTTTCTGTTTCACTGTGTATTTTCCCTGCTTTTATCTCTCTCTCTCTCATGCTTTTCCTTCTCTTCTCTCTCTCACTGTCTTGCAGGAACTTGATATTTCCTGTATCCCCGGCCAGAGGAGGAAATGGTTGTTTGTTTGGTCAGTTAAGCTAGGGGGTGATGATGATCTCTCTCTCTCTCTCTCTCTCTCTCTCTCTCTCTCTCTCTCTCTCTCTCTCTCTCTTCACTGTCTTATTGATATCAGTGCCAGGAAAGCCCTGCAGTGCGGCTGGAACAGAGGGCCTCAGTGTGGTGGGTTTAACCAGGATAAGTACCCTGGCAGTGGCGTAACTTGACCACCTCCAGGGCCATCTACTGGAGCTGACAACCATAGATTGGGTCTTCTTTAGTGTTTATGAAAACATACATTTTCATAGCTCAAAGAAAGAACAGCCACGCAGCTCAGTGCTGTAGTCCACTTTATTTGACTAACCCTTTGTTTAAAAGACTGAAATCATAAAAATGGAAAAAGCTTGAAACCAAAATACTTTTCCTTACTTTTAAGATAATTGCACTAACTTAAGAAATGAATAAATTGTATGCAATGAACAGTTTCTTCAAAAAAGTTTCTCTAAAGGAGCTTGTTAACTAAAAATAGGTCTGCATGTAATGTTAAAAAAGAACCCCCACTCTAGGCTTTCCATATTTACATTGTTGTGAACTCCAGCTATATCTTAACTGGACTAACCTTTAACTAGACTAACTGTTGCAAGTCATACGTGCGCTGTAGCGCTGTCATTACACTCAAGACACAGCCTGCTCTGCTTGGAAAGAACCTCAGTAGGCTATAATTACCTCAATGAAACCTATATTTTTGAGTCAGAGGATTTGTCACAGTCTTAACATAGTGTATGATTTAATAATCTGCCAGGAAGACTTGCAGTTTGTTTTTTTCCATTGTTTTGGCATTAATATCAGAGATGAAAGTGTTATTCGGGGGTAGCCCACGGCCCGTTTGTTTTGGCTTCTGCACAATGAAGATTTTATCCGTACATGGGCAAGGCCAAATCTGTGCTGCACTTCTCATTCATTTTGCACTCGCAATCTGCACGTAGTTAGTGTCTGAGCTGCAAAGTCAGCACCTAATTATGCAATCAGTATGTGGCACCGGCTTCAGTTCTCATTCTGCCAATGAAGGAGAGGTGGGAGTTCGGTGAGATTAGAAAACTCAGAAAAGAAACAAAATCGTAAAATGTAATTATGAAAACAATTTAGTAATATCCAAATATATTTATAGGAGACAGGGTTGGATACTGAAATAGAAATACTCATTAAATTAAATAACATTCCCAAACATCGCAATTCCACTCTGAGGAAATTGCAGTTTTTCTGAGTCTACTGCATTACTGACAAAATCATCACAGTAACACTTAAGTTTAGAACGTTTTGTCAGGCTAATACTCAGTGAGCCATTGCTTCCTTGCACAATTTTGTGTTATTTACTCGCCATAATGTGTACTGTCATTGAGATTTCTATAGAATTCAAGTTAATTCAGTTTTACCATCCACAACTTAGGATAGTACAGACTTCAGATAATATGCTTGATAACTAATCTGACATCCAAATCTTCTGATGATGTCGTTAAACCTAGAAGGTCCAGTATGTAGGATTTAGAGGCATCTAGCAGTGAAATTGCAGTTTACAACCATTTGAATATCGCTCGCCTCACCCACCTCTTCCATGTGTGTAGGAGAAACTACGGTGACCGCAAAAAACACAAACTGTTCTTCCTAAAGTCAGTGTTTGGTTTTGTCCGTTCTGGGCTACTGTAGAAACATGGCGATGCAACATGACGGCCTCCATAGAAGGGGACCTGCTCCCTTTGTAGATATAAAGAGCTTATTCTAAGATAATGAAAACAAAATTCTTATTTTTAGGCGATTATACACTAATGAAAACATACTTATAAATATTATATTCCATTTCTGCCAATAGCTCCTCCTAAATGGTACACACTGGACCTTTAAAGTGTATTTAGTGGGATTACCAAAAAGGAAAAAAGTACCATAAATGCGCTGATAACTTGTGCTGCTATCTTTTCTCATACAGTCATTCTGTGTCAGGGTCTGGAGTCCAGCTAACGCTTGCTTATGCCTGTGTCTCAAGTGAGAGAAATTACTAAACACATTTTTCTCTGGAAGGGATGAAGCATAGTTTACTCTTTGTGGATTACATGAGAAAGCTTAAACCAAGCCATTGATTGACTATTTCAAGTCAATAATTTGGTGTGATGAGACATTTTATTATCGCATATGAGCCATTATGTCAAAAATGTACTTTCAAAGTTTTGGCACAAACGATTTCCTCTGGATTTGCTTGTATTGTTCCAATCAAATGGTCACTTCATGTTCTTTATTCCAAACCAGAGTTGGAAAGTTTTCTTTATTGCACTCCATTATTTGGCTTGTTTAGTTTCACAAAGCCCAATTACAAGCTAACCCATCAAAACCACATGAACGCTAGTTGAGGCTGTGGGTTAGCTCTCCAAGCATGAGCAAGTGATGCAAGTGATGCAACAGATGCCAGCATCTCCATGTAGCCAATAAACCAAATGTTTTGTTGGTTACTGTACTTTTTTGAGATAAGGTTCTCGCTGACAAACCACACCATAGTTTGCTTTGTAGTGAAACAGAAACTTGGCTTTTCAGACTTTGGCTTGGTGTGTTATTTGGTTCCCATTGAAATATTTATGTCAGTATTATTCTCTGTCAAAACAAACCAGAGGAATAAATGCTCTTGAATTTAAATATACTGCTCAAAATATGATCACTGTTCTCATCTTAAAGATGCCTTGGTGTAATACACTGGACACCAAAAACAGGTTTCCATCGTGGAACTGCAAATAGAACACATAGTGGAAAAGATTCATGTGGATTCTACAGTGACAATGACTGTATGTCTCATGTTTCTTTACATCAGCGCATGACAGGTGTATGTTTCTAGTGCAATGGTTTCAGATTTCCATTTTGCTTTATAAAATCTTGGAAAGTCACATAAGCCAAAGCAATTAATAACAAGTATTTAACATTTGAATGCCCAGGAAGTGAAGAGCTTGGACACATATTAATAATTATTAAAAACATTAAATGTTTCTCTTACCTGGCAGAGAATGCTGCGTATATACCTGCCACAGGTTATGTAGCCTGAATGGTCAAAGTTGTCCATGATGGTGTAAAACTTGACTGATATTGCCTCATCTTTTTCCAGATCACAGCATCCGAACTTGGAATACTCCTTACAGAAGACCAGTGGCTGCCGGGGCTCAAACGGAGGCTTGTAGTCCAAACACTGGGGGTGACAGCACCCTCGCCAGGCCTGGAGGAGCAACAGCAGGACTGGGAGAACGGGGTGAAGGTGGAGGGCATTCTGCAAATTACTGGTCTGTGGGGTCATGGTACCAAGATGCTGTCTTTCAGTTAAGAATAGTTTGGTTCTTGACCTAATGATGCAGTAAATCAAAGCAGCTTGTGTGTGATATTTTAGTATAATGTGTGCGAAGAGGGAAGCCTCATTTTAAGACAATGCAAATGTTACATCCCCGGCAGTATCAGTCAGGCACAGGTGTGACGCTCAAAGTTAGCTTTTCTGAAAAGGTTTAGCGTATTGGATGTCCTTATTTGATGTCCTGGTTGATGTGCTGGTCCCTGCAATTTCAGGAAACTGTTTGTGTAGAAGTGTGTATCAAACACACTGATCCCAACATCACACCTGCCTGCAAGTTGGCCAGAGACCTACAAAGCACTCAGAATTGCTCTGGTTAATGTATTAACCCACTCGTCATGCTATATGGCAACCTGCCCTGTGTGTAAATAAGATACAATAAGGTCAAACTGATCCAGAGGCAGTGAATTCCTTTGATGGTGAGGAGATGTCCAGGTGGTGTGAGGAGTTTGGACTATCTACAAAAACACCTGTGGATAACAACGTAAAATCTTCAAAGAGAGGACGCATCGAAATCTTCCAGTTACTGAAACTTAATGTCGATCACATGACACTTTCTCAAACTTAAGTTCTTCTCTGTTTCTTCACATTGCTAAGAAGTACTCCAGCTTCTTGGAAAGAGGGACGAAATTCAAAAGAGCATTTGAAAATTTAAACTTGCACCTTCAGTCGTAGTTTCGGCAAAATATTTACTTCCAGCTTGAAGTCACTCGGAGAGTCTCTCTGTGTTTGCTCTGGACATGTGCTCTCTTGCTGCAGCGGACAGAAGCCATACATACAGACAGCAGGAGAGAGTGGGAGAGAGAGTTTCTTTCATTCAGACACAGAGCCACGATGCAACCTTAGCTTAGATCCCTCCCTCCTTGCTTCTTTCCGCCTCCTCCTCCTCTCTCCTCCGCTCTTCTTTTCATTTGCTCTTTCACTCTCCTACAAAGACACGTGCATTCCTTCCCATAGCATGTGGTCCATATTGCCCTGAAGTTGCAGCTTTCCACCTCTCCTCCCTCCCAGCTCTCCCCCTCTTCAGCATTCCCAGACCTCGTCTGTGTCTCTACCCTTTTCAGGCAGACTCACTCACACTGGTGTGTACGTGTGTGTGTACGTGTGTGTGTGTGTGTGTGTGTGTGCGTGTGTGTGTGTGTGTGTGTGGTCAGATGAATCAAGACGTGTGCTGGAAGTAGAGACCAATGGATTCTCTAGGCACAATTCCAAATCCAAATCTTATGTTAAAGAGCAGAACCAGCCAACATTATTGTTTTTGTTGACATCATTTGTGTTTTATTTTGGCAGCTATTTCGAATTATATTATGTGAATGTAAATCAAATCTTTTATTCTACTCAAAATGAATTATCGCAGTCTATTGACCATATTGTAGACTGCAGGATGCGCAGTGTGTGTATGTGCATGTGGTTTGTGTAGTGTGTGTAGAGACATATCGCTAACCATCTGTGTCTCATTACTGTCCAGCTACCTTTCAGATCATGGAGTGACTCCCATCTGGCTGGTTGCTTGTCAGACACTTTATCACTCTGCACTCTCAGATAGAAACATAATACAGCCATACAGCCAGAAGTCTCCTAGATTAAATAGATATGTGGGCACTTCGTCATGTTATGCAACTTCATGATTCATCACAGTTCTAATAGATTAACATGACAAAGTGTTAATAAATCGCAATTTTTTCATATAAAATACAAATATATCTCTCTACATGCAACAAATAGTTCTGTATATTAGTCAGCTGAAGCTTTCTTTGTTAAAACTCTCATCACAAACCTCACTGGAGAGGCATCTAATTAGGATAATAGACAAATAGCCCAAAAACATTAGGTCAGCCATCTAGTTTATTTTATAATGAATTCCCCATGTGTAATTAGCCATTTGTGGTGCATGATAACTGCAATATACAAGGCTGAAGCCGTTGCAATACCAACAAAAAGACCACAGTACACAAGTATGCAAAAGTGAAGTTAATCACATAAATCTCAGGACATTATCTTCCTGGATCGGGATATTTGTGTATCCATACCACAAGCTTTGTTATGACCTAGTCAGATGAGTGTTTGTTGTTTTGTTGTCTGTTTATCATTTTTTTTCGAAATCCTAAATCTTGTCAAAGCTCTTTACGGCTGTTTGCATCGGAAAGCGAAAGTCTACAAAGTTATGAAGCCATGAGAAGATCAGATCTGGTAAGACATGATTAGACTTGTGCCACGTAACAGCTAAAAAGCATTTTCTGCAGACAGTGTTTATACTCAGCTTGTAAAATGTGCTAATCTTTAGAATGACTAGAAAGACTGAGTCAGTGAGTCATCCTTTACTGGAAAAGACACACACACATAAACACAACTGTGCTATCAAGGGCAACAAGCACACCGACTCTCAGACTGTGTGTCTCAATATTTGTTTTACGGTCTAACACACACACATTGTAAGTCAGCAGTTGTTGCTGCAAATCTTGCAGGACAATTGGTTACACAAACACACATTCACACATACACAATTTGTCATAGTACATACTGCATAATCTAGTTCAGGCATTTGGATGCATTCTTTCATCTCAGTTAATCCTGCAAATCTAAAACATTTTAATAAAGTTATTTTCCATTTTTGTGCGTTTGTGTTTATGCTCGTGTGTGTGTGTTTATGTGTGCAAGGTGTGATTGTATTTTATAATATATTTTTTCATGCATTATATTTATTAAGGTTAGAGATCCTAGCCAACAGGAGTTGTTGGTATGAGAAGAGATGCAAACTTCACTCTCCAGCATGAAAGTCGGGTGTATTACACATCTATCCACACCGCTGTTTTTCACCTTGTTACTTAAAGGACTCACACTGCTTTCTGCATTGGGACTGCACATTGGCACCGGACGTAAATTGTGTGGTGAAGAATTGTCCAATATGAATGTAAGACTGGAATGGTCAGACATTGGCAACACAAGCCCTTTGCCACAATGTGCTGTTGAATGTGACAGTACAAACACATAATACATTGTGAGTGTAAATATGTTATCAGGTCAGTTTTAGCTACAAATCTGACCAGCTCAACTTCAAGTGTTTGCTAGTGCACCGACTTCACTTTCCTCTCAGCAGATTTGACTGTTATGGTGAAAGTGTCCTGCTGTGGTAAAACTGAAGCGCCAGTTTGCCAAGAAAAACTGAGACTGAGAGAAATCAGTAGTTCGTTCTGCCCTTTTCACACCATATATAGACATATTTGTGCCTGGTACAGCTATTTCAATAAAAATACTGTGGTGTGTGTGTGTGTGTGTGTGTGAGATCAACAGAAAGAAAGACAAAGATGTCCGATGGGGCAAAGATCTCTTGTAAAAAATATTTAAAAAATCAGTTAATTGTACTATTTAAAAATTGTATTTCATAAATATATTAAATGCAAATTTCACTCTAGAAAAGTCAACCAACATATATTTAAAGATAATTTAAGATTATTGTGATGTGTTTATGGCACATATTATTGGTCAGTAATTTAGTTAGCAATTTAACATACCGTAGTCCTCATTCACCCAAGAAGTTTTTTCTCTAACTGCTTTTCTTTTGGCTTCAAAGTAGCTGTAAATTATTATCTGTATCAAATTCTGGTAAATAGCTTCTGGTTGACATCGTGCTTATCTCACAGATTAGTCCGTTACTTAGTCTGCAGCCCTGGTCTCATGGTTAAGCAGTTAAACATGTCAAATCATTTTACCACAATTGAAACTTAAAACTTGAAACTGTTGTTTCATCCATCATTGCCTATGTTTATCAATCACTTATTATTACCCTTTCCTGGCCTGGGCAAAAAAAATGTGAAAATAGAAACAAAAGGTTTGACTTTTGAAGGCACTGTTACCTTGAAGGAAGAAAGAAAGACTTCTTCTCTACCATAGCTTCTGTGTCTTAAGTAGTCTGTCATGATTTAGTCTATCAGAGTACAAGTAATGAATTGCATCAGTCCATCTCCTAAAGGATTTGGAACTGGAGAGACATGTGATGGTTCCATTAAACTAATATCCAGAGGCACTTTAAAGAAAGACAGTCCATTAAGATAAAATGAAAGTTTTATGTGAAGATCAGATCATTCCAACAGCATAATTCTCATATTTAATGTAATTTTATTACACGTTAGTTTGAACGTCACTCACCTGAAATCATATCTTTAATTATTTTCCATAGTGATAAACACACCAGTAATAAGGAAAAGGCAAACACTATGCATGTAGAAGGGGAGAGGATTTGAGGACATCTATAGGCTGAAGTGCATGAAGATTTTTTTCCAAGTATCCATGAGGAAGTTTGTTTGCATTCAGCTCGAGCTCAACCTGCTGATTTTAAAACGACAGCGGTGAGAGGGAGGTTGGCTGTTTTTGTCATGGTTTTCGGGCTTGTGTTGTGTTATTTCCTGTGTGACCACTTAGCTACCTGTGTTTAAAGCACCAACGGATTGGCCGGTGCCATCAAGTGGGATGAACGAAACGTTGTAACAGATTTTAGAAATGTTTTTGTAAAATAAATTTAGTGACATGCATTCACAAACCAACCTGATGCGACAAACATCTCACATTCTTTAATGTAATAAATATTACAAGAGACTCAGTGTCACACATTAGAAAGGTCCACCTATACAAAACTTCCTTTTGAAGATGAGGAAATATAATTCATGGCATGAAAATGTACAAAGGAATTCCTCAAATAAAACTCAAAACATGTTATGGAAATCTAAAGCCAACCCCTGCATACATAATCATATGAACTAATAAATCTTAGAATGTAATTTTTTGTGCAAATGACTGACATGTATTTGTGAAGAGGAAAAGAGTTGATTCCATCAAGCAGGGCAGTAACGGGAAAGCTGCGAGTAGCCATGCATGTCAAGTGAGGTACACAAAAGACTGAGAAGCTATGCTACGATTTTAACACTGAGCTGTATTCCTGTTAACCCCTGCTAACCAAAAAAATGCTGCAGATGTTTAGTCATACTTTGATTCATATTTGCATAGCAGTCCATTTAAACCATCTGTAAGAACACAAACAATTTCCCATTTATTTCACTTTAAATATGTTGGCTTTAACCTTAACAGTGAAACATCTGAGTAACCATAGCTTACTTTAGCAAACAGTAAGTACAAATACATCAGCAAGTTGTGACATATGGAACAAGCAACAGTTAATTTCATGGTTGTAAAATTTGGTTTTCTCAGTAAAACAAGTTTTGCAATAAAGGTTTCATCATCTTTCCTGTCTTAGCTGTACTATCTTCTTCACAAGAAATCTTAAATTATAGCCATTCAATCCAACCTTCGTCTTCTCCAGACTGCGAAACGTTAATGTGGATTTGTGTCATTTTGAATGGAGAAACCTCTAACTATCCAACTTCATTCCCCAAACTATCCTAATAACTCAGTACCATCCTGGTGTTGGATATTCGGGGAGGGAAGATCTTCAAAGAGCTCCTTTTTTATATCAGGGTTGTTGAGTACAGTGCGGATTCACACGCAAATATAACCTTTGACATTTGTCCATTATAGGCTGTTGCGTTTCCTTATCTTGGGGTGACTTTTTGGAAGAGCGGGGTGTCCACCAATGGTTGGTCAGCTGTTCGATCCCAGCTTCACCCAGCCCCTGTGTCCTTGAGCAAGATATTGAACCCCAAATTGCTCCCGAGGGCTGTGCATTCTGTGTGTGTGTATGGTTAGGTTTTTATAACTTTATACTGATAGGCAATTAGCTCCTACCATCAGCTTGTGAAGGTGCAATGTAGTGTGAAAGCACTTTGAGTAGTCAGAAGATTAGAAAGGCGCTGTACAAGTACAGTCCATTTATCTTGTCTACTCATCCTTCAAAGATTGTCATGTCACCACGCTGCACTTTTTTACACATTCTCTTCATGGAAATCCAGTCTGGTTGATGTAGAACATAGTCATCCTGACACACCTGTATCTCCATGTACACTTTCTTTTTTTCTTCTTCTTATAATTCAGGAAAGTGGATCAGAACAATGTGGGTGACAAAATGTAGTTTCTCATATTGTTTTGTGGAAGACCAGTCTGTCACCTCTCCAAGCTGTTTGTATAGAAGGACTCTTCGATGATGGGGGATCTCTGCGGAGGCAGGAAAAAAATTCAGTACATTCCTTGTACAAGATAAAATTAAAGGGACATTTGCCATCAGTTTCATGATCTAGCTTATCTAACCTTTTCCTGTCTTATGGAAATTGTCTATTTTGTACTTTGACCGCCAACTTCAAACCATTTCTTATTAAATATATAAAACCAACTTGTTTTTTAGAAATCACCTATAACCATGTCTACATATCAGTCAACTCCACGTAGCGTTCTGAACCAAAGGTTTAAACTAGACTATTATAGTACATGTAACTGAGTTGCATAAATGTCTAATGGGGGGGGGGGATGAAAGACTGGAAGAGTCAGATGTCTGATGAGGACTGTGGGTGCGTGGACATGTATTACTCATGTTGTGGGGACATAAATCTGCTTACACAATCACATTGTGGGGACTTTACCTTTTTGGGGACAAAACACAAGTTCCCATAACCTAAATCTTTACATTTTAGGGTGAAGACTTGGTTAAAGGTTAGGGTAGGTCTCCAGGAAATAAGTCAATGTAATGTCCTGTGAAGTGATAGAAACACAACCGTGTGCAGAGGGGTTTCACAATATGGACTTCACGGTCTGGTGCCTCACATGCATGAAAGGAGGGATGTGTGAGATGATGAAGGAAGAGAACAGAGGGTACAACATGACACAAAAGAGGAATGGACTACAGTGACTATTCAACACAAACTGGACTTTTTAAAAAAAAATAGTAATTAGATATGCTAAGGATGTAACAGAAACTGTATTAATCAAATAAGGCTAACTTAAACTGAGTTTACAGAGGAAAAACATAACCCAACAAACTGACTGTTGTGGAGCAGAGGTGGACTCCCTGGTGCTCAGTTCATCTGTTAGTTCACTTTGATGGGTCATGTAGCTCGTTATACTGCCATCTTGGGTTCATATCCAGCATGAAGGATTTTTTTTACTTATACAGCACTTTAAAGTACTGCATGAGAACCTGTTAAAGCAACCTTTCACAAGAAACAAAGCAAAAAGGTTCACTTCTAGAATTTGTGTGCACTTTAAAGACCTTTCAACTGTTTAAAAGATTCATTATGCAGTGTCTCAAGTCATACCACTCGGATTACACAATCTACATTCTACTGTTAATGTATTTGTTTACCAAACATACAGCTTTTGAAAACCACAGAAGTGCCTCGGATTCATACATTTAATGCAAGGAAAAAAAAAAAACTTCCCTAGGGGGGAAAAAAACTCAGATTTTTTAAGCAGAAAGTCCCTTGGTGACTAATGTTTGCTTCATATTGGCTCGTCACGTCCAATGAGTGTTACACTAATGCTGCTAACACGCTCTTTTTAGAGGAGAAAGGAAAAGCAAAAAAGAACATGGAAAAACACACAGATGTTTTGTGACAAATTACTTTGTACCTTGAACTGAAGTATATTATATTACATTTCTAAATTTGGTGCATACATTTGATCAATTACTGCAATCTATTAAACAAGTGTGACTTCCTAAAGTTTGACATTTTTATGATCAACAACTTGGTTTAGAGCTCTTCACTAAAGTGGCCTACATCCCGTTGCTGCACCACACCAGTAACTGCAGTACTTTACTTCTCACCTTCTACCTCGGTGGTTGAGACGCTGGGTTACTGGGTCAGTAACAGGCGTCTGGAGTTGGACAGCAGGACAGAGACATTATCCTTCACTTCCATGGGACTAGGCAGTTCTTGTCAGCAGTATGATGGATGGAATTAAAGAAACACCCTCCAACCATATAGTGTGTGGGTGTCTGTAGATCGTCTTGTCTATAATAACAGATGGTCAAGTTTACATGCGTTCTTCATTTTAGAGTCCACTGAGTCAGATCAAAAAGCTTGGTGGAAACACACTGATGGTATCTAATTGGTTAATTCTGTAGGTCCATGCTTCCACAGAAAGATACTGCGAGGGAGGTGGATGAGGTAAGCTGTAGGTGGTGGTGAACAGTGGACGCCTGAGCCACGACCGACCAAACAAAGACCACAAACATACTCTGTCTGGAGCATAACTATTGTGATTATTATTATTATTGTGGTTAAGACTGATAATACATTCTAATAAATTATTTGTTTTAATCCCATAACTTAAGCATGGTCACTGCAGCAAATAAAATGTTGTTCTTTCTGTCAAATAATCCTCCTACTTACATTACCTCTTCCCTCTCCTTTCTTCCTTCATCCCCTCTAGACCATTGTCTCCCCTTTCCACTCATTTCTCCCACTCTTCTACAATGTCACTTTCCTGTTCAGTTGTCTTAAGTAAATGTACAAATGAAAATGAGCATTTCCAGCCTCATTATCTTCCCTCGCTCTTTCACATCTTCCTTTTTCATTTCATGTGTCACTCATTGCCCCTAATGTTACAAAGTATTTCTCATCTCTGCTCATTTCTTTCTCTATCCGCCCCTTCAGACTCTATCTTTGACTTTGACGGCTGAAGTTAGCTCTAGTCTGTCTGTAAAATCATCTTCTAATAAAGTGAACCACGGAGATATGGGCCGCCGGGGGCACACTTCCCTCTGGGATATCGAGCGAGGGAGGGAAATCTGTGTGGGGAAACACGAGAGGCACATTACAGTTCATTACTCTGCAGAGCAGCGACAGCACGATGAGGCAGTTCACACAGGCTGGATCTCAAATGAGAATTAGTGAAATGCATGTGCAAATACATGCCTATGTGTAAACATACACGAGCAGTGGAAGAGACTGGCTGTATGATCCAGTCTGACTAGACTGGGCTAAAATGACTTAATGACGGAAAGTATGTTGATAAGTCATCTGAGACAGCATAGTGGCATGATGAATGACATTAATACATAAAGAACTGACTGTTTCAAAAGAGTCTCAGTTTCTACATCTAGTACTTGATGGCCTAATTATGTCCCATACTTCATATAAACTGTTAAGAAAATCCTCCCATAACAATACAGGAACAAATGTATCTCCAAGTTCTCCACATTAAATGACAAAATACATCGTTTGTAATTTTCCTCCACAACGACACATTTAACGCCCTTATTGGCAGAGCAAAATTATTTGTCAGGGCCCCTAAAACAGTTACAAATCAAATCTATTGCAAAAATAAAGCTGTTTTATTTGGTAATGGTTTGGATAGGTTTAGGCACAAAAACGCCTTGGTTAGGGTAAGCGAAACATGGTGGTTTGGGTTGAAATTACTTGCGGGGAAATTGCAGTTTGAAACCATTTAAATACCACTCGCCTCACCCTCCCCTTCCAAGTGTGTAGGAGAAACTACGCTGTCTGCGAAAAACATGAACGGCCCTATCTAGAGTCAGTGTTGTGTTTTGTCCGTTCTGGGCTACTGTAGAAACATGGCGGGGCAACGTGGCGACCTCCGGGGAGGAGGACCAACTCATTCTGTAGATATGAAGGGCTCATTCTAAGGTAATGAAAACACAACAATTCTTATTTCCAGATGAAAACATACTTATGAATATTGTATTCCATGTCTGCCCATAGATCCTCCTAAATCTGACATACTGGACCTATAAAGTAGCTATAATTAATATTCGTGAAAGTGGTCGCTCATAGTGACCAACCCACAGAGAACTGTTCCTGCAGCTGCCTTAAGCTCTATGGAGCTTTTTAGTGTCTTTCAGCATGTTGTTCTGGTTTTCTGGCCCGCAACTTTACTGTTTTGGTTCAGTCTCAACGCTTTCATCAGAATCGTTTTCATTCATAGCAGGCAGCTGTTATCAGCTAAAAACCCACTGTACGCTTACTTCCTAAGCAGCAAACTGTGGACAAACAAAGTTTACAATGGCCTGATGTACATGGGTGTAGTTTGATTCTTCTGCTACATTGCAGTAAGTTTCTTCTCATTACTTTTTGACCTCCTCTGACCTGATCCGCCCTCATCTTTCTCATTCTGTATCTCCATGTCTCCTCTCTGCCTTTTCCCTTGCCTTGCCTTCCCTCTTCCCTATCAGCTTTATGAGATTTCATCTCCTCACTAACACATCTCAGAGTGATTTGAAGGGAGCTGAAAGTCAATGGCACTACCCTTTTTAATGATGTATTTATTCTTATAATGGGTATAAAAGTAACCATGACAGAAAGAAATGCCCCTGCGTGACCTTCCTTGCTTGTTAAATTTCAACAAATCACTGCTCAATCACAGTTGAGCTCCTTTCTAAATGGAGTTTGTTTCCTCTGGGCTTTTTAAGGGTGCTACAGTTTCTTCAAATGCAAGACATGAGTGTCAGATGAACTAGAGTTTTTAAATTAGCTCTCAGTGTGGATGTTTATGGATACTAGGAAGAAGTATCAACTAATGAATATTTTAAAAAAAAAGAAGCTTTAGTCACTGCTTGAGATTGTGGTTTGACCGTTCACCCCCCCCACAGCAATTGTCCAATCATAGCTTAACAACTGTAGGCACAGCAGGCCTGTCAAGCTTTGTATTTCTCCACACACAGAAACAGTGTACATTGGGCTGCAGTAAGGGAGATAATCCTTATATAAAGAGTTGAGGGTGGTGTCTTTTTGTTGTTACTTTTGTTTGTATTCGGCTGCGTCTTGTTTTTTTGTTTTTTTGTCTTTTTTCCTGTCTGTTTTTTTTTTTTTTTTCAAATGTCTTTGATTTATGTGTTGTGGGGTTGCCGTTACAA
>CM022478.1:16694987-16851233 GCA_011952105.1 Coreoperca whiteheadi
TGAGGGTGGTGTCTTTTTGTTGTTTTTTTTTTTTTTTTTTTTTAGCCTTTCCAAAACCAAAAATACAAGAGTAGACATAAGGAATGGATTTAACAGCATGTTTATCTGCTCTAACATAAGCTGCAAACGTATGCATGTCTGGCTAACTAGTAATTAGTAACCAAGCGTTACTTCCAAGGCCAAGGAGCATTTCATACTACATTAAATCCACTGTGTGCAAACCAGTGCTTTCAATCAACTCACGGACCTAATATTTTAAGCTAGCTAGCTACAGCTGATTAAAAACTGCCAGCAAAACGTGTCATTTTAGCCAGGAAAATTGATCATCGCTGGCTAGAAAAGAGAAGTTGCTCTTGTATGTCTATCTGAAATGAGGAACACATTTTTTTCCTAAATGACTACGAATTGTGAGTGTTAAATCTGCCACCATTATCATTGTAAAACTGCATATGTGCCACGCAATTATGGAAAGCTTTACAGGCGTAGCAAGCATAACCAAGGCTAGGGGATTAGCAATGGTCAGTTCTTCTTATTCAGATAGAGTATTCAGATTTAGTCAAGTAAATATAGTAAGTGCTGAAAATATACGAATAAAAACAATAGAATAGAAAATAATACTATAGACAATACAGGCTAGAGTTCAGTGGTTTGATCGAGCATCAGGATGTTACTTCTGGCCTCTACTAAATCACGCATCTCTAAATCATGTGCAGCTTCAAAAGTGGATCTCTTTCTTGCTTCTGACCCCACTAAGAAATCCAACTATGCTCAATCCTTGTAGTTCTGAAGCTAACCTCTGTGGTGTAACCAGGGAGTGAATGGGTTTATGTAACGTCAGCTTGGCTTGCATAACCAACTGACCATTGGCAAGCATAATACTAATACGTTAAGGCCACAGCTTTTTTCAGCCTGGAATCCAACATGAACAAATATAGTATTTTGCTCAGGGACCAATGCTCATTAAAAAATGTTAATATTGTGTTCACGTGGAGGCGAAAAGGCCCTATGACCCATTTAGAGTCACAAACCATAAAGGGCAAACCTGAGGACAAGTTTATCTGAATGTAGTTCAATGTAGTTGCCAATGATTAAAGCACACATAAAAGAATCATCTCTGAATAAAATAGTAATTGTTTTAATTTATTTGACTGTTGTTTTTTTCCTGGTCATATACCAGGAAATGAAAGGAAACTGGCTGAATTAGGAAACCTTTCAATGCAATATAAGTGTAAAGTAATGATAAGCTGTGGTGGCTCCTTATGGTTTTAGGCTATTGTGTATGTGTAAGGCTTGTGATTTAAATGTTGCTGACTAACAGAGAAAATCCTAGTATGTTAAGTGAATGAATGAAGCTCTTCTTAGGCATCTATTGTAACTCAAATTGATATGGCAACTTTTCTGTGTAACGTTAAAGGAACATGGTTTGTTTTAGAAGTGATCTTTGGGCTTGATTTGGTTGCTTTGGTTTATCCAAATATGTGCTGCGTGGCTGGTTAGTCATTTAAAATATGTAACAAAGTATATGCATGCATGGAATCTGTCTATGTTTGGTCAGTAATTATAGTATTTTAAGGTAAGATCTGGTTCAGTAGCCATTCTTGAAATTCCTTATATTCAGCTTTAATTTTTTGGCTTGCACTGTAGAGCTGAACATAAAAAGTTAGAAATACTTGTGTCTCTATCAGATCATTATGTCAATTGGATGACCACTTTAAATAAAGAAATAGTTTTGTGTTTCCTATATTTGTTGGGAAAATGTCAAAAGTATTTGGATGAAGAATCCCATGAAACAAGCTTACGCTTCAAAAATCCATGGTCATCAATTTAAAAGTAAGGCTATTTCCATAATTTCTAAAGGACAATATATTTTCAGGATATACAAGACTTCCCATTGTCAGACAGCAGCAGTATTTTTGCTTCCATCTTGTCAGAAGGCACAGGCGCAAACCACAGCCACCACCACTATGTTGCCAATGGTTGCCAGCACAGCGATCCACAGCCAAATGGTGTCACTGGACACTTTCCCATCATCCTCTGCTTCTGAGGGTCGAGAGTAGCCGGTATTGAGGTTGGAGGTGGACGTCTGCAAGGACGTGTTGCCATTGTAAGGGGAATCCATGAAGGCTCCGCTCACAGCCGGGAAATGCTGTCAGGAGAGAGGGAGAGGGATGGAGGAAAGGACAAGACAGAGGGAGGAATTCAGAAAAAAATCAATTTTGTCGTACAAAGTCTAAGGAAAGTTCAAAGCCATTCACTGGGCTGAACTCAAAACTGCAGTTGGAATCAACTTTCTCCACACTGTAACAAAGCGACAGACAAAAAATAATTTTCTGTCCAGGTAAATAAACAAGCAGATCAAATACAACATATTACTTATGTGTTACTAGTAAGAGAAAAAATTAAGGTTAAGTTGTTGAAATAAATGATACTGGTATTTTGATAAGGATAAAACAAATATACCATTAGAATATAAATGCTATAAAAAGACAGACGTTAACACTAACATGAATGACACATGACAATGGTTGAGATTTTCTTCAACAAAATAGTTATAGAAAATCATGTTTTGACAATTACTTACAGAGCTAAAATATACTGATCTAAATGATTTTTCAGTCATTTCTTCATTTCATTTTCTCACTTAAACCTCATTACTTGTCACAAGTGAGAATATGACTTACAAAGAGTAAAAAATAACTTTTCTAAATCAGCTTTTCATGTTTTTAAAGATCTGATTTCCTTTCCTTGTTGAATGCAGTGACAGTTTAATTCTTATTAAGTTAGTTAAGGCATTCAGCCTTCAATGAATCTTACAATGATACGGATGGCATGGCTGAACAAGAACACAGTCTGTTCAGGGGGTTAATCCCACAGCTGTGCCTGGTTCCAGGACATCTGTACTGTACAGTGAATAGAACTCTCAAAGGAATTAATTCTCAGACGGATTAACAAAGTCTGACGCATGCTACACATATACTAAAAAAGGGGCAGAGACAAACAGAGAAGATGAAGAGGGAGGCAAAAAACAGGCCAGGAGAATAATGAATCCTCAATTTTTGTCTCAGCTGGATGTGTTTGTCCCTGGGGGGCTGACATAGTCACACAGACAGGAACGAGAATCCATCAACATGAAGCTATCTCTGGTAATTAATATCCTAAAATGTCCATGTCTACAGAAGAAACACACATACAGGTACACACTCCGCTTCCTGTCTTAATTTCTTTCTCTCACACACACATACAATACAAACTACCTCTAGTTTTAGTTGCTTGTGTTGCTGCCAGCTCTTTGTTCTGGAGGTGGGAAACCTGTGTTACAGACGTGCAGTTGGTAAACTCAGGTGTGTGAACTTAATCTACTGTTACTTTTCTCACAAGCTCACGACAGCTCAGTGCCAATTAATTTTTCCAGCTTTCACTCTGACAGCTGAAGGGTTCAAGTGATTGTGACCCTTTAACTTGTGGGTGCTTTAACATGTAAAAGCACTATTGTGGGATAGCTGAACAGCATCATTTCATCAACCTGACTGTCGAAAAATAGAAGTCAAGTCTGACATTGCTTGGAAAAATCCTCTTATGACCTGATGTGCAGAAAGTTTTACAATCATCTTTTTTTTTGATAATCAAAATGTTTGATATGGGGAAACAGGATGCAAATAAACCAAACTGTACAACGTTTTATAAGAGTCTATTTGATGGGGAGATTGACATTCTGTCATCATTTTAAAAAATCATTAATTGATCAGTTGTGATCAAACCCCTGTAATTGTAAATATTTGTGTTTATTCTTCCAGTGTGGCCTGGGATGCTTCAAGCATCAGATTCAGTTTGACCCCAAGTGCTTCTTAAGCTTCTCTTGTGTCCTCATTTACCCTCTACACCCAAACTGCAGATATGACCTCAGGGCAAATTCTAACTGAGTAAACGTCACACTGAGGGGAGTAAAAGAAAAACAGTTGTTATCCCTGAACGTTACAAGGGAAACCCATTATAACACATCCAGTGCTAAAGCTCAGTTAGAGCTTATTGTTGTCATTAGTTTCGAATATCTCCACAGAGCGATGGAGGTATTTAACCTGAAATACCTTCCTACAGACTTTAGAGAACAATCTGAATAAAATAAGTTATCCATTGGCTTTGTTAAAGTCATCCCTTCTGAATGAGCGGTCAACAGGGACTCACTGGGGGCATGACATGAGGTTGTCTGGCAGTGGAGGTGTAGGCGACTGCTACATGGTTCAAATGTCTTCTTCAGTCTGTCTTTACAGCAGCTGAACTGCACGTGATTTATTGCAGAGTTTCAAAGAGTTTGTGGACAAGTTAGCGAAAAAAATGAAGCTTTTCCAGCTGACACAATAAAACCAGCTCTTTCTATATTCTACATAGTGGACATAAAGACGCTCTTGAGAAAGTTCCAATAAGGACAAAGTCCAGAACAACATAATTACCATGGCAACTTTAAGGAAAATAGACTGGGATCAAAAAGGATGGATGAGATCAAAAGTCCAGTGACTGATTCCAACATTTGATATTGTTGCAAGAGTTTAACTTTTGTACAAATATAAATGTATTCATTACATTTCTCAACCAATAGTTATGTATTCCAGACCTCACATGGTATATATTAAATCCCACATATGTACAGGATGATGATTTTCCTTTATGCAGCATTATTCATGCACAATCATTCCATAACATTCTGTGTGTGTGTGTGTGTGTGTGTGTGTGTATATCTGTGTGCATGTGTTCATTCCTTCTCAGAAGTGAGTCTAAAATGTTGCAACCGTTAAGATATGGCAGCATAATTTATGAGAAGACTTTAAGAGCTCTCACATCAGCCACTTAATATGTATATTTAATTAAAACTGCCTCCCAAGGCTTTTCATGAGTGAAGGAAAGGGACCTGAATACATTTTGCTGTTCTCGTGCAGGTTTGTAAGAATACAACTTAAAGCATCAAAACTGACCATTGCAACTGACTATAAAATCATATAGACACAATCCCAGCCTAAACACAAAACATGGCCTGCACTGAACTTGTTCACATCCTCATTAAAAATGTCTCTGCCTAGAAGCTGTGTCTCGTTCTGTGAGTAAAACAGCACAGAAAGGTCATCGACAAAAACAGCAGTGAGCATGAGCATTTACAAGTGTTATTACGCCACACGCCTGGGAGAACAACTCCCCTTAGATATAATGAGCTTGTGTTTGGGACTGCACTGTCTAAAGTAGAAAAGCTAATTGCCTACTGTATGCTGCAACGCTAAACCGAAAGTGATACAGTAATCTAAGCGGGTTCTTGATCAGGAACATGTTGAAATTTCCATTTACGTTAATGGAAATTGGGCAGATAATTTATTATATTATTTAAAAGCTGAAACAAACAGTGGACTTTCTCTGAATATGAGGTTTTTGGTAGGAAGGGAGAAATTGAGTGAACAAAAAATAAATGATTGCCAGACAAATCATGCCAATCTGAATTTACTGGCCAGAATAGACCAAACATGGTGATCAGCAATTCCATTCAATAGAGGAGAGAGCAACTGTGTCTATAGTGCAACCTGGTCAAACTCTCAACAGCTTAGACTGTGAGGTGTTGCAGTATTTACCCATCAGACATTGTTTTTCTCTCTGCCTCTTTGCCTCGTTGTTCATCCTGAATCCTTGATCTTGAAAATGTTTGCTTGATGCAATGAAGCCATACATTCTTTTATTTTAGAATTGGAAACCATTAATGAATGAAAAGTCAAACAATTAACTGAAGTGAGGGCTTTCAAATGTTTCAGTCCTACTTTCTACAAAGATCAGTCAGTGAGTGGCAGCATGAACTTCAAGGCCACTAAAACAACCTTTAAAGGGAGAAACAACTGCAAAGGCTAACCTCTACCTTATAATAGGAATGTAATGCAAACCACATTTGTTAGCTAATGTTATTGCTGGGGCTCTGACACTATGCTGTTCATACAGGATGTCATCTGTCTCGATGTGGAAGGAGCAGAGACAGGAAGAACCTCCCTTGTTGGTTCCAGCATTTAAGTTGCACACCTCAAATTAGAATCACTCTCCGAAAGAGACAAAGGTTCAGACAATTGTAGCGTTGTGACCAAATTTCAAGACTAGTGAGTTTGGTAATGCAAAATAAAAGGCAACTTCACTCTTTTTTTAAATCTGCTGCTGCTCAAAATGCCCACTATGGTATTTACTTTGTATTAACCTCAGCTGTACATTGTAATTTGTTTCAAACATATATAAGATGTCTCCTGCCAGTTTATCAGCTTTTCACACTAAACAGTCCTGCGTGATATTAATGGTTTGTAGGAATGATTCAGCTAGCTTAAAACCAGATGCAAGAAATGAAGTAGATAACCTACTACAGTTAGATGTTACATTCACCTCTGTCCATTGATTGTCTAATTCCATAGAAAGTTTCTATGTCATTAGATACTTTAGAATATCATATGAGTGGTGGTAACAACATGCTCAACATGCTCCCAGACACACACACACACACACACACACACACGCACGCTTACAGTCACTGCACAAGTATCAAGCTGTGCAGAAAAGCGGCAATCTGTTCATTCAAACTACATTTACAGTTATATAAGGAACCAACCTCTCTATGACCACTTCACAGTATCCACTGTTTATGTTACGTTTGTTAATCTTTGTTGTACTTCTGATTGAAATGGCTCAGTATGACTTTTAGAATTCCACAGGTTTTTGCAGTCTTATAAAACGATAACATGCAGTTGTACTACGCTTTTCTTCCTGTACATTAACATTCAAACTGGGGCAAAATCCAGCAAAGTCACACAAATACACCAAAACAATCCAAATAAAGTGTGTGCATCAGAACATTACTGGAAAATCTAATTTGTTTTACACTGTAATAGTCACCGATAAAATACTATTTAAAGATATCTAAACCTTTTACATAAACATGCTATTTCGACAACATACTAGGCAGAGTTACAGAAAACTGACACCAGCTGCAATGTTAGTAGCCCACATACAGTCAGTCAGTTCAGCTCCCACAGTGATGTTATGAAGCCAAATCAGTCAACGTCAAAGTCAACCAAGAAGCAAGCAAATTAGCCTAAATATAAATTGGTCACGTGATTACAAAAGGGGAAAAAAACACCCAGTATTTATCCCTCCAAAAAAACAATCAAAAATATCAGTATGCATAGCAAGCCTGGTGCTGGTGCTGAGACTAGAGATCTTTTTGATGTTGTTCATTCTGAAACACTCTCAAGCATCACAACATTACAGAAGTAAGTGCTAGACTGCTGGCATCATGTGTCAACTCACACAAGACTGCACCTTATGCACATCCTAACATATTAATGATCCTCTGTAGGTGGAAAGAATAAAAATGTTCCGATCTGGAGCTGATGCAACAGTATTCAAGTTATTCAAAGTTTCCGAATGAAGTCCTTTCACCGTCGATGCTGATTTAGTTACTTCTAAAACTCACCCAATAAATACAGCTACTAAAAACTCATTAACTTAATCCTTTTTTTATCATTACCCTGCTACTTTTTCATGTAAGAAAATAACCATAAACAAATAGAAAAGAGAGATGCTTCATGGTTTTTTTTAGAAGAGATGGGAGAGGATGATAAACACATATATATATATATATATATATGTATATATATATACACCAAATATATATGTATATATATATATACATATATATACATATATATATATGAGAGAGCAAGAAAAGACAAATAGAGCGAGAAAGAGAGTTGTACCTACTGCCGGCTGTGTATGAAGAAAGAGATCAGTTCTGGAGTTCCTCTCTGTCCTGTCCTACACTCTGACTTAGACTGAGTGCATCCAAAAGGGACAGAGGAGCAGCGCTTCTGGAGAGTCAGAGACTGAACTCAGAGTGGGAGATGGAGAGAGAGAGATAGTGGGAGCGTACAGAGAGAGAGGGAGAGAGGGAGAGGTCAGGCATCCTGCTGTGAGCGTGACTGTGTGTGAGACACAGACAGAGAGAGACAGGACACACCAGAGGCATGTGTAGGTGTGTAAAAAATGTATCGAGGAGATGCGTACATCCATGAAACAGCTGGGCTGGATGTTTACAGCCTCACACAGCCAGACTAACTCGCTACCTGAGTTTTCATCATGACATAGAAACAACCCTCTTTAAATTGATTTCAACCTGGTCAGATATGTACCTACAAATAAGGAAATGTTTAGATGATGATGATGAACAAACCTTGTTTAAATCTGTCAAAAACAGACATCACACTGTAGATATATAATGGTAAAACAGCTAAACCTCAGACTTATTTAGAAACTGATTTTGGTGGATAGTTTAGGAGACATCTGATCAATTAAAGCCCAGAAATTGGTGCATTTGTCCAGTTAGGTGTTAAAAGTGTCATGTCTGTCTCTGATGACTTTCAATTATGTTTTGTAAAGTCTTCTTGAAACATCTTTCTCAAGCTACTTTCTCCAGACCACACTGAGCAAAGCAAAGATGCTGTTGCCAGGCTTCTTCTTTACCAGAAACAAAACAATGACAAACAGTCGGAAAGGCATGGTGACTGGATGTATGGCGTAACAGAAATCCTAAATCACATTTGAACAGCATTGTGAGCACACAGCGGTCGACTCAGCCTGCTGAGTCACCAGGATGGTCAGCTTATCGAAAACATCTGTCGTCTGTCTAGGATCTAATCTTTTATCCTCTTTTATCTTTCTCTTTCTTCCCCCTCTTTTCGAAACTCTAAATTACTAAATTAAAAAGGGTGTCCACTGCCAAGACTTGCTGTCTTATTAGCTTCTGCTCCCAAAAGACAAAAATATAAGAATAAAGAGAGGAATAGAGAATGAAGAAAGAGAAATGAACGAAGAGAGGATGAACGTGAATAAACAGAAGTGACTCTATGACATGATGCCTTGCTGTCATCATGTCTTTCCTCCTCTTAGCTATTCTTCCTTTCCCATGATCTTCTTTCCTTTCCCTTGTCTGTCTCTGTATTCTCTATTTTTCCTTCTTTATAGCTATTTTTTGTCTCTAATCTAGCCTTCTGTTCTGTCTCTCACCTGTCTACTTGTCACTGTTTTAAATCAATCAGTGACTCTGCCACCTGCTCATCCTATCTCCATGACATAATATCCAGACTTTTACCCACCTCTGTTCAACACTATCTTCCCGTCCCATCTTCAATCCTCCAAATCTCTGAAAATATGAAATCTTTGCTGCATGACTTATCAAGTGCACAACATAACTTTTGTGTATAATGAGTAGCAATATGAGTCTGCTTCCTGTGCCTATCTGTGAGTGTCTTTCCTGTCAGGGCTTAAAGTGATATTTCTGTGTGTGGGGTGGGGGGGCATATGCCTCTGTTCTATGTGTACAGGTGCATGCGTTGCCTGTATGTATATATTATCCTTAATTCTGTGTGACTGTGTGTGGTTGCATGCGCATGTAAGTGTATGTGTTTCCATCCAGGAAAGTGACGGTTTATAAAGTTACATAATGTTCTTCTACGTTTAGAAGAGATTCAGAAGCTGCCTCTGGTGATCACACACACATGCACACACAAAGCACAAATGCACATACGCAGCAGGAACACAGATTCATCAATCACTGTAAGTGCAAACACACACACAACGACACACTGAAGGCTGGGGGTTATTTAAAATTAGGGGCATTTGAGCAGAATAAGGGAATTTTGGGTGAAGAAACAAAATAACTCTCCCATAATTGGCCAAGGGTGGGGGGTGCAAAAGGTGTCATAATTCACTTATCATTTATGAGGCATTTGTGTTGTGACGTAAGGTTTGTTCCTGGGCAGGGGAATATTTCAGCTTGTGCACAGAGGATTATATTTGCATTTTATATTTGAATTTTAAATTCCCCAAATATATTTTTCCAGGGCTGGAAATTTGGGTCTCCATCTGTGAAAGGGGGGGTGGGGGGCAGAAGAGAAAGAAATTAAAGGGTGAATAAACAGCCCCACTGCAGCCAGCTGTCCTCTTCTTTCTGAAACATCTGTCAGGAGAAACACAGAAAGAGATGGAGAGAAAGTGAAGAAGGCAAAGAAACTACAGACAAGATGAAGATTAAAAAATCGAGGGGGCAAGAAAGGGTGAAGACAGAGATATAGAAGAAAAAATACTGTAGGAAAAAAACATTATTTTCTCTATTGTGTACTGTCTACCTGTGATCACCAGAGTTGTTATGGTTCATCCCAAGGGAGACATGAATGTCTCTATCAAATTTTATCACAATCCATCAAATAGTTGTCGAGACATTTTACCCAAAACCACAAATGTGGACCTCATGGTGGGTAAGTATAATGACCTGATGGTGGCGCTATCGAGTCATCTGCTGGGACTATGAATGTCTGTACAGTATAATTGTATAGTATAGTTGCTGAGATATTCAGTCTGGACTGACCGACCGACACTGCCATTCATAGAACCGCTAGCTTGGTAAAAACGGGTGTAAAACCTCATCCAAGTCCACAATAAAATCTTGTCTGACAGATCATGCATGTCCTGTGATGAGTATTTTGATGCTGCTTCAGCAAGAAACAATCAAAACAATCCTTTGTATGGTGAGATGAGATGCATCAGTTTTCTAAGAACTTTACTAAGTTAAGTATGACAAACTTGAGTGATTTGAAGTGCCGAGGACATGCTGAGGTGTTAAGTACAGATAGTACTTTCTTTATTTCATCACTTTATAACTTGACTTATAATCATTAAATTCAAATAATCAGTGTCTCTGTCTACTTTCAGATTTGCATCAAAATGTGCGAAACATAGTTTTAAAAGAACCCGTCAATACATAAAACTCCAAAAACAAAGGAATTTTAAGTATTTTAATAAGGCAATACATTTTAATACTTTTATCGTATTAATACTTTTGAAAGACCTGCAGATACTGTCTCCTGCTGGGAGTGGGTCTTGGTTTTGAACAAAAGCTAATTTGATTGAGTTTATTTCAAATGATTCTCATGAGATGACAATTTTTGCCTTGAAATAATGGAAACCAAGCAAACTAAATCAAATAGTAGAAGCAGCTGAAAATAATTTGCATAATTTCCAAGTTATTGAGCCGTGTGATGAAAAGAAAATACTGCTGCTAGAATATGTCCCGAGGCGACCTGAGCTGGTTGAATTCGAGAAATGAATGGGGGGAGCAAGAATATCTGAGAAAGGAAGACAAGAGAGGACAAAAGAGAGAAGAGCATGAGCAAGAAGATGAAAGAGAGAAGGCAAAGGTGTAGGTTTTGTGTAGGGGTAGGTTTTTGTGAACGAGAGAAAAAGAGTAATAAAGAGAGAGAGAGAGTGAGAGACATAGAGTTAGAGAGAGAGAGGCTTGTTCTCATGGCTGGTTGAATCTTTACTTAGTTTTGCTGGAGGCTTCAGAGCCTGACAGACGAGCAAAGAACATCATTCACTGACATCATTAAGTGACCTTATCCAGCTTTCATAAGACCCTTCATGCTTGAAACACAGACACACACACACACACACACACACATACACCACATGCACATTCTGAAGGTACGTACACAGATATTTGCAAGCATTCACATACGGATGCCCACATGATCGTTTTAGGAATAATTACTTCATGTAAACAGTATCAGTCATTTCAGCAAGTGCCCCAAAATATTGTGTCTATGTTCAAGTGACAATAGTGCCATAGGAATTATAATGAGCAGAGGAGGAAGACCGGTGACGTTGTTATAGAGCAACAATTAATTAAGCGACAGTCAATGTTGTTGTGGT
Source organism: Coreoperca whiteheadi (assembly GCA_011952105.1). Taxonomy (NCBI): domain Eukaryota; kingdom Metazoa; phylum Chordata; class Actinopteri; order Centrarchiformes; family Sinipercidae; genus Coreoperca; species Coreoperca whiteheadi. The sequence goes on from CM022478.1 coordinate 16,706,760, forward strand.
TTTAGCACGACCACGATCGTTCCCTACATAGTCACTTTAACCCAACAGACACATTTCACAGGTCACCATTAACAAAGTACTTATTTTAACCCAAACAATGATCATTCCCTCAACCCAGTTGTTTTTGTGCCTTAACCTAACCAAATGATGTCATCCTGCCAATAATGCCGGATCATAAAACGTGTCATTCTAGAGGGCATGGACACGCAGCATATTTTGTCATTTAATTTGGAGGACTCGCAACCTTTGGGTGCATCATCCCCCCTTGCTCTCCCCCCTTGCTTCCTGTCTGTCTCCACTTTCAACTAGCAAATAAAGTCCAAAACGCCCCAAAAAGAACCTTTAAAAAAATACACTACCTCTGCACAACAGTACATACAAGGAAGTATAAATGCACAACTAAGCCCAGTGGCATAAATACACAACACACACATTCAAAAAAAGCATAACACCAGTCAAACACTCATTTCTTACAAAATATTCAAATAATAACACAAAAATAAGACTATTAATTACTGATAATACATCTTTAAAAGGACAATTCAATATGCTTTCTGATCAACTTTAGACTTGAAGGAAGATTATTCCACTGCAGTGCAGAATACTAAAGCCTTGGGGACCTGTATTGCATGTCATGCCCCTCTTTCATCCCAATAGAATTAATGAATTCCATCTGAATCTTAAAGTTGTGGGCCCTTTGATTGCTTTGAGTGTTTTCACCTGTGGTGATTTAGTTCACCTCATTTATGCCTCCCTGTAACCTGTTTCTGTCCCTTGTCTACCATTTAGACACTCAAGTCATCATCCTGCCACTTCTGTCTGCATCTAGGTCCTTTCCTTGGTGCCCGTTTGCCAACACTAAACTCTGACAATTATAATGTAATGCAATATGAGTGATATATGTTGTGTAAGAGAGAGATGATCCTAATCCTCTAGTAAAAACACAAAAATCTGACAACAGAAAAATGCGTGCTGCATTTCAAATTTAATGCTTAAGCAACGTGGTACTATAGAAAGAAGCTGTTACTCACACAATACACTTTTATGTAATGAGGTTACAGGTTGCACAGGCTTATGGCAAGAGAAATATATATCAGGCCTGAAAGTCCACCATAAAGAAAAATCTAATTTCTAACTTCCCAGACCTTTTGATTGATGCTGGATGAGAGAATGTATGAAGAAGATTTATGAAATCAAACCTGAAACTGAAATGTCAATAAGTAAGCATGCACTGTCATTAATAAAATATATGAATGTTTTTGACTAACATAAAAACTTTCTCTAAACAATCTCATTATTAAGGAATCGACTAATCCCTGAGGTGTGTGTTCACAAATGACTCATTTATGTAACAAAAGTGCAGTCACGTCCATCCATATACATGTCTGATGTGTGTGTATGTGTCTAATCGGTCATGCCATTCATCCTGAATGAATAAAGCACTACAGAGCTTATACAATGCGTGCTATGAGTGACTCATCTGCCTGTGTGCTGAATGTATTCAGCAGAGTCAAAACCACTGCTTATCACTAGATGTTATCTCAACTCTCTATGCTGAAAGAATAAATGAACAAACACTGTAAAGATGCTTTCATATTTTCCACATAAAGGTGCCTTATGCATAGTTAAAGCCAACGTAGACATCCTTCCACTTTGGGAAGGACCTCCAGTATTTGTACTGTAAAACTACCCACACAAGTTAATCTTTAAGGTGATCCAGACATTTTGTCAAGCATACAAAACAAGCCAGATGTGGCTGGCTGGCTAACGTCAAGGCAGATCAATATCTACTTAAAGTGCTGTGTGGGCATTATCAATATCAAAACTTAGCACCCCTTCAATAAAAGGAAAAAGACACAGGGGGACAAGAAGCTGCACTAGGAAAGCAAAACATTTTGCTATACAGGTATCCCTATTCCATACAACACCTCAGGACCTGATTAATCAAAAGTCTGGATATTGAGGGAATGCATGACCTGCCTATTCCAGCAGTTTCTAGACTCCAGTTGTTTTTAATGGGCCTCAACTTCACACTTTCTGATTTCAGAATTGGTTTACTGATATCATTACTGTGTTCTGTGAAAGCATTTCAATACAGAAAATAAAATGTCCACTCAGTTTAATCACAAGACTGCACATTTTGTGGTTTGGGGGAAACGTATATTCACGCAGCATGACCTGAGTTTGTGGGTGTAAGCCTACTCAGTTTCTGTGAGACTATTTTGGCATTTGTATTGCCCCTTGATCACAGTTGAATTTTTAGACATTTCGTAAGTCACTTACAAACAAATGAACTAGTAATTAAAATGTATGTTGATCCTTTGGCATTTCCTTCATAAAGGACATGCCAGATTTCTATACAATGGTAATTGATATCTGTATATACACATAACATTAAAAAAAAAGTAACACTTTAAATTAAGATACACATATTCACCAGTAACTAGTTGCTGATTAGCATGCATATTAGAAGCAAATTGGCTCTTTATTAGTCATTATAAAGCACTTATTAAGGCCTTATTCTGCATGACCATGTTCTACAGGCCATTAATTGAGAATGTTCCCTCAATAACCTCCTAATTACTACTTATTGATAGTAAGTAAGGAAGTTGTTGTACATTAATTATGATCTTAATATGCTTTGCTGAGTATGGCCCTTATAAGGTGGTAAGACCACAAGAATAGTTATTCTGCCTTAATACTTAATAAATATGGTCTACTCTTTTGTAACAAATCACAAAACTACAAGTGTTAATAGTGTCCAAATAACTCTAAATTAAGTCTTTCTAACTCTGAATATGTTCCCCATTCTAAAGTGAGGTCTTGCTCATTACTTATTCACTAGTAGTTTGACGTTTAATAACCCACACAGGTTCCCTATTCTAAAGTTGCCTAATCTTCACACTAATAAGCAGCTAGTTAATGGTGAATATGTGTACCTTAATATAAAGTGTTACAGTATAAATACAAACTGTACATTTGTATACAAAATGAAAAACTGTGTTTCACATAAGTACATGGTTTTGTAACATGGTAACTTTACTATACCAAAGTGCATCTGCAACACCTATAGAAAAGGCCAAATTCTAAGTTATGCATACAGTATTGAAATTCTTACTGCCTAGAAATGTTAGAAAACTTTGTACAAGTTTCTAATACAAACACACTTTTTGGGTTAACTGAAAGGAAGAGCCAGCCCTCAGATCTGCTGTCTGTGTCAAAGTGATGCCCCCCTCAAGTACCTGATAAACTCTTTAGCAGATGGTAATCTGACCTCACTCTCCATCACACGCACTTTGATGGACACGACTTAATTAAGACCAATCTAACATTAACTTTCAGGAAAAAAGGAGGCTTAGGATAAAAAGAGAGAGAAACCAGTCAACAACACAAGGTCAGCCATTAATCCCCATTTCAGCTCAGTGTCAAATATTCTGTATACCGAATATTGTGAACTTTTACACGTTCCTTTGGTAAATATTTTGCACATCCCTGCACAAAACTGTACATCTTTTTCATTTACATCATATTTTGTATAATATTATTTCACATTTTATTGTCAATTTTTATATATTATATATTTTCTACTAGACCTGAAGGTCACTTCATCAGGGACTGAAACACCACAACAAAAATCATCAGCAGTTGAACCAGGAATACCACCTGTATGATGATTGACATGACATATAAAAATATGAAATGTGTTCATAAAGTATGCTGAGATATATCAATATTCCTTACCAAGTATTAGAGGCTTTTAAACTTGAGATATGCTGACTTTCTACCGCTGCTACATGAAAACATCGCTTAATTATCAGGTCCACGATACATTTCAGTAACTCTAGAGCCTTTCAGCTGCAAAAAACTGCCATCATTTTTCAATTTCTGGGCAACAAAGTTTTGGAGGTGCATGGTTTTCTTTAGGAAGAACGTTGAGGTGTTGAGTGCAGAGTTCAGAGACAGTTAGCATAGGGTGATTAAGGACCACACATTGAGCACAGCTGATTAACTATCTGAGAACAGATGGCTATCAGATGAGGCTTTCCATCAAACTCCTTCAGCTGGACAGGGTTCATGTCTGGAGCAGGCTCGGTGACAGTAACGTTCAGGGAATTAAAGGGGAATACCACTCAATACAGAAACCAGAAAATGGGACCCTGAAGCTGCATTCTGTGCAGGGATATTTAGACAGAGATACAGTTGTACGCTATACAAAAGAAGTTGAAATTCTAACCAGACGTGTGGAAAAGCTTTGTGAAGACTGAAACATCTTTTGCCATTACTTGAGCGGGTCTTTGCACGAATGGTTAGTTTATTTAGTACCTTTGAGCACATGGGTATCATAGGAGATTGTCCATCACATCTGCACAGCTGGAAAGGGTACACTGCAGGAAATAGGTACCTGATCTGCACAACAGGACTGCTGCATGTGTCACGCTATAAGACCTTCTAGTTCCTATTTGTTATTTAACATCACTCCTGATGCCCCTAAGTGTCATAAAATGTTCGAAGCTCAAGCTGTTAGAGTCTACAAAAATGGGGAAAATTATTAATTTTCTCTAACTCAACCAGATCAGTAGGTACCTCATTTCCTATCTGACAGATAGCAGGTGTTTGGATGTGATCAATCTAAATTGCTGTGGCAGATGAAACAGTCAAACCCTGCAATCTAATACTCTAGAATACTGTCACATGATGATCTCCAAAATCAACAAGGACATTTATAAAAACAATGCACAAGTGGTGGCTCACATTTACATTACATTTAGTCATTTAGCAGACGCTTTTATCCAAAGCGACTTACAACATTTAGCAGAGTTACTACATTAGCTGTTTAAAACACGTCTATGAACTGGCTCTAAAGTTCAGTGGGCTTGTCCAAGCTCGGTCTCAATGGCACCGCCTGCTGTTCAGCTACAACTGAAACCCTTCTCCATCCTCCTCAATCCAAATAGACCACAATTCAAACACACTCGCTATAAATATTTCTTTTCAGTTAGTTGTTATGGTCACATTATTTGTTGGGTATCTTCTCAGTAACAAATCTCAAGGTAACTGTGTCATTAAAATAATATGATACCAGAATTTGACATGGGCTTGAAACTGGTTGCTGAAGTTTGCTTCATGAACTAATCTAAATTCTTTGGTCCTGTCATACGCAAATGCATGAATGAACATTTTCTTTATTATTGTTATTAAATATTTTCAATTCAAAGTTTGCTAATCTAAAGACATAGCTGTAATAAACTTTTCTCCTTACCAGGCCATCACCCATATTTTTAAGGAAAAACATTCTCAATGCTAATCCCTCTTGCTAATCAAGCAGTAAAGTAGCAGTGATTCAATGCAGTAAAAATAGGACTCATTCTGCTTGCACTCTACAGCATTACAGTCATTGCTTTCAAAACATATCCATAGGCTGCAAAGCCCTACATCTCACAAAGGGACCTCGATTGTAACATAAAGCTCTGCCCTCAGGCCAGTTAAAGCTCAACATCATAGGTCAGGGCAGACAGAGAGAGAAAAAACTGGCAGAAAATGGGACAGGAATGTTTTACCACGACACACAGCGAGAAAATGGATGAGACTGCTGCAGTGAGGAAACAAACACAACAGCAAGATTTTCAAAGCACAGAAGAGAATCATTTTAGCTATTTTTAGTGTGTCTTTCTTTGCAGATAGAGAACAATTACAATTTCTTGGAGATGAGTTTTTCTCTTTTTTTTAAGAATGTCGATGGAGCTTTAGCACTGGAACTTAGTGGAAGAGTGTTTAGTTGCTGCTGAATTGAACTTCTTGAATTTAAAACTATTTTGACACCTTGGCAGACAAATTATTAAAATTGTAATGTATGTACAGTAGCTAAACTAACTTAAATTGCTTTCAGCCTCAATGCAGTACATGTGTTTATGGCTCATGGATGCTTCACATGACTCAGTTAAAAAAACATAATGACAGGAAGACAGCAGCCTCACAGTGACTCAGTTGTTTAGATAGAAGCGTGAGCCCTTGTTTGCGTGTGTTCTTTTTAAGAAGCTACTTCACAGTCTGCCCGTGAGTCATCTCTGTTTGTGTGCACTAAAATTGTATATCCACCATGCAAATTTGTACTTACAAATGTACAAAAACTTTTCTCCAGTGACTCAATGTGTGAGGGTATGTTTCAATCCCAAGTCATTTTCTTTGCATTCTCTGGCTGATAAAAAGAAACCGCATAGCATCTGCACTGTGTCTACTCTGTCTACAAATTCATCCAATACATAATGCTTTATCTGACATGACCTGAGCAATTTCCTGATTATTATGAGTTAAGGCTGCATCAAGTAATTTGTCAGTAGGCAACAAAAACATCTGATACTGATACTCTCACAAATTACCTCTACTTTTCTTTGCTGAGCTTGGTTAGATGGTTTACTTACAGTAAAAAAGTGTGTGACACCAACTGTCCTCCAAAAAGTATAATCAGGAGTGTAATCCAGTACATTAGTCCTCCTTAGTAAAAAGTTCGGATTTCATTGCTTAAAAGTCTTAAAAGTAAGAACTTAAATGGATAAACGTATTTCTGCTTTCTTACCTGTGCTGCCATCAGTGATAACTCCATTATCCCTGAATCAATGGTTGCCAGCCTGAGTGTGTAAAGAAAACACGTTGTGTTGGGAAAGCAAGAACGATGACAGCAAAGAAATGCAAAGGAGAAGAAAAAAGGAGTATGTGGAAGGACTGTAAAACTGCACTGCTCTGCTTCGCTGAACGAGTGCAGTTTGTGCTACATAATGACTCAATGAATGCTTTTCATGCTTCATGGAAGAGTTTATTCACTCAGCACATCTCTCTCTGCCTCTGTATGGATGTGTATGTTGGGGGGCAGGGGTAATCCTGCACTTGAAGTATGCAAAATGTGCAGAATTATTGATGCTGGTGTGGCTTTTGCATGTAAGCGGTTTTGACACTGCTACCCCGTACATCTTCCGGCTACCACACCTTCAACTTCATAATCCCAAAGGTAGATCCTTGAATTATTCATCTCCATCTGAAAAATGACAATAAAATGATCTTACATGTTTGTTTCTCATCTATCTTGCAGCCATCTCAGGTTTATAAAGGCTTTATAAGTTATAACTAATGGCTTTATTATGATTAATAAACCATTTCATAATGTTTTAATAACAATAACTTTTGGGTTGCCAGTTTGTAAAACGCTCCCTTTGACTGTTGCTTTGACTGTTTAGCTACAGGTTTTTAATTGATCAGGGAGAAAAGGGCTGCAGGGCATCTGGACCATATCCATTTATTAACAACATATAAACATTTACATCTGCAGACTTGATAGGTTATTGTAACAACCGTTTATGTATTACTTAATAATGTTTACAATTGCAGGCAACTTACTGATTGTTAAAATGGATTTCAAGGACTTCTCTTTCAAGCTCTCTTTTTCATTCGTTAAAAAAATAATTTCTGTCAGTTTTCATGTGAAAAACTTAGTGCAACATGTCTTCCAGGAGAGAGTATGTCCAAAACTATGCACCGTTATCCCCATTTTTAAATGATTACCACCTCTCTGTGACAGCAGGCTGTCCTCTTTGCCCTGCACTGTGGCTGCTGTAACTATTAACACTTTTGATTTCTGACGTAGTCGGACAACAAGTCGTGCGAACCAGTTGTGTTCGAAAATAGCCTGGCACTTCCTGTTGGCTTATTAGACAGTAAGAAACCAATAACCTTTTATTAATTAACATTTTGAACTGCAGACTTGAAGGCGTATTAGAGAAAAACAGAAACAGAGTCATGAGAAACGTGTGACCCTTTATTAATGAACACCTGCCAAAGAGACCTCACAACTTCTGGCAAGTTCCAGCAACCCAAACGTTGTTCTTATTAATGTCTTATAACATATATAAAGCACTAATAAACGGTTTATTAACCTTTAATGAAGCCATTAGTTACAACTTATCAAGATTTTGTAAGGGGTGTGGTACAGGGAAAGCTATAGCTTCTGAATATTTGGCAGTTAAATGTTACGATACTGTATATTTCAGTCAGTTACGGGGATACCATAGTATTGAAAAAAGCTGAAACTCCGAGAATGTTGTTGGTGGGTCAGTGCTTGGGATGATTGTAGCTCGTAGAGCTTTTATTTTATTCAGCTGTTTGTTTGGGGACTGAACGACTTTCATCTTCATGAAGACCATGTTTTGAATGATTCTAGAGGAGTTGAAGGATTTCGCCATGTGGTGGAAATGTCGCTTTCCCAGCGGCTCAAGTTTAGGTTTATGTCACATGCTTCACATTATGATTTATTCACTAACTGTGTTTCCAGTGTGTTGCCTTTTATTTATCGATACACCAACTTTTTCACCCCCAGCCTAAAAAGTCTTTCGTTCAGTTTTTTATGCACTATTTAAAAATGTGCATAAAAACAAATAGATGAAAACTCTCAGTTTCAAAATGAACAAAACCCAACAGTAACTGCATCACTTTACTGTCTGGGATCCTGTGCGGTAAATAAAGTGCATTTTCGTTTTTGTACAAGTGGCCTCAGAAGATTTGAAAAAAGATCTCACAAATAAATGGGTTGATATACCACATTAAGGCATATAGCCAGGCACACATGCACATGCCATTTTTTTGCTTGTCTGAGTTGTTGAATTTAATTTGCCATGACAGATTCACCCCAAGCCACTTATGTTTCTCCAATGTCACAGCACACCAAGCTGTTAACTGTAGACCTCTACTGTACTATGTGGCCTTTGGAACAATTACTACCGCATGAGAAAACCCCTTAAAATAGTCCCTCTTCTGGCCTTTGTAAGTGTGTTACAAGGAAGAGCGAGAAAATTACTACATTTACGTGGCCTACAATGAGACAGGGCTACTTTAGAGCAATCTGTGCCTCTTTTATGAACAGTACAGACCATTTGAGGAGAGATGGTAATTTTTCCCAAGGGCCAGTGAGTCCAGCTGTCAGCAGAGAGAGTGAAACAGTTTATACAAAAGAGAAACAAAGAGGAGAAACGTGGCCAGACAGAGTGACAGTGGAGTGGAGTAAAAAATAGTTTTACATGTTTATTTAATCATTGCCCCACCACAGTTTGTAAGTTAGTGTGTCTTATTATACAGCTACTGTCTGTCCAAGATTCATTTTCCTGCATTGTTTCTGTGTGTCTTCTGATTGTGTAAGCTACATTTCTTTATACATCCACTTCCCATCTGCCTAAAACAGCTCTTTGGCAAAGATAGAAAAAACACTTTGATGTCATCATGGCCAAGAACACACTTTTTAAAAATATGACTGTTACTTGTCCCCCAAAGGCTTCACACATAGATACAAGCGCACACACATACGAATGGATGACTAACTTTCAAAAGGTGCTGTTTGTCTGCTTTCATTGTGCAAAAATGGTTTGCTGTTGAGGTAACACACTCAATTGTCAACAAAAACTCTCCATAAAACTATAAAATACCAGGGAAATTATTCAGCAACTATATTGCTCAATAAATTATGCTTTAAAGATGTGTTAAACATGAATTAACTGTTTGCTTTTTTACACATCCTATACAGAGAGGTGTATTCATTTGGACTCGTATTTCTGTCCATCTGATAAATACAAGTCCAATACTCACTCTGCTTTTAGCTCTGGTGTGGTCTCCACCAACTCCTGAGGGAAATATTTGCATATTTAGTGTCATTTTGTGCTGGGCGGGTAGCGTACAGTAGATTTATCAGAGCATATTTGATGAAAGACATCGTTAGATGCAGCAGCTATGAGAGCAGTGAACCAAAACTGTAAAGTTGCAGGCCTTAAAACCAAAACAATTAACTGAAAAATTATTAGGCCGGCTTACTTCTGGTCAAACCATTCCACTTGGTTAATTCATTATAAAAGATGACATGCAAGTTTGCGAAACCACATATGGTGAGCTCTGTCAACTCTTTAGTCAGTACTTTTCTATTCTTTAGCATATTGACCACATAAATAGAGTAGTTACATATTTTATTGTGTAGAGCATTTATTTTTCAGAGCTTTTACTACTGCTGGTGCCAAGACTCCCACTACAGCCCCGGCAAATCCACCCACCGCTGCTCCGATGCCCATGCAAATCGGACCTCCTGCAGTACCAGCAGCAACCCCAATTGCCACACCCGCTTCAGCGCCTGCTACAATCATTCCACTTTCAGTGAATTTGTTTTTTTTCTCTGCCTTTTCTCTTGAATTACTTTCAATCCCTTCCTGGAGATACTTTAGCTTTTCCTGCAGCTGTTCTCCTTCAAATATGGCCCTCAGTGTTTCTTCTTCTCTGCGTTTTTGCTCGGCAATGGCTTTCATATTCCTCACTGTTTGTTCTTGGATTGCTCTTTCAGCCTCCTGGAACATTTCATTCGTGTAAAATGTTCCTCCATTATCACTGACCATGCTTACTATTTTTGCAAGCAGCTGAGGTACCTGAATGTTATCGCGAACTATGTTATTGAAGACATGATACCGCCAGTTACATTTTTCAATCAAATTGCTAAGTTGTTGACTCTTACTAAAAAAATCTTCAATTTTTGTGCATCCCAGCTGGTCACCATGAGTGAAGAGAACCAAGGAGTAATCTGCAGCTTTGTCACCGAACACCATCTGCAGGAGTTCAACAGTTTTCTGTTCTTCCTCTGTGAATCTCTTCAACTGGATTATAATCAGGAACACGTGGGGACCAGGAGCGGAGAGAGAGATGCATTCTTTTAGCTTTCTGACCACATCGTCTTCTTTGTATTTTGTATCATAAATTCCTGGTGTGTCAATGACCGCGACCCTGAATAAATCCACCACTCCTTTGGCCTTTTCACACTCTGACGTCACAGACTCTGGAGCGAGGACTGACGTAAAAGCCCTTCGATCTAGGATGGTGTTTCCTGATGCACTCTTCCCATTTCCTGTCTTTCCAATCAGCACTATTCGAATTTCTTCATGTGGATCCAAACCTACAAAACAATATGGGAAATGCCTTTAGTAGTTGGCTAGTTGTAGTGAGTTAATCAATATGCTTTTGATGTTAGGCACTGTAATGACTTTTACATATGGTATTATGTATTGACAGTTCAAAATCTGAGATATTGACAATGTATAAACCTTAACAAATTTTCAGTTGGATGTTTGGTACATTGGCTGTGACAGCCAATAGTTTTACATTTTGGGAAATCTATTTATTTGCTTTCTTTTAGAGAGTTAGATGAAAAGTATATACCATTCTGATGTCTGTGGACTGAAAGAGTTCTCCACCGATTTAGCATTGCACTCCGATAACATCCTATAACACTGTCGGACTCACATGGACAAATTCACCATTGCTCCACTGGTCCAGTCCAGCAGATGGCGACAACACGACAAAAAAGGAGCAGTCAATGGCAAGATGGCGGTAGGCTAAACTGTAGGCTGTTGGCACTTTTCATATGCAATACTGCATTGCTGTAACTATCACAGAAGCAGTAGGCCTTTTAAGCAGTGATCATAAATGCAGCATATGACAGCCAAGTCAGGACAGTATGTTTTAAATGTTTTAAAATTAGGAATGAACGTACATTCAGCATTTATGTTGAATTTTATTGTTTAATATTAATTCAACTTTTTTTTCCTAGTCCAAGTTTTGTTTTGATTTCTAAATGGTCCTTCTGGTGAGAAAAGAGACAGTTTGATTGTGTAGCAAAGCTAAGCTGTTGGATGGAGTTTGTCGGAACTGTTTGTGTAAATATAAGAGTCTTCTATAGGTGGAGTAAATGCATGCTGCATCAAGCTAGATATCATCACAGCTATTGTGTAAGTGAGAGCAGAGACCCTCAGTGCCTGTAGCCCCACACAGGTAAATAGTCATCAGCTGCCACCCCTACCAACACATCTGAAGCTCACTAATTAATTGACAGTGGTTTTGGCATTATTGAAGCACATTATTGCCTCTAAAACCACAAATTGTCATTTTTACATAATATGTCATTGTTTGTGTACTGATCAAACAATCAAGATTCATCTGTCAGTTATGTGTTGTGAAATTTGCAAATGTGTTTCTTAGCTTTCATTTGCTTGTATTTTGTCTACTTGTTTTCTTCATTTTCATTGTGTTCAGCTCTGTCGGCCGCCAAAGTCTGGGCTATAGTTGTCTTTTGCAGTTCAGTACAAATATATTTAGTCTACAATTGGCAAGGATGAAATTAAAAAGGGACAATCAGAAATTAAATTAAAAGCACACATACAGTGTATATTGATTGGTGTTTATTTGTCCCCAAAGAACTGTTGAGTACATACAGGTGAAAGATGTGGGTTTGTTACAAAAAGACAATTACATGTAACCTGAAGATATTGGAAGAAGCATAAGATAAAGTCCATCTGCTCATCTCTATGAACAAATTTATTTCATTCTTTTTCCTTTATCCACTGATTAAGATTTCAAACTCTTTTTCAAGTGACCTGTCACCTGGCTAAAAAGGTAGCATATTGCTACAACAAAAAACACACTACGAACAACATAAACAGACTAAGATAACTGTCACACACTATTAAAGAGCATAGATAATATCTTGTTAAGATTCATATACATGTAGTTTTCTATCCAAATACAGTATAGTCAATAAATTAGAAGCTAAATCAATTACCAAGAGTGCTTTCTTCCAGATTAGGACATGGCAGCATGAAAAGTGGCAAGAGAAGAAAAAGGAATATAATATATAATATAAAATGTATCCCACATCCATCATTTAAAGAATGACAAAAAAAAGGAGCATTCAAAACACAAGTATTGAATAAACAAAAGACTAAAATTGGCAAGAAAGTACTGATTACCTCTGTTGCTTGCAGTTGCCCGTTGTGCAGCAACTGTCTGTCCTGTCTTCCAAACACTATCAGCCATGGTTTTACAGATTTGGAGTTCACACAAATGTCTAAATCATGAAAACTGCTCCGTCTTCTTCGGCAGGTTTATGAGAACTGATGCTTTTCGGAGATACATGCAGTAGCCTATTAACTTTTGCTCTTTGTTCTTTTGCTGGCAGTTTTTCATTTACCTTGTTTAAAGAAACCAGCCCGTTCTCATTCTCAGTGCTTCAAATACTGATGTTTTGTCACGCCCCATTGCGTTGTTTAGAATGGGACGCACAGGGCTGTCGGAAAGTCTAAGTATGTCAGGTAACGTAGTATAACAAGCATCCTTTCGCCCAGGAGACTGGGGTTCGTGTTAAGACACTTCAGACGCTAAAGGTGTGACAAAACGTCTAGTATGTTACAAGGAAATACATGTTAGTGGAAAGTTGCCAGGAGGTGTGGAAAAACTTGACATGACAAGCACCTCAACAGCAATGTTTCTTTCCAGAAATCATGACCTGGTTATTCAAGATAATCCACATAAGTCACATATTTGTTGTGAGCAGTTTCATGAAGGAACTATTTTCCTTCTACTGTTGGTTCCTACTGCTCACAACAAGGTCTGTGTGTGCCTTTACAGAACTGCTAGTGTGGCAGTAGAGTTGTTTTCAAATAATTTTGATTCTGCCCTAGAAAGGAAAAATAATGTCTGCGGACTATTGAATGTTTATCACTTGCTTTACACTTAAAGTAACAACTTCCCATCAGCACAGACACATTTACTGTGGCTGAAGTATGTGGCTGCTCCTGTTTCAAAGAAAGGTACACTTTCACAGTTGAAATTGCCACAGCACAGTTATCCGCTGTAAGCATCTGCTATTGTCATCTATCATTGTCTACTGTGATGAAAGATGGATGTCTTGCCTCATTCTATCATTCTGAAGACTTGGTAACTGATATGCACCAGCAATTCAGGCAGCAAGTACTCTATAGGAAGTACTTCACATTGCATTAAACTCAGAAACACAAGGATTTACTTCACGTACGGTAAAAAGAAAACGGGAACAAGGTTACTAATAATTTGGCAAAAGGATGAGAATGATAATGATATTTCAGAAATCAGTGATCTGTTTGTTTTTTAATATAGAGGCTAGAACTTACAGGACATAATGCAACACTGCATCATGAAAAGGCAGTGGTAGAAGTTTCAGATCGTTTATTTCAGTGAAAGTAACAATACCACGATAACAATGATCCGTTACAAATAAAAGTCCTGCTTTCAAAAGGATATTTAAGGACAAGTACATAGCTATTAGCAACAAAAGGTACCTAAAGTATTAAAAGTAAACATATGCGGAATGGCCACAGTCAGTATTACATTATTATTTTATTAGATCTTTACTATTGATGCATGAACATTTAAGCATGTTGTAGTTAGTAGAGGTGGAGCTCATTTGAACTGCTTCATACTGTTGTGACTACAATGCAGTGTAATTACATTGTCCAGTCCACTAATAAAGTTGTATTGTATACTATCTAGAACATGTATTATATACATATATTGAATAAATTGTATTGAATGAACATTGAATTAAAACACAACAGAATTACGTTTTTTCTTTTTTAATTACAAATGAACTACAGATTATCCGATGATACACGGACCTAACTATTACATTTCCAATCATTACATTTGTTATCTAGTGCGTGAGCAGGATTGTTTATTAATGACCACTCATGCACGTCACGAGTTATTTTGAACAGGCACATTTGCGGCAACCTCAATTGACTGACAGGACCCCTTTTGCGCATGTGCAGACTGGATGGAGTACTGACAGCAGCTTTGTCCAGACGTCCACTCATGCCCTAACTTCCCTGTGTAGCTTGCTAACTGGTAGCAACTGCATCTCAGAAGAGTTGGTTAACGGTACCTGACGCCTACTGCTGCTCTCAAATTAGTCAAAATGGATTATACTGCTACTCAAAGTGGGTTCCGACAGCGTAAGTTACGTACGTGATATTATCGATCAAATCAGTCTTTAATATTACCGGCTGCATGTGCACATTTTGTACTTTCTAGCTTGCTGGAACCCGACGGCTAACTAACGTTAAACAACGTGTAAAAACAGATACCAAAACGTTGCATGTCACGTTAACTGAGTCCACCTACGTCTAACGTTAGCCAATGTGTATTGTGTAATGTGTATTGGCTAAGTAAATCGATTTTCGCAGCTGATAGCTCGCCAACAAACTATTAATAAACACCAGGTAATTTAACAATGCTAACTAGCTAATTTACCTAACGTTACACAGGCTAGGCTGGCTAACGGTAGTGCCTTGTACTGTTACGTTATTTACCTCTGCATGGAGCTTTCTGAGGCTAGCAGCTCAATGACTGCGGGATATTTGTGTGTTTAATTTACAGACTGTTTAAGCCCAACTGTGGTTCTATATTATGCTATCTTACGTAACGTTAGTTGTGCTCTTACACGTTGACGTTAGTTAACGCATGTTAGCTAACGTTAAAGCTTCTGTTTCCAAGCCTCACTCTGGGTCAGACTTTGGGGCTCGGGTTTTCGCCAGACGTCTTATTTTGACTTGGATCCATAAGCAGGGATGTCTGGTGAGTTTATGGGTTAGTAATAAATAGTTTTGAAAATTAAGGTTACCTCAAGTCCCTAATCAAGCATTTAACAGACCTCTGTGCATCACCAAAATGCACCCAAAGCACACTCTTCAGAGGGTTCAGACACACCTGAATAATTGTATTTATCTCTTAAAATGTTAGTTTTCCACAATCAGGCCAACTATGTTGTTATTTAAGATGGGAATCACAAGGCTGATGTTGACAGACTGTTTGACTGGTTTATATGTCTTTAGTGCTTGTGTGTGTGTCGACCTAGCAGACTGTAGGTTGTATATGTCCATCATACTTTCTTTGCTGTGAGGGATGACGGGGAAATGAGGTCCGAACTAAAACTGTTTGCGGCTCCTAAGGGTGATGTAATCTGATCTTATGATACGTGTGTGATAATGTTATCACTCCTTCAGGGACTGGAGTTAAAGACCTCTTTCTCTCCTGCACAGAGGTTTCACACTGGGATTGTGTGCACAGGTGGACATGGAATTTGTCATTTGTATATAAACGTTGTTTGAATGTATGTCTTTTTTGAGGGTACATGTTGCTAAAGTCACTGTGGCAGTACAGTTTTACCCAAACAACTAGGGATGCACCGATTGGGAAATTCTGGGCCGATACAGATGTTTTTGTTGTTATTTATTAGGGCTGCATGACATGGTTAAAAAAAAAAAAAATCATATTGCGATTATTTTGACAGATATTACGATAGGATTCAGTGGGAATGATCACTTTTGCATCACAATTTCTATGTTCACTGAAAAAAGTACTTAAATCTTGATGGAGTGGCATTTGTTGCGGTCTGTACCGAACAAACATGTTTTCTGCCATCTGGAGAACAAGAGATTTTTGCCGGGGCGTCTCTGCAGTACTACAGGAATTCATTATAAGGCTGTTTTGTGACACATGAAATTTGGATACCGCACCTGGCCATATTTTGATAATATTTTGATTAATTGTGCAGTCCTATTAGTTATTACCCCTTTTGTGCCAGCGAAACAAAGACAACTAACTGAACCGTTTTAAAGTCATTCAGCCCTTCATTAACACATGAGCATAAGTTCAATCATATTATCATATCAAATTTATGAACCCTTCAATATAATCGTCTTTCACATGAAAAATATTTTTTTAAACAAATAAGTGCCTCAAAAGCCTTTTTAACTTGCTACACAACAAATACAAATAACCAACACAAAATTCAGCCAGCGCAAAATTGATGCGACACAACAAATAAACAATCGGCCACTGCCATCGGTGACATCCTGTTTGCCAAAAGCAGTCATCAAGGCAAATTTCGGCCGATGTATCGTGCATCCCTACTTACCACTAGTGTGCGTGCAGTCAGTGTTAGTGATTTACTGATATTAAATGTCTTTGAATTGAAATATCACTTAAACAACAGAGAAGAGAGAGGGAAAGTTTGGCCAAGTCTCTCCATACAAACTGATGGATGCTGGTTTCTCAGATTTCCTGTAATTGTGGCTGTAGGAGCCATATGTGTGCTTATCTTGGTTTCTCCGTGGGCTGCTGTGTTTGGGTCACGTGAGTGCCTGCTGGGGCCGGTTCCGCTTGGTGACACTTATGGGTGTGGTCGTAATTTATTAAGGAGTGTTCTCACCTGGGTAGCCACGGGCTGGATCACGGTGGCGGGGTGAGCTTGGGAGAAACCTTCTGTTGACCGTCTTATAACATCTCGCTATGAATTGTTTGTGTTTGCATCTATTTACGTTGCACTGTCTATGGGGTTTCCCTGCACAACATGAAAACGGCTCAAAGTAAGTGTCTGATATCTGAAGTTTGTGAGAAGGAGCAATAAACAGTGCAAACAGTTCAGCGATGACGCGTCATCAATATAACCCCCAATGTCTTAGCCCGCCGCGGCGTTTGGATTGGTTTTAAAGGCTATACGCCGCAATAGTGGCTGCCTTGCATTTTCTTGCTTTACTGATTTTTGCATCCTAAATTGGTTTGACATATCTTTAACCTCCATCTCTTTTCATCCAGAGCCTAATATGCGTCTGAGGAAGAGCTCCTTGGATGGTTCAGAAAGCAGCCAGCTGTTTGAGGATACGAGTGGTGCTGCGGCTGGGTCACAGAGCGGGTACAGGTGGGAGCCCTGCCAGCCAGGCTGGATAATAAACTGTTGTGTAAACTGTTCATACAAAAATGGCTTCTTACAACAGCAGCTCGATGGAAAGCACCATTCCAGTGTAGCTGTAGAAAGTTTCTATTTTTATGAAGGTCACATTGTGAATATTATATAATCTCATTGCATTTTGTTTGTTTGTGTCATACAGTCAGTCAGCTCATGGCCTGTGAAAATAAAAGGTTGACACTTTGGGGAAGAAAAAGAACAAATATTCTTTCCGTTAATTCAGCTTTGCAGTCCTCTGCATCATCTCCTCACAATAGACTTGACTATATGCTTGTCTTTTTTTTTAAACTAATATATCCCTCATGTTCTTTCAGTTGATGCATTTTCTTGCGTCTTGTTGGCAGGAACCAACAGGCCGGGCCTCAAGCAGCAGGATTTCCTGGCCAGTCCATACTTTCAGACCCCATGTCTAACCTGGCCATGGCATATGGCAGCTCACTGGCATCCCAGGGAAGGGAAATGGTGGACAAGAATGTGAGACTGAGTCATTCATTTCTTTTGAATGATTGTGCTTACCAGAAAGGATGGCAAATCATCTCCAAAGCAAAAGTAAGCTGAATAGAATTTAAGTGATTGCATGTCTGTGTGCTTGCTTGTTTCAGCTGGACAGGTTCATCCCAATTTCTAAGCTGAAATACTACTTTGCTGTGGATACAATGTACGTGGGGAAGAAGCTGGGCCTTCTAGTTTTCCCTTACATGCACAAGGTAAGTCTGCTTAGACCAGCTAAATGTTCATTATTCTGTTTCGCCTGCCACTTTGCATAGGTAGAGGTAATCCTGTGCATGTAATCTTTTCTCTGTGGGCCGCTGAGGTTTTTCTTAAATGCTCCAGGTCGAGGCAAAAGACCTGCTTCTTTCTAGTTCTGCCTGAAGCTGTTGTAGTTTAAATGTCCTTAGAAAGCATTCCAGACCATACAGTATGTTCTTTTAGCCTACAGATATACCCCTCTGCTATTTTCATCATTTTGACATAGACGAGATATTTTAATAGAGCTTTGAGAAGGTTTCTTTTAACTCTTTTAACCTCGAATCTGTTTTGTGCTGAAAGTCATAGATGAAATATTTAGGACTTCACCTGTGAAATACTACATGCTTTCAGCCCAAAGTTTAGTCGCTAAGGATTTACTGAGTTGTAAGTGTGTTATCATGTGTGTGTTGTAGAACTGGGAGGTGAACTACCAGCACGACACTCCTGTGGCTCCACGCTTTGATGTGAACGCTCCCGATCTCTACATTCCTGCCATGGGCTTCATCACATACGTCCTGGTGGCTGGACTGGCCCTCGGCACACAGAACAGGTACACATTCATCCTTGTTTTTATCAAAGTGATACAGGTTAGGTGTTTTGCACCATGGCATTGTCTTTTTGCCAGCTTCATTTTATGGATAGCTCTTCTTTCTAATTCACACCAACAGAGCAACAAAAATGTTTTAGTAACATCCTTCTGGTGTTGGTGAGCTCGTGTGAACTGAGAGGATGGCAACATATTACAAAGAAAACAATCAGGATGGATTAATTACAGTGTTGCAATGATTCAACTTCAGTGTTTTGGCAAAATAAAAACATTATGAAATATATAATTTAGTGGATTGCTAAATGGTACTAAAATAGAAATTGCCCTGTATACCCACAACATCACATTGATGACGGACAATGTACCCCTAGAGTCTACTATAAAGTTCACGGTACATAAATCTGGAGAGACGCTGTCATCTTGTACACTCTTCAGGTTTTCTCCAGAGCTGCTGGGAGTTCAGGCCAGCTCAGCGTTGGTGTGGCTGATCATGGAAGTCCTGGCGGTCCTGCTATCGCTCTACCTTGTGACCGTAAACACCGACCTCACAACCATAGACCTGCTGGCCTTTTCTGGCTACAAATATGTTGGGTATGTACAGCATATTCATTCTTTTCTAATGGATAATTACCTTTGAATGATGCTAAGGCATACATTTTAGAATTTATTTATTTTATTAACACTAAGACTCTGTGGATGTTATACCTAACGTGTGACTGTGTGTCTCTTCTCTCTGTTTCTTTAGGATGATCATTGGGGTAGTAGCAGGCCTGTTGTTTGGGAGGCCAGCGTACTATCTCTCTCTGCTGTGGTGCTGTGCTGCCATATTTGTCTTTATGGTAAGTAGCAGCATCATTAATGCAGTCCAGTACAACACCACCAATTTAATTAACACTTCTCCAGCAATATCACCAGAAACTGAGCATTATGAGTTTTTGAAACCAAGATATTAGATTACATTATATTGTACAGGTGTACCTAATAAAGTGGCCACTGAGTGTATATGCATGAATAATCCTCAGCTCAGCTGCCACAAGTCTTATCACGACTTCATTAACTTTCTTACGAACCACCTTTAATTGCTTTGTTTTGTTTTTGTCTTCGGACATCTTCCTTTTTATGGCCATTCTAATGTTTCATTTGTGTAATAGGAAATTGTAAGAAAAGTCCCATGGTGGAAAATATAAGATTTCACAAATGTTCATCTTCACAAACTCAAAACCGTCAGCATATTCACATATGTTGTCCCCTCTCATGTCAAATTTCCAAAGCAAATGAATAATTAACTCGCCTGATTCAGTGTATGGCTCAGCTGCCATATATGCATGTTTAATGGTTGATTAAAGAAATTCTTGAACGGGTCTCTCCTCAGATCCGCACTCTGCGTCTGAAGCTGTTATCTGAGGCGGCTGCGGAGGGGCGGCTGGTGAGAGGAGCCAGAAACCAGCTGAGGATGTACCTCACCATGTCTATAGCAGCAGCACAGCCCATCTTCATGTACTGGCTCACCTACCACCTCGTCAGATAAAACACACAACGGCCACATGTGTCTGGCTAACATCCCATCACTTCCCAGACATAAAGACAGAACTACACATTTAAAAGACTCACTCCATGAATGCATGGAGCAAAAACAACACATGCTACAAGACGATTAAGAGAAGATGTGAGGCATCACTGCCTTTTCCCTCGCAGCACAGCCCCACGTCGTTAGTGTTGCCTCTCTTTTTTTTTTTTTTTTGTTCGGTCTTTAAAAGTGTGTAGCAAGAGCAAGTGGCTTTAAGTTGTTTTTTCTATACTGTGTAATTATTTGTTAATTATGTTTTTTAGGACTATTTAAGTATGTATGTTTGTGTATATCGGAAATGTTATTGCAGATGTTGCTCTTGTCTGATATCTCATAAGTGGTTTTTCTGAGCCGGCAGAAAGAAAGCACACAAACCGTCCACTTCATGAAAAGAAAGAACTCAAATTCAGGTATAAAAGTGATAAGGTGACTCTTCTTTGATGACTAGAATAACTTTTTCCCTGGTCCATCATTGGATCTGGAAACAATGGTTACCTAACTGGGGTGTAAATGTGGCTGTAGAATGTGATCTGTTTAATCTTTTTGTATGTGCTTTGATACATGTATGAGCTTTGCTGCCTGACAACTCTTGAATAGAAACTGTAAGCCACATTAAGGTGTAGACCCCACGATTTAATGTTGAGTTGACTTTGATATCCTTTTTAAAACCAAGTAAATTATTTACTGCCTTTTCATATTGAAAGTCAGATGGAATAAAGAAAGGGAAGTGATGAGATGGTCTGTTCTGTGAAAATAGTTTGGTCTCCTTGAGATACTTGAAATATTTTAATGCTTTCTTGTGCTTTAATGTGCTTGTAAATCATTTAATGTCCCTATGAAACAAGCTTTCTTTTATGTAGCCACTGTTAACTGAAACCAGGGTAGGATTCACAAATTCACTTAAATTAATTCAGGAAACGACTCAAAATTCAGGATTTATGCATTTTCCTTAGATGAAACCTAGTATTGGTGAATGCTGAAAGACTTTTCCCAGTTTACTGAGGGGCCAATAAAAACTTTTTCCAAATGTTTTGACAAAGTGCTTCTTTAAAAAATAACCGTGAAGTTGCAGCATCTCCGTTTAGAATGACTAATTCCATGTGGCAGGCAATTTAAACACAATTTTTGCCATGACTGATCGTGAATGGACCCCAGCCCTGACTGTCAAAGTTGGCTGAAAGCATACAACCTATCAAATCAAGCCATTTAAATGATGTGATGACTGATGAATAAAGTTTGACTGATGGATCTGCAGAGGTGTGATTTGTGTTACGTGCTCAAGATTCGCTCAGAATTGTTTTGCTCAGATGGGAATCTTTTTTTTCCACAGAAACTATTGCAGCTAAATTTTCATTACAGGAAACATTTTATAATGAACCATTTTTACACAAATCCTTGAGCACCGCAAAGCTTTTCATCCTTCCTCTACAGGCCTTTAAGTTTATAAGATAAATATTTTCACTTTTTAAATTTGATGTGGATATTAGTCCTGCTGTTAATAGTATTTTATAGAGGACACTGATGAATGAAATATGCCAGGAAATAACCAGGCCCTGTTGGCTATTAGAAGATTGTGTTTTGCGAGTTGGCCTGTGGTTTACAACAAAACATTAAAATGACTCAGTTTCCATCATAATACTAAACTGCAAGTAAACTGCCGGCACTGCAGAGAAAGGCATTTATTTTCTAGGTTATTAAGGTACAAAGGGCAAGAAAATAATTGACTTCCTGAATTACACACATTTTAGTTGTTTTTTTTTTTTATGACACAAACATAAAATATTTGCTTATGATTTAAGCTTGTATAACATGAACAGAAAGAGTACTTAATGCTAACAATGTCATGATATCAAGAGTAAAAAAAGTGAGGTTATCATCTCAGTACAGTGGACCTAAGCAGAAGTGTGGCCTAGCAACTGCAAGTGGACGTTTTGGCCCAATATCCACCCCTCTGTCACATGATCTGGATAGTTAATACCAGTGATTTTATTTCCTGTATGGATCCTGGCCCTCTATGCGATGTGCGTCAGGGTTTCAGGATGTATTTATTTCCTTTCAGTCTTTCCTTCTTGCGCATGTTTTTGGTTTGTGACTCTACAAAGCTGAAGAAATACGTGGAAGCATTGGTTCTAACTCTAATAGTTAAATAATTTTAGATTGCACTAGTGAAGAGCATTATCAAACTAGACTTTTAACATGCAAGCGGCGTCAACATCGACAAGGGAAATTAAAAAAACAAATGTCTTGCTTCCTACTTTCTCAAACTACTAAATGACAGCACATGGGCTGCTGATCTACGTCTGTTAAGTCCTTTCATAACTCACTAATATCACTATGGATCCCAAGTTACAACTTACTTTATGACATTAATATAGTAGTGTCTACATTTAGAAGAAAAGAAAAAAAAACATTACATTTGGCAGATTGTAGAGAAACAAAAGCCCCAAAACTAACTGGAAACAAGTTAGTATTTCCAAAGAAGCCTTCGTAACTTCAGCCTGTAGGGTCTTCTTTCCGGAAGCCTCTGTTGTGATTAATGGCCTGAATAAGCCTGGTCTGCATTGTCCTCTCGACTGGGTATCTCTGGTAGATTGGCAGTAATAACAGACAATGACAGGTGAGGGATTCTGGCAAGTGGAGGTCAGTGGAATCGGGCAAGACAGCAACTCTCATCCTGATGATCTCCATACCCATGAAGGGTACGCGGTCGCAGCCTGTGAGGAACACTGGCGAAGAGATAATGCGAAATGATCTGAAACTGATCTTAAATCAATTAACGGAAACTTTGTAGAATGCCAAGGAAAACATCTCTATTTTTTCCCACAGCTCTTCATGAAGTCTGAAACTGATAGAGACAATACCACTCTGCAGTAAAGCAAAACTTGATCAATAATAATAAGCACAATCACGTGTAACACTTACAAAGGAATTTTTTCTTTTCCTCGGCTGTCAGTTTCTCAAACACCTCCCAGAAGGTAACGATGTTTGGATGCTCAGCATGGTAGTCTCCTTCATAAACTGTGTTCTGTTTGGAAAATTGAATATAAAAATAAACAAATGTAAGCAGAAATCTGACAAGGGTTCTAAATGAAAGGGCCATGCTGGGGCTTTTGCATGTTTTGACAGCAAACTATATGCAGTGGTGGAAAGTACATTTATTCAAGTACTGTACTTACGTACAATTTTGATGTACTTTATTTGAGTATCTCCATTTTATGCCGCTTTTTACCTCTACTCCACCACATTTATATGACAGCTATACTTACTAGCTACTTTAAGATTTTAAATAAAGAAGCTTATACACTACTATTAAGTTTTTAATTTGATTTCCTATGTTATGTTTGAGTATTGCTTTAAAAAGGTAATCCATCAGCAAACATTAAGTCATCCTTTTTCAATGATTGGTCAAAGTTATGTGATGATGCAATTTGCACGCAGTAATCTCTTCTTGCTGGTGTGTTCAGGCAATCGTGGGAAACTACCAAAAGGCACTGAATTCATGAGTTATGCTGTCAGAAAATCTAATCTGAAAACAAACAAAAAGCAATCATGACACTCTAAAACTGACTCACAAGTCTTGGGTGACTTCCCTACAAGCACTTGAACACACAACACTGTAGGAACTAAAACTGTAACAACTCACAACATAACTTACTCAAATTTTGAGTCTCTCCATTGGAACTGTCGAGAGTAATGTGACATAGAAAAACGTGCTAATATGTGATTTAATATTTTTTGTCGTATTTTGATACTTTATTCTTCATTAAAATGATCTTGTTGGACCCAATATCAATTTTAGAATATCTGAATTTGAAACGTCTGTGTAAAGATAAATCTCAGCATCTACATTTCCGACTCTCTTCAAGATTCAAAAGTCAAAACCTCTCCTGGTTTTCAGCAGACCTGCTTGAACGCCTCCCAGTCGTAGTTTTCTTGGCCCACCATCACTGCTTGTAACTCCTCCGGCTGGAAGAACTCCACCACGTTGATGTCACACACCTTGAAGAACCCTCTCCTGAACGCTTCAAACGCGCCCTCCACTGATTTGTTGAAGGCATAATTGACAAAGGCGGCTACGAACTCTTTCCTGTTAAGTAATAAAAAAAGTGGTTTCAACCGAGTGCTGACATTGTCCAGAGTCTCTGTTTACATAAATGTTTCTTATATAATCCAAGAGTAACTCCACAATAAATCTTGAAAGGGAGAAAAGTATTGTTCAGCTGCTGGCGGTTTGAACTGCATGATGACTGTATCCAGTCACTCATGACACAGCAGGGATTTTGCAGTTTACAAAGTGTGTAGCCACGTTTATGGCTATGCTTTTGCTAGATGGCAGCAAAAGCAGGATTTTCAGCCGACAGGAGAATGGATAATTATGTGTTAGTCGACCGGACACTGTACAAACATACCTGTTTGACCACGTGACATGTTTTTCAGTTTCTGTCGGCTCAAGCTCAACCGTCTCACCACCCCAGCTCACCTATAATGAATAATAATTACATTTAGACTGGAATATGGCAGCCACACGTGTAGGCAAGTACGAAGTAACACTGGCAGTCATTCTAACTGTGATTTAGTACACTTACAGTGAAAGTAGTCTCCATTTTTTCAACTACATCAGGAGTGTAGTCCTCCATCATGCACCGCAAAGACCTGAAGACATATACCAAAAGATCAATTTAACATATCTGCACATCACCGGTAAAGTGTTGTTCGACTCAAAACTAGTAAACAGACTATTGTGACTGTTGTTAATTAAGGTGGCAGAAGCTGCAGATTGAAACAGCAATACAACAAAAAGTGCACACAAAAAAAGAGAAATGTTCTGTGTGTTGCATTTTTAAATCTTACTCTGCCACTACAGGTTCAAACTCCCTCATGTCATCCAGTGAGGGTTTGATGCTAAGCAGCTTCTTGAAGAGAACCAGCGGGAAGGGCAGGTGGACAATGTTGTGGTTATAGAGGGCCAGGCCACACAGAACGCCAAACAGGAAGTAAGTCTTCTCCTCCACCTTAGGCTGTTTGGTTGATGACAAACACACGATTAGGATTTAGTACAATTCTGCAACTGTCCAAGTTTTTACAGGGCGATGAGGTCAAATGTACAGTATGTGTTGCTTTAACTTTGACATCTCCAGCTTGCTTGAGCAAAACTGTAAAATGGGGCCTCAGACATCAGGCAAAAGCAGGATTAATATATGCAAGAATTGAATACACGGTTTTCACTTGAATTAACTGGTCTTACCCTTGAAGGGAACCAGGCCAGAGTC
The DNA here is from genome assembly GCA_011952105.1 of Coreoperca whiteheadi. Taxonomy (NCBI): domain Eukaryota; kingdom Metazoa; phylum Chordata; class Actinopteri; order Centrarchiformes; family Sinipercidae; genus Coreoperca; species Coreoperca whiteheadi. Next base: position 16,732,523 of record CM022478.1, read on the forward strand.
TCGCTCTCGTTGTACATGAACATTTCAGACTCAGGAGCTATCAGCTCATCAAACACATGCAAGAAGAGGTCCCTTTTGTTGACATTCGTCAGCTTCCTGTCATCCACAAATTGCACCTAGGAAGGATAGAATAACACTTTTTTTAAATACCCCGCTCAAGTGTTCTTGAAGTCTAACTGAATTACTATCAGATAAATATCTATGCACGACTTCCCGGACATCCATTTTGTACTTGTGACAAGCGGTCACTTCCAAATTTATAATCACTCATTTTGACAGCTCACCTTCACACAATCTTCAAATTACTGCAGTCAATGGCCAAGCTTTTGCATTTACTTAATTCTCATTACAATTAAAGAAACATTTCTAAAGATGCTATTAAGTTGCATCATGGGAAGCATAGGTTCAAGTGTGGTTGGAGTTCTACCCATGGGACTACCAGCGACTCTACGGCTAAGGGTCCGACCCTTTTTTGTCTCTTGTGAGTCCCACAACCTTATGGAAGTGCAAACTAAACCGCTGGAGTTAGCCTGGAATAAAGTAATATAAAGAAAAAAGCTGACAAATTTAGCTTCAGAACATTAGAGATGGAATCGGCTTTTATGGCGTGTTTACCAGAAGCTCCCTTTTGAAGGCGCAGTGGTCGGCTGCAGCGAGCTGTCTGAAGGTGTCCTCGACCAGGTGAGTTCGTCTCAGAGTGAGCTGGAAGACCGGAGCCGGGGCAGAGTCTGGGGGATCTACTTTAAATTCATTAGGCCACCTCAAAGCCCACTCATGAATCAAATGGTGCGCTTTCTGAAATGATAAAATCCTTCTTTATAAATAAATCTCCTAGCAGATGGAATACAATTTTAATATAAGCATAAAGTGTCAGATACAGTTGATAGTCATGAAAATGAATGCTCAAATTAAGAAATAACTGCAGCCGTATTATGCAGTATCATTAATGTAGACCTTCAGTAAAATGTTTATGAATGATCTATTCATCTATTGATCTAGTAATACTGTACCTTCATCATCAATGCAAAGATGTTAAAGAATGCCACCTTGCAAACCAGAGTTAAAAGGAATGGGTAGCGGCAGAAAATGGTGGGTGTGTTGACGTCATCCTGTAAGAAAATAATCAATGATTTTCCAAGAAATAAAGGTTTTTATTTACTATTCAGGCTCCTCTGAAACGCTGCAACATCGCGTGTAATGTACTGTATGTTTTTACCTCCACTCCAGAAAATTCCTGCCACAGAGTGACGTCCGCGATTGGGTGCACATTACTACTGATTTCCTCTACGTAAAAGCTGCTCAGTGGGACTTTGTAGGACTTTCCAGCTTTGTTTGCCTGTGAAAAAAAAAAACACATTACAAAAATAAAGAGAAAAAAATCTTTTCAATCTGTATCACAAATGCCAGCCCATCAATGGACAATAATGGTCAGACAGTTTTAGGACATCATCTTGAGCTCTGGTAACTTGTGATGAGCATAAGTCAACATTTAATAGGCTAAACAATTAATTTGATAAAAATGAATACAAAACTATCAATTAATCAGCAGTGAGACTACTTTTAGTCTCAGGGTTAATTCTGATCACAAATATTTTCCAAAAATCATTTAGAACATGCCAGACCTATGCTGGAGGAAATGCCCAAACACCTGCCTCGGGAGGCAGCAAAATGTCTGACAAGTTATGACAGAAAACTGCAAATTTTGGCTGCTTACAAGCTAAAGTCAAACTTCTCTGAGCCCTGTGTGTTTTTCAGCTACTGGTCCAGAGCCTATAGATCAGGGGTCCAATTCTGTGTTAATGAGCCGTGTCATCTCTTTCATCTCTGATCCCAAATTCAAAAAGTATAATAGATCAGGCACTAAACCCACTGACGATTGAAATGAAAACACACAGCACTGACTTTGTAGAGCAGCTTGAGGACTTCCAGCAGGAATTTGACTCCTGGGTTGTGAGTTGCCAGGAGGCCATTTTTTAGCATGAAGGCTAGGGCGTTTTTGAACACAATGATGTGCTTCATTAGTATGGAGGGTGTCAGGGAAGACCACCAGCCTTCTGCAGAACAAAAACATACAGTATATTCACATTGTTGGACTTATACAGCATATATCAAGTGAATACCTCACATTTTACAAAGTTATTAAAGAGCAGAACAGTTTTAACTATTTATGACTGTCTAGCGTAATATTATAGGCCTACATTTTAAAAGTTGGTTGGAATAGGATCTGTGAAAACTATTTAGCACATCAATGGAAATAATAAACTTTTAATTCAAGAATTTTGCAAGGCCATATTCAGTATTTAATGTCTAATTTTGTGATATTTGTCAATACGGTACAGTAAGCTCAATGATCATTACATATCTCCCCCAACCTGTGAAAAAAAAGACTTTGTACAAAAAATAAAGTTTGGTGTAGTTGTTTACTTAGTGTTGCCTGATTCTTCTCATTCAGATGCGTAATAATGATAGCCAGCGGCAACACCATTTTCATGACATTAGAGTCCTCTTGGAGAAGGGGACACGTCAGCAGAATCAGGAGGATCTCTGGTGATTTTAGGGCAGTTTCTGAAGCGACAAGCAACTCCATCAGGAGCGTTAGGTTTACCTGCATGGAAAAGAGTTCTGTGAGACAACACGGCATTGTTTTCACAGCAGGCATTTGTTTGTAAGTAATAAATCAGTACAAAATGTCTGTGCTCAAAAGAGGTTGAGAGCCTGATAGGTCACGACTGCACATTACAGGAGGACTAGTTTTCTCAATATATGTCCTAAGCAAAACAACAAATGATCTCAATGATGTTGGAAAATAATCCAATTTATGTTCTCAACTGATTGTTTGATCCACGGTATTGCCAGCAGCTTGTCGAAAGCTCGGCTAGCTGCCTCAAGGTCCACCGTTAAGGCACCTGCTTCTAATGGAGGCCCACTGAAACCGAAAGCAAAGCATTACAAGAAAATGGGCAATATGGGTAAATGATATTCAGATTATCTTTTAATTCTAAAGCTAAACATCATAACTGATTCTGCTGCTTAACATCACAGACAGCAGCAGCCAATAGAAAAAGGACTCACTTGGCCTTCGTGAAACTTGCAACAAGACTTGAACTTGTGAGAAACATCGAGACGATTTCTCTGTTGAATAAAGAAAGAAAGGGGGAGCCTTACAATCACTGTAGTTACCGCAATATTTCATACGTGCAGTTACATAATTGCAACCGTAATACAAAAGAGGACCTTTTTGCCTCTGTGTTGCCGACTCTCACTGACAGCCATCTTTGCAGCTTTGTCTCATCAAGCCGCCCAGTTATCTGTCCCCGGCGCAAGCTCTTAAAAGGCAGACATTAGATATAATTTTAAAGCCAGCCTAGGCTAATGAACATGACAAAATAGTCATTCAAACTAAAAATTCATCTTCAACATTTTTTGATACAAGTGGACATTAAATCCAGGTAAAGAAAAATCTGTTTTACACCAAAAACTCCATAAAAACAATGAGTCTCTCAATAGCTGAACACATTACCTGTGTAGGTGAAGTGTAAGTGAAGTTTGTATTCCACCCGGCCGATATTTTCAAGTCTGCATAAACAAATAAAAACCAATAAAAACACATTTACAAATGTCATTTATTTGTGCTAGCCTTACACCACCTTCTACCAGAACATAACACAAGTTCCCTTTCAAGTCAATATACTTGGAACTGTCCAAGAATGAGGACCATCTTTAACTCAAAACTTCATCCAATAATAATCTTTGGCAGCCAGGAAGTGCTCTGCTTCATTACTTAATGCATCTACTGGGATGCTTATACATTTAAGAAGGAGAATGTTTAGACAGTCAAAGAGAGATCCACCTCATACAACACCACACAGCTCAGACATTCATACCTTTGGGTAAGGCTGCTGCACTGTCAGTGGTCCATGGAAGTTGTACCAGAGTGGGACTCAGACTGTCCTCTGTTCGTCCAGTCCCAATTTGACCTTTGGCCCCACTCCCAAAAGCCCACAGGTGGCCAGAGGAGCCCAAAATCAGAGTGTGACGTCTGGGAGACAAGAAACAATTGTGACTGTATGAGAAACTTAATATGGTGTAAAAGCATTTTACAAAGTAATGTTACATCTCTCTCAAGTACTTCAATTAGGCATCTCAGGTTGGATATCGTAAAACAGATTTTATGACTGTGTCACTCTGAAATGCAAAAATGAAGTACGATGTTTTTACCGGCCACAAGAAATCTGCGAGGCGGCTCCGTCCAGACCGTCGACCAGTCTGGGTTTCACTTCATCAGCAGAGGAGTTGTGACCGAGCTGACCGTAGCGTCCCTCTCCAAAAGTAAAAACCTTGCCATCCTAGAAATCACAGCATCACATAATATCATAAGGTGCCATGCCTTAAGACTGTAGTTATCTTTACAATGTGATAAATAATCATTGGCTGAGAACCAGGCTGAAAGGATTAGGGACGTTTGTACCTTTGTTAACACAGCGGAGTGTGCCTCTCCACAGCTTATGAAGGAGACACCCAGAGGTCTGAGGGCAGGTACCATACAGATGTTGAACCTGCCTGTTAAAGATGATAAGAAATGGGGGAAAAAAGATGGAAAGAATGATGATACATATAATGAGCTCTGATAAATTATATGCTAACTTTGCGCTGTTCTAAAGGCATTTCCAGAATCCTCAACCATCTAAATGAAAAAATATGTAGTTTGGAGCTAGATGACAAAGATTTTTAACCACTTTCCCAAGTTGCGACTCGGTTTACTAATCTAGACAAAGATGGTAGCTGGAAATTAAAATGTCCTTGCTCGATTTGTAAAACGTGAACCAAAATTATAAAGTTGCATTATCAATTACACTATATTGATGCTATTTGACACTATTTTACATTTTCATTCAAAATAATGTGTATATATGTTTTTCATATAAAACTAGCAAGGGGTTAAAAATCCTTTCTTTTTTTCATTAACATCACTCTGTTGCTGAAACATAGCTGTAATGCATGAGAGGCACAAACTGGGATAACTGCGACTTTAGTTTGTCTTAATGATAGTTAATATATATGTTATTATTTTATTTAGCTGTACGTGATAAATGAAAAACCTCAAAAGTCTAAAACCAAAAGAAAACAGCTACTTTAAAAAAGATAAAAACTGCAGCTGGAAAACTCATTGCCTGCAGCTGGTATAAGTTCTTTGCCTGTCGGTGGCGCAGATTGACGTGTAGAACTGGTGGCCTATGAGCTCCACCTTTATGGAAAATCTGCTGTTGCTAAATGTGAACAAGTGAGTGAGTTAAAGTCAGTTATTTGTACCCCTCTCATCCACCCTGTTGAGTCCCAGCTGGCCAGATTTGTTGGCCCCACAGCAGTACACCAGGCCTGGGAGCGTGAGGAACAGAGTGTGGGTCGCTCCGGCCGAAATCTGGGTCACTGCTACGCCGGTCAGAGCGGTGACCAGGACGGGTGCATACTGCAGTGACACCTCCTTCCCCAGGCCCAGCTGACCATGACTGTTCAAACCCCATGAGAAGACATCTCCTCCTGGAAAGTGGGAAATAGTGGAGAAAAGAAAACTAATTAAACAAAAGTCTGTACACTCTATCAGTAGATGATGGAAAACATGTCAAATTAATATTTAACTTTTTTGCTTCAGAGGTCATTACTTAAGCTTATCAATGTAATAATGAAGTATTTCTTATTCAACAAACTCATTTTCACATACAAGGTGGTATTAATAGGACGCTTGTAGTTTCGTCTCAGTAAACATGTCTATTGAGCATTACATAATTCTTACCAAACAATCTTTTCTATTACTCCTCTACTCTAAAAGGGAACCTGTGGCGCAAGTATTAAGTCTTAATCTCTGTCCTAAGAATATGCTCACGCTAAGAAAATGTTTGTTTTTTTAAATATAAATATTTAACCAGGATGGTCTCATAAGATTAAAATATATTTTTTGAGAGTTGAATGTTGACTGGAATGTTGCCGCTGTGGTTGGTTGAAGCTGCTGTTAAAAACATGAATTTGCACACTATTATGTCTGCAGGGAATTGGGAAACTGGATTTGGCACAGTGTTCAAATCAACACTACGTTCGAGCTGGCACTGTTCCATATAAACACACAAAGACGTCATTGGCTTACCTTGAGTCAGTGCCAGGGAGTGGGAGCTTCCACAAGCAACTTGAACCACTGGTACCGGCAGTGGTATAGGCACCCGACTGCATGTTGATGAGACAAGAATAGGTTAAAAAATGACAAACAAATTATACATATTCCACAGACTGAGATCTTGCCTTGGTCTGTGATGGTTGCACAGCAGATGCGGTAACACGCCTAGCTGTCCATCCTCTTCTGCCCCCCAGGAGAACACGTGTCCGGAGGCACACACAGCCAGACAGTGGTCCTGACCACAAGCGATCGACACCACATCGCCCAGCCCCTCCACACGACCTTAGACAGGATGAACCACATATATACAGGATTATTATAGATAATTACACATCAGAATCACAAACAGAAACACACACGGTTGATACCTTTCACTTTAAGATTTCAACATAAGATCAGCTTAATGTGATGCACTGTTGTAGAGCTAACACCAGTAAATAAAGTAATTACAAAGTTCCACCTAAAACTGCTACAACAAATTGTTGCTTACATGTTAGTGCATCAATAATAATAATCCAATAATTTAATATAAAAAAATTTATATAATAATATAACAATGAAATGGGCCGTACTGCATTACAGGTACTTTTCCTTTTGATAGTTTAATTATACTTTGCTGACTAATATCTTGAGAGCTGGGGTATTTTACATTGTCATATTCTTTCTTCTTGATCTAAATACTACCATACTTACCTAGTCACTATTTTTTTTTTATGTCCACCTATATTTGCAATTCATCAGACTAAACACCAAAGATAACCAACATGTCCAAACCATGAACACATCAACGTCCTCTGAAGTGCAGTTTGGTTAAGTTTCGCTGCCTGGGATGACTTGAAGGAAACGAAACTGAAACTAAGCTCGAATGAATTAACTGCGTGTTGTTTGATGTAGTGAGGAGTCATGGGGAAAAGAAAATATGTGACGTTACGTTACATAAAAAGTATGTCTTGGTATTTAATTTTATAGCTGAACCAAGTTATTTTAACGATCATTAATAGCCTATTATAATAATCCTAGTAGGAATATTGCATCATGTCTTGGTCTCTCGACTATTCTGCTGCCTTTTCTAAAAAATATCCCCATTATTACCTACCCGGTTTTCTTCCATCTTTACATTTGTTTCGTCCAAGTTGTCCCTGTGAGTTGTGTCCACATGATAAAACGCTTCCATCCCTGGTGAGGAATAAAGTGTGCTCGTCCCCACAGCAGATGTCGGTTATAGCCCCGGGGACGTCGGTCCAGGACACCGGGCTGAGGGCTGTCTGTGGACCAAACTGTCCACTGGAGCTGTCTCCCCAACAGTACAGCTGGACCATGTCTCCACCTGAACGGAACTGAGGCGTACACCGCCTCTGTGGTGGCAATTTATCTCAGCTGATGCTGCCTTTAAGGGCTGTCGGAGGAATCACAATCACTATCGCAAATATGCAGTTGAACCACTCACTCTGCTAGTTTAGCATAGTGTTTTGGTCTTTTATGAGAATTAAACTGTCTAACACGATAACTAAGTTTTTTACAGTTTGTCATTTATTTCGACCAAAAGCAAGCAATGCACAACCAGTAGGATGTACGACAAAAGTACTCCGATTTACGAGCTTACCAGGTAAAGGGAAGGTAGCATGAGAGGAAAAGAAATAAGTGAAAAAAGATTACATCTTCTATATTTCAAAAGTCACTTTAGATTATTGAAGCTCTACCAACGAAATGTTACTCACTTTTAATGTCGTAAAATACAGCATTCTGCATTAAGAACCGGTGTAACATTGTTTTTCTGGCAAGTGGACAGTAATTCTTACAAATAGAAAATGTGATGTTGGCATGTCAAAGCGTCATCACTTTTTCATACATAAAATAGGGATATAAATAAGGCATTTATACCATATTATATTATTTAAAATATATGTGTCAGGGTGACCTCTGTGTTAACAATACATGCAGTAGATGTGGCACAAACTGGTCAGTTATGGGTTTTGTTTTCCCAGAAATGAAACTCACATGTAAATGCTGGGTTCATTTTCAGCAGTGAGGTTTGTCTCTGAAACTTAAACAAAAGGTGCTGCAGTTTTTAGACAGAGGTGTTGCCTGCTTAGAAATAATCTAACATGTGTAGAACGCACTGGCACATGCAGTATTTATTTATTTATCTATATATTCATATATAGAAATATACATACAACACGTTCTTCACTTTGTGTGCTATTACATTTATGCTTTTAAAAAACACAGTCCAACAACAGTGTATAATAATCTCAAGGCCATGTGATATTGGGGGTTGCTAGAGGTAACCAGCTGGATGGTGCTTTCTCAAAGGGGCATTGCTTCAACTGACCATTCAAATTTTCTCTGCACATGACCGACTCCTCGCAGTGGATTGTGACATCTAAAATAGCGTAAACACCTACAGACCCGTCCTCAAAGCCCACAAACACACACTGCCGCTTACACACAACCAGAGTCAATGGATTCTTTGGCAGACACACGCTTCCTATTCTTTCCCCATCTGCGAGTCGCACAACTGTGAGGACGGGCCTCGCATGCAGGCAACAGACGGAGCCTTTCTGCTGGGGGGCGGGGTGGGATATGTAGGCAGCATAGCACCCACTTTTATCCAAACAAGCTTTAATGACAGGACCCTCGGCCTTGAATGAGCACAGTCTGACCTGAGATAGGTCCAAGAGGTTGATGGTTTCGTTATCAGTGGACAGCAGGGCGTAGCTCCCATCAGAGGACATTTGGAAGTCTCGCAGCTGACAGTGAAACGTATAAGGCAGCTGAAAGTGCCTGCACACCGTCTCCTCTGCTACTTTCCAGGTGTACACTGCCCCTGAGGCGGCCATCACCACCACAAAGTCTGGGTGCTCTGAAAGTGTGCGGAAAGCAACAACATGCTCTGAGCTCGCCACGCCGGAGAAACGCTTGCTTATCGAGCCCGACCACAGACTGGCAGCCAGCAGGTCTCCTTGGTGACGGCCAAGGAGGAAGGTGCTTTCTGGAGACACCTGGGTGTCAGATAGGTACAGGTGTATGCTGCACACAATGCTCCCGTGTGCCAGCTTCCAAACCCGAGACAACTGACGCTCAGAAATACTCACACCACAGTTACTATTAGGGGTGATCAGGATGTCTGTCGCTCTGCTGCCACTCATACGCAGGATGTTCTGACCTGTTTCTGTCCGCCAAACGTAGATTTCCCCTGCTGAGAGTGCCACAAGGTGGATGTTATCCGGAGAAAGGCGCAGTTTCTCCACAGGACCGTCATGTAGGAAGTTAGCATGTGGAAGTCCCGTTTCTAATCTCCATCTCCACACAGTCTCTGACCCATCAGTGGTGTAGAATCCCTCCCCTGTTTGTTCAACCACCACTTCTTTCACGCCACACCTCATTTTCGGAGCGGTACCTGCAGCGTCTATTGTCTCAGAGTCCCACACTGTGAGGCAGCCGTCATGAGCGACACAAATGACATCTGAGGCCACTTGGAGGAGTGTCCGAGGCTGCTTGTTTGTTTCTAAGGAGAGAACACACTCCCCTGTGCTGACCCTCCACACCAAGACGAGGGAACAGGTGTCTAACAAAGCCAGGAAAAGGTGGCCATCCTGGGAGAGCACAGCTTGAGTGAAGGCCCTCCCCTGCGGAGCCAAGAACTGGTCCCAGAGCTCCCAGTCACGTGTATCCCAAAGTGTCACCTGGTGAGATTGACACACCAATAAAGTGTCAATTTCATCTGAGTAATCTGTATTGAGGATTTTTGATTTACCTCCAGTAAAGCTTTCTTTGACAAGTCTGGGTGGTTGTGTTTTGGCTGCCACATCCCATAGGGTTACATTCCCTGTCCTGTCAACACACGCCATTTCCCACTTATCTTCACACAGGATCATGGATGTAACCGCGTTGTGGTTTGAGTTTGAGCTGGTGCCAAGGAGACTGCAGGTGTTGGTGTCAAATATGGACACTGTGCCTTCCTCCTGCCCACAGTACATGTAAAAGCCATTAGAGGAGCAAACCAAACAGGTCACACAGCTCTGACACTGGAAATGAGTCATGGTTTTACTGGAGACATCAAACACACTCAGAAAACTCTCATCTTTCCACCACATAAATAACTTTTTCTGACACGCAACAAACCCCTCAATTTTGTTTGTTGTTTGTTGGCTTGACTCTGGTTCAAACTCTGTTTTCAAAGGGTCCCTAACCTGTAGAAACATTTCTGGGCCTGCCACATCCCACAAGAAGAGCTTGTTGCATTGGGTGGAAAGGAGCATGTATTGACCGCTGCTCTTCACTCCAGCAAACTTCAGCTCCTTCTGCTCACAGCGCAGGGATAGTTTGGCTACATCACACCTAGAGGACTTCCAAAACCATGCCGTGCCGTCATCCATGATCTCTGCTACAATCCCACACTCTGTCCCAGCTGCTTCCTTAACACAAACATCCGTGGTTTTGGCATCACACTTTAAACACTGAATGGGGGGAACAGAGGAGGGAGCAGGGCAAAGCGCTACTCCTAATCCGCTTTCTCTTTTCCTCCTCTGCCATCTGATCTCTCTGATAAAACCTTGGAGCGCAGGAAAGACCTCCAGATAAGGGAGGAGGCTTGTCTCCATCACTGTGGGCAGCTGCAGGGGTGAGCTCTGCAGAAAGCAAGCGCAAGACTTCAATACGCTTGCTAGGAGTGCTATTTCCTTTGAACAATGTAAGTGGGATGACCCCTCGTCACCCTCCAAAATGGCTACCAGATCTCCCAGGAGTCCTGCTCGAACCATAGCCTGGTGAAACCCCAAAGACATTAACAGCCCATGCTCCAACTCCTCCCATTTGTCACTTTCTTGCAAGTGATGCAGCAATTCTAAGACCTTCCTCAAGTTCACTCGGCCAACATCTTTGGAAGATGTGGCGAAGACAAACAGCTGGCTGGATGGCTGCCTGTCTATGTATATTTCCATGTGGGCGGTGTCCTTGTTTGGTCCTGATTTCTGGTTTACAAGAAGTTGTTTAGCACTTCTACATGCCCATGAGCCGCTGAAATAGTCCGCCATCACCGAATGAATCTCCCTCCTCACCTCACGAGTGCCTAAATACCTATTAGCCCCTACCAGCTTGAAATGCCTGCTCACCCAGAACAAAACATGTGACCCTGCAACTGTCCTCCTATTGAGAAACCTCCTCAAATCCAATAGAAGTCTCTCCACGTCGATTTGCGGGACATTCATTTTGGAGGAAGGCCTCTGACCCTGCTGAACATACTCAGACAGCACCTTGTCATCGGTGGTCAGCAGATCAGCGAGCTCGGCCTCAGTGAGCCCAATCCTGCAGAGGGTGAGGTAGGAGACGGCACGAGCCACGATAGAGGAGCCATGTTTCTGCTCGAGGTGACCCAGCAGAGCAGAAATGGATGAATGGACGCCATCTGGGAGAGACGACTCAGTCACATCTGAATCTGATGATTAGAGAAGAAAAAGGGACAGGAGAATGTGGTGTAATCATTTAAAATGACAAGTCTGGTGATGTACTGTATCTTCTTGGCATTGTCATAAAATCCCCAGAAAAGACCAAAACCAAGAATTAATTTAACAACTACTGCTTGTGCATCCAAATTCTGATATAGCTTATTCCTCTGAGCCACAGACTTGTATTGTTGTCCAGTTATTGCACTTTTACTGTACAATCTAGCTCTACTTTTTTGGTTGTCTCCGACTGTGTTGAGGCCTGAGATGTAGCAGCATTTCTTTGAGCTCTTTTTCCATCACTGCTCTGACAGTTGTTATTTCTGATGGCTGAAAAATATCAGTGCCATAAAGTGTGTTGCATTACTATGACAACCATCTCAGCTGCACCATATACTGCATATGTAATTGTGTTTTTAATAGGGTAGATGTTTAACTTGTCTTCATCTTAATTCTTCTAATAGTTTTTAATGTGTTTGAAAAGGTTATATGAAAATGTAGTCAATGCAAATGCCCCAACAATCTTGCAGCATCCTTCGCCCGTCATCAAGGCACCCACCCACTTAGCGAACCTCTGCACTAGCACACAAAATCAGTGGCTGGAAATAGTCCCCAACATTTGCACTATTTACTCCTGTTTGACTAAAACCTGCTAAAAACTGCAGTCTCTAGCTGTTTTAGCCAAACATTTAGCCTTTTTATAAAATGAAATTATATATTTGTGACCTATTTTTAAAGATGTACATCTTAAGTAGGAAAGACTGGGCTTGGGGCTGAGCACCACATTCAGGGTAGGGAGGTTCAAATGTATTGACAGATTGTTGGTTTTGGTCTTACATAGCATATCACCAGCCTTTTCCTTGGAGAATCTGTCTGTGTGTTTACTGTAGACATACCAGAGTGCCAGAGCGAGGTGTGTAGGTGCAGGAGTCGAGCGTAGAGAGTCAGACAACAAGAAGTCAGCGCCTGGTTCACCAGTACCTGTTGTCCTGACGTCACCCTCCTCCCTGAACTGCTCAGCAGTGACGCCAACATCTTCATACACTGTTTCCTGTCCACCAATCCCAGCTGCACACACACATATCCTGACTCCTCACTGCTCTCTGACACACAGTGAGGCGGATTTCTTTGCGGGTTGATGGCTTGCAATACCTGTGTTCGGTTGGAGGAGACTGCGAGAATGAGTTTGACGCTGGAAGGAAGGGGGGAGGGGAGGCTCTCAATGATTTGAGGTCCAAAGTTGTTTTTGATGTGATCCAGACCATTGAGGATTAGAACTAGCGGCTGTTTGGTAGAAGGCATGAGGGTGAGGAGGGATAAGAGATATTCTTTAAGTTCAGACAGACAGACGTCAGGTTTTATGGTGCCAGAGTTAGGTCCTCTAGGATCCAGATTAGATGTTGAGCTGCAGTTGGAATTGTTCTCTCTGAGTTTAGTGATACAGTTAGGACCGTCCAGGTCGCTGGGATTCTGTTCAGAGAAAGATTTGCCGTGATATCTACCGGCAATTTGATAACACAGGCTCGACAAGAGGTGCTTTGGGGAAGGGTTGATTGACAGGTTGCAAAAATAAGCGATCACCACAGGATCACAGTCTGGTAGCCAAGACTTTATCTGTGGAGGGAGACAGAACCCTTTATTTACACATTATCAAGACCATTTAGCGCTGTCTAACAAAGCAAATGTCTTGCAGGCATTGCCCTTGGGTTTGTTTGCACGTGTTTTACTTATCTGTTGGTTGATTAGTCTTACCGTTACTACCCTTTTTATTTATCCTGCTTGGAAAGATTTCTCTTTATAAAGCTAGGTACCTAATAGCTAGGTAAGTAATCTGATGATTATTTAGCTGATTAATGGATTTATTGTTTGGTCTATAAAATGTCAGAAAATGCTTTCACCATTTCCCAGACCCCAATGTAATGTAGGCCTATGCATATGTCTTTTTTAGTTATCTGTCCAACAGTCGAAAACACAACTCAGAAAACCAGAAAATATTCATAATTGAGAGGCGAGAACCACTGAATTATGGGTATTTTTGCATAAAAAATGTCAATTGCTTGATTATTAAAATAGTTGAAAACAAATTTTCTTTCACTCAACTAATCGATTAATGACAAACTGTTTCGACTCTATTTTTAAGTACTTAAGCCAGGAAAAAAGATCCATTTAAGTCACAAATAAAAAAGGATAAAATTGCAGATTTTCCCCTTTTTAAAGTTTACTGCTGCTATTATAAAATGAAAAATGGAAGAAAGAAATTGTGTGTTTTACCCACCAATCTGTGAATACTTATTTCTTGCTCTGCTTTCGGTTTGTAGATTGTATTTTATTGTTTGGATTTCCTGAGAAGGGGGAGTTTAAATGGGCTACGGATGGAAGGACTTAAAATTCAGTTTCACATTTCACTTCAGTCCACTTACCTGTTGAGCACAGTGTGCCAGGAGAACGGCTTTCCCTGTGCATGGTCCTCCTGTCACCACTAGTGGGCGCTTTTGTTCATGCTGCTCCACATAGGCTCTGACCTACAACAAATGAAAAGTAAACTGTAGTGATGCAATGTTGCAGCTGAAATGATTGGCAACAAGTTTCATCAGTGTCCCAACACAGGGAAAATAGATCAGAAAATATCCATGACGTGACTTTAAATTGGTAAGAAAAAGAAAAGAAAAAAACATTAATTGCTGTGTTTTGTTTTTAGAAACAATCCAGACAAAGACTTTCATCCTGACCTCTTCCTCCTCCGGCCGAATGATGTCATATAATCGGGACAGGATGTCGCACAGCTCTTCCTGCTCGGCCTGCTCTCTGGCCAAAGCACCACCGAGCTGAGAGCCTTCACTGGTTTCTAAGATGTTCACGCTGTCAATCAACCCCACAAGGTCAGAGTACACCTGCAGACAAAGAGACTCGGCATAGCCCCGCCTCCTGGATGTCGTGTAACCATGGCGATGGTCACATTCTGTGGTGGTGGTGTAGACTAATAGCTGGGAGGAAGTGATGAGACCCGGGAGGAAGTTGTCACAAAGCTCTGAGAATAATTGTCTATCAGTGGGTGTCCTTAGGTCAAAGGTAGCAGCCTGAAAATACAGGATATGGAATATAAACAAGTATTTTACTCACTTTCTGTGACACTTTTGATACAATCTGAACTGGAGATTGCATTTCTTATTTAGCTATTTCTATTATACTACAAAAATGAACCATTATTAAGAAACATGAAATCAATTGGTTTTAAGCAGGCAAAGAATATAAAACCTAGATATGGGAGATATGTTTGAAGTACATCTCTATGGTTTCTCTGTCAGGAACTACTAATAAACTTAAGTAAAAAGGGTAGAGAGAACTCAATTTCCCATGTTAATGTTAATATAACATATTCTTGATGTCTTGGATGTCGTAGTTTACAGAATTGATTTATAAGCTAAACTAACATTTCACATAAACGTCTTGTAATTTTGATCAGTCTTACTATGCATCATTTCTGATAAGCCCCTCTTTCTGCTTCCGTGAAAACAAAACTAAAGATTTGGTTTCTGAGAGACAAACGATGCCCACGTGTCCAGTTACAAGAATCCTGTTTTCCTTTCAAAGCTAAGAAAACAATGGAAATTGAAAAATGGTAATGTATTAGTTCAGGGGTCATTTTCAGGCCTTTTTTCACGTCACATGAGTGGATTATTACTTGTCCTGCTCTGGGCATGAATAATATACATGAACTTTTATCAGTGAGTCACACTGTAATGTATGCACCTCATGGATGAGTGAAAGTGGGCCGTGTTATGATACTCAGTCATACTCAGTGGTACAGTAACATGTAAATAAATGCTCATGAGAAAGTGACTCTTACCTCTGGCTGTGGCTGAAGTTGTGAGTTCATCTCTCTCTTCTTCTCTCTCTCTCCAATTGCGTTGATGACCTTGTGCAAGTAAACCAGGGAGCGTCTGATGATGTCATTATCAGGACGCTTGTCCAGAGCAAATCGCAGGTCTGCGTCGAGGGCTGGAGAGAAGCAGCAGAGCACACATTAAATTATACTTCAACATCGAGAGCAAAAACCTCGACACGCACGAACATCTACGGTATCTCACCTGATCTGTAGTAGCTATGGGCTCTCTGTGGGGTCATGACACCTTTTTGGACACAAAGACTCACAGTGGTCTGAAACACCTTCCTCAGCTCTTCTTCTTTATCCTTCCTCTTGATCTCCTCTTCCTCTTTAGCCTCTGCCTGCTGAAAAAATAATATATAATATATAATAATATAATTGAATCTGAATGAAGACAGTAAACACGGCAAAAAAAGGAATATATCAATCCTGTATATTTCTGAGGTTCAGCGTGATCACCTGAGGACGGCAGGCGTGTCTGTGTGGGGGTCTCAGGCAGTAGGAGGGAGGGGTGGTGTTCTCGTCCCTCTGGTACACTCTTTCCAGCTCCTGGGTGCTGACGCCCGCCTGCTGGCTCTCCTGCAGCAGCAGCTGGTACTCTGACACCTCCACCTGGGCGGGCAGACTGGCGGTGCCATACTGATGTCCTACCAGAGCCTGCAGCACCGCCATGTGGACACAGAAGGAACAGCAGCATGGGATGCATCGTTTAGTACACGCCTGTGTTGGTGTTTCTGGATTTACAAAGCTTATAGAGCAACTTCCTTTTTTGTATTACTGTGCAGCAGCTGGAAAAGACTGGGGTGTGCGTACCTTTAATTTACTTGATTAGTTTACAAAAACAGCTGATTGTGTGCAATTCCAGTAACATCTCTGTGATACCGTGTAGTGAATTCAAACAGCCCTGCAGTCGATTCTAATAACTAATTATTTGTGCCGAGGCTGTGTCAAACAGGTGTTCATTGAGTTTTTGAGAAAATGTTTCATGCTAATATTTAATTACATTGGTAGGTGTCTCTGTTATTTTGTAAATTACAAACAGCAATTTGAAATTTTATTTGGGGTTGAAATTGTCTTTTTTTCCTTTTTATTTTTAATCTAATTAGGCGAGTTGCTCAGTGAGTGGCTGCCATGACGAGAGCTGCACGGGCGAACACCACAAAAAAACAGCGTGGTGGTTGATAACACAGGCTCAAATAGCTAAGTTGTTGATGTGGTGACATGATATTGTGTCCAACCCCCAGGTACTCCAAAAAGCCTGAAAGCTGCACTTATAATACTAGAAACCTCAAGATTCAACAGGGACTGATTTATCAGTAGCTGATAGGTAGCGTATGAAGTGTTGCTGATAGCGCTTCAGGGCCACCACTCTGCTAGTGCCTCTGTATTACTCAAACTGTAATTTAACTGAATATGTTTAAACACCACGGTGCACCTGTAGAGCCTGAGGCATGCTGTACTACTGTACAGTCATGGCTAAATGAATCCTGTTGATTTATTTACCAGTAAAAAAGGTCCTGCGGAGCTCTCTCTGCAATCTTTAATCAGCTGCTGTCTGGTGTTTTCATCTGGCCAACGACTGGGATCACTGGACTCAAATGGGTCTATCACCTACAGACACACACAACATAATGGTTAAAACAATCTAGAGGAAAGATGACTGAAAATCAGCTTATGAAAAGCACACACTGAGGTGTAATAACAGCGGGCCTGGTGGTGGCTCAGCGACGTATGACGTTCTTCCATCTTTCTAATTACATACGCAGCTGAAAAGAGATGGCACAATGCGCTGGTGGAACTGCCACACAAACACCACGCACTGAGTCGCATTACAGCTCACCCTCTTTTTTTGTCAAATTTAATTAGGCAAGGACTGCACTTTTACAGGAATGGCCTCAGGGGGATAGGGTGAAAGACAAAGAACACACACGCACACACCTGGGAGCTACCAAATTATTTTGCTTTTGTATTCCACTGGTCTCCATGAATCAGTCTGTATTAGTGCTGAAACAATTAGTCAATATATTCTTCTAGTCGACTGACAGAAAATTAATTTGCTGACTTTTCAGAATAGTTTGATTCCACATTGTAGATGGATTTTGGGCTTTGCGTTTTTTGACTGTTGGTTAGACAAAACAAAGTAACTTTAATTCATGTCTTTCACCTCTGATAGCATCAGCAGCCGCCATTATATTTATCAGTTTATGAACAAATTCAATGAACCAAATGAATGTAAACAATATTCAGAGATTAATTGTTAATGAGAAGTTGAAAGGTGAGATGAAGTTGAGATGATACAAACGCCTACAAACATTGACACAGACATTTTATTCCTATGAGAAAAGGATGCACATTTCAGTAGATGTAAACAGAAACAACTTTATGTTTTGTAACTTTATTCCAGACCCCGCTTTTTTCACAGATTTAAAACAAAGTAAGTTACAGTGTTTCCTCCAGCTGAATGCTCTCCCTAGGTATAAAAGCTATTAATAATGCAAGTGGTTGTAGCATTACAGTACCTGCGTTTTAATGTACCTGCAACCTGCCTCAGCCAGTTTATGTGTATGGTGGTTAAGGGACAGAAAGGATGTGAAACTTTAAGAAGTACCTTACCAGCTGCAATACACAACACACACAACTATCGCTGATCTGTTTTCTATGCAGTGATCAGGATTTAGAAGCGTGTACTCACCCTGACATCCAGTCCCAGTGTGTGTCTACAGTGCTCTCTAAGTCTGGGGAACACACTCTCTCTCAGAGCTCTGCGCTCCACCACGCTATCTATACAGAGCATAAACACAAAAAAGATACACCTCTATTCACCAAATAACAAACAAAAACATGACCAAAGAACACATAAAGTTACATACAGCATTATCTTTTTTAAATTTCAGGAAATACATTAGTATCATGAATCATCTACATACCCTCTGGGTTGGAGCACAGATAGAGTTTCACACAGGACGAGCTGCAGGTGGAACCTGAAGACAAGTCCATTCGTTTTCCTCTGGAGCACACGGCAAAGCAATATGTTAAAATAAGGAAAAATAAGGAAAGAGAACATTTGGCACGGACATATTCAGTGACCCAAATAAAAAGTTCACAGCTGGTGCTTCTCCTCCGCGCTTTTGTTTCTCTTTTCCCTCCTGCTCCACTCAGGAAATTCTGGCCTCGGGTGTTTATGGAGTGTGTTATCATGATCACACCCACTTCCCAGTGACTGGAAGGTCTATACAACACACACACGACCACTTACAATCACATACAGTCACTTAGACAAATTCTCAATTGTGCAAGCACTCCAATATGTAGGACAGGTGTATAAACACACAGGACTAGATGCAAGAAGGCAGACCACCACACACACACACACACACACACACCAGCAGACACACACACACACACACACACACACACACACACACACACCAGCAGACACACAAAAAACAGAATAACAGAAACAACTTTCCAATATTTTTTTATTAATTAACATTTGTACACAATAAATACAAACTTTGTTTTTTGTACAGCTGATAATAATATGCAGAAAGACTTTGCACCTGTTCTCATTATTGTCACCATGGCAACACCAAGGCCAGTTGTTCCATCACATTGTTAACAGCAGCAGTTGTGCAGCTGCTCCAAATCGAAGGATGAAACATAAAATAATTATGTAATACATAAAAACAGGCCCATAGCCAATAATGAAACACTGTAGCGGACCGAAGGGACTATTAAAAAGGGGAAAAAATCTTGTTCAAAGTGGCAACTGGCAACAAAAAGTGATACATTTTTTACTTGATAGACTGATTGAGCATTTATGTTGGGAAGCTCTGTGGGACACTGCTGTAAACCGTAAACTTCAAAACAAGCTTGAAAACCTTAATAAATGAGCTGCTGTTACGAGTCAATTCCAGTTCCTACAACAGCAGAGGTTTGGATCTGTAACTGTAACTTAGTCCAATGTGCTTAACGTTGTTAGGTGTGGATGCTACACAAAATGTTGTTTCTAAAAGCTGATGCAAAAGCAAAAAGAGAGTAGGGTTTGTTTAAGTATTTTCTTCATTTGTTGCATCACCTTTCTCAATCTGACATAATTCACCTCCACCTTGCAAAGAGGAAACCAAACAATCTGAGCCCTGATCAGAAATGTCTCTTCTTACAAGAAGCCTTAAGCTGTGCCCCGACTCCATACTACATATTAATACTATACAGTGTGTACTTTATACTTATCTTCATACTCCATACCCTTTTTGCAGTTAGTATGCAATAAATTCATATACTTTACAGTTGTGTACCAACAGGAAATGTGCTATGATACTGCAACTTTGGAGAACAACTGATAATATCCTTAACCAAGAGAAGCAACAGATTGAAAACTTTATTTCTTTTGTTTTCTGTCATATTTCCAGAGCTGTCTCACAACAGGGCACAATGTGTTTTCCAGCTGTGAAGCGCTTCCCATTTTCTTACGTGTTGCATTTGGGAACAATTTTGTCCATCAACACCACAATCAAAAATGAAGCAAATTTAATAGCCATACTGACTCATCTTTGAGTTCTATTCTGAAATGTAGTCAGTGTGAACGCTCTATGAAATCAAACCCTGGTTAAATTAAATACGTAGGAAGGAACTGGGACACATCTTTACATCTGATCTGATCAAAATTCTTCCTCTC
This sequence comes from Coreoperca whiteheadi, assembly GCA_011952105.1. Taxonomy (NCBI): domain Eukaryota; kingdom Metazoa; phylum Chordata; class Actinopteri; order Centrarchiformes; family Sinipercidae; genus Coreoperca; species Coreoperca whiteheadi. Next base: position 16,752,697 of record CM022478.1, read on the forward strand.
TCCTTTAAACAGTCACACTCGCCAACAGCCAGGCCTATCTAGAGACCAAAAGAGCACATTTTCTCCAAGTCTTCATTCAAAATATCCTTTTCTAAAATCATGTTTTTTTTGTTTTTATAATATAAGAAAACACCAAATTACATTGTCAATTATTAACAATTATCTCGCCATCTCTTTGGAAGAGTGGAGAATAATAAAAAAAACAAAAAAATCATCAGTCACACTGAAATAAAAAGGATCCATCACAGAATCAGAATAAGAAGAATAACTCTTTTTCTGTATTAAACTGCAGCGATTCATTAGAGTCTTTTCTATCCATTCAGATGCTATGTTAAGGTACTGCTACTTTCCAGGGAAGGTACAAATAAATAAAAGTGCTACGCTGCCCTTTAGGCAAGGAGGTTTAAAGGCATGAAGGGTATTTAAGGGGAAAAAGATGTATTTACTTTGAGTAAAAAACACAAAGGAATTGTACTTAGCGCCATTTGAATGTCATTTGCTAGTTCCGTCCATTTAGCATGATGTGTGTGTTTTATACGTGTCTGTTTCTACCACCGTTATTAATCAAAGTTGAAATGTAAGACACAAGGAAAACATAAGGATGGTTTCAAATTGGAAACATTTTCTTTGCTGTATTAAAAAACCAGGCTCACAAATTGATGTGATGGAGTTGCTTGGCAAGACAAAGAAAAGAATACCTGCGAATGTAATGCATGTCAACTAAATAACAATACAGGTGAACAAAATCTTTGTGAGAGGAGATATGATCAGTAGGGATAAAAGCTATACAGTTAATTCTGTGATTAATAAAAACTACCGACCCCAAATATGATCAGTGTCTATAGCATCTCAAATAAAACCTTTTCTGTGTCACCACATAGTGCCTCTGTGCATATGTGCCTTTCGAAAGCACGACCGGCCTCCTCCTGAACCAATCAGTGATACAAGCACACAGAGGGTCACAGAATGAGAGAAGATATAGCAACGTGTGTGTAATATAATGTAATTGTATGTGTGTATATGACAGCCACCGATTCCACTGCCAAAGGACAGAACAGACATCAGAGTAAAGAGGGAGAGAAAGAAAGGAAGGATGGGAAGAGAGGTGGAGAAAAGAGCAGAAGGGAGGAGCCAGCCCTCTTTTTTCTCTCTTGTTCTTTCATCTTCTACTTCCCTCTCTCCTTTCAGCTCTCCTTCATGCTGTATTTACAATGCCCTTTCAGTATAAGATGAGGATAAAACTTCCACTACATATCAGACATGGTACTCCATTCAGCTGAGTTAGTCTATATGAAACGCTGTGGACAACATTCCTATGACAACAGTAATGTACTGTACTAATACACATTGAATACGTATGATGATATATATGGCGAGGGGGGGGCACTGCGTCCACACAACACCTAGTTTCTCTGTCCATTTACTTGAAACCTCAACTGCAATCCAAATCATGACATGTTCGGCAAGTTTTATACTTTTTCACTCTCATCAAGCTTACTTTTTATGGAGCCTCAAAAAAACTCAAACTGTAAAGGGTATCAGGATAAGTCAAAAATATAACTTAATTTATTTTACTCTTCTATTTATCTTTCACTAGCTCATTTTATTTTTATATTTTTTGGTTTTGGCACACATTTAATAAATTCTTGAAATGGTAGCTGAAGCATTTTAGCCAGCAAGCTACTTGCTACGCTATTACGCTACTTGGAAGTTCACAGACTTCAGAGACATGCTTCTATTTTGCTTCTAACATTATGGACTTTTTTGTGTGATTTAATGTTTCTTTTCTCATAATGTCAAAAAAAAAAAAAATTCAAAAGTTCCAAGTTCTAGCTAGCCAGCTTCCTTGGCATAAGCTTCCTGACTAAAATGCTGAAGTTTCTGGAGGATTAACATAAGATGTACTGGCTGGTGTAGTTAGCTTCAGCTAGGTAGCTCACTGAAAAGGTTGGTGCTCAGTGTGTTTAGCAACCAGTGTATTCATCAGTTAAGCTAGCTAGCAGCCATCTCCATTGCTCCAAATATAAGCAATTCTCCTAATTCTTATATGTTGTATGCATAAGGAAAATTGGAAATGTGGCGGAGAAAAGAGAATGTTGCGTAGAGAAAATAGATAAAGAAGTAATAAATAAGCACAAAGCTTTACATTCCATTTCACAATCCATTTTATATTTTTGACTTGTCTTAAAACCCTTTACTACATGTTCCGTTCGGGCTCCGTAACTTTGCTCATGTTTCATTATTATTTGTTAACAAGTGAGTAGAAAAAGTGAAATTTCTCAAACTTAGCAGAATGATCTTCTTATGCAAAGAGATAAACTGCCTTACAATATCTTAAAGTATGCTTAACAAGACAAAAGAAAACTTGCAAACACCCATCATTAACTTTCCCTCACACTCCCCGTCTCGAAACATCCTTCCTCCTCTCCCTCCTCTTCAGTGTGCTCGGGTTTGCTGCCCGATGAGGTGAAGTTTTAAGGCAAGAATGGAAGGACAGGGGAGGGCGGAGAGGGATGTGGGAGCGGCTACTGCTGCACTTCATTAGGAAGCTAATACGGAGGTTATTTAATTGGACACGCTGCCTTTATCACCTCTCTCTGCTCTCCTCCTCAAAGTGAGGAGGAGAGGAGATGCGGAGAGGCCGGGGGCATCGGACGTGGTTCAGTTCAGTTTACTTCACATCACTTTATTTAAGCTGACTTCAGTTCAGAGCAGTTCAGTTCAGTTCCCCAGCCTGTAGGATCCGTTTGTCTGTCATCTGTTTTTAGTTTTCATGTCTCTGTAACCGCCTGTCAGCTTGTCTGTCTGTCACACCAGCGTGATCTCCACCTCCTCGGTCTTCTCGCTCTTCTCCTGCTGTCGGCGGGGGTGCTGTTTGGGTGGAGGAGGCGCAGCTCGCACCTGCAAGCATTCATAATAAATGTAAATTTAAGGGGGGAAAAAAGGCAAAGTGAGAGAAACTATTGTCGAGGCAATAACAGAGGTGCCCTACTTTTCTTCATTTGACAAACGGCACAATGTTCCAGCTGTGGGACACAAACCTTTTATCTCCAGAAAGTAAGGAATATTTATTCTCTACTTTTAGAGCCATTTTTAAATAAACACAGTATTTTGAATGGAAATAATAATTGGGATTCACAATTTAATTTTTAATCTACCTAAACATTTTCATTTAAGAAAAAAAAGAGAACAAAGAGAGAACAATGTACCATGACAGTTTGTGTTATATAGGGCTGCAACTAGCGATTATTTTCATCATTGATTACCTTAGTTTGGTCTATAAAGACAATAGAGACAAATGGCAATTACAATTTCCTAAAGCCCACAATGGCCCACACAGAACACACTTATTGAATAACTTGTATACTAACAGGTCGTAGTTTGCCCGGGCCCCCTTCAGGGGTGAATCTCAGCGGCTGAGGAAATCCTGGAGACACCGGACTCCTGCCAGAGCTTTGATCTGCAGAGCGAGAGAGAGAGAGAGAGAGAGAGAGAGAGAGAGAGAGAGAGAGGAAGATTTCTAATACAGAAAAACTCACAGTCAAAAGACACACTCTTCTCAATTCATTCAATTACACACAAACTGTTTCTGCGTGTGTTTATGTCTTACTGTGGGTGGATAGCGATCCCTTGTGAGACGAGGCCGGAGGTGGAGGCTTGTGCTCCCCATTTAGTGCGGCGGAGGGTGAGCGTGGGAGAGGAGGCGGGGTGGAGGTCTCAGGACTGGTGAAAGGGCTGATGGGAGGTTGATCATACAGAGGAAGAGGTGGCAGAGAAGATGGCAGCTTCAGAGACGGAGAAATCTAAAAAAAAGGGGAAGAAATAGAGAAGTACATCACCGATCTGTGATCCTGGAATAATAAGTCATATGTTCTTTATCACAGCACAAATGATCTGAAAATGATAGCACTGACTGGACCACCATCTAACTGAAGTCAGCTTCATCAAGTCACAGATAAACAGTTTGGAATATAGCCATAATAAAGGCATCCAAAATAACACCTCCTTTCACGTACATTGAAGATCTGATTGCCTTTGTATGCAAAATTGTGTTTTTGAAAAAATGTCTAGTGACAAATTCATTGCCTGAAACTGACCAGACTATAATTAGACTAATCTTGATTCAATAAGCTGGTTTTAAATAAGTGAAAAGTCAGGAAAAAATAAATGAGTTACAGGCCAAAATGTCAGTTCAACCTTGGCCTGATGGCGGCGCTAAGGTGCACTACATCTGACCCCTCAGATCAGTGTTTCATAAGTCCAGAAAAAAGAAAGAAATTACACAAGGATGAAAACTGAAACACCACTATAAACTATATGCATGCATATCTTTGTAGAAGAAAAAAATTGTGAAAGAATGACTGACTTTTAAAAATAATAGTCTCATAAGTATCTGAGAAATTGCAAATCTATCGATCCTTAAACCTACAAAAAACATGTGGCCACTTGGGGGCAGCACACAAGCTATAACCACAACATGGGCTTATTATCATCTTATTAGGTTAATATGAGTAATGTTGCGTAGTTACACATCTGGCAGACACAGAGCAACATCAGCAGTATTTTGGAGTTGTGTTTCTGTCCACCTGATGAATGTAAGTCCAATTTTCACTCTCGTTTTCGTCTCTACCAACTCCTAAGGGAAATATTTGGCTCTTTAGATGCTAAATGCTCCACTGTGTGCAGCTAGTTGCTGACTGCTTCCGTTTGCCGTTTTGGTGCTGAGCAGGTAGTGAACAGTGGGTTTTTAGAGCTTTTTCACTGACAACAACTGCCTGCGGCACCTGAAAATAAAATAGCGGTGAGAGTGAACCAAACCGATCATTTGCAGGCTGTTAAACCAAAACATCAAATGTAAAGATGCTAAACGCTCCATAGAGCTGAGGGGAAGTGCAAAGTTGGGTGATAATTCTCTGTTTGTCACTAGAAGCAGCCCCTTTCACGTCATAGTCATTTCACCCATTGTTAATATAAAAATATTGATTAGAGCAGCTTTAGGACTGCTGTAACTGGAACACTAGGAAAACTGTAAGGAATACCATACAGAAATATTGCTGGTTTAGTAGTTTGAAGTGCCACTACATACAACTTGAGGATTCAGATGTTTTACCAATGTTCCCCACATATGACTTAAAAGACCTTAAGAGTGAGACTTGTTGTGTTGTGTTATTTCTACAGGCTTTTAGGAAGGGAGAGGCCGTATCCTTCCTGTTGCTGAACCTCTAATAGGGCAGCTTTCTGTGGCAGAGATAAGAACTCCTTCTGTGATTGCAGTTCTGGGTTTTTATCAAAATGCTGCAGGAACACGGCAGTTCTGATCCACTGTTTGTGAACTCTGCCCTGCTGATAGATCTACTGGACAACAGCCAGAAAAGTGAGGGAGGGGGGGTGTGCCACTGTAGACTACACTTTATCTTTGGTATTTCTGCCCTGAGGAAAGACTGATAAGAGCACATTTACAGCTCCTCAAGAGTGATGTCTGTGTTACTTAAGTGGGAGTATCTCTCCATTTTAAACTTCATTTTCTGTGTTTTCCACAAAAAGTTGCATGTGTCTAAGATATTATATTTGAATAAAGAATATTTATATTATAGAATATTTGTGCTATCTGGGAGACTCATTCCCAGGTCTGCATGTATCAACATACCTGTATGTCGCCCGTCACTCCTCCGCTGGTCCCATTCTCAGTGAAATCTTCTACCAGCACCGAGGGGAAGACCCCCACCCGTCCGTTGAGCTCCCCCTCCCAGAAGCCGTCGTCTGTCTGAGTGTCGCGGCTCAACAGGCGGATCACCGCTCCCTCGGGAAAGGAGAGTTCCTCGTCCGCCTGGCCCTCGTAATCATAAAGTGCACGGACATACATCGCTGCAGAGCGAAAGGAAGACAAAGAGAGAGAGAAAGCAATAAGAGATACACAGAAGGAATAATTTTTCTTGGGAAACGTAGTTCCTTGTCTGCCTGGCCCTCATTGTCATAAAGAGAATGGTGCACAGCGCTGGAGAGAGGGAGATGCAGAGAGGACAGACAGACGTAACTGTAATAATAATTAGGTGACAGCATTTCCCCATGTGTCTGGTCCAAGTATTCAGGTATCACAGACACATAGCATTGCAAAGAGGGTTGGAGAAAGAGAGAGTAGAAGAAGAAAGAAGGCTGCAAAGAAGGAAGGTTAGGAAGGAGGAATAAAAATGGCAGATTTTTAACTACAGCAAAGATGACAAGATGACAATCTAGTGTTACATTTGTCAATGCAGAATAAGAGTGACCAGCTGTGGCTAATTATGAACCTTTTTTTTTCTTTACTCACTCCGTTAAGCATTTTGATATGTTATGGACTTCACCTTTGAACAGAAGAATACTTCGCACATCCATTCCTCGCGACAGGAGAGGGACGAGTCGATCCATAGTGTTATTTTGCAACTATGGATTTCACTTTTGCACCTGAACTATCTGTATGCTGACTGCATGTGGAATGTCAACACCCAAAGGTTGTATGTGGATACAACCGATAGTGTTGCAGAAATAAGAGAGCGGCCACAAAGCTGGTGTGCGATTTCATCTACTGGGGTTTAGTTCTCTTTTTGACTTATTTTATACAACTGCTTGTTTTACCCAGCAAGGTAGACATACTCGCTCATTCTACTAACACTCTGCTTTGCAAAATGAATGTTGTTTACAGCTGGATTCTGAGCAACTCCAGCGATGCAGTAAAGAGAAAAATGCTTTAATCAGTGACACATAAAAAACTCATTTACACTAGTGCAACTGGAACTGGCTTGTTTTACTCAAACTCCTGGCATGCAGTTTAATTATTTCAAAGAATAATTTAACACTTGCTTGATTTACAACATACTTACTGTTTGTGTCTCCATTGATGCAGTTGGAGTGCAGCTCTGGCTCGGTGGAATTGGACGAGGTGTGTGATCGAGCGTCGAGTGTAGCCAGAGACTGGAGCATGCTCAGCAGACTGTTGGACGTCGGGAACTGCAGGTATTTCTCTGGGACATAGCCCACTTGACCTGTTTTATTGCGAGCCTGGAAAACACATACACACAAACAATGAAGTGCATTCACAAAGGCAACGTGAAAATATACATGACAGGAGAAAAGTGAACACCAAGAAACCATACAAGGCTGCGGAACCAAACAGAGCAAGTGCACAGGACACAACACACAGAGCTCCTGAGATACTGCTTCTGCCGCTGTATCTGTAAACGCAACGCACATCCGTGTGACTGTCACATCTGTGCGTGTGTGTGTCTGTGTGTGTGTGTGTGTGTGTGTATTTGTGCACCTTGACCCAGTCCTCCATGTCCCCATCCTCAATGACCTCCAACATCTCCTGTTCATCAATCGTTAACTCGTCCGGCTGAGACGCCTGCGGGAGAGACACGCCAACAGTGTTTAAAACAGAGAAAGAGAGGAAGTGAGAATGAGAATCAAAAAAGGAGGGAATAAGAAAGGGAGTGGGAGGATTTTAAATTGCTAAAAAAGTCATGGTTATTAATGGCAGATTCATCAGGATTTCACACTTGCTATAAATGCAATACTGACATGTCTCAGTGCGTTCATGGATGCATGACATTGTGTGTGATACTCTGTGTTGTAGTTGACCAGGTAGCTGCAAACATTTGGTATGTGTAGATGTGTGACCATGTAACTGCAGAGTGTGTGTGTGTGTGTGTGTGTGTGTGTGTGTGTGTGTGTTGGTTTATACCTTGTATGAGTACAGTACTTTGCAGGTTAGCGGGTAGTTCCGGAGGGTTCCCGAAGGACTGGAGCTGCTGTCGTCAAAAACCTCCATATTCTCTTCACACTCCTCTCCCTCCTCACGCTCCAAGTCCACTGTGCCCTTTAACACACAAACACAGCCAGATAAAGTCAAAAACCTGTGATAGCTACAAGTACAAATAATAAAACCTCCATTCACCTCTAAAGCTCCAGAGTAAAAAAAAAAAAAATTCTTGTACTCCAGATCAAAACACAGAGTTGTCCAAATACAGCTCTAACTCCCGATGAACCAAATGTGATGTCCAGCTAGGTGACTTGTTGTTCGTCTATCTCTGCCTGTGTTGGCTGGTATCTACAGCTCCCTTCTGTTTTCGTCCTCACCTATTAACCTTCCTGTGAGTTTGCACTCTCTCTGTGCTAGTGCCACAATTTAATCTACCGCAATGTTTACCTTTTCTTCCTGCCTGAGTGCCTGTCCTGCTCAGTGTGGGTACTACAGCTTTTAGAGACAGGTGTAAAGGGACTAATGTTTCATATGCTCCAGCCCCTCCCTCTTTTGTTCCATGAGAATTTCACTGGCTTATATGAAGGTCATGTGATCTAGCTGGTAGAAAGATCCATCACACACAGCAAGCTGAGCTGGTCATAACAATTGTGTGTGTGTGTGTGTGTGTGAGAGAGAAAGTGTGTTTATCCATTTCTAAATCCTTTTGTTTAGTCATCAGATTTCTGTTGACACAGTAAACTCTACACCAGTGCAGAACAAAACAGAAGTATGTTTTGTTGGTCTCCTGGACATAAGAATCTATTCTCTAGGGAAATAATAACCTTCAGGTGTGGTCCTAAGAGTTTCCCTAACACAGATCAACACACTCTTATCTAAGCTCTCCACTGGGAATGGTCAATAAAGACCCTTACAACTGAAATACATACACCGCATGCTTCTGTGTTCTTCTTTTCATGAAAAACCTTTGCAAATTTGTTTTCTCGTCTTCAGCTTCACAGACATAAATGTGATATGTACTTAGGCACAGCTGTGCGTTGAGTTAAATGCTAACATCAGCATGCTAACATGCTCACAATGACAATGCTAACATGCCGATGTTTAGCAGGTATAACGTTTACCATGTTCACCGCAGCATTGCTGTGATGGAGAACAACTTTCCATATTTTCCAGTTCCATATTTTGAGTTTTGGTGGCAAGGCCATATTTTTGTTGGCTTTATGTTGCGTCACTCTTATCCACTTTACTGCATTGATTTAAAAGTACACTGCACGGCCAATTCCATTTCATCCCTGAAGTAAAATGACCAGCATGTATTTCAGTAATAACACTATACAATATGACCGAAAATACATCTCAGTGTGTGTACCAACTGTACAGCTGAGATCCAGACCAATGGCCAATTGTATTGGTCCTGGAGGTAATAACCGTGAAAGTGATATTGTAATGAAGGCAGCAGCTGCCTGAGGGACTCATGGCTTACAGTATTTTAAAGTCGTAGTAATAAAGTTGAGTGGAATGAAGAAAGGCCCGAGTGAAGTGCCTGCACCCTTCTCTTATTGTTTTTCTGTGCTCTCCTCTGCAGATTATTAGTCACAATCCATCCATCCTTTCTTTTTTCTCTGGCCATCGACCACTTCTTGATCTCTCCCTATTCAGTAAACTGCTGTTAACAATCCCTCCTACCGTTTCCTTCATCTCTCTCTCTCCATTTCCTTTGTTGCACCTTGTTATTATAATCCCTCTTTCATTGCCGGTGTCAGTCTCTAAAGGCTCCAAATAAAAATCAAAGGCTGTTGAACTGCTGTCAAATGCCTTAATGCTTAATGTGCCTCCTGGCCTGTTCTTTTAATGACACCCACGCCAGATGGAGGAGTTTTCAGCAACTCTAAACTCAAACTGATTTATCTTATAAATAAGGCAAGAGAAATAAAACTTAAAACAAAACATATGCCCGAAGGACATAAATAAAAGCGGAAAAGTCCCATAACATTACCAACTACTTGCAGGTAACGGAGTCTTTGGAAATGGAAATGTGTCAGACGTTAGAATGGTTTGGTTTGGATCAAATCTAAATGCAGTTCTTTGTTTTGGTCACCATTGTGCAAACATGCCAAATCTAATTTATTTTTATTTTTTTACAGTATACTGGGGCATTACAGTATATTCTTCTACTGTAAGTTCTTTGCAGTGTTTCACAATCCCTCCGTTTCTCTCACCTCTGCATCCAATTTTACTTCAACATTATCACTCTGACACCATTCCCTCCTCACTTCTCCCCCTCACTCTGTCCTCCACATCACACCACCTCTTCTTTTCATCAGCTGACTCTCTCTCCTCTTATTATTGTCTCCTCAACACTCCCTCTTTCACAGCAGAACTCCTTCTATCATCCCTCCTTCTCACCATGTATCTTTTCCTAGATTGCTAACTCCCTCTTTCCCCAGCCTTTCTCTCCCTTTCTCACACTCAGTGTCTCTCTCACTTTCTCTCTGGTGTTAGCTGAGAGCTGCAATATTATGTGAGCAGAGTGTAAAGTGCTTCCAATGGAGCAGACTGACTATGTTTAGTCCTGTTGACACTGACAGACACACACACACGCACGCACACACACACACACACACACACACACACACACACACACACACACACACACACACACACACACACACACACACACACACACACACACACACACACACACACACACACACACACACACACACACACACACACACACACACACACACACGTCTCCCCCCAAAGTCCCATGTGGGATTACACTCCTAGTCATGGACGTACACTCTCTTCCACGTATACCTGATGGAGAGACAGAAACGCACACACAAATGTACAAACATAAATGCACACGAATATCCAGACACATGTACACATCCAGTCACACACACAAAGGCCCAGGATATAAGGCTGCATTATTGATCCTGCATATATAAAGACTACATTATGTTTGGCATGTGACTTTTAAGAATTTCAAGAACAATTTCAACTGTGAAGATCTGTCTATCTTGCCATAAAAGCAAGGGGTCATGAAATAAAACATGCGAGTTGTGCGAGGACTACAACAGCATTCCAATGGGGAAGTGGGGCGTTATAAGAGGCTATAACTGGCGTGACAGATGATTAGGCAGCAGGGCTGAGGTCAATTATCTTGCAATTTACATCATTCAGGAAGTGATTTGTCAGGAGAACTGTTCTAGCTGGGTGGTTTTCACTTATAATGAATGAAAAGTCTATGATTATGAGTCAGTGTCTTAGAGTTTAAAATTACATATTTTTTTTACTGTGGGCCGAATTGCCTGCAGTGTTTGTGTAGCACATAAGAAAAACTGTTGGGAAGACAGATGAACCAATAGAAGATATTTGACTAACACACAGTGACACTACTCAGTGGTCTGGTGATTTTCATTTGAAATGGGTAAAAGAGGCGACCATGCATGCAACACAAATCAGCTCCGACTTATGTTGTGTGGTGAGAAGGTACTCTTCTACTTCTGATTTGTAGGTGTGAGATTTGCACTTTCAAGCCAAGTCAAAAACTGCAGCAACTTTGAAAATTGCTGACAAAAATAATATATGTATGCATGCAATGTACATATTTATGTATTAGGATACATTTACATTTAGTCATTTAGCAGACGCTTTTATCCAAAGCGACTTACATATGAGAACATTCACAAACCGAAGGCGCAGCTTCGGGAGCATTTTGGGGTTCAGTATCTTGCTCAAGGATGCTTCGGCGCATGGCTGGGGGATCGAACCGCTGACCTTACGATTGGGAGGCAACCGTTCTGCCACCAAGCCACGGCCGCCCCATGTTCATTAATTCCTCCAATGTTTCCAAATTTCATTAATAAGCATTCTGTTGCTGACTTGGCAAGAAAGCAGCTACGCACGCACAGTGAGGGGAGGTGTCTCACCGACAGTGAGGGATCGTGGGAAGTGTAGCTGGCCCAACGTTCATTCTCCAGCTCCTCCATCACCTACAGCATGCACAGAGAGAGTGGGGGGAGGGGTTTATACACATATTGCAAACACGCACACACACACACACACACACACACACACACACACACACACACACACACACGGCACTGCACAAACATGCGCGAAAGGATTTAAATACACACAGTTGCATGTATGAATGCGTTCACAAACTTCATCATCAGGCTTACACACTCACACACACATATACACACACACACGTATGTACAGTATAGGTACACACTTTCTCCAACACTCAGACTCAACACTCACAACACTCACAGACAAAACAAACCTGGTTCATGGCACTCTTCAGCCAGGTATCCACAGCAACCCCCACTTGCCGCAGAAGGTCCAATCGAGCCTCAGCTTTTAACTTTATTGTCTTTGGAGATAGAAGGGGTTAGATATGTTAAGAACATCAAATATGTCGCTGGCCTGCACAGTTTTTCTCACATTAGTCTTAAAAAGAACATCGCCTTTTTTCATACCTTGTGGCCCCTTTTATTTAAAACAGGGACCTATTTGAAACCTGCCTGACGGCTCTAATTACGGACACTGGAGTAAACCTTTGTCTAACAAAGTCACTGTGAGCCCATATCAATACACTTAACCTGCTGGGTAAATTGTTGTCATTACTGATAAGAATGGGCGCAAATAGGACAATGGTTGTAAAAAAACAACAAAAACAAAGCATTTCAATCTAAATCACAGTTGAAAGCCTAAATGTCTCACTGTGGGTCAAGAGTATCAGCAGGCCACAGACAGCCTTATTACTATGACTACAGTGGTTGCAGTCAATTTGGTCTCCAGGTTGCAAAAGTGTCAGACTTCCTACTTTATATAAGCCACTTTCTCTCTCTCTCAATGCACACCGTATTATTTTTAAACTACTCATGTCGAACCTCCTATTAGATCGCGTGCAGCACAGTTCAGTGACAGAGTGAGGATGTGAACTGGATCCGCACCCCAAAATGTGCTTAATCTGTGTCATGTAGTCTCTTAAATGGCAAGTCATCAAATCCTGCTGTACGTTCTTTCAATGCGCTGTGAACACTGGACATGTGCCGTGTTCTTTCCTAATGAGACAATAAGATGATGGTCTCGCCTCCTTAATTTGCTTTCATTTCTGATCTATTCGCTTTTTTTCCTGCCGTCTCTCACCGTTTTCATCAATTTCCTCTTTCATTACCCTCGTCTTTCCTTTCTCATGGATGCTGACGGGGCAGATTGATAGCTGATAGCTCCCTCCCACAGAGACATGCAGTCAGACAGACAAGACACACACTGTCAAGACAGACTTCTCGGCTTTGATCAATAAAGACCTGAGCCCCTTAAGTGCCTATTTTTATCCTTACCCAACAAATGGGCAAGGGAGGCACTGCTGTTGCTGTTGGAGCATAAACATACCAGACTAAATAAGCGAAACGTTAAAACAATGGCCAATACGTAATCATCCATCTGTGCAGCAGTGCACTCTTTAGTTGTAGTCAATAGAACAAGCAGCCCGTGGCGTGAGTACAGATCACTAGCGGATAGACTGTATACCCTCAGACAGACAGACAGACAGTCCATCTAGGCAGCTCTAATCAATAAAACAGACAGACGGACAGAAAAATAGATGGAGAGATAGAGAGTCATTGAAATACTGCAAGAAGAAAACTCAGCTGTCTGGCTATAAATAATATTAAATTATTCTACCAGCTTTTGTTTTCGTTTACAAAGATTCCTATGGAAGCAGACGTAAAATGTTACGAAACTGGGTGCTCTTTAAAAAGTGCTGCAGCCAGGTGATTTTTTGCTAGAGCTCAAAAGATACCAAAAGCTGAACTTGTTGCGTTGTGTTTGTGTGTGCTTTGGAAAGCTGTTTCTTGAGATAGGACATTGTATTGATTATGGATACTTGCCGTTTATTGAAGACTGTGTGTCATGAACAAGAAATCTTATCTCGTACGAGAAGAAAGCAGAAGTTGGACTCCCTTGTTGATTTGATTCAAGATCCAACAAAAAAATGGCCACGGTAACGGTAAGAAGAGCGCGTCTATTACCCTAACCCTCACTGTTGCCCTCCGCTTCTTTGAGCAAAAGGCTTAGCGGTTACAGTAACTGCTCCGGTTTCTATGAAACACTTTAAATCTATTATTCGGTCACTTGAAGAAGACTCAATGTTGTGCAATTCCTTTTAAGTGTTTTAAAAATTGTCTTGTGTTTATAATTGCTGCCCATTCTTGGCCAGGATTCTCCTGTGAAAGAGATTTTTAATCTCAGTGAGATTATTCTGGTTAAATAACGGTCAAATAAAAATAAAAACTGTTTGTTTCCTAATGTTTATTCAAAATGATCCAGCTAAACAAAAAGAAGTATGTTCAGCTCAGGGAATTGGTTTGATAACAGCCTTCAACAGCTCATTAGTATGGAGACATCCTCTTGCCTCAACTCTCTCATCCTCTAAGAACTCCTTAGAAAGAGGAAAGCAGCAGAGAAGAGGCCAATAATCATATATTATCACTGAGGGGAATTTCTGATGGAACTTGATGCTGCATTTCAAAGTATGCTGCGAGAGAGGAAAGACAGAAACAAAGAAACCAGAAGAAACTGTATATAAAAGATGATCTGCAGATGATCCTGAACGCGGCGGCAAGAGTGGTCTTCAATGAACCGAAGAGAGCGCACGTAACCCCTCTCTTCATCAGGTTACGCTGGCTCCCTGTTGTCACCGCCATCAAGTTCAAAGCGATGCTCTTGGCCTACAAGACCACCACTGGTTCTGCACCATCAGATCTTTGCTCGCTAATACAGACCTATGCTCCTGCCAGATCCCTGTGCTCTGCAAACGAACAACGCCTGGTGGTACCATGCCACAAAGGCAAAAAAATCTGTCTCGCGCACCTTCTCTGGATCCATTCCACATTGGTGGAATGATCTGCCTGCTCCTACAAGAGGAGCAGATTCTGTAGCCACCTTTAAAAAGCACCTGAAAACGCTGGTCTTCTGTCAACACCTAACTGACAATCACTAACTTCTTCTTCCTTTCTATCTCCTCTCATAAAGCAAAACCAAAACCAAAAAAACCTTCCTATCCTTAGCTTTGTATACTGTGCTGGGTTTTAATCAGACTAGTTTCTGGTGCACTTATGCTTTTTGTTACCTTGTTTTGTTATAATTGCTTCCATTATCTTCGTCATATGCAAGTTGCTTTGGATAAAAGCATCTGCTAAATGACTAAATGTAAATGTAAAAGATAGTACGATCTCTTTTTGCATTCACGGCTAGCTAGAAAGCTTTAATGAACAGCTTTGTCTGTGAGAGGAATATACTATGGTCCCTAATTTCTATTTACTTATATCTATATATATAACTATATAATGCACTTCAAATACCATGCTCTCTGACCTTAAATCACCTAGTTTAGCAGTTGTTAGAAATTGTTAGATTTCAGAGTGTAAGAATAAACCAGCTTTTTTGCTACATAGACTTAAATTCTATTTTTTCCTCAAGAAAATAGCATGTGTATCACTTCATCCTAATGTCTTTTTTTCTCCTCTTTGCCTCTGAAGCATGTTGCTCTATTAATAACAAAAGCCCCAGTAGAGTACACAGGGATAGTCTGGGGCACACTGTCATTATATAACATTTATATAAGACAATATAATACATTTATGTTCATGTTATGAAAATTTGCACTTTTATCATAGCATGTATCGACTTAAATCATGCTGGTAAATTTTGTTATGGTAATAACTTTCCAAGTAATTTCAGAGAAAGAGTTTCAGTATCCAGAGCAATAAAATCAGCATTAGTAGAGAGCACAAAATACATAAATCTACTCTTTCTTTCAGTGTTTATTGATTCCATTCAAACAGAGGCGTGAAAAGGAGATCCTTCTAAAGATGGAGGTGCGTACTGGTGAACACTGCAGAATAGATTCAAAGGCATAAAACATCTACACTGTTTTATTTCTCTTAGTGTTGCTGCTTCTTTTCCATGATCTGTGACAACAAAGCAACACATTTAGTGTGACAGGGGAGACATTTGAATTTTAGGTTTGTGCTGTTTATTTTGATAAAGTCTTCTGTGACCGTCTTACAAGAAATGAAATCCCCCCATAACGATATGGACACTACTCAATCCGGCCTGCTATTGTGTCTAGTTATGTCCATGATGGCAACAGCCTCCCTGGCTTTTTAACATATTCTTAAAATAACCATAAACTCTGGATAAACAGTTTGTATGGCTAATACATAGCTCTGCCAGCTCTTGAAACATGTTTCAAGGCATTGATATTTATGCTTCCTGCATCGTATTTCCCATAAAAATATCCAGATGGAAAATTGTGGGATAAGACAAGAAACCTGCAGACATTACTCTTACTCCAGTATGCATATTAAAATGAGAGGCTAGGGTAAATAAAACTGTATCTTGAATAAACCTGAAAGTTGCCTCTTTCTCACAGATTCACCTGCAGTTTGACAAGCAGGAAATGATGGTCACATTTTTATCACAGACAGCAAACCTGTCAAAGTGTTTAAGATGTTGTCACAAGCAAATTAGGCAATTTATGAAAACTTAGTAAATGAGGACAAGTAGGGAGGCCAACTATGCTATCAATCTTTCTTCCTGGCTGGTAGTAACCTTCTGTGCTTAAGCTTGCACTTCAGACATGATGCTTCTGAAACACCAATGAGCTTTTAGCTGATGATGAAGATGATACCAAATTAAATTTGGATATTTACCCAACAAAATACAACACCATGCATTTCTCCACTCAGTACAGATGCTTCAAAATATATTTTACTCCACAAATTGACATTCACTGTATATAGGTTGTCTTCTTTACTACTAATTTCCCATTCTAAATATGGGCCTAGCTTAATTTTCTTGCTAACAGAGTGTTGAAAAGGCCATTGTAACAAACTTGATGGGATGAAGTTGAGACTTCATGTAAAATGAAAGAATGACACAATCACTTAGCTTCCATATAATGTTGTAATCAAACCTGGATAATGTATTTTGTACTGCTTTCACTTCCTTTATAATTCTGTGATAAGAGCTCTGTGATGAAGCCATGTATACCAAATTAGCTCAAAAAAAATTCATCATATTACTCAAGGTATTGCTGGCATAGAGGAAAAAAGAAGAGCAGGCAGACAGTGTGAGCGCGAGAGACGGAAACAGAGAAGAGGAGCGAGAGGGTGGCGTATGAAAAAGGTGGTCTGGTCACGTGTTTGATCTTGAAAAGACTATCTAATTATTTTGTAGCAGGAGAAATCATGAGATACTGATAAGTGTTGCTAAAATAATCTTGCAATGTGATGTAGACTGAAATAACAGCACATCTATCAAAAAATGAGCTAAATTAAATGAGATATGCTCTACCAATATTTTGCGAAATATAGGATAAAAAATCAACAACATGTAGTGAAATAGTGATCACAAAGAGGGTAATAGCAGAAGTGTAATGTTTTCTGACCAAACCTGACAGCAGAGGGTGCCAGATATGTGAAAGCCTGATAAGAAAGGTAGCATGGAGGCAGAGAGACAGTGCTAGGGGGAGAATGAGCTCAGCAAAGTGAAGAAAGAGAATGAAATTGAAGGACAGAGATGGAAAGCCAAAAGAGCGCCGATACAGAGACTTCTGGGAAAGAACAGAGACAGAATCGAGTTGAGAAGGATGAGGGGTGATGAAGTGATCTCATTCAGGCCGTGGCAGGTTGAATCTGTGAGAATCAATACATAAATGATAGATATCTGTGCAAGTGGAAAGGCTGAGAGGTGTAGACGGAAAAAGAGAGGGAGTGTGAACACAAGATGAGAAAGAGAAAGAGGCAGATGAGGAGGGGGGGACAGAGGAGTTGAAAAAAAAGAGCTAAACGAGCAAGAAATCTAAGAAAAAATGGCAATCATAGTGTTAGATCTGGTAGTTTGAGTTTGAGTAGTCTGAGTTTCATAGCAGTACTGCTATTACACCTGTGTACGGTCACAGTGCGGTACTGAGACAGACACAAACAAGTGTGTTTAAACCTCTGAAACTGAGCAGAATGCAGCAAAACAATGTACAAAAGGGAATTGTTGGGCTTTGTGGGTGGGTATGGTCGAATAACTTTAGTGATTTGACATCTCCTGCTATGCGAAAGGTGTATTGACTGATCCTGGCCCATGTTTGTTATTTGCACCCTGCTACATCAGCCGTGCAGATGAGCAGACCAAATGCCAACTGCTAAATGATTAGTCAGAAATATAGAGGAAAGGAAGAGGAGGAAGAGGAAGAAGAAATATAGGACGGGGCTGAATTTTGTGTTGTCGCTGAAACAGAGCGCTGATGTTACAGCACACCAACTACCCACATAAATATATATATTTGAGTTTATTTACTGAAAGTTGGTGGAGAGGAATCATTCATCTTCATTTCATTTCAGAAGAGAGGAATCCTCTATTTATCCGTTTTCCATACCCACGTATCCTGTGCATGGTATTAGAGGCAGGAGCCTCACCTGGGCAGGGGAGATCCTGAACACAGCGCCAGTCTATCATAGTGTTAACACACAGACAACCATATGCACACACAATTTAGAGTTTCCAATGTACCTGATCTTGCATGTCTTTAGACTGTGAGAGGAAAACGGTGCACCCAGACGAAACCCATGTGACAACACAAGGGTCAAGTTTAAATGCAGACACTGAGGCAACAGTGCGAAGGGAACATATCCTATTACTTATCCTCTGTTAATTAGCTCTGTGATCAAAAACAATTGTTGACAGACCTCAGCTTTGCGTATGTTTTCTTTGGTGTCTTCTATCTTCATCTCCAGATCTAGTCTGCCCTGTTCTGTGGGGGGAAAGCCATGACTCTCACACTCCTCCAGACACTGAAAGCAAAACAGACAAACACATAACTTGATTGGAAATAGTGTGTGTATGTGTTTCAAAATGAACTTCAATCATATTCACATATTGGGCATATTCTAAAATGGGTAAATTTGACCAAAGCGTGGTTGTCCATCTTACTCTCTTGTAATGTATGATATTCTTGTGTTCTCTGGCCACTCTGGTTGCCCATTTCCTGGCCTCCTTGTTCAGACTGTGCTCCTCCGTCGTCCCCGTCTCCGACTCCAGCTGACGACTCTAATATAGACAAACACACACACACACACACACCAGCATGGCAGGCACAAGTCCACACATAAGTACACTGTCAGCGATAATAGCGCAAGGTGTGTGATATGCAGAAGCTGTTAATGAATCTATAGAAAGTGTGAGAGAAAGATTGTTTCCTTCTCACATAATTAATACAGTGTGTGTTGCAAAGCTCTATTGTTATCCTCTTGGAACAAAATAGCTGCTATTAAAACCACATGTGCAAAAGCGTGAGTGTGTGTGAATGTGTGTGTGTTTTGTGAGTACTACCAAGTGAGAGAGCAGGAGGTGCATGGCAACAGGCCTTTTGTGATTTTCATAAAAAAGCACATACTTGTGCCTGTCGAAGCATCTGCGTGGCTTTCCAATAAAACATTCAACACCAGTTATAACCATATGACAATTTTTCTTCAGAGGCTAATGTTTTAAATGTGTCTCTAAGATCCAAGTTTACACACTGTGTCACTAATCCACTTACCAACGGCAGAACCAGCATGCATTTTATTTTATTATTTCATAAAGGCCCTGAAAACTTTTCATTTATTTATATCAGCTTCTTACTATGAGTAATGGGATCCTACACGAACGCACAATTGTTTGCCAAAGTTAAAACAGTTTTGCTTATTTCAAATTTATTTTTTTTTTTTCTCTGTGTTTTTCTCACGGGTTAATGTCACGTAATTTTGTGCACCTATCAGGATTTAGCAACATTTGAATCAAAATCCGATGACAGTTGGTGGGTTGTTTGGTCACTGTCAATCAAATTTTGATCAAACTACACGCGCACAGTCCTGATGAAGCAGATCAACTGAGTTTTTGAGTATTCAATTCTTAATATATAATACCTAAAAAGGCTTTCTTTACTTTGATTGTTGCTTATTTAATCATGAATATTTGATGTTATAGAAAAAAACTAAAGATTTGAAGCCACGTTTTTAGGCCTTTAAAGGAGCAAGAAATATGTGTTACTGTCCAAAATGTGTCACTTTAGTTCAGTCTTCAAATTTTCTGACTGCAGGAATATGCACACAACATAAAAACCTCATTTCCGTGCCGCTTATCAAAATTAAATGGTTCGCTGGTTGTCGCAGTTGCTTCAACAATTCTTTATTCATGTTGGGGTCCTCATTCTGACTTTTCAAACTGAAATGACTGCAGCTCTGTTTTGCGGAAATAAGTTTAACATTTTATTTTAACGTTTCATAAATCAACAAAAATGTAAGGTATGACATCTATTCTGGCTATAGGCAGAAAATAATTGCCACATCCCAAAAAAACAAACTGAGCCTCAGGATGTACATAATTTTAGTGTAACTGATGTGTGCTCACAAACCTGAAAGTCTGAGGTTCCCATAATCTGATAATAAAGGTACATGATATTTTAATTGCAAGTTTCTATGCACATCATAGCTATTAATTATGTGCTGCTTCAGTAACAAGAGGGCATAAATCTGGCTAAGTATAGGTGTGAAAAGAAGAGCATTACATGGGAGATTTACAGCTTAATTACATTCACGCAAGGGAGTATGGCAGGGAGTTACAGTAAGGCAGGGAGGCAGAAAACTAGATTTGAACAGTGGCTGACATGTCATGGAGAGAGCTAAGCCACTTCGTGCCTTGATAGTTCGCTAAAATCATTGGTATAATATTAATTGAGTTAATTAAGTAAATAAGAGTTTCTTTAATGTAGCCTACCAGCATCTACATGTTGTGGGGAAAATATAAAACACTGGCATGTAAAATACTTTCAATCTTCTGCTTGCATGTGCCCTTTCAGTGACTTTCTGTGACGCTGTTTGTTTCAATTCCTCATTCTGTATATCAGCTTTGCCCCAGTTTACCCCTAAAGCATGCCCTAAAAAAGTCAGGGAGCACCTTCAAATGTTCTGCTGGCCCTTGTGAAACAGCTGAAAGGCTAGTGAGCCAATATAGGAAATTAAGTGACAGACAGGGTGCAGAACAGTATAAAATAATGCATTTCTTTATTTTCAAATATGATGATCTAAAGGGGACCTTTAGCAAATATGACCTGTGTTAATGTGCCATGGCTAAAATGTATTTTTTTCAAATCAAGGTCACAATTATAAACCATTAGCAACTACTGTAAAGGTGATAACAGGCAAAACTATGGTTAGTAAGTCTGCCACCACAGTGAACTCAAAATGTCTGCTGTGATCATACTGTAGTTCAATAAAAACCTCCACTGCCATAATAACAGTCATTTAGAGTACTGTATAGAACAAGTGTGTTATTCTGAAACCACAAGGATGAAGGGGTGTCAAAGTGTAGCAGTCTGTGTGAATGGGAAAGTGTGCGTTTAAAAGTCTCATTTTCATTAGTTTAAGACTAAACTAGCTGATTCTAGCTGAGGACTCTTGTTCTATGTCATCCCCTCACTCTAAACACTTGATGTACGGCTTTTCTATCATATTACTGTATTGCAAAAATGGCAACAACAAAAAAGCCCTAAACCCACTGATGTTTTTGCTACAGTAACAAGCGATTACTGTCTGCTCTAATGCAGGTTTGAATCATTTCACATCAGTCATGGGCTCCCATTGTTTTCTAAAAGAAAGGATCTCCCGCCGCATCTTGCAGAAACATACCGCTGTCTTGACTAATATAATACATCATGTTAAAGAGCACCTGTATCACACTTAAGTCAAGGTAGCAGTATTTCTATGTAAGCTGCTTTAATGGATTTATTAAAAGCAGTGGGAGTCTCTGACTCCAGAGTGTCTGCACAGCCTGCAGTAGAACAGACAGCAGTGTCTTCGGACTGTGGCAAATGCATTGCTTTGATTACAGTTATTATGTGCATTAATGGTGAAAAAGAAACACAGATTAAAGGCGTGTTCCTAATAAACCAAGAGGAAAAATATGTGTACAGGTAAAGAGCTGCATGTAAACCAGAAAACAATGCCCATATACTTAATCAAATTTAGTTTTAGTTTTAGTACTATTTATCATTTATTACTGCCAATGTTTTCTGTTTTATGGGTTGCTGTTTGCAAATGCAGACTTATAAAAGAATAAACTTCCTTTTTATTTGGACAGAATTTATTCACACAATACTAACGCTCTCACTTATTCACATTCTGCATGGAGCTGGATTTTGGTGTGGTGATTTGGTAAGGGTGAGCTAACTCAGAATCTAACAAAGAAAATACACACACACAAACCACAAAGAGCATTCCTTCTGCCTGCAATTACCATATTTTGAACACATAACACACTACAAATGTGCAAATTAAAATCATACAAACCAAACATTTGACAATTATCTGCAGGAGGCTGACGATAGCATAGTGATATCTCAAAAGATGATGCAACAGCAACAAGGTTACGACATGTAATGAGTCATCTGGTGCTGGGACAGGATTGCTCAGCATTGCTCACCAACACACATGACAGTATCACAGCATTACAGTGCTGTGAAGCCACTGTCATAGCAGTGGTATTCAGTTATCCAGTAAATGCGGCTCTCTTGTTTCATTATCATGGAGAAACTAGACAATGCAGAGCTCTTGTAGAAATATTAGCTATATTTACTCTCTAATAGACAGGTTTCCTGTTCACAGCACAAACAATCAAGGATGTGCGCGCAGCAGGGGGGGACAGAAAACTCATTGCTACAATGTCATGATAACTTATATGCAGAGATTTTCAGTATTTAGAAATAAAACAACTTGTTGTAAATAAATGTTTAGATGTGACACTTATCCTTGCATTTCCAAAACTTATTTTACTACATGCCACCTTTGCTAGACATCTGTCATCTCTGGCTAGCTAACATGAGACATACTCCAGTCAGAAATGGCAGGTAGTAGCAGTGATAACCCAGACTGCACGAAGTTAGTACAGGTAATGTGCAATCACCTGGGAGTGTTCCAAAACATCATACGACAGCGGGGGCTAAAAGCACAGACGTTACTCTTGTTACTCTCATGCTTTTTAAGGCACAACGGTCATTTTGGTTTTGTTTCCACCCCCTCTGTGCACGCGCATCTCACTAATGACATCGCTCAATGGCTTTTTGACACCAGATCACAGGATGGGTTGGCTTTAGAACCAGAGGACTGAGGAAGACTGGGTCCAGTACTAAAGTTTACTACTGGAATAAAGTGGAACAGAGCTAGAAGTTAGAAGTCATTCCTCTTTAGGAAGACTTTAAAGCTTTACTAGCTTGTATTTCTAATAATGCCTGTGATTGTGTGTGTGTGTGTGTGTGTGTGTGTGTGTGTGTGAGTGAGTAGTAGAGATTACTCGAGTTGACACATATTACACTTGTTACTCATTGGTTGTCATACCATTTGTTTTTTTATGCAAGAATGGTTTTTGCTTTGCATCTATGACACATTGTATTCTTGTTCGCATCAATTTTTTTTTTATTATTTATAAAGATTAAACCTAAAAATTAACTTTAGTTTTTGTTGCTATTTGATAAACAATAATAAATGAAACAATTTATATAGGGGCAAGTACAATTTAACTTCAGGCAAGTAGATTTTCCACTGGGCAACTTAAAAAAAAATTAGCGTTGAACCCTGGGATAGGTAGGAAAAGTCATAATAGTCTGCAAAATTATGAGTTTATAAGGTATTAAATAAGAAACATGTTAAACAATTGATTTCCTCCGGTCTCATTTCTCTGTTGCATAAATGGAAGGCTTCAATCAAGTTACAAGTAGGGTTATGACTGAATACATCTAAACCAGTCATTCAGAGCCTCACATACATGTGTCATGTTTATACTTCTTTTTTACACCAGCGGTGGTCATGATGTCATAGGTGTAACTGGAGCCATGCCTGTGTGGTTACGCTGTAGCATGCAACAGTTGTGCTCATGTTACTATGACAAACGAACATGGGGACTCCACTATTTGCCAAGATGAACAAAGTTGCCTAACGTGAGTCCTTCTGAGTGTTTCTGTGCACTAAAGTTTCACATGCTCTAATGGACACACTACGTTCTGTTCATGGAGGAGGGATGGACCCACGCTGCTTGCCAGGAAGGATAGTTGGGATGAAGAGGTTGACCTAATGTATTATGACTGTCTGCCATCAATCAGGGTTAAGCCATGAAAGAAAGCACTGTCCACCTTAGGAACTGATTCTTAGGCAGTCAAGGCCGATAGTGATATTTATTGTATGCCTTAGCATTGTGTTGTCATGTCAGTGACCTGGCAAAGAGTGCAGTTATTGGGCTTCTCCTCCTAAACCTAAATGGTTATGTACAGTAACAACAGTGTCGTGACCACAGGCAGATAGCCCTTTAACAAGCATAATCCTGGATTTTTCATCGTATTTTAACATAAGATGTAATCTGTTCATCTAAGTCTGATTTATTTACGATGTGTTTGATTCTGAGCATACGCCAGAATGATCGTGAAGTGTACTAGATGGAAAGGAGTGTGTCTGTACACAAACAGCAGTCATTTTTGTAGGGCGACAGCAGAAGAGAATGATGACTCATGGTTTGTGTCAGGAATGAAGATGGAAATGCTAACAACAGTCAAGACTACCTGTGCCAGGGTCATTCTCATGGCACTGACGGGCGACGGCTCAATGTCCACCAACTGCTGCACCGAGCTCAGAGTCTGGCACACACACACACACACACACACACACACACACACACAGAGGCAAGCATCCATACACCCAAGAAGAGCAGCAGTGCAAGCACACAGACACACAAATACAAGGAGGGGGTTAATGGAAAAAAAGTTAGGGAAAAGTGTTAGCAAAGGTTGAACAGGATTAGGAAGACACAGGGAAGGAATAGCACAGTGTTGTTTAGCGAAATGTTAGCGCACCACTTTGTGTAAAAAAAAAAAAAAAAAGATCGGAGCGGGAAAGAAAGTTTTGCAGAACACAGTGAGAGAGAGAGTGAAAGAAAGAAAGAAGTTGAGAAACAAGAGAGCCCAAAATGACTCAGACACAAGAGAAGGATAGCTATAGAGGAACCCATGTCCACTGGGAGACATTTCTTTTTCAGCCAGCAATACTTAACAAGTTCCCAGAGGGGTGAGACAGCATGATTCCCACTGACGCATTATGATCACACAGGCCCTGATCGATTTATGGCAATTTGAAATATTTTTAACATTCAGCAACTTTATTTGCAAAAAAAGAAAGTTTGGTTTATGTAAACGATAAAAGGAAGCTAGGACTACAAAGAAAAGTTCCCATTGGACACATAAGATTTGGCGTTGAAATTATTAATATTAGCACACAGAGTAGATTCATGCTTCTATCACACTGTCAACCAGACACTAGTTAGCTGGACAAGTCCATCCTGAATTTTTAACATAAAGAAATCTCCAAAGGCTGGAAACAAAAGAGCTCTCTAGAGAACAAGAATGATCAGAGCTTTGGCTCTGATTTCCGGCTTGGCAAGCCTCTCAGTCTCAGATGTATTAATGGGATTCTCTAAAATCATAGGAATAAAAGTACATGAATTCTCAGCGATTCAGCTGATTGAGATGAGCTAAGGACTTTAGCCACAGATGTAAAAATACAAAATTGGAGGGGACAGAAAAAAAATAGTACCCACATGTGGCAACACAAGAGGCTGATGAATATCTGTGTGTATGAGTGTGTGTATGAGTTTGAAAGAGACAGGAAGGGAGAGACAGTGTGACTGTCCTGCTGTGTGAACAGGTTCATATACAAACAATACAAGTTCAACAACAAACTACTCTATGCACAGAGCTGCATGTGTATGGATGTGTGTGCAGCTATGTGTGTCTCACCGTGTCACATTCGCTGGGCTGGAACTGGAAGTCATGTGCTTTGTGAAACACCGGGTTCTCCTGCATGAACAACTGCTGGTTGAACTCCTGTATCATCTGAGAGAGAGACAGCGGGAGATAGTTAATCCAGGGCATTGGCATGCGAGTTTCCGGCTGTAAAAACTTGTCAATATTGGAATCCATTGTAACCTCGGTGAATTCTCGCTGACCACAGCCTCCGATCCCTGTGAAGGAGAGAACTACAAACTTTTTACAGCCACATTTCAGTCCTGCAGTGGGTGAGTATGATGTTTTGAGTATCATTAAAATGGCATCAATGTCAGGTCAAAGAGTTGGGCTAGGAGCATAGTCAAGTCAAGTTACGGTCCTGGAAGTTCTGGAAGCATTGACATTTTTAAACACAAACTGAAAACTTGCCTCTTCAGGCAGGGTTTTGATTAAGACTGCTTTGTAGACATTATTTACTTTATTTTACTGTTTTGTTTAAATATTTCATCCAATATCTCATCTAGTTTTATCTAACTCTATTTTATTATTATTACTATAGATTTTAATCAGTTTCTCATTGTCATCATTTATATTGTTCTTCTGTCTTTTAATCTATTTTATTTCACTCTACAGTCTGCACTACTGTCTTACTATCATGTTGTCAGTCATATGTGAAGTACTTTGAACTAAACTAACCTGTATGAAAGGTGCTATACAAATAAAGTTTGATTGATTGATTGACGTTCTTTCAGACAAAAAGTACAAAAGGCAGTATAACTCTATGTAAGCATGAGGCCCCAAACCACTTATATAATGCTGCCGACCAGCTGCGGGTGATGGTGAAGTGAGATATGTTCAGCTGTTTTACGAGCTAGCCTGCTGATAAAAAAAAACCAAAACATCTTCCCACAGTATCACAGTTTTGAAACTAAAAAACACTGTATTAAACACTGTATTTCTACAACTTACAAATAAGTACAGAAGGTCTGTGTCTCTCACCACATCTGACTCACCCTGGTGGATTTGTCCAACAGGAACTGGAAGGTGTTGTGTGTGGCTTGGGAGGCCTCTAGCTCAGTACGACACAGCGCTACCAGGTAGTCTTTCACATGCTCATAGATCCTGCCATCCAAGGCCTAGAGGACAGAGAGAGCGAGAAGGACCGGAGGTTACAGTGAAGAATGGATTAATTCAATGAAATTCCATAATCCTTAATAATAGGGTTGAGAGTACAAGGGAATCAGGAGGAGAGACCAAGAAAGAGACAGACAGAGGAGAGAAAGAGGGTCAAAGCGTAGGTGAATAAAGTCAGTTACTACAAAAGCGCCACTGAATTTTTTCCGTCACACTGCCGTGCAAAATAGTGCTTTATTTCTCATCATCAAACTTCCAGCAATCATTTAACCTCAACTATTTTGTAACTGGGAGCCTGACCGTAACAATACTTGTGTCCTTCCTGTCCCTGTTGTTTTAGAGCCTGGAGGAACACTTCACCTTCAGGCATGTGTACGTTATAAAGTTGTACTAGTTTGTTTAAACTTTGTTTTAGACGTGTTTTTAACATGACAAAAAAATATGTTGCAAAAGTTTCAACACCTCGCCACTGGCCTGGCAGTGCTGCCAGCCCTGAAAAGGGAATTCTAGTTTGAATATGGTATATTATGTTCCCGTATGCTGCAGGACACAGTTTTTTATGAATTAAACTAAAAGGCGAAAGAAAGAAAGTGAGACAAACAATGAGAGGCAAGAGCGAGGTGGCAGAAAGTCAAAGGAAGGACAGAAACAGAGCAGATGTTTTCATTTGACAGCTCTTGTCATTACAGGTTGTGATGCGCCGATATAAAGACATTTTAATGAAGTATGCAGTCCAAATGAACAGCCTTTCTATGGGCGCTGGGGTAGTGCTGCCAAGCTGTAGGACATGTTGCCAAACAGACAGATCAGACAAAGAGGAAAGAGAGAGTGAGAGGGAGGCTAATGGAGAGGAGGACAAGAGGAGGTATGAAGAGTGGGCATTTGAAAAGGTATAAAAGAGTGAGAGAGAGACAGACAGAAAAATTAGTGTATGGGAGACGTGTGTGTGTGAGAGACAGAAGTGTTCTTTGGATAGCGCTCTAACAGCTGCAGGGGAAGGTGAAGGGGTTCAGATTCCAATTCAACAAAACTCAGACCGCAGACACACACACACACACACGCTCTCAAATATTCAGACGCTCAGACTCTTAACTAGCCAAAGTACTTTATAACAGCTCACACTCTCAGAAACCTGCACTCACTCTGTGTTGGCCAGGAGACATTTTAGGCCAAGTCTACAACCTCCCACTAACACCTACACTGATTTTTTCTTACAGAGACAGACACATAAACACATACGAAGACATGTTTTTTAATGTACACATAAACCCCACAATTGTAGCATGTGCACACACAGACACACGCACACAAACACATAGACAGACAAAAACAATTTGAAATTGACAAGGAAATTATGTCATTAAGGGTGGGTTTTTGGCTGACTTCACCCTAAATGTTCCCTCATCATTCTGCACATTTCCTCCTCCCCCTTTCTTCTCTTCCTCCCCTCCTTCTTTCAACCATTTACGGTAGTGGTGAAATGGCGTGAGTCAGCTTCCAGAAAAAGCCCTGTCCCCATATCATTGGTGAGTGGGTGTGCGTTTTTGGGTTGATTGACTGCATCAGCCTGAACAATAAGTACAGCACAGAGGACCAGGCAGGGCAGCAGAGGTGTAAGTGTGTGTGTGTGTGTGTGTGTGTGTGCGTGTGTGTGTGTGTGTGTGTGTGTTTGTGTTAGTCTAGCATGGGACTTTAAAGATGGACAGTTATGAGATGATCGACTGCCAACAGCAGAGGGAGATGTGGAGCAGTCTGTTTTTCCACTGCCCTTTCACTACAACTGTCGCATTGACAAGGACAGCCGCTCTCAGGGTAACATATATGTTATTCCTGCTGCCACAGTCAGTATGTATGAAGTGAAGTTCAGACCTAAACAAAGCTTTCAATCACAAGTCTCCTCATCCTTCATCTCTAGAAAAACCTTCCATTATCTTTGATCTCTCCGTCCACAAGTGCTTGCTCGTGGTGGGAATTGTTGGGTCTCTGTAAATTATATTAGAAAGAGTACGGTCTAGATCTGCTTTATATGAAAAGTGCAATGAGATAACTTCTGTTATGAATCGGTGCTATAGAAATAAAACTGAATTGAATTTAAATGAGACATCTTTTGACATTCAGTTCATTATCTTCTTCTACTTCTATGTGGTTTAACATTAAAGACAGAAAAGGTTTTGATCTAGCCAAAGAGAGCTGATGAACTTTCCCTGCCATAGAGTTAGCTATCTGTTGCATAATAATGACATCTGAATAATGACATTTAGTAGTATATGTCCCTATTCCAAAATGTCCTCCGACAGTATAAGTACTGTTAGAAATGGTAAAAAGAGAAGCCCAAAAAAACATAGTTCAGTGATTTTGCTGGTTCAGTGCTGCTACAATTAATAGGATGTTTTTTGGGTTGTATTGTGCTGTTTTGGTTATGGATATATTGTATGGCTGCTATTCTTATGTCTGGCATTAATGCTGCTTTCTGGGCTGTGTTTTTCAACTTATCTCTGTGGAGCAAAACATGTCTCAAACTGTGAAAAGAACTGGTACTTTCTTGTGATGCAGATTTTGGTCCCCCTGTTATCAGTGACTTGCAGGTGAAGACCTGTGAACACCACGAATAAAACTGCAGCAGAGGGAGAGAGGATGAGCAGATTGCGTCCCTCTAGCAATGTCCCGCATTCTCTTTGTGTGTTTGCGTTCATGTATTTGTGTATGCGCATATTTCCCCGCAGTCCTGTCCTTCTGTCACAAGGAGCTATGGATCTATTATTCAGAATGGCCTCATAGTATAGATGCTCATACACGCCTAAGGCAGAGTATGTGAGGGTGATGGAGAAGGAGAAAGGGAAGGAGGCAGGGAAGAGCATCTCAAGATAGAGAGGTAAATTACACAAAGGGGAAAGAGCAAAGAAACAAACAGAAAACAAAAAGAGAGAGAGAGAAGAAGATAGAAATTAATATTGCATTAATTCTGAATATATGCAACTTACTTCATGGTTAAGTAAGTGGTTTAGACATTAGCAACATTACAGGCGCAAAGTCACCCAACTACTCTAGTGTGCAAGTGTGTGTTAACTGCCGAGTCAGAATCATGTCTGAGACTGATGACTGTTGGGACAAATAAAACATCCCACATGTGATGTGTGTGTGTGTGGTTACATGTCTGTCAGACTGACGTGGGTGTACAGTATTTAAAAGGATGACGTCACTCAGCTGCTTAAGCTGTCCACTACACAGGAGCTGAGGTGTGTCTGTCTGTGTACAGGGCAGACTGTCATTTTGTGTGTGTGAACATGTATGCGTGTGTCTGCCTGTCACGCCTGCCTGTGTCTTTGCTTGCACACCAATAATTAGATCATTACCAGACTGAGGCAGTACTCCAAGTATCATCAGTGCAGTTTTGGAGGATTATCCGTGTTCAGTTAAAGTCAAAATCAGAATGATCAGACCTGGATTTCTTGTCTTGTAACCACAATGGCATGGTTTAGTCTAATTTCTTCCTGTGTTTTCATTCTGTGCATGTGCCAGAAAGGTCATGTGGCACCAGATGGAACACAGTGTTTCTTCACACAAACAGCAGCTTGCTACCACTGATGAAAGAAATATGAGGGGTGACAGCAAATTGGCTTCTGTGTCACAACGTCACGCTTTAAGTTGCCGATCTTGCTTTAACATGATTACTTACAGTGACGGGGTTATAACTGATGACTAACAATGGAGTACATTAATAATATCATGACACATCCCACAATCATATTAACAACAAACAAACCCACGCAAAAGCTCACAGTGATGCACAGTCGCATGTAAAATGCAGGTGCCAGATGTGATGTGGGTACACAGGAAAAGAAAACATCACTGATGCAACAAACTTATTGGCATACATCCTTTGATTACCTCTCATATTCTATCTACAAAACAGAGTTTAAAATGACAAACTACGTCAAAGCTTCCTCTGGCCTTGGTACAGTTCATTCAACATTGTGAAAATTCTAATTTCATGCCTACCAATCATTTGGTAAGAGCAGACATCAGGATGGCTCATTTTGCAGGGTTTTTTCTGCACATAAGCCCCTTTCAATCATAAATCCAGAGAACCCTATGACTTTCTTTGAAGACTCAAAACTGTGAAATCATCACTTTTTCAAGTACGGTTTTTCCGCTCCAACTACTTCAGTGATACTGAAAGGGAGTCTGGCTTTGTGCACTCATAAAAGGAAAACGTTTTTATCACAAATTGAGCTTTAATTCAAAGGAGCTCCCCACTTTGAATTTTGAAACCAGAAAATGTGTCCTCATTCCTGGAAAATCCCTCTGGGTAAAATCAGTGCGTGAGACATCTTAAGTCGGTACTTGTAGTAAAAGAAAATGTCGTTATAGCATTACAAACTACAATTTCAGCTGCCTGGATTCTACTTTATACAAATCTGCAGTTTTACTAAAATGTCAGCATTCATGGGAAGTACGAGAATTCGCTCTCACGCCACTCGCATCTTTTAATTCTTTATATTCATCCTCACGTAAGTACCTGTATGCAGTGCAGTAGATCTGTATGGTAGTACCGGTCATGGTGAGCGTTGGCAGCAGCTAGCGTTAGCAAGTAGTCATTCCTGGCCTGTGTCGCCTTGGAGTTACAGTCACTTCTCTTTGCTTTCAACTGAAAAGAAAGAGACAGTCAATATTGCAATACTACTGCATTACAGTAACAGACTAGAGCTTTAAGCTTTAAGTGGAGTACATGAGTCTTATTAGGATCTGGGTTCTTTAGAGAAACAAAGTGAAACAACCATTTTTGTTTTTGTATCATGGCTTAAAAGAGTCTGCTTGAAAGCTCTGCCTTACGAGGGGGTGATGGTGTGTGTGTGTGTGTGTCTCTGAGTGAGCCCTCTTACCTTTACACTTGCTTTCTGTAAACTAATTCTTGACTGAAAAAGACCCAGTTTAGACCTAAATACAAAGAAAGGAATCTTGATGAATAATGCATCAGTCTAAAGTTATCTGGGCTTGCTCACTTAATCACAGATTCAATTAAACATATATTAACAAAAAGGTATGGTAAAAAGGAGAAAGACATCCAGGCATTTCTGCAACATTATAACTCTGATCTCTAACCAGATTCACAGCAGGCATCATATATTGACCCTGAACAGGCTGGAGCTTGACAGCAATAAATCTCAGCCTGATCCAGCCATCGTGATTTATATCGATGGTGACATCAGAAAGACCTGCCCCATAAAATGAAAGAGTGAGCCTGTGTGCATGTGGTCTGCTTTTTTGTGCTACAGTGCTTATGTACATGAAAACAGGTCGTGTGTATTCTATTAAATGTCACACATACAGATGCAAAATGCATTACGAGTGTGTGATATCGTCTTTCGCCTGCCTTTACGCGTGAGTATGTGTGGCATGTTTCTACTTATGTCACCCTGCTTTATGCACCAAGTGGTGTTAAAAATATAAAGTGTGTGTTGTGTCACTGCATTCACACCAATTTCTTCCTGTGTGTTCCTTTTGCCCTACAATGACTAATGTCTCGCCCTTTTTCTCTCCTGAAATACACACACACGCATACATACACTCACAAAATGGCATGGAGGCAATGCAGTAATTTCTGTGGCTGTGTCTTTCTACTGAGTGATAGAGAATAGGAAAGAGGTGACTGGCCAATCGATGCTGGCACTAACTGGAGCCGAGAATTCAGTGAAGTGAAAATGTCACCATATCTACTGCTACCTCGGGCTAGGGGTTAAACAACACAACCTCGGTACTAATTATGGTGCTGCGAAACTTCAACATCTTTAACTCTTATAGTAGAAACCCAACTTCTCTACTACTCAGTGGGCTATTAAGTTTCATAAGTAATTAAACTTACTGAAAAGCAAATGACAATATATTGTCAATATATTTCAATCTACCTAGAAGAAGCTGCAGAGAAAATATTTTTATATCTGATAGAGCTTTTATCTGTCCTTCAAAGGAAATACAAAGTCACCAAAATTGTGTATTTTAAATGTCTACAAACATGATTCAGGTCTAGTTTATTGCTTGGAATCACACCAAGAAAACAGCGCCCACCAATGTTGCCAAACTAGGATTCTATACTTATGCTCTTGTGGTGATCTGGTCCATTTTTATCTGTATTTTCTTTGTCTGACTCTGACTAATAAACACCACGATACATATGTAACTGATTGTTTCTTTCAGCCTTAATGATGATGTTTCTCCCTCTCTCTCTGTCTCTCTCGCACACACAAGACTTACACACACATATACTCTCTCTGTGAGGTTAACCAACTTTGTTGCTGGAGTATTTCGATTTTTACATGCATCCCTCCCAACACACACACACACACACACACACACATCCACAGCGCCGTAGTGAACTCACTTGGCCTCTATGTCAGCCTTCTCCCGTACAGCGTGGGCAACCTGCTCACAGTCGTAGTATTTTTTCTTGGCTTTGGCTAACTCCTTCACCGACTCCTGCAGCTCTGCTTGAATGCCACTCAACTGATCTATAGTCTGTGAAAGGGAAAAAGGGAAAACAGGCAAGTTGTTTGAGAAAGAGCTGACCGACATGAGTCACGTTAACTCGGTGTGAGTACATGGAAGGACGTTGTAGAGAGGGATAGAGAACAAAGATTGCTTCAGGAAATTATGACCAACACCCACAGTCCACACATTCACTCACCTTTTTGAGCTGCTGCTCCTTGTAGAGTCTAACAGTCTTAGCGGGCTCTGATACTTGACTTTTGTAGTTGTCACACACGTTGAGCCTGGACTGGCTCACCTGCACTGTACCTTCTAAGTAGGATCTCCACACTGCATACACATTCCTAGTTGGTGAGAAAATGCAAAAAACAAAATGCTGGATGGTTGCTGTTCAATAACTTGCACTCCCAAGAGTAATTTGCTAGAAAACCATAAAGTTCTCCTGCAGAGAGGCTGAATTCTTAAATTCCCTACAGCACTGTAAGGTTCCCACTGTGGGTCTGAGAAACTGTATGTGCATGAACCTGGAAGGGCAACAGAGTCCTGTAAAAATGTTGCAGTAGTTTCTAGAACCAGGAAAACACAAAACACCTTCATTTCTGGCTGTCACAATAAGTTGGATCCAGCGTGAGGTTTTATGTTTCCGTGCCTCTGTTACAGTAAATAATGACTCATAGTTTTGCTGCAGACCATATTATGTTTTTTCTAGATTGTTAGAGAAACCCAACAGAGCACAGATTTGTCTTCCATCTGAGTGCTGCAACCGACTGCAGGTACAAGCAACTTATAATGGGTGCAAGACCAAAATTAGTTTTTACCTGTGCTTTATGAGAAATGTGGCTGCATACTTCCATACGTCATGCGCGCGCACACACACACACACACACACACACACATACACCCCTACCTGTAGTCTGTTCTCTGGTCATCAGGGTTGATTCCAGGCCAGTCTCTCTTTAGGTACTGGCTCGCTAACTTCTGCAGAGCCTGAAAGCACAAGTGTAAAGATAAGGCACTGCGATAAATTAAATGCGAAGTATCTCCTGTTTAATGACTTGTTTGTTCTGTGTCCAAATTACAGTAACTGAGATGAGAGATTCCTAAATATTATTTAAGAAACTAAGGGACAAGGTGGAGGCAGCATGAAGCTCTATTGAGTTAAATATTTTCTTTATTAGTATACCTTGGAGTGCATTATTGACCCCTTACCAGAAGGAAAAAATGACTCTGTTAAATTCATCTTTTTATTCCCTCTTGTAATTCTAACTAATAATGGTATAGTTATTGAATTAAATGTTAACATAGCAATAAACATAGGTATTGCAGTTTAATGTACATCGTACACTGATTTAGAAAAGAAGATAAACTGTTGACCAGCACTGTGTTCTGAGTGTCTAATAAACATACAATTTTAACAATTAGCTGTTGCTTTTCCTGGCCATGGTATAAAGTATTTTAAATTACAAGAATGCATACAGAGATTTTAAGAAATTGCGGCAGTACTGCTCGAAGTCTCTCATAACATAACAACCTTTCTTGGCACATATGAATCTATTAGAGCTCTTTTAGAAGACTGAGGTGGAGGAAAAGGTCAGAACACAAAGGCAGGAAAAAACTAACTGTTGACAATCATTTAGTAGCTTTTACTTTACATACTGTACATATTTTACAAATTCCTTCGGCTGGTAACAAGAAGCACCTAGGCCAAGGCTTAACTAGCACAGTAACCCACTTGCTCTTAGTGTGAACAGCTCTAATATGGCTGATTTGGAATTCATTCTAGCTTAGTCGCCTCACAAGTGCCATTTTCTTTCGAAGACTCATTATATTTCTGTTTCAAGCACACAGACAAAATCTTGGCCTTTTTTTGCACTCAGTAAACATTAGCACTATAAAATGGCTCTGAGTCAGCAACAGTAAATCCCCAGTCAGCTCCTGTGAGTATGAACAGAAACCCGAGGGCTGCTAGAAAGGGTAACCTACATCTTCTGGACTGGGTCACTGTGTCAGTAGCGACAACTCGCAGACACTCTGCCCCTGTGTGCCTGTGGATGAGTGCGTTTGTGTGCGTAGCGATGGGTGGGAGAGCAACTCCTCATTATTAAAACAGTTATTAACAAACCAGAACAACAACTACAAAAAACCCAATCACGAAAAACTGAGCTTAGGGACACACTGATACTCCGTTTCTCCAAGCCATGTTCTTCCCTTTATCTATTTCATCACGCTTCCATATGAATCTGCATGTAAATCTGGTCTCAGTTCTGTTTTCAAATCTCCTCCTCTGTCTCCCAGTCATCAACCCTCCACTTATGTCTCTCTGCATCCTTCACTCTCCATCGCTAACATTACGATTCTCCCAGGCCTATTTTCAAATGTTACACTATCGCTCCCCTCATCCCCCTAACTAGAGCCTCAACATTAATATCCACATATCTCCATCCTCTCTCCACTCCCCCTCTCTCTAATATCAAGCTGTTTGGTCGTCTTTGTTTTCAAATTTCCACTCCTCTCTCTCTCTCATTGTTGGTCTCTTTACCTTTCACAGATGGTGAATGAGGCCATCAAAAACATCTACCGGTTCTTTCTCTTATTCCCTGGACCTGAAATGCGGTTCCCTCCAGCTGACACACAAGCTTGTGTCCTGGGGGAGACAGTGGCCCAGTGACCCTTGGCTCCCACCAGCTAAATCCTCTACAAAAAGGAAAGAACCAGGGTTTTTCAAGAAAAGAGCCAGAGCTTAATCTAAGAGCAACTCCCCATTATCTGTGCAGTGTTCCTGTTTCAGTAATTTGGCAGCCAGTGGAGTAAATATTTTGTAATAGAATAAATTGGCCAGGTGCGGGTGCCAGAAAAATACCAGATAAAGTAAATTTGCACACACACACACACGCACACGCACACACAAAGGAAAGCCATGGCACAGAAACTGCCCTGTCCAATGCATGAGGAAACACGTTTGCTTCAAGAATAGTCAACCGCTCTCTCCCTCACTCTCTAGGGAAGGGTGGAGTGGGTGTGGATGGTTTTGATGAAAGACTGTGAGACTGTGTGAGTGCGTTTGTTAGATAGAGTGCTAGCGAGACACACACCATTAAAACTGCAATAGAAGTGCCTGGGATTTAAATGCCTTTCTGGTGTGTAAACAGGGATCATTTGTGTGTGTGTGTGTGTGTGTGTTTGTGTGTTCGTGTTTGTGGAGGGGGGGGGGGGGGTTAAGTGAGGACAGTGACTGACAGCTGAGACAGCCCCTGACTGTGAGCTGGCAGGCTGACGGGACGACTGATTTGACAGC
This sequence comes from Coreoperca whiteheadi, assembly GCA_011952105.1. Classification (NCBI taxonomy): domain Eukaryota; kingdom Metazoa; phylum Chordata; class Actinopteri; order Centrarchiformes; family Sinipercidae; genus Coreoperca; species Coreoperca whiteheadi. The sequence continues at coordinate 16,789,222 of CM022478.1, forward strand.
TCGACTTCAACACCACAATGCTCCCTATCAATTTAAGTCTCGTGTAAGGGTTCACATTGTCTGTTGATTACACAAATCCAAAAAAAACATAAAACCTAAAAGTAAAGGAAAACCTGAGAACCCATAGTGACACATTTAATAACACCAAATATCTTGATTTTGGTCCAGTTGGACATCTGGGATTAGCCCTCATTAGTGTCCCCTAGTGGACACTATTCAGCATGTCCTTGACCCCTGACTGTTGCCATTTATGAAAATATAGTTTCAGGTTTCAAGGATATCTTAAAACAATGCTCACATGCCCTTATGTACATTGAAAGAGTTATTGGTCGCTGTAATCATTCCTCCTATTCATACCGACTGTGCATATATCACTTCCTAACATGACTCCACTGTAAGAAAACAGGGACAGAGGAAATGTCAATTACTAAGGGACAATGCAAGTTTTTGATGTCCGTCACTCATCCATCTCACGGAACAGGCACACTTCAATTGTCCCAAATATAACAAACCACGCTGACCGTGAGAGAATATGTGACCCCTGCACTTTTTAATCTTCTGAGTCTATGTTTTCTCTGGTGCGTGTGGTGAAGCATAATCTCCACAAATCCACAGTCGTCTATATGTGTACGGTATATCTATAACAATCAATCAAGGCCCCCTTTCTATGAGCTTTCCAGTTTCACTATGGGCAAATAGAGATACGGTGGGAGGGCAAATTTCAATGAATTAATCTATTCTTTCTAAATACTCTTTATGGAGCCTACTTGAAACCTCTTTCTGCTCAGTACATTTCTTATACTAGTCAGCCAATGCGCCTACTGAATTCCCAGTAACTTCTACTGTTGAAGCCTCATATTAGCTTCAGCTAAAAGTTTTTTAACTGTGGATTTTGACCCTCATCTCTTACATTGGAATAGTCTTGGGAAGAGATCTCTTCACAGCCAGTAAGTACAGGAGGAACAATTACAGCGACCAATAACTACAGGTAACTAATATACACATGGGCATGTGGATATTGCAGATTTGAAAAAATACAAATCTATCCTTTATTTATACGTGGGAGTATGTTCACGAGCCAAAACATAAAGTAGCGGCAGTGATGCTGTATTACTTCATAGTGACCCCTTTCATTCAAGACACCGACCACTTCCATTTCCTGGCTCCAAATCTATTTTAATGTCAACTTAAAGACTCTTGGATGAGGCTATGGTGACAGACCTGTTATCTGAGCGAGAGCAACAGCTAAGCGTGGCAATGACCGAATGGTGAGAGTCACCTTGAGTAATTTGTGACGGCTTCACTGAGGCGCTGTTGACTGACTTGGAAGGATTTGCTCATTGACTCTCACGGCCTCTCTCTAGCTGCCCCTCTTCCCCTCTCTGACTCCTTCTTCTTCTACCACCCCCCTGTATTTTCTCTGTTTGGCCCTCTCCTCTACATTTTTCATCCTATATGCCTCATTCCTTTCTATCTTTCTCTCTCTATCCTCGCTCCCCAGCTCCATTCTTTTTTTTCTTTTCTACACAACATCACCTGACAACCAACTGAACAGCACGTTGCTATGGCAACCGCTCTGCCCTCCCTGTGTTCTCTGGGTAAGGTGGAACTGCTCCTTTTAATGTGCACACATACAGTGAAACACACTCACACACGCACACACACACACATACATCCTGTTTTTGTGATCAGAGAGGCAAACAGGGTGCCAGGCAGCAGGATATCCTGAGGAGACCAGGGTGTGTGTGTGTGTGTGTGTGTGTGTGTGTGTGTGTGTGTGTGTGTGTGTGAGTGTGTGAGTGTGTGAGAGAGAGAGAGAGAGAGAGAGAGAGAGAGAGAGAGATTGATTGACAAAGAAAAAGTAGAAGGAAGAGAGGATGAATATTGTTGTGTATTTTAAGCAGCTCAGTTAGTAAGCTAACAGCCTGTACTTATTTTCATCATTGTAAAATGATCTCTGTGAGTTAATATGTGTATTCACAGCTGCATTCTGGCACTTTCAAAATGATGGATAAGTTCATGGCAGACACTACAATTACAGGTCAAAATAAGGTGACACAATTGTTACTCATTGGCCTGAAAGGCGACTATGCTTTTTTTGAAGAAAGACATGTTTACTGTTGACTTGATCTGTCATTTTCCACACCCAAAATTCATCCAGACAGCTCTTATCTGTCCAAACAACAGCAACTTGTGATTACCTTGGAGCAAACTTAACTGAGAGGTACTGTACTACGTGTAAAGAGGAAATAAAGAAATGCAGAGAGCAAGAATGAGAGTTGAGGGCATTGTTGTTCAAATCATAATTTATCCGTGATGCAGTCAGTTTCTATGCTTCATTCATCCCCTCACAGCTCTGCTCTTTCCACCCATTCTTCACTGCTCTCTCAGCTGCACATCGTGTCAAACAACTCCGCAGACAGTCACCTCGATACTGTACCTCAGCCTTGCCTTTACTCTCGCTCCTTCACTCAATTACTTTCGCCTGTCTCTGGCTCAGTCAATTTCGCTCACTTTCTATCTGCTTTCTTCCTGCCTTTGTATATCTGCCTTTTCAACCCCCTTACTTTCTCAACTTCCTCCTAAATCAATATACTTGATTTTCTCTCCCGTCTCTTCCCGTCTGCACTTCTCTGCCCTGAAGCTCTCTGCCTCGTTTATGTGCGTGTTAGGTTAGGATGTCTTAGACATCCACAACTGCAGAGTAAGCTAAGGTAAAGTCAGGGGGTAATTAAGTGGAGTGGAAGGGGAGAAAGACAGAGTGAGAGAGAACACAGAACTATGAGTCTTTTGTTTAAAAAAAGATTGCAACAGACAGAGATGATGTGTTGTAAAAAGGTATTGCGTGTGATGTATGTGCGTGAGAGCGAACAGGGAGATAAAAGAGAAAACGAAATTATCCTCATTGCTACCTCTCCCGTTCTCAGACTTCTTCTCCCGTCTATTAACCTTGTCAAAATCAATGTAGATCAAATATTGGTGCCATGTTGGCTACATTAGAGACCAATGCATAATTAATAAGTTGGCTATAATGGATGTGTGCATCAGCTATTTTTATGTAAGGTATGTGCCCATGTAAGGAAAGAAGAAAGGGTGAGAGCAATGCAGAGGGAGGAGGAGGTGAAGAAGGAAATGAAGAAACAATGGAGAGGAGAGGAGAAAACATCTGCTGTGGGTAGACTATTTCAGATCGGATACATAAACTCACTGAACCTTATAATTCATAATTTGTTAAAGAACTTACAGACCATGAAAAACACCCATAACGTTAAGGCTGATTTACATGTAACTGTGCACTACGAGCGCGCAGCAGGACACCGACACACAGCGACAGCCACAGCAGGCTGGCCTTTTTGGGCAGTACAAGGAAGTGTGTGACCCCAGCCTTAAACTATTCCAGTAATGTTGATCGTGGGAGGGGAACACAGGAAAAATAGCTAAAACTCAGATGCTAACACACACACACGCACACACAGAAAACATGGAGCTTTTGATTGACTGCTGGTAATTGCGGTTGACTCCTTCACAGAGGGAACGTCTGGTCTGCCACAGTGAAAGGACAAAAGGTTAAACGACAGCATCTTCACTTTCTTTCTCGCGCTGTTGTCCTCTCTACCCCACCCCTCTGCTCATTCTCTTTCTCTATTTTGTTAAATGCTCATGTCTATTTCTTTCCCTGCCTCTCTGTCTGTCCCTTACAGCTTGCGCCCTCCCTCCGTCTCCCTCTTCCTCTCACTTTCTCTCTGTCTGTCTCTCTGTTGGACCAGCTGATTGGCTGCATTTCGGTCTGTATCGCCAGTAGGGGGCCAATGAGTAACCGCCACTGGTCCACTACCTCAGTGTCTAGTGGAAAGAGACAAGGGCAGACGTGCCATAATAAAATTCTATTGTGATAGACGTGCTATAATAAAATGCTATTTTGATAAGAGTAAGGGGAGCAAAGAATGAGTTTGCTTATCGGCTGTTGAAACTAAATCTATTTCCCATTCATCATGCATCTACAAAAGACATTCCCACGCATTAATACACACGTACGTGCACACACCTACAATTAACAGGGAATCCATTGTCCTACAGAGTTGGGGGGTTGTTGCTAGGCAACCTCTATTTCTAAGGTGAACAAGGCAGTGCTGAGGGAGAATAGTGCGAGATAGAGAGAAAGCAAGGCAGAGCGAGGGAGAGGGGGAGATAATGAGTGTCTGAAACCAGAGGGGTTGACCACAGGAAACTCACACTTAATCATTCAAACCACATGCAAATGAAGACACACATGCTCAAACACAAACAAGCACTTTTATCCTCTCTCTTCCCATCTTCTTCACTCTCTCCATCTCATGTGTATATGTATGACGAGAATATTAGAGCTACAAAGGGTTATTTGTGTGGACAGCTGCATAGAGTGAATATGTGAATGTTAATATGCAGTTAAGAGCTGGATGGGTAAAGTATTAGTCTGTTTTTCATTAAGCTACAGGAGGACTTTGCCGCTCAGAGGGTTTCTCAGTGTCTGTATGAATCTAAAGGGAGCTTAAGCTGAGCAGCATCAAAATACAACAGAAATCAGACAGTCCTTCACATTGTCAGCGACAGGCACTGCTTGGTTTCTGCTTAGACACAGCTCGACTAATGCTTAATAAGAGGGGTATGCTGACGCGGCCTTCTACTGGGAAACGTAAAGTGGCTGTCTAATGGGTAATGTAAAATAATTTCATGGTAAGGAAGCAGTCAATCTTGCCCACCATGTTTAGAAATATAAACACTTGCCTCCCCTCAAGTCTGAATACTGGTGATATAGCTGATCATTTAAATATTATTGTGTCAAGGGATCAAAAGCTATGTTTAAACAAACGTTATCTTAACTTAAAACGATTCAATTTCATTGCCCCAAAAAGTAAAATCTTTCAATATACTTAGAGTAGCATTTTAAAGCCGTATAGAGGAGCATCTCTTTCCTTGATGTAAGATCAGTAGCAGATGTAAATGGAGCTGCAAATATTATCAATTAATCTGACTCTTTTCTTCTCAATTATTTGATTGATTTTGTATATCAAATTAAAGAAAAAAGTGCCAATTATAATCATCATAACTGCTACTAAATGAGTACTTCAGCGTTTGATCTTAAACTCTGTTCCTTAGGTCCACCTGGCTTTAAACCCAAAGTAAGAAAAAGACGAAGAGAGATTGTGTGTATATGCTGTATGAACCAACACTGAGACTAGACCTTCTGTTGGTTTGGAAGTGGGAGTTCTGAGCTTGAACGCCTGCCTGTTAAAGAAGTCCTCTCAGACTATTCAGACCATTTAGGGCTGCTTGCTGGGTAGAATTGTGGCAAAAATAAGAAGCAATATATGCTGAAAATGGCTACCCAGTCTATTGCTGAGTAGATTTAGGGCTTATTTACATGCCTTTGCTGTCTCTAACTTACAAAATGGGTGATTACCATGCTGCATTTCATAAATCTAAAAACAGGAAGAAAGAATGCCCAAAAATAAGAGGAAGTGGAGAAAGCGACGTCTGTGAATAACCAAACAGAAATGAAACCTGAAACCAAAACCCTTAAGCATTCATTTAACTATCCAAGCAATTTTAATTTAATCTGTAAAAAATGTGCTGAACAGCCAAGCTTAACTGCAAATACTGAGGCCTTACTGATAGGGGCGATATGGCGATATCATGGTATATGTAACTTTATACTACAGTAATGGTATCCGAATACAGTAATAGTTCTGTAAAATAAGAAATTGTTTTAAATTACCATACTGTTCTGTACTTCATCACATTTGATTATTCTCTTCTTTTAATTGGAACTTCCATACAAACAAAAACAACTCCTCCTGCTCTGTATTTACAGTTTCACTCTCCTTCTTCATGTTTTCTTGTTACTCGTTTCTTCAGCAGCGGTTGTGTTGGGATATTTAAACAAAGCATCCGCCAACAGGGACCAGCCTCTTGTGTATGAGACCGGTCACTTGAGAGAGCTCCGGGCAGCTCACAGCGGAGTTTTGCTTTGGAGCTACAGGACGTGAGCTGCCGTGGCTGAGTCGCTCTCTTCCTGGGCTTGTCTAGGTCGTAGCGGCAGTTGGAATCATAGCTAGGCTAGCGTTAGATTTTAGCAGATGCCTTGAGTGGTAATGCCAATCAAAAAGAGTAGGGGGGGGTCCACAGATGATACTTCTTCCAGTACAGAATGCAGTTTCGCTATCCATCCCTGATTCGCTACGTAGTCTGCCCCGAAAATAAGCAGAGACACTAAGGGACAGCTACCGCAGCGTGGCACGATAGGCTATATACTGTCATGTTGCCCAAACCTAATTTGTGAGCCTTGTGGTCAGGCTTTAGGAGAGTTCTAATACTGATGTAGCTACTAATATTTCAATGTTTCCCTTTCCCTCACCTGCAATCTCCTCAAGTACAACAGCGCTGTACTGAAGAAAAGGTACTATTGTGATTTGAACCCACAATCTCCTCTTTACAAGACAGGTGCTTTGACCAACTAAGCCACAGCGCAATGTCAGTAACTGATTCAAGCAATGCTTTGATTTGTAACCTCAAAATAAAGTTTCATAAAAGCAATATATTGAATTGAATCATCATAAATGTATTGCTTTTGGTGCTCCTGAAAATAGAATATTAAAAGTATGACCCACAACATACATGATAACTCTCATTACTGCTGGCTTCGGGAGAAGTATTTTTTGAAAGTGCCTGCCCTTTTCCAAACTGTTTCCAAGGACAACTTCTCAAATGGCTCTGTGTAACAAACCATGTGGCGTGTCAGGTTAGGAACGCATTCCAAAAGCCAAAAAATGATATAAAAGAAGAAAAGCAGCTAATACTCATAGTTAAGCAGTTGGAACCAGCAAATGTTTGATAAATGAACTCCCTTAATTTCCTTAGAGTTTAGCATGGAAATACGCCAGTTCACAGTGATTCGTCACTTATGACTGGAATCACACAAACGTTCTTGTACTTAATCCAACACTGGAGCTATTGTCTTTCAAGTTTTGATAAAAGACTTGCGGACCATAGAAAAGGCTCTGCTGGGATTTGAACCCAGGATTTTCTGTTTACTAGAACAGGCGCTTTCACCAACTAAGCCACAGCACCATAACAAGTGGCTGTCAAAAACTAATCTTCAGGTTGGCAACCTCGCAATATCGTTTCATAAACGCAATACACTGAATTGACACACCACAAACTGATTCCCTTTCTGGAGAAATCCAATAGCATGACAAATACCATGATATAGAACGAACAACGACCAGTGATATTGATGATGTGAGTCCCCGACCTACAGCTGGTCATTTGCGTGGGTCCCGGGAAAATTCAGTCCCCAATAAAATTTGTGTTTTTTGACAAATTGTAGTGTTAAACTTGTGTTTGATGTTATATGGTTATTCATGTATATTGAAAATGTATCTGAAAATTAAACAAATAAAATCCCAAATCTGTAAATACACTGGCAGACACAAAGCTGCTGACAGAAAGAAGAGGTAATTTTATACAGAGAAATATTAGCTTTTTCTGGGCAAATAAATGTTAAAAAGGGAAGTTAAAGGGCAACGAGATGTCAAGTTTCATCAGGACGCATAACACCATCAAGCACATCATGTTTAATTAGAGAAGTAGTCGAAAAACAAGCACACAAAGGGCAACATTTATTGCATAGGTTGTGGGTTAGCAAACTGTTGCGAAGCTAACAACCAGAAAAGTCGAGACGGTTTCCCAGAAACAGCACACCAGCTCCAGACAGCGATACTCACAACTCTCCTGCTACTATAGCAAACATCACAACAGCAGATCTTAGCAAACTAAAAAAGTAAGCTATATGTCCGTGGGCAAGTAATATAACGTTACCTGACACACATACCATGGCTGAATATTGCTGTGTGCTTTGTTTATTTACCATTTACAGAACCAGGGCTGTGTACAAACCCCGGATTTCTTTTCAGCACACACACTGAACGGACAGCGAGTGGACCAAGAAGAGATATTCGCTTAATTTGACAAAAAGACATGTATTGTATTTGATTCGCATACCCCACCTTTAAGTCAGAAATAACAAAATAAAGGAAAATGGAGTAAGTGCACTAAGTGTTAAGCTTTTTTCTGTGAATAATTGAATCAAATCAAATTAAAAAGAAAGTCTGAAATACGTCAAATGTATGTCAACATTTCTATGGTCTTCCTGGGGTTCCCACCCACTGCTCCTAAAAAAAGAATATGAAAATATGATCTACAACATTATAACTCTCTAAGAGCACAGTAACTGCTGCTCAGCCTATGAGAATGTTTGGATCTAAAAATACAGGCCACAAAGAGGTGACAAACTACAACCTAACACATAAACCTGTATTTCTTATGTACGTTATTTCAACCTCCACCATAATAACGTCTGCATTTTCACAGCTGTTATCTGAAAATTAAAAAGTGGAGCTGCAAAGCAACATGCACACAAGTTAGTAGGTCCGAGTAGTTATTCGGGGAGATCAGTTCAATCAGTTCTGTAAACATGCGGCTATGCACGTATTCAGTGTCCAGCCAGTCTTACCTGTGCATAGTCCCTCTCCAGCTGCCCCTTCTTCAAACTGTAGCTCCTACAGAGAAAGAGAGAGAGAGAGAGAGACGGAGATTTGTTTAAGTGTCTGGAGTATACTGTAAAGAGATATACATATTAAAGAAAGAAGGAAAAATATATAAATATGGCGTTTTACATTAATAGTTTCTGTACTGTAATTAAAAAAGCACAAGTGTAAAAACTATATTCAGACTTCTCAGGATTGGACTCAGTGACCTCAACATTATGCTATACAGAAATTACACTTCTTTTCTCTCAGTTCTTTCTAAAGAAAATGCACAAACCCCTATAAACTTCCCCCTTGCCCTGTCAACTTCACACAACATCCTGGCAGCAGAGACAGTGGAAGCTGTTATCACAGCCCAGGAATGTGCAGAATGAAAAACACAACATTAGGTAGCCTATACGATTACACACACAGATACGTTTATCGGCACGGTTTGCTGAATGAACAAAGCAGCATGTGTACTGGAGAGAAAAGACGATCTATACCATGGCAACCTCGACAGTTTTCATATATTCAATCACCATAAACTGGTTGCCTTTATGTTAGAAAGCATTTAAGAAATGAAGGAAAATGGAGCAAGACCACCAAGTACTATGCTTCTCACCCACAATCAAAATATCTTCCACAACATGAAAACACGGAACTGTATTTGTTTGGTTTAGTGGTAAATTAACATGGCTTGAAGAATTTAACGCTGACTGTTTTGAAAAGGCACTGTCTCTAGGCCTTTTACTAAGTGCAAGTTTAAATCATCTATTGAAACAGCATAGGATATATGTAGCCCAAGGATATGTCCTACGTGTATGTAATAATAAACTAAATGTATTTTTATTGTAGTATATACATTTTATTGTAACTTCAACTCACCAGACCGATGCTGTTTAAAATAAACTCCCATAAAACAGAGGGAGTGTGAGGGACCTTAACAGCTACCATCAAGCAGTGGGAAACAGAGGGGGAAGACACAGAGAGGAAGGCAACACTTGCTGTAAGCGTAGACAGCATAATTACTGCCGAATCTCTCTATGCTAATTACAACCCAAACAAATAGGGCAGTGCTTCTTGTCAAACGTTTCCCAAGGCATCATTTTGTGTTAAACCTGCTGTGTTCCGTCTGTTTTCTAAACAGAGGCTGCTTTAAATTTCTTGGGTTTAACAGTTAAAAAGAGACACGAGAAATTCTTAATGACTGAACCAGTCTTTTAAATTCTTCTCAAAGGATACAAAACTGCAATAATTCCAACGGTCAATGATCTACTGCAAGCAGCTGGAGCACGTGTTTAGTGTTTAACTCCACCCCCGTGCATATCAGTTGAAATACTACATGCTCCCTAATCACACAGACACTTCCACCCCCACCCTTCAGTGCTGGGCCTGCTGTGTAGCTCACACATGCTCAACACACGCTGCAGGCCTCGTTGGCGCAGTAGGCAGCGCGTCAGTCTCATAATCTGAAGGTCGTGAGTTCGAGCCTCACACGGGGCAGGATTTTTGAAAACCAACATTGGCTCCACAAGTGTGGCGAAAGGTTCAACAGAACCACAACTAAAATCCAACTGCCCACGTCTATAAACTTAAATGGTTACGTACCTGTCTGAACTGCTGGTTCTTTCCAAACCCCAAAACAGATTAAACTGGCAAGGAATTAGGTGATTCAATCCGTAAAAGTGAAATAGTAATTACTCTAAGTAATCACAACAATAATGTGATCTATCACATCAAAATGAGCTGAACATAATCACCCTACTTTGCAACATGACACTTGATGTTCACAGACGTGTATGTGAGAACTCTGGGTCGAAACTGTCTCTTGACTCAGGGCATTAAAGCTCTCTTTCTTCTTGCTGTTGGACAGATGTGTGTGCTCAGTCCCAAACTAAACAAGACTGGCAGTGACAGCCGTTTTTATTCTACATGTCAGTTTTGATCTGCTGCAATACAAAGCCCTGACAAACACAGCTCTGTTGTGTCGAGCTTCTTGTATTGTAACTTAAATATATACTATTATAATTAATTGATATACATACACAATTATTTTATAAACTAATCTACTGTGCCTTCTTTCAACTTAGAATAGATCATGTTTCAGCCATAATCAGCCTTCATGAGCCTCCAATGTCCTCTTTTTTCACCAAGACAACATTGATCTACATACAACCACATGGACTAATGAGCAGCTCAGCTATGCCACATCTGTACCTGATCAGTGAGATAAAAGAGAAAGGGGTTTACTGGCCATCCGGGCCTAGCTGTCTGAATAAATGATGACAACTCTTTAGCAAATACTGGAATTTATCATTTGGTGCTCTTAAAATAGATCTACTGAACTTACAGCATTATTCCCAATACATAGTGGTTGTCCTGTAAGTGTATTCTCATCCAAAGGATGAATAAATCCCATGCTTTGTGGTTACAAATCATGTCCCACAGACACCAATACTAAAGCACACTGTACAATACATTCAGCATGACTTCTGAGAATAGCACTTCGTCTGTCAGTTGAAAAGGCACTGCTGGGATTTGAACCCAGGATCTCCTGTTTACAAGACAGGCACTTTAACCAACTAAGCCACAGCGCCAAAGAGCTCCTGCGTTAATGAGGAGGTTTAGCTTTGCAATCAATGCCAAATGCTGTTCGGGAATAGATATTTAAAACATGGATTTTATTCTATTCATTTATTTGTAAAAAAGCACTTATTATTACAAGTATACCAAATGGTCAAATGTAAAGTGTTTGCATTTGGTAGAAAACTTTAAAGCTTAAGATAACATATCATTTTATTTCTCTTATGTTAAAATCCAAATACTCATATTGAAGATAACTTAACAATGACTGCCTAGACATGGAAAAGGCACTGCTGGGATTTGAACCCAGGATCTCCTGTTTACTAGACAGGCGCTTTAACCAACTAAGCCACAGCGCCTGTTGCCACTGATGTCATCTCATTCCAAAAGATCTCAGTTGGACTGCTGACCCATTATGTATTTTTTTCTGCTCCCCGGTGATCGTAAAAGCCCCCTACTTTTTAAAAATGAAAATGGCTTTAAAAAGCAATCAACTGCACAAAGACAGTCAGAAAGAAAATGGTAATATTCCGAATTTCATACAAGTCATGTAAACAGCATATTCCGTTTGGAAATTCCGAAGTACGTCTTATTCCGAATGAAGCATTTTCCGATTAAGGTATGTGAATATTATTCAGGTTTTAGGAGCATTCTTTGGACACGTATACAGCGCATTACGAATACACATCTCAAATGGGGGTTTTACCCCAGTTTGCGACACCCGGTCTCTTGTCTGTTTAGGGTCAGCTCTGTGCGTTGTAAACAAACCAACTAGCCAACAGTTTGCAAGGCTGATGTAGAGATGCATACAGGAAAGAAAAGCCCACATTTCTGGTTGCAAGGAGAAACACACCGACTTTTAAACATTATGAAAGACTTGAATATAAACAAGTTTTTGGATAGAGTTTTGGTGTAGCTGTAGGACGTACATCATTACGCTAATTGGAGTACGCATGGCTATATGTAAACGGGAATATTAGTGGAATATTCATTTTCATTAGCCATGTAAACTGCTTAGTAGGAGTATTGTCTTTTTCAGAATAAGGGTAAAAAAAAGAAATTTTTGTGCATGTAAACTTAGTTATTGAAATTAGAATTGTGCTGACTGTAGAAAAGGCACTGCTGGGATTCAAATCCAGGGTCTCCACAGGAGCTTTAAACAACTAAGGCAAAGTCAAAATCTGTTTGAATGCTGATCATTTTATCATTTCTAAGTCAACTGCCTGATGCATTTAACAACACAAACAAAAATCTGGTTTATGATATTATCTAACATGGAGCAAAATCTAGAACTTCAAATTGAGAGCTTATCAAATAAGATAAGGACATTTAGGGTTGAAGTCCTGACATTACATCCTGTGGTGTCACAACACTGAAAGCCTGAATGAAAACACAAGTATAGAGTCTTTAATGATGTTGGATTATTTGCATTATAAATAGCTTTTTTGAGCAGTAATAGTTCACATGGCTTTGCGTTGAGTTTCATTGTTTGGACAGCTTTTATTCACCCTTTTTCCAGCAGTTTACATTGGTATGTTTAGAGTGACCACCTATCATGAATCATCTGTTATGAGATGATACTCCCTAAGACACACAGTGTTAAAGGTACTGCTTGGATTCAAACCCAGGATCTCCTGTTTACTAGACAGGTGCTTTAACCAACTAAGCCACACAGTTAACTGCATGAGATGTAAAATTGTATGAGACGTAATTCCCCATTTAAGGTTAAGTACACTATGGTCCAGTCCTGAATTGAATCAGTGATTACCATCAGGTGTGACAGACCCTGGCTGTAACGCACTAAAGGAAAAGAAAAATCCCCTCACTTGACTACAGAAGCTACATATTGGGACATTTTTACTGGTACAGTTTGTACATTTTCCACAGCAATTCATTTAAGCTGCCAAACTTCAATTATGTAGTGTATTTACTATGACCTTTCACTAACCCTTGACCAAGCAGCCTCATTTGTCTTGTATACCTGAAGCCACACTGTAGTTGGATAACACCTTTGAAAGTGGCATTGGTCAAGTGGCTGAATGACAATTCGTTGCCCTTCACAGTGATGTCATCTGACCCCTATGTTTTGGAGCCATACTAAACATGGCAGAGACTTCAAAGAACAGTTTTGCAATCAACTGCAAAAAGAGATTCAGAGAGAATTTAGGTATACTTTAGGCAGAGTACTAAAGGCTAAAGACAAGCGAAGCAATGTAAGGCACATGTGAGAATAAGCAGTTATTCACAGAGAGGAACTTCACATTTACCTTCTCCTGATCCACAATCACAACTGCACCATAGAAAAGGCACTGCTGGGATTCAAACCCAGGATCTCCTGTTTACTAGACAGGCGCTTTAACCAACTAAGCCACAGCGCCCTACAAATGCTTGCTGCCCATTTAGGGAGCGATGTTCAAATACTTTATTTGTTGGGACAACATATTCCAAAATATTTGCATGTTCAAAGATACGAAACTAGAAAAGCAGCTAATTCTCAGATTTAAGAAGTTGAAAGCAGCAAATGTTTGAGTGAAGACACCTTCGGAGTGATTGCAAATGACAACTTATGACTGGATTCACACAACAGTTCCTGTACCTGATCCACCACTGGAGCCATGGTCTTTCAAATTTTGATACTTGACTTGTGCTGACCATCAAAAAAAAAGGACCTGCTGAGATTCAAACCCAGGATCTCCTGTTTACTAGGCAGGCGCCACAGTGCCTGCTGTCATAATACCAGTGCCAAAACATACCATCGCAACATACTGAACTAACTTACTTACTTAGTACTGCTAAGTACGTATTAAGGGCCTCTGGAACATACAAGTCAAGTCAACACCAGTGCACACATAGACACACACAGACAAACACACATCCTCAGCGGGATCTTTTGACTCTAGGGATCTAGGCTTTTCATGCCACCATGGTTACCCTGCGGCAGAGACGCGTGTTTGTATGGTACTGTGTGTTTCTTAAGGCAGAATGAAAACAAACAGACGTTTCAGGTTACGTCTTGAATGGTTATTTAAGTACAAGTTTCATATCAGCAGACTGTTTGATCATGTTGTCATCATAACAATTGTGTGCAACAAAAAAATGTGTTGCGTTAGTGTAGTAAGGATACGGTGTACTTCTCCTAAGATGCTTGTCTGTGCCTCTGTACTCCTTACACTTGCTTTCCTCACTCCCTTCATTTGTTAAAGCCTCTCCCTTCCTCCCTCCATTCCTCCCTCCACCTCCACATTTGTGTCTACCTTTTCCACTCTTATCCCTTCATCTTTGGCTTTGTGAACTCTTCTAGCCCTCTCTTTCTCTCCTCCCTCATCTCTCTCTCTACCCCACCACTCTGCTTGCCCATCATGCGTGTATGTTTGCAAGTGTATGTATGGTGCATGAGTCAAAAAGCAGTGTCAGCATCAGCTGTGCATGCAAAAGAAAGGGAGAAAGAAAATGCCCAGATGAGCGTGTGTCTGACAGGAAATACTTAAGTGCTTGAGAGTGGACACTAAGTGTATGTACTGTATGTGTGTGTGTGTGTGTGTGTGTGTGTGTGTGTGCGTGTGCGTGTGTGTGTGTGGGTCTGTGTGTGTGTGTATAAACGGCAAAGAGAGGGAATGAGCAAATGTGGGAAAACAGCTGAGATCAATGGTTTATAGGACACAGCCTGAGATCAGCGACAACAGGATAAGCAACATGAGTCACAGACAGACACAGAGGCTGAGGAGGGTGGTCATGTTTTCACACTGAGTGATCACCACAAGACATAATAAAGCAGATTCTCGGCAGTGTTTCCGCTCCAAGACCAAGCAGCATTTGGACAAAAACAGTCACTATTTTCAAAATACAATAAAATAGGTAAGTTGTACTGTAAGCAACAAAATTAAATGTTTGATGCGAATGTTATCGATTAAATCTGAGTTTCCACAACTATAAGTTTATTCTTTAAAGGGGCTGTGTGCTAGCATTAGCTTTATACAAACCACCCCACCAGTTCACACACAGCTTCCCACATAAATTTGCTCAGAAAACACTGGAAAACATTGCTTGGCAATAAATAAATCCCTGATGGTGTGGAGGTAAACTAAGCTAAAACTACAGGCTCATGTTTAGTTTTTCTGTCATTCCTGTTGGAACACAATACCGGACACAATTTATTTCATGCAAGGTCAAATTTACTGACAGCTCTCTTGGGCCTGCGCAATTTTGCACAAACCAGTACAGACTCTCCTTAGCCTTGTATAATAAGCTGTCAGTTAATCGGGCTTAAAATTGGGGCGTGAATAGTAGTTTGTTAAGAAAGATATCAAATTCCTACCTGTTTCAAAGGCCTTGTGCTACAACCAACCCTGTGATTCGACTTTCATGTGGGGGGTGTCAAGGGAAAATAGAATTCCAGTATCAAAACATTATTACTGTGTTGTGACAAAATCAGAAAATGGGAAACGGGACCAAAGAGTTGATGAATACATACCAGAAACAGTTCCCTCTCAGTCTGACTGAAGGAGTGATGCCACAACACCATAGCAAACTATTGTTCTGATCAGTTGTGGTTTCTGAAACATGAGATGTCACAGAGATCTCTGCGGAGACATGAAGACGTTCCTCAAACGAACGTTTTCAGTGAAAGCTGGTGGATGTCACTCTGTCACAGTTCAGGATAATGTGAAGTAGAACACTTGAATCTGTCACAGAATAAAGCTTCTACACTGACTGACTGCTCAGTGCACTGCCATTGTTAATTAATCAGAGCAAATTGTATCTGTTGCCATTGCTCTGACAGGGACTAAAGTTAATTGAGCAGTGTTTTCTATTTCCAAAATGCTGCTGTGGCACATAGAAAACAATTGAAAAACAGAAACAGAAATATACAACCAAATATCGCATGTTAATTATAGATAACTCATAACTCAAATTCTGTGCCACCTTTACGAAAAACCTGACCATGTTGGCAATTATAAAAACCTATTTTAAGAGCGCTGTATTAAATGTGCCACTGCTGGAATGGATTATTTTCAGTTGCTAAGAACTTAATTGTTTGTCTGGTTATCCCCCCCGAGGACAAAATATTAGAAATTCCTTTCAGTGTAATGCAGTTCCAATACAACAGCACCACGTACTACAGCCTCCTAAATGGCCACACAGAGTCTCAATAAACACTGAATAACATCAGCTTCATAAAGGTAGGAGTCATGGCGGGACTGTTAAATTACATTATGGTAAGGATGTTTGGATTTTATCTGACTCCCTTCTACCTTCCAGACCCCCTTTATTATGTAAACAGAAATATGTTTTAAATCACTGTTATAGTTTCAATCATATAGTTATGTAAGTCATTGCCAGTGCTTCCTGAAGGCACGGTAGGCAAATGGTCCCTCAGCTATCTGCTTAGAATCACCTCTGCCTCATTTTGAGACAGAAAGAACCCTGTCATCTTCTCCGTCATCTCAGCCATACCCCCCTAGGTCTAGTATTACCTGGGGTCCTCCTGTGATTTTGAATAACAGCAGAGGTTGTCTGTGTGCTGTCATTTTGCCAAATACAGAGGCTACCTAATTATAATAGGAGGGTATGAATCAGCATTACGTTAATTTGGGTCTTTTTACCCAAAGAGTCCTTGATTTTCTGTTCCTTCACTCCTCTTCCTAAATTATGGAGGCTGCAGTGAAAAGCATTAATGAGGACTCTGATAGCATTTTGGGTTCAAACTCGGGAGGCTAATCTAGCTACTCAGCAAGGAAACCCATTAGGTTTTAATGATATCTGCAGATAATTCCTAGGATTTGGTCAATAAATTTTAGAAAAACACAAATTTAATTTATCCCAATATGCAAATGTGCCACACAAAACACAGACGAGGGGGGGCACATTAGGGCCCCAGTTCTAGCCAAGTCCAGTCCAGTCTAATCCACACATTAGCTACAAAAATTGGCACTTTCACCCTTTGTTTTCTCACTATTATCATCTCCACAATTGATGATGCTCTTTGTAGATTCCTCATAAAGCACTCTGTCTAGGCTATGGGGCATTTGAAAATCATGCATTTGACCCCACAACAAGTTCTCTTGCAACAAAACAAATGCACAGAGGGGTATACTCCTGAAAGCCACACCATATCTTGCTAATCATGAACTGATTCTGAATGCAGTTCTGCAAAGCATGCTTTGCCCTTTGCAAATAGGCCATCATCACGGCACTATGTATAGTGTCTTGATGATGCAATTCACTTTCATTCACTGATCCAAATCTACAGATAAAACCAATATAACACAACTGCTGCATTGAAAATGTGCTACAGAACAAGTGGCAAGGGGAAGTGGCTATTTAAATGCTAGGTCAATGTTACCAAATGTCTATGAGGTGAACACAAGTATGTATGAGACTTGCCTATTTGTTTGGTTTGCACTGGGTGATTTGTGTTTGTGTGTGTGTGTGTGTGTAGAGGCAGACATAAGGGTATGGGGGATTTAGGTGGATTGAGGACACCAAGTTGACTCTCTGAGTCCACCAACTCGCCATCGTTTTCTCCTCTCTCTCTTTCTCTTATCCTCTCTCCTAAAACTAGTCCAGCTAAATGCAGTCCCAGGGGATTAAATACACTGCCCTTTCTCTTTCTTTTCTGTCTTTCCTACTGTCTTTCATTCTTTGTTTCTTTATCTCTCCCCTTTTACCTTTTACAATTGGTACAAACACAGAGGCTGAATGCACTATAGCTAGCAACTTGTGTATGTGCATGTGTGTTTGAGTGTGTGCGTTGATTAAAGCCGGCCTGTGGATTAATTAGGGTAAATAACCTCAGAGCAGATTTTGGGATTAAAGAGTTAAAATCTACTGTAGGCTTTGCGCAGGAAAATGTGTGGCTGTCAAACGTGTGTATGTGTTTCATTATATGGCAACAGTTTTCTTGTCCTGTAGGGTCCAGGTTTTTTGAAGATGATTTTTGGAGGTTATTTAGTTGACATTAGCGCTTCAGCAAAAGTCTAGCCAAGTGATATTCATATTCTACATAAACCTTTTCAGAGCTGCGGCTTCGGTCCAGATCCATCAAAACTGTCAATGTCCCAGTGTTAGCTGTAGTCAGTTCACTGACTGTTTGCAGGCATCATTGCAGATATCACCTCTGCATTCTGACCCTGGATGGGGACAGGTCAATAATTGCTTCTTCCTGTGGAAATCCCTGCTGCATTGTTAACATTACAGTCCAGCCAGTTAGGCATGCATTTGCTAAAGGGGCTAGAGCTTGTTGTCTCAATAAAGCATTGGGTTAGTGAACTAGGTAGCGCTGCAGCTAACAAATCTTTTTGAATTAATTAATTTTCAATATTTAGAAATTAAATCATTCATTGTTTATTCTAGAGAATTTCTTAAAACAGGAAAAACTGTCCGTCACTGTTTCCCAGAGATCCAATGTGACATCTTCAAATGTCGTATTTTGTCTGACCAAAGATATTTGATTTACAATGCTGTAGAAGACAGAAAAGCAGCGCATCCTCACATTGCAGAAGCTGGAACCAGGGAATGTTTAGCAAAATTGTTGACAATTATTTTTCTGTTAATCGACTAGTCGATTAATAGACTTATCATTTCAGCCCTATAAATATGTTGCATCATGTTTTGACAGACAAGTGACGATGGAGATTCCAGCAGAACTCCTGCAGCACAGTCTAAAGGGCCATCTACCCCACCAGTGTTTTTCTAGGCAGCCATCACCCATATTTCTCAAGGAACAGATTCGCTTTATTTTCCCCAAATGTACACCAACTGGGAGCGACCCATATTGCACATCTATTGCATCGATAAAGGACGTCGGTTTTACTATGATCTTTCTACGTCTCTGTAAAGCTTCAGTGGGCATGGACAAAGAATGAAATAATTAAAAAATAAACACAATGCGCATTTTCTTCCTGTATACTTCTCATGTATGCTACATGTAAACTATTTTTGTCCATGGAACAGATCAGTCATTTCAGTGGTATTGGTGAAGACAGTTGGGCCAGCTGCTGCCTTTTAGTACCTCAGGTACTACGCTGCTGAACAAACAGCTGGTCCTGACAACAGTAACGGTGGTCAAAGTCAGTGTGCACTGAATGGCCATCTTCCTTCTGATTTGAATTTTAGCCAACCCTAGTCCGTTTGATCTGTTATGACAACTACAATCATCACTACAATAAAGTCAGATGGGTGCCACATCCCCGACAGAAAAACTAGTGGGGCCTCGGTGTCTTGCTCAAGGACACATCGACAAAAAGCAGATGCTTGTTGCTGCAGGGGCTTGAGTCCACGTTTCCCAATCGAAAGGCAGTTTCCCTAATCACTGCACCACCCTGCTGCTCCTGAATTTTACCACCATGAGAATGTGTCATCAGAAATAATTATAAAACATTAAAGGCTGGAGGAACGCACTGAGAAAACACAGCAGGAAGCGTCTTTAAAACATGAGGCTGACAAAGCCAATTTTAAGATCTTTACCCAGAGGCATGTAGCACCATCCCTCACTGACTGAAAGAACTAACACATTGTGGTTGCGTATGCTAACCTGGCTCTCCCTCTCTTCCACAAGTGGGACCAGGGCCTTGTTCCCTCTCCAAAACCCAGCAGCAACAAGGCAATCTGTTCTCAAACAGCTGGAACTGCCCCCAAGAGTGGAAGTAGGAGAAAGAGAGGGAAGTCTCAGAGAGAGAAGAGGTAGTGAAAGTGTGAAAATGAGAAACAGAGAGAAACACAGGGATGGAGACAGAGAAGCAGAGAGTATTAGAGAGTTTGCTGTCATAAATAATCAATGCTTAGTCAACACAGAAAATGAGAGCGTGTGAAGGAACCAGGGTTTCCTCCCATTGCCAAATCCAAAAGGGAAAACTGCCAGACTCACACACGTCATGAGTAAACAGAGCTGAGCCAAAATGAAAAAGAGAGATATGGAGACAGACAAAAATATTGTCAGAGCAAAAGAGACAGAATCAACTTGGGACCAAGGGAGAAGGAAAAGATTACAGAGAGAGATATAGAATGAAATCTGGTAAAGAAGAAAGAGAGGGAGAAAGAGTCAGAGAGCAGGAAGATGGCAGCAGGAAATTCCTTCGTCGTTTTCCCAACCCTTTGTCCTTCTCAAAAAACTGGAATATGACAATACTCTTCCTCCCCTTTTTCTTTCCCATGCCACTCCTCCCTCACTCATTAGTTGTTTCCTTCTTTCATTTTGTGGATGGCTGTGTTCATGTGTTTCAAATCCAGTCTTCAGCAACAATGACTAGATTTCAAATCGTGTGGCGGTTGGTATCCCTCAGTTCTTTTGCGGCGGATGAGAACAGGATTGTGTTTGTACACGCATGTGTTACAGGCGTGTCCATACCTCATGTCTTCCAGCAGGTCACATTCGGTCTGGTGTTTAAAGTGCAGCCTTGTCATCTGCTCTGTGTGTGTATTTTTCAGCTCCTGTGTCACTTTGACCTGGAGGAAACAAAAAGACATGTCAAGTAAAGGATTTGTCATTTAGTCATCCGCCTGCTGTGCACGTGTGTTATTTATTTCATGGCTCATATTCACCTACAGAAAAGCCAACTCTACAAAAAATCATTTATCCCTTCCATATTGATAATATCAATAATGAGACTTTGGTTATCATAGTAGAGCTAAAATATTGTCTTTTCCTGGTCGTAAAAGAGTTCAGTGAACTATGAATGCCTCTACCTGCCGGAAAGTCATATACACATTAATAATTAATTAGGATTTTTCTCTCAGTGGCCATATCACCCACCCCTAGTAAGATTAAATGTTGCATGAAATCACCAAACGTCATATACCAGTGTGACAAACACAGTAACATTATGCAGCAGGACTGTAATTAACAAATAATAACCAGTTATTAATTTGTCGATTATTTATTCAATTAATCATCAGTCTATCAAATGTCAAAAAAATAACAATAGTGACCTTGGACTCTAACAAGCTTGAGCCCAAGGTGACATTTTCAAATGTCTTTTTTTATCCAACAAACAGTCCATAAGTCAAATATATATTTCATTTAAAATAATATGCAACACAGCAAAGCAGCAATTCAACATATTTAAGAAGCTAGACAGAGCAAATATTTGACATTTTGCCTGATTAACTGACTTAAACGATTAATTGATATATTCATCATTTGATTATCAAAATTGTTGCTGATTAATTTTCTGTTGATCCAGTAATCAATCATCTGACAACTGCTTCAGCTCCTTTGACAATATTACCAATATTGGGGTACCGATTCAAAAACATGATGACTGGTTTTAGTCAGCATGTCCAAAATGAACTTTCATCCACCCAAGTTCACTGAATGTACTGAGCAACATATTAAGCACATTCAATCTTTTCATCAAGTGCACTGATAAGGTGAATCCAGATTTACAAAACAAAATGTTCTGTTGTGATTCCTTCCACTGAATCCATATCTGCCTCAAAAGAGTTGATGGAGATAAAGACAGAGAAGGTCTGTGTAAAAGGAGCTGCACCTCTGTAGCCTCTGTTCTGAACGATGTGTTTTATGTAGTATATTAGTATCAAAGAATCCAGCTCCTGAGTCACTGTGGCCTACATACACATACACAGACACACACACAAATACTTTAACACCCATCAATCAATCTCTCTGCCAATTACCTGTCATCTATGTTGAGTGTGCTCAGCTCTAGAGTCACCTGAACGGGACACACATATACGCACACTCCCATCAGTAATCCATCAACGTAACAATCAGTGTCCGGGTTTTGTCAGACTTTTGGAGAGGCTGGCGGATGGTTTTTGCAGTTAGAGGTGACTGGAGACACTCGTAACAGCCCATAACAGCATTTAGGAACAGACAGACTCCATGTGCATTAGGAAGAGATGCTAATTGCATCGCCTCATGCACAAATTCATTTGGGAAGGTCAGACCAGGGGCTATAAGCTGCACTCATTCACACAGTCTTGTACAAAAAGCAAACAAAGCTAGAGAGCTCACCCTTAATATGCACACAAACAATCACACACACACACACACACACACACACACTCCTGTCAACAGAGTCACTGTGATGGTCATCGTGTATTGTCGGGTGAATTCCATCAGCTATTCATCAGAGTAACAGTGGGCAAATTCATGACTGTTCTAGACAAAACAATCAACAAAATAACACACACTACACTGGCGCGCGCACACACACACACACACACACACACACACTCACAGACACTGCAGAGCTCCTTTCTTTCATGTGCTGTGTCTTTGAAGATAAGGAGGGAGTGGTTCATTACATTACCAGGGCAAAATGACTTCACTTGATTTCACCTTCTATCGCTCATCGGAAACCACAGGGAGAGAGGGCGCAGAGGGGAAGGGCGAAGGGTGACAGAGATATGGGAGAGACTAAATGAGAGAAAGATGGGAAGAATATGAAGGGTGAGCAAGTTAGAGTAAGAAAGAAGGGTGCGATAAGAAGATGGCGAGACTGGGAAAGAGAGACGGTCAGTGAGAAGAAGGTGAAAGCAACAGTGGAAAAGATGGGATATGAGGGATGTTAATTATGAGGCAATGTGAAAGAGATATTCAGTATATTAAAGGTCATGTTAAAGGAAAATCGCTCAGCTGGTGTAGTGGTAGTAGCCAATGCAGCAGGTAAGGTCTATGCTGCTAAGAAAGTGGTTCCTGTTATGTAAACCAACATCAACACACATATTTTACAGTGCTTCTGATATGTACATCCCCATCTGTATGTAGGAGACAGTAACAAAACAGCAAGGGGTAATATGCCATAATATACCTAAAATCTATATCAAGATAAAAATAAATGTACAACAGTGTACGTATTTCCTTTTTATCATGTTTCTCCTGATTAATTACAGAATGACCAGTTAAAAATATCGGGCTGTTGGTTCAACTTCCAGTTAGATGCCATCGGTTGTGTAACTATAGTCAGTTTAAAGATATTTATTGAAAATTGAGAAAAAAGTCAATTTGGCATGATAAGATAATGTCAGTAACATGACACGTTAGATGTACTGTCCAATCCTAATACGAATAGGCTTACTATAGAGTTGAATCAATGCTTCTCTTCATAGAGATAGATGGATAGATAGGTAGATAGCATTTCAAAACAATTTTGTGTAAAAATGTACTGCCTTTTTTTCAGCCTCCTTAGCAGCCATCTTTAATTTAAGCCACTTAAAACTAATATATGAGAGTCAAACGAGCTCAGTCTGTAAGCAGATGTGCTGAAACACAGACAAACACTTAAGGGGCTGTATGTGCCGCACAGGGAGAGAAATTATTAGTATCCCACAGCCAGATACTGATACACTCTGGCTGTGGTGCTGTGGGCTGAGTGTACTAAGTGTGCCAGCAACGTTGGCAGGGGGTAACACATAAGTATTTTGCAAATTCTGTTTTATTCTTGGAAATATTCGCACAGCAAATTGAACGGGAAAGACACAGACAGCTGACAAATGGGATCTTGCCTAATTAATATGACCTTAATGGTGCACTTGATCACACACAGTGGAACAAGACAACCATATTGGTCTCTACAGCCTCAATGATGAAAGGACCTGTTCAAGTGTGTGTGTGTGTGTGTGTGTGTGTGTGTGTGTGTGTGTGTTTTACACAGACATGATGTGACATGTTCAGGGCTGGTCTGTGTGTAGAAACCCAGAGCATAAATGGCACTGGGGGAGTATGTGGTAATTAAGAGAAAACTGTGCAGAGGTTCACAGCAGGGTAATTGGCTCTCATGCATCTATTTCAGGACAACACACACACACACACACTCATAGAAAGCAATGGGCAAGCAACTTCAACACACCCTCACGTAGGATACAGACTCTCTCACACACACACACCCACACACCCACACACACACACACACACACACACACACACACACACACACACACACACACACACACACTGGGTACCAAGCTATAGGGGACTGTGGTGTTTTCTCAGCCCATACAGAATCAATAAGTCAGCATGGCTCTGCTAGCTTGTCTCCTCAGTGTGTGTGTGTGTGTGTGTGTGTGTGTGTGTGTGTGTGTGTGTGTGTGTGTGTGTGTGTCTGTGTGTTTTGCTTTTGTCAGCTCAGCCTTTGATGAAATGATGGGACCCTGGACTGAGCGAAGGTTTTCCCTTGAGACAAGAAGCATCACAACGTGGAGAAACGACAGCTTGTTGTTTGTCTGCCCGGGGAACGGTTAAATTAGCAAAGTAAAACCGGTGCTACACTACCGTTACACTGACTTGAAATTGTGCACTGTATTAATTACTGTAACGTTAACGTTACTAGCTATAGAGTCACTGCCATACGTTAACGTGCAATTTCTATAGTTACATTTTATTTTCATCGAAAGTTATTTCTACTACAGTAGGTATTAAAAAGGGCAACCACAATATCATATTATCTTACTAACATGGTCTGGTGCTTTGTATAAATCATCTCATGTTAGCCCACCTAGCGTTTTCTAGCTAACTTAAGGCTTTTTGACGTTTGACGGCTCACGCCATAACGGCTGGACACTATGTCACTAGGTTACTGACTAACCTACCGTTAACGTTAGCTAGCAAACGCTGCTAATGTTGGCTAGCAAAGGTATTTTATCCCCTTTCATTTTCCTAAGCGTGCAGCATCAGGCGCTTTCTGTGTAACGTTAGTTAGTAAAACACAACATCCACATCTAATGTTACTCCTGTTATCTGTCCGTCATTGTCTGTAACGTTACAGCCCAGCTAAAACATAACGGACTCTGGAAATCACTCACCTTCCTCGGCGGCGGCTGCATTTTGGAGTATTGACATGAATGGTATTTCCCTTGTGAGATGTAATGTAATTCCAAGAGGAAATCCAAATCAGTGTGGGACTAATATTTGGTTTCCCTAAACAAAAATCCTCCCCTCCAGACGACAGGGAGGAAAGACGTGAGTTAAATTTGTACTCCGGCGGCCATGATTGATGATAAATGGCTGGTTTATACAGCGCAGAAACCGAAGTAACGAGGAGAACAGACTTTTGTCGGTTGCTGCCACTACTAGAGGACTAGCGTGTACTGTACTGTGTTGTGAAGCAGGACAGCAGACAGGAGGAGAGCAAAAAGCAGAGGGCAGGATGGGGGGGGGGGGGGATAACGGGGAACCCCTTCAGCAACTAAGCTCAACGGCTCCCCGAAGTGGCGCAGTACGGGATAGCGGCCGGTCTCGAACGGAAAACACTGAAGACGTCCTTTTTGTTGTACCCTTTCTCGCGTGGCGTCGACAGTAACATCGATTAACACACATGCAAAGGTCTTTCAAACGAAATAAAGGGACAGAAAGGGTGTTGACTACTAAATGCGACTATGTATCCACTGCACGGAAAGCATCAGGGGTTTTCCGAGCCTGCTCACGGAGAAAAGCCTGACAGTGACGGGAGGCTGCGTCCCGCAGACCTGCATAGCAACAAGAAACCGCAGTCGATCAAGGAAAAATCGATCACGGAGGAGGCCAAAAACAGTATTGTTTTAAAGACATAGATGGAAAAAGAAACAGACACACCAAAAAAGACACCTTACTAAAATGTAGACGCTTGGATTGTTAATAATAATGATTTAAAAATATAGAATTTTTAGCCTGTCAATCCAATGATATATTAGGCATATGGTGACACACATCAAAATACATATTGATACCTAAAGTAATAATGTATTTCAAAACGTTATTTACTGGCTATTTTATGCAGTTAAGCAGACTAATAATAGCACTTTTTAAAAATTCTGGATATCAGGGAGTAGACAGGATAAAATAGGGTCATTGGGTTCATTGGAGGTGGGTGCCGAGTGAACAATTAAAGGAATACATTGCAGTGGAGGGTGTCTGAAACCCTTGTAATGAGTTGGCACCAGCAGTGGCTGATTTGACAAAGTAACTGTATGTTGTGTGTTAGGTGTGGTTACTAATGATTTAAAATTGAACAGCTATTGAAATATAGGTTGTGGGATAAGAAAATGATAGATAGATAGATAGATAGATAGATAGATACTTACATAATTGTAACCTCTCCTCACCAGCCCACTGTGTTAGCAATTCTTTCCAAGGTGCCCTGTGTGAAGTGGAAATTGCCCAAACCTCTCAAGGTTAAGACATACATATTACTGTTTGGAAGAAATGCAGTCATTGTTATCGTTGCCCAGGCATACTTCTTCATATTGCTGGTGCCATAATGCCAAACTACCGCAGTGTGTTATATAGTCGGCAAGTTTGGGAGTAACAATGTCTTACAAAAAAACCCAACAAAAAGTGTGTGGAAATAATATGACTCTCAGGAAGCAATCATTATGGCCAAACAGAAGAGAAAACAAAATAGCTAGAAGGGAAAGTGTTTTACTTCATGCCCTAATACGTGCCATGGCCAAGGTTAAGGGCCATGTAATCATTAATACACTGAGTTTATGGAGCAGGTAAGACATTAAACACTCAAACTAACGCTAACGTATTCTAACACGTTCACACACACGCACTCGCAGAGAAACCAAACACATCTGTTAACACCCACACACATAACTTTCTGACAGTGGTACAGAAGAAAATGGCTTACAGTCAGTGTTGGATCATATTTTATGTGTTAGATTCCTGCCAGGATGCTTTCTGTTTATAATTTCTCTTTTGATTTGACTTAGGAGCATCTATATTTAAAAAGAGCAGAGATGCTTAGTTGCAATTCACACATTGAAAATTTGACTGAAATGTGAGAAGTCACAGGTGGTCTTAGATATTCTTTACTGGTGTTTTAAAATTCTTGTTGTTTGTCAGTATGACTGTAAGGCCCACTGTAAGGACTATATATTTATATTTTTGATTACATGGTAGGGGATTTCTAATATTCCTTGCTCATAAAATCTTTATGCTATTAGCTGAGTGTTTGTATTAAGATTTACCTGTCCTCAAACACCTTTTGCCTTTGAATTGGTGTGAAAATAATAGCTATTTGTAATAACAATTTGTTCTACTTCCCATCCCCTATTTAAAGCTAGGTTACAAAGAAAAGGTTATTGCTGATAATTATATACAGTAGACCTATACTTATCATAGTAATGATTACATGTATTAGTCTTGATAGGATTTAAGAACTGCCTGTTTACTTTATAAAATATATACCAAAAAAAATGAATAGTTGAACAGTTTAGGGTGGTGAAAGCCTTTTCCCAGTCACTGACTAACAGATAGTTAACATCTGAGCCTCGGGCTCAACTGCTCACGCATTGAGTACAAGCTACAGCTTGTCAGACAGTCACAAACCTCCACAGGTTTTTCACCAACTCAAGTATTCTAGGTACGCATTACCTAAATACACACCTGAGAATGAGGATACATTACACAGGATGGTCAACGCAGGACAGTCTTTGAAA
Source organism: Coreoperca whiteheadi (assembly GCA_011952105.1). NCBI lineage: Eukaryota > Metazoa > Chordata > Actinopteri > Centrarchiformes > Sinipercidae > Coreoperca > Coreoperca whiteheadi. Next base: position 16,816,755 of record CM022478.1, read on the forward strand.
GGCAATAGCATTCATACAGTGTGAGTAATTTCATACGTTTCAGGGGTTTTGTCTCTGGGGAAGGGGAGTTTTATATTTCTCTGGACACAATGTGAATAGTTTTGTACATCCAATTTAACACGAAATAACACATATTATTGTATTGCTGTATAGCAAGTTGTGCTCAGTTTGATATAGCATGCACACAGCAGGTCAGAAGAATTTGGGGGACAACCAAAGGGGTCGAACTGTTTCAGTTCTGTTATCGGTTCAACTCAACCTGCAGCTGTTTTGAAGAGAAAAAACGAGAGAACAAATTGTACAGAGTGAGCAAGAGGCAATGTTTTTGATGAAGAGAAAATAATGTCAGACAGAGAAGAAAAAAGAGCACCGTAGCTTACCTCGTCAGTCAACTGAGGAACAAGTAAGTCTGGCATCTACTGTCTTATTTGTATGTTTTTAAGGCGCCACATGGAGTCACATGTGTTTACATGACTGGTTAGAACGTGAGTTTTGTCAGATTAACAGACATACTGTATTTGTAGAGGAAGAGAAAAATGGACTGACGTGCATTCCAGTGAGTACAGCAGAACGTAAGGTTTCAAAACAAGGTCTGGTTTGAGTTAAAAAGTTGTTCCTCTGTCTCTCCCTCTCACAGCCGTGGGGTTTTGGAAAACTTTGAGATGCAAAGTGCCAGAATTAGTGCTGTTTTTCTGCACGAGAAAAAAGCTACACTAAAAGTTCTGTAAAAAGTTGTTGCCACACAAGTCTGTGTGAATCTGCCTGAATCTTGTTTTAACTCAGATGTGTTAAAACATTTAGAGTTTTTTTTTCTTTTGGGGAAGGAGAAAGGAGAGGCATTGAGGTAAGACGATAAGTATTTTTAAGTAATCTGCTGAGACAAGGTGTCAAGATGTCATGATGTAAATCTGTTGGCCCAGAGTGGTGGAACAGTACATCTTGTTACACACCTATACTGCAGAGTACTACCCTATATTTCAGCCATAGAACCCAAGGAAAAAGGATTTAGGATGGAATACGATAATCAGTTATGATTTAATTTGGGAGCCACCATTTAAGTATCCTCTTCTTTTCTTTTCTCTCTATCTTTAACAATTCTTCTCTCATTTACTCAACCGCTCACTGAGAAAGATAAAGGCTATTAAAGGAAGTCAGCCTCAAAATGATATACTTTCTGTGAAATGCACAATGACTTTAAAATGGAACGAATCGAGCTATAAGCTGGATGGTGTAAATTTTATTGCAAAATCACAATGGGCTGGTCAATTTTGCCTGAGGATGGCATGATTTACTAGACTGGAAGCAGCATGCCAGGCATGCTGAAAATGAATGCCTTGGGGCATCCTAAAATGTAAACTAGGTTGACGTCACTTTCTCACAGTCATACTAATTTCCTATGTCTCAACACTCTCTGATAATTTCTTCGTGGTTAGCTAAGTCAAATTCTTCTAAGTTCAAATGCCGCACATTCCTAATCTGTTCCTTTTCTACTTTTCTTTTCCTCAGGTGTTCTCACAACCAAGATGGCCACCTTTGACAACAGGACCAACATAGCCAATGCCACTGCCTTCTACTGTAAATTTAAAGAAGATTTTAAATATATTCTCCTTCCTGTCAGCTATGCCCTGGTCTTTGTAATTGGCCTGGCACTGAACGCCACAGCGTTGTATGTGATTGTGTTCCGCACTAAGCGCTGGAAGCCCTCCACTATCTACATGTTCAACCTGACGATGTGTGACACACTCTACGTCTTCACTCTGCCCTTCCTCATCTATTACTACGCAGATGAGAACGACTGGCCCTTCAGTGAACCGTTCTGCAAGCTCATACGCTTCCTGTTTTATGCCAACTTATATGGTACAGTTCTGGCATGGTACAGACCCATACAATACAGCAAAATATTATATTGATATATGATATGGTACAGTATGGAAGGATGGTATACCAGAAGACAATACAATATGAAACAATATTGTATAATGTAGAATATGTGATATAAGATATCTAGGATGATATACTGTACAATACAATACAAAATGATATAATACATACAGTAATAGTTTGGTATTGGTATATCATACAATATGATCTAATCAAAGAAGGCATTATGATGCAGTTATGGCACACTGTATTCTACCATACAATATGCTACACAAGCCTACAGTACAGTACGCTACACTAGGCTACAATACAACAATGTGGTCCAAAACAATGCAATGTGACATGATACAATAAAATGCCAAAATTATTTAATACATTAAAGAATGAGAGGATTTCATACAATAAGATATAATACAATAAGAAGAAGTTTGATGCAATATGACACTTTTGTTCAAATTGACTTAAAATATCATCACAATTTTGATAGTTTCATTTCCAGTCATTTAATGTAAAAGAAAATGCAATTATTACAGATATACAATTTGATATACAGTTTATTTCGATACAATATAATGTAATATGACCGGACTTGAGGCAACACAATGAGACACAGGTTTACATGACACAACACAATATGTTAAGATACATAACGATACTATGCAATATACAGTGCTGTATCATACTATACCTAATCTTGAAGACAATATACTAAAACATGCATACTGATATGATTGAAATGATAGCATTTAAGTAAGATTCAGTACAGTATGAAAAAGAGCATATTAAATATTTATCACTCCGGCAGGTTCCATTCTGTTCCTGTGCTGTATCAGTCTGCATCGGTTCATTGGCATCTGCTATCCAGTCCGCTCCCTCTACTGGGTCAGCGCTCATCGGGCCAGGCTGGTATCTGTGGCAGTGTGGGCCTTTGTTATATTAGGCCAGGCACCTATTCTCTACTTCTCAAGAACTAGGTGATTTAAATTTGTGTCAATTGTCTTTCTTTCTGTCTTTTTCCCTTCATTCCTCTCTTACTTAATATCCCTCTTCATTGTACTGAAAGTGTGGACTATTGATTTTTGTAGCACACCAATTTTGCCAAGTAACTTATCTTAGGGTGCCTTAATGGGACACATTTAAATGAACATCCTCTATTTCATCACCCCTATCGCTTTCCCTGTGGTTCAATGCCAAACAAGGCAACAGTCCAATTTAATAATCCTTAACAATTCTAATCTGGTATCTCCTTTGCCAGGGATGTGGACACACGGGTCTGCACTGACACCACCAGCCCAGAGCTTTTTGATGACTTCCTGGTGTACAGCTCAGTCGTGTCAGTTCTCATGTTTGTCCTGCCCTTCATGGTGGTGATGGTGTGCAATGGCCTCATAGTGCGGAAGCTTTTAGAGCCTGGCTGGGGGTCTGAAGGGGGCACTGAGGGTGAGAGGGGGGGCCTGACAGCCCACCGTTCCAAGCAGAGGTCAGTGAAGATGATCATCATTGTACTGGCAGCGTTCATGCTCTGCTTCCTCCCTTTCCACCTCACCAGGAGTCTTTACTACTCTTTTAGATACCTAAGGCAGGTCAATCCAGCACAGGTGAGGGCGAACACTTAAAACAGAAATCTTATAATGACTTTACAAGCTCAGTGTATCACATTTTTATATGTTCATCAGATCAGCTGTCATTTGCTGGAGGCCTCCAGTGTGGCCTACAAGGTGACAAGACCTTTGGCCAGTGCCAACAGCTGTCTGGACCCTATCCTTTACTTCCTGGCTGGGCAGGACGCCCGCAGTAACCTCACCAAGAAGAGCAAGTCACCTTCATCGAAACCAACAAGTGTGAGCCAACAAATGACAACACAACTCTGATCCAATAAAAAGTGCAAAAGGTTGTGGGGACAAGTACTGTACTTATTGCCAGTCCCCTCTGGTAGATGTGACACCACAAACCTGCTTCAAGAGTGCACTTTTCAGTCTTAATTGCCTGCCAGTTAAGACATCCGAGAGTTGAAATCTCTCTATGAAGAAACAAATGTGAAATTAAAAACCAGGGAAACACTTTTAAAATCCTACTTGAAGGCCAAAAGTCTTTTCAAAATGAATTTAAGGACTGAGTTTTACAGTCCTTAAGGTACAGTCGCACTCACAACCTGAACACTCACAAGTAGAAGCGCATGTTTAGATTTGACCAGATGTACAAATCTGATATGGATAATACAGTTATGATGACTTGATCATGAGGTCATATTTGTTGATATGTGTGAAAAGCTATAAAGTATAGACAGAATTAAACTACATAGTGCTCCACAGCTGTGGGTTTTGTTAAAGATTCTACTAGATGGCTGACGGCTGTGGCTTGATGGCAGAGTGGTCATCCACCAAATCGAAGGTTGGCGGTATCTTTGAGCAAGACTGAACCCCAAAATTGCTCCTGAAGCTGTGCCTTTGATCTGTGAGTGTGTAAGTCGCTTTGGATAAAAGTGTCTGCTGAATGACTAAAATGTAAATGTAAAATATAAACACCTGATGTCTGTGTAGGCACAAGTGGCCACATTTCAGACAAAGAGGGCCACTGTCCTAGAGTGTGTGTGTGTCACAAAATGTGAAGGAACTCAAAATTACGTTGTAATAAACATTATAAATTTGGACAAAATGGTTGTGGGGATGCATTTTATTTGTCTCATGTACCATACGGCATACCAGAGAGGTTAGTTGTCACATCCGTCTATTGGTTATGAGTTTGGAAAGTATGAACTGTATTTGTGGGAAGAGTAACATTAATTGCACTGTAGCTGAGCCACTTGGTCATTTCATTGGTATTGGCTACACTTAATCAGTAGTCCTTTTATTTAATGAACACAAGACTGCCACTAGGGGGTTGTACTGCTTAACAAACAAGACAGGCTAAAGTTCACCAGATATTCTCTCACAGACACCTCACGCATTCACAGACAACAGCAAACAAATACTAAAAAACTACATGTCAAAATCAAGAACAGCAAACAAGAGTGCATTTAAAATACACCTTTTCTTTATTTCAAGAGTAAAAACATCATACAGAAAAATGTAATATTATAAATGCAATCTACAAACTTGATGTGACGAATGTTTTTTTTTAATCCTTCCTTCCTACCAGCAACACGTCAGCTTGATAACATAATAATAATCCTAATGATAGTAGGAAATGAAAACATGTAACTGCTGCAACCAAATAATGTCCAGTCCTCCAGACATGTTGTCATATTCCTTGTAACATAATAAGAAAATATGAAAATGAGTAGCTAAAAACCTCTATGATTATAGTACACTCTTTAAAAACCATGAGGATGTAAACTGAAGCCAGCTGAGCTGCATGACTTTGAGGCATCTCAACCACTAATCCTCTGCAGCCACTGGTTGGTTTATTTAATGAAACAATAAAAAGTGGTCTCTTACAGTTATGCAAATTGAATAACTGGAGTCTGGCTATGTGTACTGTATGTGTGTGTGTGTGTGTGTGTATGTGTGTGTAGGACTTTAGGTTTAAAAAGTTCAAGATGAGAATGGAACAGTTTGTTTTGCAAAAGAAAAGGAAAACACTGAAATGTTGCATTTAAATGGTGAATAAATCATATCATGTTGATTTTAACCAGAAATTCAGCTTATTTGCATGATGGCGTGACAGAGTTTTACCAGTTTTTGTTTGATGGATTACAAATGTCACTCACTGGTGCAGTGTCTTTCACCTCATACATACTGTATACTAAAATTATAAAAGCCAGGTACGGTCTGTTTCTCTATACCCACCCATATTTACATATGTACATTCATTTACATGTTCTATTCTACAAAAGTGATATCTACCCATCTACTTTTTCACCCCAGGAACCAAATGGCAATTGCAGCCTCTAATTGCCTTTGGGAAGCAGTGTCATAAAAAAAAGAAATGCTGTGATGCAGCATTGGGACCCACTCTTAAGAATACATTTTGGCCCCTGATCACATACTTGGACCAGGTCTAAGATCTTTAGAGTTACAAATGTTATTAATGCTGACTGCGTGTATGTGTACATTGCTGAATGAATGTTTCTCAAACTCTCAGCGGTTCAAGTGAACTCAGTGAGTGCAATGAGCTTCTTCTGTTAAGACTACGTTCAACATCTTCAAGGTCTAAATCCTCAACTCACCTGCAAAGAGCAGTAAATCACTGAACTTATAAAGAATATTTAAAACATCAAAATGTTATTGACTTATATAACAATTGTTTCCTTATAATACTTACTGTAGTGCTAATGTAGTCTTTAATCAAGTGTCCCATGACCCCAAATCATTTGGGGTTTGTTTCAGCCAAGCCAGATTCGCTCAGTCTGTTGGTAATGAAAACCTCCTTAGATCATATCGCACTTGATTGCAGACAACTTGGCTAGATGTTTTTCACTTTTTGTCTCAGTCTCACTGCTGTTTGGGTTTTGTCAGTAATGTATTCCACAGTGTTTTTTCTTCTTCACTGTACACAGGTAATGTAGATGTGTCTGTCTACATGTACTGTATGTGTCCACCTATGTGTGTTTTGCCCCTGTGTCTATTTAGTTTTTTCCAAACTTCTTTTCTTTGTTTTCTCCCTCTCATCCTTTATTCTAGTGTCAGGTGTTGACATTTGTTTAACACAAAGTACTCTCCACTCTGCCTGTTGTGTGTATCCAACAAAAAACTTTCTCTTTGGATTGGGACAGTGAAGCAGCTATGACTTGAGTTGTACTTCTATGATGATAGATCTGATACATCAGTGAAGTACAATTTCTTTAAATCTAATACTAAATACAATTTTATTCCTCGTATTGCGTGAATAGAAACAACTTCTTCCAGCAGGAGGTGGTTCTTGTGGTTTCTTGTTGTCAGTCGTCTTGAAACACGCTCCATGCCAACTGTCAAGTCGTCAGCGAATGATGAGGTCATTTTCAGCGAGGTAGCGTTATCGTACACTGTCTCTCTGTCTCTTCACCTGAAAGGGAGAGTCTAAATGTCAAGGAAGCAGCAGGATGAGGACATGAAGGACAGATTGAAAGAAGGAGCGAAACAGTTGATAACCCTTGAGCCTTTTCAAAGCACACTTATCTCATTATTCCTCATTCGGGCTGATTTTGAGGCAAAAATAATTTTCTACTTAAGGGACATGATGAATCCAATGGATGGTTTTGAGAATGGGCAGGGCCAAATGATTGCTGTAATGATGCTGCTTCAGAGGGTGTTGGCTCATGTGTATGAGAAGATAATAGGAAACAGAGGAAACTCATTTCCCAAATCTTTTTAGAGACAAACTGATCATACTGTAATTTCCTTTTCCAGTGAAACAGACTACTTGAATCAGTGTTCGCCAGAAGAATGTGAGCTGACATGCTAAAGACCTCGAACAACTTCACTGCACTTGTTTGGAAGAAATAGAAAGAAATGGGGAAGGAGAGAGGTGATTACAGCAAGTAGTTACGGGGTAGAAGCGAGAAGAGAGCAGAGAGGAGGTAAAGTGTGTGAGTGTGTGTTTCAGGTTGTACCTCCTGATGCCAGATGATGAAGAGGAGCAGAAGGGTTTCCCTCCGAACAGGGAGTTCCGTTGTTCCTGGGATGATGTCTTGGTTTGAACGGAGAAGGGCTTGTGCTCTGGGATCTGAGCAACTTGAAATCTGTCAGTCGAACAAGAGATATGATCACGGTTACAACCAGATAACATGGCAATCATGGTATTATGACTTCGACAGTCATGTGCTGACAGAAGTGTAAAGCGGTTTGAGAGTGTGTGTGTGTGTCTGTGTGTGTGTGTGTGAGAGAGAGGCTTAATTAGTCTTTCTGCTGTGTTTAATAATCTTTTCTGCTACTTTTAAAAATCAAGTAATTCTACTGTAAATCTGAACTTGTTACATTAAAAACCCTGTACAGTTTACAGATGGTTCTAGCCTTTCTATAACTTTACTAGACTGTGGTAAAAGGACTGTGACTGTGTCAGCAGTGGAAGAAGCATTCCGATCCTTAAGTGAAGTAAGTAGATTAATTAAATGTAGCAGTACTACAGTGTAAAAATACACCATTACAAGAAAAAGTTGTGCATTTGAAAGTAAAAGTATAGAAGTGCTATTAGAATATATAACATAAACAGTCAAAGTACTCATTATGCAACAGTATGGCTCATGACTTTGATTATTATATATTATATTATTGGATTATTATAACTGATATTAAACAGATATAACTGACTGAACTTGGTAGAGGAGGGGCTAATTTTAAACAATTCTTATGTTGCTAGGTACTTTAATCTACAACAATGCATCATATTATATAAAATGATCACATTATAAAATCTTAATCTGCAAAGTAACTAATACCTATAGCGCTCAAGTAAACGTAGTAGTACAATATTTTCCTCTGAAATGTGGTGGAGTAGAAGTAAAAAGTAGAATTAAATTGTGAAAAAGTAACAATATTATTTCCATTGCATGTCCTCATGTGTGTTTTCAGTTGTGTGATGGGTATGAAACAATATGGCTGTGTCTCACCTCCCCACAGACAACACCGTCAGCTCTCCCTCACTCTTCTCCTTCACTTCACTCCCTTCCACTTTTTCCTGTACAGTATTTGGCACAGCAGCTTGTGTGTGGTGGGTGTCGACAAACACTCCCCCCAGCAGGGGTCTCTTCTGCTGGCTGGTGGATGTGTCCAGGGTGGGCAGGATGAGGGCCTGGGGGTGCTTCAGGGGATCTTTGAGGGAATCCAGGGGAGGTATGAGGACAGGGGGCCATTTTCTCTGGGCACAGCGGGTGCAGCGGTAGCCGTGTTTAGGGGCCAGGCCGGAGAGGCCGGAGATGGTGTGGAGGTGGGACTGATGGGGGCACAGCCTGGGGAGGGAGCGGAACGGGGACAGGGGAGACAGCATTGGGAACCTGGAAGAAAGAGCGAGGAGGGCGTGAACAACTGATCAGTTACATTTAAAAACATTTGAAGCATTTTTACATTCAATATAGTTTCTCTAGAAATTCAAATATTGAAAAACTTCAACTTAAAAGATGGTTGCCACATCAATAAAACTAAATAAATGAGTGTTACTGGTAACTTAGTGAAATTTAAACCTTGAACTGGCAACAATTTTTCTCATGTCCATTCAGTCTCTGTATAATATCAGTATAATGTCAGTATAGTAGCATATCATCTAGTCTCCTCATGGTTTCTGAACACGCACATATGCCCAGAAACACGCAGCCTTTTCCTCATCTAGGTCCTATATAAGGACATACATGTACGACAGTTTGTTACTAACATCACTTAAATTCCAGTCTTGTCAGTCCAGACCATTAAGCAGATAGTCAAAAGTGTGGCTGCAATACTGTCTCCTGTGCTTCCCTAATAGATAGACACAGGATGACATTTAGCCTAAGCCTAAGAAAAGCTCCAAATATGTCCAAACATTTCCTTTACCTCTGCCTTTGTTCAGTGTGAATGGTAAAGACATTGAAAAATGACATCTAAAGTTTTATCTCTTTTATTGTCACGCTCTGTGCACGTTCGCCCAGGCCTCTTTTGTTTTTTGTCTTTCCACTGTTCTTTTGTGGAGAGAAAGGCAGCGCAAAAGAGATGAATGCAGCTACGTGGCTCTGTGTTATACTGGTTAGCGGGTGACCTGTAGTAACGCCAGAACCTCCCACCACACACACAGGATCTGAAAGCTTTCCAGATTGCTGTGTGTATATACTGTGTGTGTGTGTGTGTGTGTGTGTGTGTCAGAATGTTCTCGAATCTAAAGCTCACATGTTACAGCAGCCCATTGAGCAGCAGCACACTGCCCTGACACCTCTCACTAGCGTAGATACCGGAGTGCATTGGATCCAATTACCATCATATAAGACGGTGAGAGAAGGTGAACGTAAGTGATTCCGTGGGAGAAGCTGGGTCTCCCACAGAGTTTGGAGTATAAAGATGACAAATGATTCTTCTGTCTTCTGCTGCCAGTGCTGATAAGCATAGAGTGCTAAGGAAAGGTCAAAACACAGTGATGTAGACTGTGGTATAAAGAAGCTTGTTGCTGGACTTGTTAGATTCAATTCTGACTACTTGAGCAATTTTAAAGGCCGCAGCTTACAACCAGTTCCAACCACAACTGCATTTGGTCATGTAAATCGTGTGACTTCAAGCTATGTGACAGCCAATGAGCTTGGTGACATACATGGTGTTTAAGCCTCATGACTCAAGAGAGGGCTTCAACTGCGTGAGACATTCACTTCAGACATGCGGGAGTGAGTCACTGCCAAGCGTCAGCCCACTCCAGAGCTCCACTGAGGAAATGTAGCCTACATGATCTGATATTAACATTTTGCTTTCCTTTTCTGTTTGTTGAGAAAGAACAAAAACAATAAATTGCAGGTGGCCCTATATTAAAATGTGTTAGAGTTGAACACAACCTCCACTGGCACAATATGGAATTATAATCCTGTAAAACACAGTTTATATATTTTATTGTCAGGTTTACAGTAGGTGTGTATCATCAGTGCAAGGTAAAAAAATAAACCACCTATGCTACAAAGTTTTCAAAATAAGCAATCTAAGTTGTCATTTGCATTTCGTCATGAATTGTCAAAACACAATAATGACTGATTGCTATTTCAAGTTATGTTTTTCATTCAATGACAATAAAATACAGTTTCTAATTTCAATCACAACAGGATATAAAATACATAATTGCGGAGAATGAAATCAATTCATTATGGCTGTTCCATTATCCTTAATCCTTTACAGGGGTTTTTTTTTCATGAAGAAAAACATGAAGGCTGTACAATTTAAAGGCAAAAAAAGCTTTGCATGTGAAATTGATGACGCGCCCACCATCTCTGATGAGAGCTGGAGATGTTATTGATTAAACCACACTGCATACACTACTGCTTGCAAAGTATGTTCTATTAAAGACATAGAAATAAAACCTGTTTGCAATGGAAAATATGACCTGTTAGGACGTTTTATATAAAGTTGCTCTGCTGGGAGCTTGAGGCATAATACTTTCTATTAGATTCACATTAAAACTATGTGCAATTTTAAAGGTGGTTTTTAATGTAGGTTTATTTATTTCTTTATTCTGTGTGCAACAACCAAATCCATCATTGTAATGTTTACAGGAAGCAAAGTAACATATCGAATGTTAGTAGACCATATCTGTCCAAAGAGCTTTCTGCTTTCATCTCAGAAGAGCAACTTTCTGTAACTTTTGGGAAGGGCTTCTCGCCCTCTCACACACACACACACAAGCGCATAGCTTTGTTTTTATTAGAGCCTCCCTCCAAATGTTCTAAACTTCCCTTGCCTCTGTGTTGATCTTGACATTGAGGAGCATGAGTGAGCAAAATTATGTGTAGATGTGTGTGTGTGTGTGTGTGTGTGGTCCCATACTTGATTGACGAGCCTTTGCTCATGGCCATCTGTTTGCTCTCGTACTCTAGCAGCAGTTCCTCTAGTGCAGCAGCATTTTCTGAAACACACACACATATACACATAAACCTTCAGATGAGTCTCAATCAATGATGTCGACTATAGTGAGAAGTAATTATGCTCTTTTTTTGTTCCAGTCAATACTGTAAATCAGAATAATCAAACTTGTGGTTTTAGACCATATTAGACGTTTATGAATAGTGTAATAGTTGTGCTTATTGGTGATTGATTGAAAAAGTTAGCTTCCCTGGGAAAGGTTCCAGATACACTGAGATCATTATAGGCTTCACAGCGTGTTCATGTTTCTTATAGGTGATGTAAAAAACTTACAGTAATACCCGGAAAATGGGCATTTGTGATATGTAAACCGAGATTGGAAACATTTATCACTGCTGTGGACAGACTAAATGTGCTGTTGGCAATGTTAAAACTCTCAGGTGCTGATTATTATATCTCCAGTCCAAGAACTTAGCTTACCTGCTATCTGTGAACTAAGTGATTGTCATGATTTGGCATGATAAAACAGCAACAGAGTGTCTCCATTGTTGAAGGGAGAATGTAGAGAAATGTGCTTGTGAAGTGGTAACTTTTTATTCTAAAGGGAAGACTTGAAAAACAGCCCATTTGTCTTTTTGCTGTGTTTGCAGTGGAGATTTCAAACTTACAAGCGTTCAATTTCCCTCTATGTTCTCATTTCTAACATTTAGCATCTAGGATGGAGATGAGGAGCGGACAGTCTGAGCAGCGGAGACGTGTCTGTGACGTACTGTGATGACAGTCTGTTCCCCTCTAAAGCCGCAACAGATGAAGTGGCTCTGACCACCAGCTCGTAAGTGAAGTCACTGCTGCTCAACACCTACCTTTCTTCTCAGTGATGAGGCGAACCAGAACACTGATGGTGTCTTCATTCAGGTCATCAGATATGTAGGGACAACTGCTACCTAAAGCAAGCAAAAAAGACAGCGACAGAGAAAATTACCCTTTATCAACAGACATATATTTTCTAATACTGTATATTGCATTTTAGGTTTTAGATCCTAGATTCTAGATCTAGTATCCTGACGTTATGTAATTTCATACACACATATAACACAAATACAAAAACAATGAAAAATACTTGCAACACATTGTAGAGTATATCAGTTGTTACCACCTTTTGTGTAATGTAAAGAGGATTTGGTATTTTCCATATTAGATGGTTAAATGTTTGAACACCGATATCACATGATGACAGCTGCCATTTCCATGATAAGTGAGATGATGCTGATGAAAACCATGAGATGCAGTTGAAATCCCCCCCCAAAAAAACTAGTAAGTGGACCTTGGGTTAAGATTGTTTTGTCAAACTATATCTGAATGGTAGAAAATGTTATTTAAATATTTAAAATGTTATATTTTGTAATATATTCTTGAAGAAATATTATTATATTGACATGCATTTCAGAACCCATATATTCAAATATAAACTTCAATATATTTTTGCATATTTCAGTGTACAGTATGTTCATCCTCTTAGGGTTATATTTTATATATAAAGATACATCAACACATGGTCACACTGTCCACTCTGTCTCTATCTGTCAGATAGAGACAGAGTGAGTGCAGTTCACACAGTGCATGGCAGTGCTGGGATATTGTGCCCCTCTGCACGATGGGACTGATAAGGATGGATGACTGAACAGCAAAGAATAGATATGCCTCCATGGCAACCCCCCCGACCATCCCATAATAGCACAGCACAGTGAGGCAGCTGAGAGGAGAGTGAGGAGGGCGTGGGGGGTCCAGAATAGCTCACTCAGCGATCACGCTCCATTCAGCACTGTTAAAGCACACAGGGCTCTGCGTGTGTGTGTGTGTGTGTGTGTGTGTGTGTGTGTGTGGTTTGATGTACCAGACCCCAATGCCAGGTGACTTTGTGTATCTGTGTGTTAGAGAGTAAAATGTGACTGTATAGATGCATTTGTGTCTTTGTGTGTTTCTGTCTGTTTTCTTGCATAGGCAGGGTCAGGCTGTTCTAAGGCCACAACAATAGCTCTGTCTCCACAGTGGCTGTTGCTATGCGAGAATAACAGCATCCATTTCACAGTGTGGCACTCATTCACTTCTATTTATTGCTTCAACAAAGTCAGAGCCATGTGTTCAATGTTTCAGTGTCAGCCACATTAAGGCACCAGTCAGTCACCTTGTTTTCAGACGAGTTTCAGTTTGACGTTTGGGCTTCAGAATTGAAAAAACTCAGTTGATGTTGACCTCCAAGTTTAAAAGCAGCAGTCCTGTGGAGCTAACATGGCTGACACTAAAATCTAAACTCTACCTTTCACTCTGCCCTTGTGTCTGAGCAGGCTGAGTTTTATGCTGCGTAAAACAGCAAAGTTGCAGATTTCACTCCAGCTCACGACATTTCTTGTGTTATTGACCCTGCATTTGCCCTTTCTGTTTCTCTCCTTCAGCTTTCCTGTCTCTACGCTATCCGATAAGACAAACTCTACTGTGTGCACTACTATATAGCCAGAGTTGCCTCAGCACACTCTGATTTTAGCCATGCCAAGTTAAGCTTGGCCTTGCTGTAATTCGTCCCCGTGGGTGTTCCAACTGAATGGAGATGATGAGAAAAGTGCTGGAGTAAGACGTTTACGTCTAACCTTAGCCCAGTCAGGACTACAGTGAACAGACAGACAGCATACTGCAACAAGGAAAATTACATAACAACAAGAGAGAGAAAGAGGGGGAGAGATAAAGTTTTCTCCCGCAGCATCCAGTGCCTCCTACTGCCCTCTGATCATTCTTTTATTCTTAATTTTCCACCTGCAGTCTTTTACTTCCTTACATTACCCACTTTCTGCCATCTTTACTAACTTCATTTGGCACCCTTTTTATGCTCCCCTCTTTTTTCCTTTATCTGTCTCACTCACACATGCAGACTTATAGCTTATCAATGCACCACTGCATCACCATCAAGCTGTGCAGGAGGAGGGAAAGAGGGGAGCTGAAAGTGAAGGAGGCGATAAGGTGTCCAAGGGTTAACCTTGACATCACTGACAACTTTATCATTGTCAAACTCACATTGAGACGTTCAACATTTCATGTCAAGTTAAGGGGTTTCATATAGGGAACACATATAGGCAACTTACTGTAAATAGCATGGCATTTCTACCATAGAAGACCCTGACAAGCTCGATAAATTAACAAAGCAGACCAGTAAAATGGAAAGAAGATATAACCCAGAGAGGAACAAGGAGAGGATATGGAGAAGGAGAGGAAAGAGCGCAAAGAAAGAGGAGACATAAACCATGAGGTGCGGACCCGATTGAATTATTGATCTGGCTGGGAAAGGAGAGATGGATAGACAGTGTCATGTTCAGACGAGACGGGGGGCGGGGGGTGTTAGGGAGCCAAAAAATGAGGGGAGCTGCAGGGGGATGAGGGTTCAGGGAGTTTCCCTTTGGGTGCAGAGACGTCTCAAGTTTCACAACAAAGTGTTCGGAGAGGAAGAGACCAAGGCAATGCCGAAAAAACAAAAGCCAGAGATCATCGACAGAAAGACTGCTTCTATGACACCATCTGTGCTCTGCATCTTCACACAGGCTTTGTTTCAAATACATAGGCAGAGATTTGATGTTTGAGGAGTTTTGTAACATTTTGCAACACATTTCATTTTTAGGCTAGACTTTCTGCTAATGAAACTGAGGTAACAATGATACTTGTGTCTTTTACCAGATCTGCTGGCCCTGGATCACCCTGGCCTCTGCTAAATCCTCTACACAGGCTTAGCTACACGTGCTCTTAAAGACTTATTGACACAATAGAAACGCTCTCATCTTTGGCTTGTGCACCAAGAAGCGTAAATGGCATTGGTGGTTGCAATTTCTGTGGTTGCAATTTCTGTTACGTACAGATGCTAAAGAAATCTAGGAACTGGGAGAAAAAGAGTAATGTACTCCCTGTAATCAACAGCAATGAGCTAGCAAACTACTGTGGAGGTCCTCAATTAGCTCATTGTATCAAAAAAACCTTTAAGTGTGAGTGTATGTGTAACTGTATGAATAGGCAGTGTAACGAAAAAGCAGGTTCAGCCAAACAATCATATATCAAACATCTAGTGTTGGCCGTAGCGGCGCTACACGTAGTGGCGTTAATAGTTTAACTATTAGTATTAGTAGTAGTAGCTTAGCTCTTTAATGATCAAGTAGTGCAGTAGTGTCCACAGCTAAGGTTACATTTACCAAAGCATTTCGAGTAAACTTAGCATAGCTTTCTGCTGCGGTCTGAAATAAACCTGCTAAGGATCAGTAAGTGACGCTACCGTCATACATTGCCGACAGTGAATAAAATTAAGCGTGGTTGGTTTTGGAGCAGAGAGCACAGATTATTGACAGTTCTGATTACTGAGATAGCACTGATTTGGAATGAAGTGGGTTCAATGTAAAAAATAAAAATAGCTCCTATGTAGTAAAGCTACTTTTGCCATGTTACCGTAGTTTAGCTTGCCACATTTCAAGTTATCGAAAGCAGAGGGTGTTGTGCAAACGTAAACAACTTCTTGACATGTGACGTGCTAACAGAAAGTCAGATCTGTCAGGCATGGAAAAAGAGTAACATTAGCAAAATAATAATAAGTATATATATATAAAAATAATACTTGAAGGTAAATTAATCATTTAATTTTATGAGCTCTTTGTGTACTAATACGTTATCATTTGTTATAAACGTTAACTTGTTTGTTTGAAACTTCAATTTAAATTGTGAGGCTAGCTGTTTCCCCTGTGTCTTTGTGCTAAACTAAGCTAACCACCTACTGGCTGTAGCTGCATATCTTAATGAACAGATATGAAAGTGGTATCAATCTTCTAACTCTCGACAGGAATGCAAATAAGCGTATTTCCCAATAGTTCCCAAACTCTTTATTTTAAACTATGTACACTTTTTGTATGGGGCAACCAAGTGAGCACAATAGCAAGTTTGCAATGTTTGCTATATTGAATGAACTCTACCTGACTTACATTTTGAGTTTGTGTTTGGGTAAATTAGTCCAAATGCCTCATAGGAGACATATACTTTATCAAAACAGCATGTGTTTTATGTGGAAATGTACCAGGAAGTCCAGTGTGGATCCTCTCCCACGGTTTAAAAAGGCTGCACAATGCAATTCACAATACAAAAGATGACATATCCCATGTGACTTGAGGGTTTTACCTGCTTAACAAGCCTGAGAATCACACAGATACAGTACATCAAGTATAATAGACCAATAACAGAAACATGGGTGCACCTCTCACATTGTGTGCACGGCAATGTAAGTCTATACAGAAAGTATAGATGTTGTTTGCTTCACCACCAAGATCAAACCAGGTGTTATGACTGCCACAGGTGAGTTGTCACTTTACAAGAACAGATCTAGACTCAAAGAAAACCAAATGATTTTCATTTGGGTCAGTGGGTGAAGTAACACAGGTCTATGAAGAGTCCTCGAGGACAATAAAGGGATAAAGAGCACTCGTGTTACTCAGACTGCACAATCCACAGACATTGGGTGTGGTAACTCAACACTTGTTTTATTGTTTGATCCCTGTGTGTCTTTGTCTCTCGACTTTTCTCTCTCTAAACTCTCTTTAAACTCTCTAAACGTTTTCCATTTATTGATATGGTTAATATCACCCCCATCATTCTCTTTCTTCTTCTGCCCTCCCCTGTCTCTCTTCATACTTCTTTCTGCGTTTACCCAGGTCAGTTTCTCTCTGTTAGTAGTGGAGTGAGTTGATGTGAATGCTTTTCTTCCACTTTTCACAAGAATAATAGCGCGTGCCTAGGAAAACACAGCATGCATGACATGTAATGACCCCTGCAAGGTCAAAGGTGAAAGAGATTTTTTTTCAAAGCCTCCCATGTAGGCTTGCGTGCAGTCAAATCATAGAGATACATGGACTGTGGCTGCACACAAAGACACTGCCCTTTGGGCTTGGCTTTGCTTTGACTTGACTTCTAACAACACTTAACCACATCTTGTGCATGCGTGTGTGCTAATTTGGCATTTTTATGGATGAATGTGACAACAACCTGAACATAAATGCTAGTTTCAGTTTGAATCTTTTGCCCTTTTTTTTTATAACTTTTCTTCTCCTTTCATTTCCTGTCTTCACTGTCTCAATCTAAAACCTTTTGCCTTTTTTGCAATTTCTGTCATTTCGTCACTCTCACCTTCTTTCTGTGGTGTGGCAGTTTCTTCATCTCCTCCCTCCTTGTCAGCAGAGCAGCGGTATCCCTTCTTTTTCAGGATGTTGCAGATGAGGATACCCAGCAGGCCCATCACACAGAAGATGGGCACTAAAGCGAACACAGCGTACTCGGCTGTTTTCTCCTCAGCGCTGCGTACCACCGTGCCATTGACCAGACCTCCTGCACCACTGGATGGACCTTTACCCACTGTACGGACCGTTCTGACATGCACAGATGCTGAGAGAAAGGAGAAGAGAGCAGAAGGTAAGAGCAAAAACACTGTCTTATCTGCATAATTGGATGATGGACGAGCAGTATGTGAAATTAAACACATATTCAGACACATGCTGTAAGAGTATGCTTACTTCTCACACAGGGACTTTGGGTGTAAACGTCCCCTGTGGCAGTGGAGTGAAACCTACAAATGGAAAAAGAAAGAAGAGAAAAGAGCATAATTAGAGAGATGGATGGAGGGAAAAAAAAGTAAGGGACTATTTTACAATTAAAGAATGAATCAGCGGTTTTAGCCTGTGGCATATTTTGCTCGGTGCTTGATGTTGCCTGCCCATTGTGGTGAATGACATAGTGTGTGTGTGTGTGTGTGTTTGTGTGTGCGGGTGTTTTCTTGTTTTCTCGACACAGAGAAAATGAGAGGACTTAATTTAGAACAAATAAAAGTTTATGAGGTACATGTTTGAGCAAAGCACTTTTAATGCCAAGCCTATAGTTTCATTGAACTGTGGGTGGATTAACAAGCAGACAGGTAGGCCGACGGCAGACAGAGACAAACATACAAACTGAGAGACAGGCAGACAGCCCTTACCCAGGCAGACAGTCCCCACAGACGGCATCAGAGGTCGCAGTGCCAGGGGTTGCAACCTTACGGCCAAGGATTTTGCAGGAGGCGTGTGGATGGCAAAGTTCAGAGTCGAATGCATTTGAAAAGCTTCCAGTGGGGCACAATCGGCATTGCACTTCCTCTGTTGGACTTTGGATCTGCCCACAAGCCTGGTAAGACAGAAAACACTTCTAATTTTAAAAAAGAAGCTTCAAAGAGGCTGCGAAAGCACAAAAGGTTAGAGTATAAAACTTGTGATAACTTGTAATGGCACAACAGGTAGCTTTTAATTTAAGTCCTGTCTTTGTTTAATGGAATTAAAACAATGGTGTCTTCTTTATAGACTGTTAAACAAAGATAAATACAAAAATCTATGTAATATTTTTGTTGTATCAGTAACAGCATGTGATCTACAACAACTTCATGATTACAACCTGCAATAAAACAGAAACATGATGCACCTTGACAGAAATCCCCCTTTTGGTTATAAAGCAATGTCATACATATTTGCTATCATTAAACACTGATTTATGGTAGCAAATAACATGATTTATGTTGACTGTGGTGACCCTAAACATAAATTATAAGGTTAAAGAGGAGTTGCATTCAATGTGCCATAAGAAATTAATCTCTAACTCTCCAGCTAGGGGCCTTATATGTAATAAGGGGGTGGGAATAAACATTGTGTCCACAGTGAATCAGTAAAAATGTGCATGTATAGCAATTAATTTGGTTACTGCAAATAAAAACTCTTTATCCCGAGGTCTGGTGGTTTGTACAGTAATTTGATGAGATTCTGAGAGGAGCCAACATTTGGCTGTAGCTCAATGTCACAAGCCATTTTCACTCTCTGTCCTATCCATTTACTATAAGCTCTACATTACACAGAATAAGGAGAAATGCAGCCTTCTGAAACAAGTCCATTTAAAACAGGTAGAGAGGGGAGGATGATAGTGTCAAAAGGGGACAAAACATGTATTAGAACGAACACAAATCACTTGATATCAACAGATACTGTAATAGCAGAGATATAACGTAACAAAAAAAGTTGTTATTAATAATTTTATTTCAATTCATAGTCTCACCTTGGAAGGCTCCAGGCCAGGAGGGCATTGCAGACACACACACCCTTCCCCCCACCGACACTGCACTGCTGCAGTCCCGCCATAACCAAACACCTGGAAGACACACATACACACATGCACAAGCGGATGAGTCAGTGGAGGTTTGCAGTAAAAGTGAGTGAACACACTTACTAAATCATGATGTACGTGCCACCCGGTCTTCAAGGAGTCAAATTGAATGTCAGATGCAAAGAACAACACATCTACACCCTTAAAAGTTCACACATCCTAAATTTTTACACAAAAAGAAACACACATTTGCACATATTTACCGTGAGAAGGACAAGAGCTGAGCTGCAAAGGTGGTTCCTCATCTTCTTCAATGTATTCTTCTATGTACATATGATCTAAAGGAGTGAGGGGACAGAAAGAGGCCAAAAAAAGGGTTAGTCACAATTTAAAACATGGTCAGGTTCACATAGCCAATTACTGTATAAATGGTTTTTAAATGCATAATAAAAATCAACCTTGTCACCTCAGCCTACTTTTTCTAGTCAGATATGGATGACATATAACAACATGACATATCACAACATAATTGATAATTGATTCATTCTGTCACACACACACACACACACAGAGTACATGAGCATGCACACTCACACAACCACACACGCTCACATGGCAAAAAACACCTGAGTCATTTTTGTGACATCCAGAGCGCAGTGACCCGAGTGACAGGGAGGTAAGGAGCAGTTTTAAATGCCGTAAATAACATTTAACATGAATCAGGTTCTTTTTATGGACAAGAGTGAATGAACCAGGGCTTTTCTGCGGCTATTTTGGGGCCTTAGGTGCTCACATACGCATTTAAAGCACTTATTCATGCTGCAACATATTCATTTGCCAACACATGCTGACTTTCTCAACACTTGACATTAGCCGCCCCTGGGATGAGTATTTCCTTGACATTTAGTTGAGTCAGAAAAGTATTTTGTGGATTCATGTTATCAAAAGATTAAGATGATTGTACTGCTTTATTTTGCAGGGAAAAAAATTAATAAATAAATAAATAAATAAAAGAACAAATAAATGAAAGGAAAAGCTCAACTAGAATAATCTTTGAGTCTGCACTGATGGGTCAAGCGTTTGAACCTGTGTGCCACAAGCTACTATATTGCGTTACAGCAACAAATTGTTTTCATCTCTAAAGTTAGCTATTCACAGTCGGAACATATTTGGCAACAGCTTATTTAAAACAGTATTACCCCCTACAGTGCACGGACACATACACATTCATATGCACACAGAAAAAGTGAGGCATGTATTACTGCACTTTACTGATGCTTCTATATAACTTCATGGATGAAGATGAAATTCAACCTGAGGTCACTTATCAATGAGAAATTCTCGAGTCCATTAATAGCATCCTGACACTTACACAGGCTCACCTTCAGGTTTGAGTTTTCACTGCTCAACGTAACATGCCAACATGATTTTGGCATGTTACGTTTTTTATTCTCTAGACATCCAGATTGGCTTGACTCACTCCATTGAACATGCGATAACAGCTCTAGACTGTGACACATAATTTGCACCCAACAATAAATGCATTACCAAGACTGACTATCCAGAATCCTATAAAAATTTCATGTTATAACACTTTGTCAATCTACTATAATGATGAAGTAGCGTGCATTTTTATTTCTGCAGTCACTACTTCCATTGCATACCTTACAAAGCCCTGTTAATTAAGCAACTGACAAAATAAAACAATAGTTTGTTGCATGAAAGTGTTCCCATTTGTCACCACAATTACAGGACCGTGAATTCACACAAGACTAATATTATCAGTCTGTCAGCATACAGCGGGTTATTTATGGTGGACTTTCGAAATTATAGACAGATCCATGCTGTTATCACACAATCCTTGTGAATATGACAGTATCAGAGAGTCATGTAATGACTGACAGCAGCAAATGCCAAAGATTGACAACACAATATTAAGAATGTTTTTTCTCTTTTCTCTATACTTTTGTCCCAGGAAGAGATAATATAACTGACAGACTGGCTCAAAACAGGCTTGTAAAACTGCCACTGAGTGAAGCAAAAACATGAGAGGCATGTAAACATCAAACAAAAGTGAAAGACCAGAATGACAGAAGACGGATGACAAGAAGAAGGACGGAAGAAAACATGAGAGACAGAGGGAATGCAATGGAGTATTCAGTCCAAAAGTAGAAATCAGAGGAGCAGAAAGAGAAGAGCAAGAGACAAGGGGAAAAGGTGGAGGAAGACATTATGGCTAGGGTAGTGAAAGAAAGAGAGGATACAAGACAGAACAAGATAATGGGAGAGAGAGGAGAAAGACAAAGCAGCATATTTACCCCAGACTTCCAGCTGACTGACAGAGTTGCCGTGGCAACTCAGCGAGGATGCTGTGTACACTGCGAGTCAGGACCGAACTCAAATATGGTCTAACGTTTTACAGCTGTCTAAAATGACCCCCTTTTTTGTAACGAAAGTTGCATTTGGTGCAACTTGGACAAGTAACTCGAACTATCGTGGAACCAGAAAATTAAGATTATAAAAATCTGAAATTCTATAAAGATCTAAATGTGAGTTAAGACTAAAATGCAACTCCAGAAGTCAGAGAAGTGACACAAAACTCAGACAAGTCTGTGAAGCAGAATGGAGAATTCATTGTACCTGCCTGTGTCTTATACTATCACTCTGACCACAGACACACCCCTGATGTCCTTAAGACATGCCCCTTCGTGTGTGTGTTTGTGTCTGTGTGTGTGTGTGTGGGTGTGCATGAGGGTGAGGCCACTTTAATGCACCTCTTCACCTTTGACCATGCAGCAACACATAATGTTTTAAATATTAGTTAGCAAGCAAATCAACACTTCTCCACTCAAACCCATTCATTCTCTTTCTATGTGTGGCCAGCAAACACACACACACACACACAACACATACACTTATACAGCATATGTACCGTAAATGTGTGGTGATCGTATGTCTTAACATGGTCTTTTACACGTTATCTTTTATTCATTTATACTTGTTCATGCAGGTGACACACACACCCTACACACATATGTACACGCACATCTGGAATGCCATAACATCCAGCCAACACCAAGCTGTGCCTTATACAAACAAGAAAATAAAAAATGTAACGAGTTTATGATTTTGGTCCGGCGAAGCCCTCATGCCAATGACAGGCTGCTGAAGCATAATTTCAGGGAGGAAGAGAAAGATAAAGCGAGGACAGAAAAACCACTAGTTTGAAAAAATAACACAGGGCTGAAGGGCCGATAGAGCTGTAAAGGAAGAGAAGTGGGAGGGAGGGAGGGATGGAAAGAGGAGAAAGTGGCAGGGAGTGATACTGCTAAAACTTCAGCCTGATAGCATGATATATATAGAAGCATTTGTTAAAATGCCATACAGACCAGAGCAAGAGGCTAATTACAAGTCACACACGTGCACATGCATATACACTTATACACACATACAAACATACACCCTCACACACACACAACACACGACACGAGCACACACAGCTTAAAAAAAACAATCAATAAAACGACAATGATAGAGAGAGCAAAACAAAAATGGGACCTACAATTAAGTACCTCTTTTTTTGGAAAGTGTCAAGTAACAAATTGGACCGGGTTAGAGGGGTTGAGGAATGTTGGTTTTTACACAGAGAACCTCACTTGACCTCCAGAAATGCAGTCACTGAAACGACTGTACTTCAACTCCAGCTGAGCGACGTGATACTGATTTATCATGTGATGAATGCATATAATCATCAGTATACAGCAGCACAATGTTTTTGCAAAGGTTGTTGGGTGGTGTGAGTTAAAAAAAAAAGACCCCTGATGGAGAGATTTGAAGGACAAGACATTTCTTGATGAAAAGTTGAGGGGATGTAAATTAATTGGTAAACCATTTCCATGTCAGTTCAGACTGTCTTCACATTTAACCAGTTTGAAAAGGCTTTCGAGTATGGGGCACAAAACATCTGCTAAAAGTTATTTTTTGAATTATGTACCATTCAATTGTTCCTAAGTCTCTCTCAGAAACAGGTCTTTAAGATTGTCAACTATTTCACCTGCTGGCTATCCGCAGGCAGTCAGTGTATGCAGCAGCAACACATGCAGTGAAATACATAATGCATGTGAAAGCTTGTCCAAAAGGGATGTTCAAAATGTGCCAGCTCCTTGACCACTGCCCTCTGAAGTCAGCCATTCACAGCCAGGCCATCCAAGCCAGCACTGTCTGCGTGTGATGCATTTGCATTTAAATCCAATTTGTCTGAGGTTTCCCCCACAAACCCACTACAAAAGTGACCGCCACACGTGGAGCTTCCACTGGACCTACGGGGCACATGACCGCCCCTGTGCCTGTGCGTGGCCTTATCCGCCTTCAAAACTCCTTCTCTGCCTTCAGTCTGTCCATGACAAAGTTCTACTCAGACCTACAGCAATAGCATCTCTTAGTTTTCCTTTATCATCACATTTTTTTTTAAACGTCTGCTTCAAAATTGGTGTTAAAGTTGACTATTAGAAAGGCTTTTCTCTAACCTGATAGCAAAATCACAAAACTAAACCCAAATCAGTCATCTCATACTTTTCTTCCACATGCTCGATCTATCCTGGCTAGACTTGGCATCATCAGCTATTGAGCTGTCAATCCTGTAATTCCATTTTATTCCTTTCCTTTTTCATAACCCGGCCTGCTTCACGCCTGTGTCGGCCATGTGCTTTGGTTTGGAGTCAGATGGATGCGTGGGTAGAAGGACTAGAGCGAGAAAGAATGAAAGAGACGACAAAAAAAGGAACAGAAACAGAGGGAGAGAAGACGAGAAGAAGAGTAGAGGAAGAGCAGGATATAACAGGATATTACCACCTCTCAGAATATCCCAGCATATACAACAAAAAAGCCAAAAGACACCAACACCCACCATGCTTTCGTCATTTTATGTGAATGGACTAAAACAACAAAAAAGGATAAAAAATAAAAAACACCTCAAAGGAAAGGGAGAAGAGCGTGATGACTTTTCCCAAACTGTAAAACAGTAATTACCCAAAACCCTCTGTGCTGTTGTTTGACACATTCAAATAACAAGTCGCGACAACATCAGATGACCAGTCACATTTTCTGTTTTTGTGCAGGGGACCTGGACAAAAACATGCACATTATTCTATTCTGTGGTGGTTTTTGGGGCGAGGACCGAAGTCGCAGTTAATGTGTTCGAGAGCTTTTTCTGGCTGCTTGATGTCATGCAGCAGCTGAGCTGAGAAATCCTACTGGATGAAGCTGTGAAGGAAGGAAGGAACCACAAAAGAGGAAACACGAGAATGAGTGGAACTCCTTGCCTTTCAATTTGAGGTGACTGCGCCGCAGGAGAGATCAAGGGCAAAGCGGGGTCCAGCCGACACGTTATTGGCTTCCAAACAATGAGCCGTGTTTGTCAAGTACACAGGATTCTGGTTAGACATGAGACTCTACAATGACCTTATTCCGTTTCTAAAATCCTAGACTATCTGCCCCAAGTAAACATTCAAACTCTTTGGCTTAGTCAATCTTACACGATAAATTGGATTAAAAAAATGCACAGAAAGTTGTACATAAGTGAGTGTTAATTTCTTTCTTTCCAGTTCTCCACCACCTTACATAAGCCTATTTCAAGTTAAAACAATGTGATTATTTAAGTGAGTGAGTATTTAAAAATAATATTTTATGGTATTTTGGCATTATACATTTAACAGTAGACAGCAAGAGGAACTTGGGAAAGAAAAGGGATGGTAAGATGCAACACAAGGCCTCAGACTTCAACCAAAAACGTTCAATAATTCAAGGAATTTATTGTCATGTACATTAAGCAGCAACGCACGCCGTATGCAGTACATGAACAGCTTCAGTTAGCTGCCATATTTCAAATGTTGTGAATTGAATACTTGGACAAACTCATCAAAGCACATGAGCTTAACCTTTCCTGAACCTTGATCAATTACTTTTACTTTGTAGTTTGCCAAGCTCTGCTGTTGTTGTGTTGTTTGCAATAGTAGCAGGAGAGTTGTGAGTATCGCTGTCTGGAGCTGGTGTGCTGCTCTGGGAAACCGGCTCGTCCTCTCTGGCTGTTAACTTCGCAACAGTTTGCTAACCCACAACCTAGCTAACGTTGGTTACATTACTTGCTGGGTGGTATTTCTCATATTGCTGGATTTCTCCAAAATCGCATACCCAACCAAAATGAATTTGTGGAAGTAGCCCACAGTGAGGTTTATTGAGCGTTAGGGTCATTGAAAGATATAATATTCGTAACCTCAAAAAACATACTATTTGGAGTATCTCACTGGCTTTCAGGCTTTTACCAAAGCTAAAGTAAAATTCTATCAGAACTTATATAATAATCTCCTTTAGCTTTATTTTAACCTTGTTAAGCCTGACTATAGACCAGGTCAGGTTTACAGTTTTTTGCGTCCTTGTTACATACAAGGAACTCGATAGACTTGCTGTGTCCTGGAAATATTTAACTGGTATGAATAATGACGACAGTCCACAGAATCATCACCTATTTCTAACCAACTACCCAGTTTATCTTCAGAGTTCTCTGAAATGCATTGTCACCGAGCTTGAAACGGGGTTGTTTTACTTAATTCCTGAAGAGTTCTAAGGCAAAGACTTTTTGGAGATGATACATGTTATTTCAGTTGCCCCCTGAAATAAAATCAAAATAAGTTACAGAACATGCTGAGGGGGTCTGAATTTCAGACAGTAGCGAGCCTGTTGAGTCGCACAGGGACACACAGGTGGCTGTGAAAGCTGTAGTATCACTTACATGTAGCTCCACCAATCAATTACATTTGCACCACATTAAGAATCCTATTATATTATATTATAGATACTATATTATAACCAAAAAGGGGAAGAGAGGGGGGGGAAGAGAGGGGATGACTCTCTCCGTCTCACTCTAATCTCTCTTGGTTGTGCGTGTTTTTTTTTTTTTTTATTCTTTTTATTGATTGGTCCATTTCATGGGGCAGTGAAATGATACTGTTTTGTTTTTTTTATATGATTTTGTCCATAAGGCTGAGATGTATCCTTGCTTTAGCCTTGATCCTGGTTTAAACAGAGTAATGCTCACGTTGGTGCATACTGGTGTAGTTAGAATGACACTGAATGCTCCTTTGGTGCTTCAAAAATGGCTGATGAAAAGCAAATTTCCCTCTCCGCCATGAGGTAGAAAGGCCTGACAAAAGTTTATATCCCGATAATGGCTACCTATTAAACCCACTAGGTCACGTAGCGTGTCCAGCCTTGGGGAACACCTCGTTGTGATGCACATGAGAATTATCTTACGGCCCATGGAGTGAAATACAAAGGAAAGAACTGAGCCGGCAGAAAAAAGGTTTAAGGTAATTACACTCCATTATCCATCAGACATTTCGTGGACCGAGAGATAATGTGCACGTGTATGACAACGACGTGATAGGGACAACCATACCCTCTGTTTGGCTTAATGGAGGTGCCCATTATCGGCAAATGAAAGGCTGATTTACGCCAACACTTTCTGCGTTAGTGAACAGACAATGTCTCATTATGGGGAGTGTTGTCTGATAACTGGGCCGGTGTCGCTTCTCTGCACACGTCTGAGGATGCGTTTCTCTCACTATTTCTTTGTGTCCGTCATTCCTCTTCTCTGTCCTTGGGTTGGCGTGATGTCAGTCGTCATGTTTTCCAGTGGAACTGTACACCAGCAGAAACCTAGCGGGCCTCTCTTGTGTCTCTGCTGCACACTATCACTAAGCAGACATCACTAAGTTGGAACGAGAGAGGTTGAATTGGCCAGAGAGAGTGGAGAGAGGAAGACCAGACAAGAGAGACAGACGCTGTGAGGTGTTCCGCTTGTTTACAGCTCTGTGATACCACCAGAGTAATACCACCGCAGCAACCGGAGATCCCACAATACAGCAGGCTGACAGTACTCAGTTCTAATTTCCTAGAAAAACATTGCTTTCTAACCACTATGTCCATCTCCTCTGAAGTCAAATTACATAAGTGGGAGACATGGAAGCTTGACTTTGTTTGCCTGAATTTCAATGACCATCAATGGTCTGTTTTGCAAGGATTTTTTAAAATTACCATGAAACTTTGAAGATTTTTCTGCTTCATTACAAACAAGCCTAAATGGCACTAAATCTTAAAATACAGTTTTTCACGAGCAGACAAGGACACTTACTATTTTTTAACCCACAAGAAGCCAACCACAAACCAATTCTGGCTACAAAACAAGCCTAAAAGAATCCAAGGTCTGCTTTTTTTACCCCCAGGGTATTAGCAGAACATGGTGCAATATGAGTTGTGAAAATGTGTGTGAGAGTAGGTGTTTTTGAGTCTGGTATTTTCCATTACATCACCAGCATCCTTAACGGTGGATGTAAATCAATCCTTATGTTCCAACACCTTAAATTATAATTTACAACCTATGCTCATATACCCGCTCTAAATAAGTCAGCACACACACACTATAATAGAACAATTCCTATTTACACACACACACACAAACATGTGTTTCCAGTGTAAAAACAACAGCATGTCATCTTTATTTGTCGAACAAATAGAGGATTTAGTTAATTACTGTTTTTGTCAGTGGAAAAATCTACTCTTCTCTCTAGAATTTCAGAAGCTAAGCTCAGGTAGAGAAAACAGATTTTCGTCGCCTGTCAGTACATATTTTATGTTTGACGTGAGGCCAAATTGCAGATGTACTATTCATGGATGGGAACAAGTCTTAGCTCTTCTCATTGTCTCCTGCTCTCAGGGAAAGCTGAAGTGATATGAAAGAGAAGTGTTGCCTATTTAGCTTTTCACAGAGACGTAAAGAACTTGTCTTAAAGACATTTTGTGAAATAAGGTTATTCCCTTTCTTGGCAAAGGTTAGATGAGAAACAGCAGCCGGATAGCTTAGCCTAGCATAAAGGCTGGAAACAGGAGGAAACAAATAGTTTACCTCTGTAAAAATGTAACAAAATCCACCCACCAGCACCTCTAAAGTTCACTAATTACCATGTTACTTCTTGTTTGTTTAATTAATAAAAAGATAACCCTAACTGCCATGAGGAAGTCACTGCACTCAGCAGAGAAATAGGCTAATTGAACAGACAAATACAGAAGTGGCTTTCTGCAAGAAAGCAGTCAGTCAGTCAGTCAGTCAGTCATTTTCTACCGCTTGCTCCCGTTAGGGGTCGCGGGTGACTGGAGCCTATCCCAGTGGCTTTGGGCCTTTGGCGGGGTACACCCTGGACAGTGGCCAACTCTGCAAGAAAGCAAATAAGTGCATTTACCAAAATGTCAAACTATTACTTTAATGGACTGCTGGGTCAGTGAGTCCAAAGAGACATTCCCTCTTTGGAGAGGTGGAGGCCAGAGTGAGCGCTGGGAATCTTAACCAAGACCTCTGGGAATGTTAAACAACTCCATATGTGTAGCCTACTAAGTGTACTGATGGTACATATGTGAAAGCTGTTCCTCATGACTTTCTATGGATGAGGGTGAAAAAGGTTTGCCCCCAACATGCAAACCCAACCACAGACATGCACACTCACGTATATTTAGGGATCTAAATATGTGTTTTGAGTTGTATTCAATAACTCTATAAAAGCGCTGCTACAGACAAGAGGTTCAATTTCCTGCTATGTTGGCTACATCGTCATTACTCAGTGGTTGTTTAGAAACAGCGCATGTCTGTAGCACTCCTCACATGAGGGATTGTGTGGATCCTCTCCAAAACATGACACACACACACACACCCACACACACAGTCACTCACTTGTGCCTCGTCACAAAGAGATCGACTCGGGCATGCTGGTGTGTGATTTGCTCTGGCAACTAAAAGCCAGCGATTGGTTACTGGCGAGTTCAGCGAGCAGATTGTGGTTGCCTTACAGATGCGTCTTTCCTCCCCAGAGCCGGCCCGTGGGGTAGCAAACGTCTGTAGCCTCTTTTTGACTCTTTTCTTAAAGCTTATTTTTAAGACTGTGTCATTAAACAGCACACAGTAGGGAGTGACAGGGCAGATGGAGGAGACAGAGGGGAAAGGTCATGAACTCGGGCCAAGCAGGACGAGATTAGGCCTACTGCTGTCTGCTTTTGTCCTGACTGTGAAACCATTCAAGGTGCAAACCACTGTACAAATACAGTAGGTGAGGATAATGTTGGAGCAGTGGTGGAAGAATTCACATAAGTTGCAATACAACTGCTATAAAAAATACTCCATTAAAAGTAAAAGTCCTGCATTCAAAACTTAAAGAACAACTTTATTGATAGACCGTGTTTCGACTTGCGGACTCGGATGACCCTGATGAGGGTGTGTATGTCATATTGCACCAACAGAATATGCCAAGAGTCAGGGTTAGAACGACAGAGAGAGGTCTCATCTGTGTGTTTCTGTCAGTTAGATACAGGAGTCCAAAATTATTACCACCTATCTCTTTAACGTTGTGAAAACGGCATTATATTACTTAGGTCGGTCTAGAAGTAATGAATACGGTATTTTAGGGATTTTTAATAACAATAGAATTTAAATGTAAAAATGTTATGTAAATGTTGACAGTAAATACTGTTTGATGAAATAAAAAATGTAAATTGAAAATGAAAGTTAATATTTTTTATTAAGATAAAGGACATGATATGTCTGCTGTAACATATTAACAAGGTCATTGTCAGCCATTTTTAATAAAAACAAGAATAATATAAACAATTCAAGTTTAAACCATTAGTTTCGTCCAGACTGACGGGGTTAAGTAAGAATGCGCAACTTCTGTTCAAAATCAAATTATACCGAAGTCGTTCCACATTTGTACACCTGGTACCGATAGCACACACATGTGACTTGTTGATCACAACGAAAATGTGTTTCTGTCTGTAACGTTTATCTGAAAGGTGTTACTTGCATATCACCTCTAGTTAGCTACTTTCCACCACTGTGTATGATGAATAGCTTATTGTTATATTATCCTTATTATTTAATCCATTGTTTGGTGTAATTTGGTCACAAGCAAGGAGTAATTTATCGCAAATGTGCATAGTTTTTATGGCTGTTGCATACCCCTCTGACACTGGGCAGTTACTCCCCTGCCTGAGACGCAGGTGAAAATCCTGGAAGTGACTCTTTTCCACATCCTGACTTTCAAAAGAACTCAACCGACGGAAACCCACTGCAGCATGACTTGCAGTTTGCTCAGTTTCCTGTAAAATCATGAGTGCAACATATAAACAGATAAATACAAACAAGAGACATGGTGATGAGGAAAACATGCTCCTCAGAAGGAGAATGCATGGTTTACATTTTGGATACTACTGCCCACCAAATCCTGCTTTCCCATTAAAAAAGAACTTATAATTAGGTGTGTATGTATAAGTTAGTAGGTGAGTCTGTTTGCATGCTCGTGCCAACGTCTTTCCAGGTTTTTGTGTCCAGGTCCCCCTGTAATTATCCGATCCTCCACCAATCTGTGTGTGCGGAGCGCTGAGCCAGCTTGGATCAGGATCTGCGGTCAGTGCAGTGGGAATTTCTTTGGCACAGAGTTCCCGGGCTGACATTGTGGAGGCAGGCCGCTGTGGCACGGGGGCGGAAGACCATCTGGAGGCATTCCCAACCACTCTGGTTGGACGGATGGGCAGACAGATGACAGGACTTATGGCCTAATTAAAGCCTAGCTGTGTCCTTGACTTCCACGCACATATGCTCAAATAGAGTTGCATCTGTCTGTTAAGTTACACTGATAATCCCTACATGTAAGTTTGTTATCAGCTCCAAGCTTCAACATACACACTTCGATCTTTCTGTCATCATCCCCTCTCTTACTGTCTGTGTCCGTCTTCCTCTCTTTTCCTCATCTCTTACGTCTCTATTTTCTTCCCTTTCTTATGCTGTCATCTCTGCTTCTTCCCAGAAGAATTAATCCATTCAGTGCACATTAAATGGTGGGTGGGGTAGAGAGTAAAATGGGGGTTATATTTGGCAGGGGATAAATCTGCAGCTACACACACCAACTCCTAATTAAGGCGTGTGTGTGTGTGTGTGTGTGTGTGTGTGTGTGTGTGTGTGTGTGTGTGTGTGTGTGCTATAATTACAGATGTCAGCCCTAGTGCATTAACTGTAACATCAGTTGACCACAGGACATGATGGACACAACGTGAACTTCTGCCACAAAGACACATCTACAGCACAGTAGACCTTATATTATATACTCCTTGAAACGATAATTCATATTTGTGTCTACGCAAGTATCACTTTAAATAAATAAAAAAATATATATCTTGTTCCATTACTATTATATGCAGCTATTAAATGAGCAAAAGATGTGTTAAGAGAGCCACACAGATGTGTTGAAAAGCATTTTTAGAAGGTTGAAAACATGTTACTGTTGGGGAACCCCTCAACTGTCACACACACACGCATAAAACAAAAGTGTAAAATAGTCCAAATATAATCTATAATCTATTGAATTCTTAAAGAGGCTTCTTACACGTTGTTGTCCTCTAACAAATCTATGGAATCATGCAATCTGACCTATGTAGTTATTTTCAAGTAAGACCAATATACTTTTGTGACTATAATGATACCACAGTGCTGTTTTAGTGTTGCTTGAAGAAAATAAACTATAATCTTCGAAAAACATAACTTTTCTGGCTGAAACCTGATCCAACGAATGGCAGCCATAAGCAGCTCTGTGCAGTGCAGACAAGTTAAAGCAGAAGGGTTCACTTGTAGTTTTTAAATGAGTGTGTAAACTTGCAAAGACTTTTGGATCAAACCCTCTCCTCTTTGCTCCCCTCCAACTCCACCTTTGTGATATAGCATAATAAGATGTGCTTAGGCCAAACCAACTGATAGATTGATTATAACGTCTCGGCACCCCCCCACCAATCACACTGTACATATCCACACACACAAACATGCTCTATTTCCTACCAGTAGGGGTGAAAGTACTGCACATGAAACAGGAAGCTTGCATTCTATGGCATCAAACATTTAAATTGCTTTGTGAGCCGTGCATCAAATTCTCTATTCACCTGTGCGGTGACAAGATGGTACTGATGAATAAACTTCGTAAATCCTCCCTTAAAATGCCTGCATCGTAATAATGTGATGGACGAGCCAGTGAAGCTGTACACGGCCCTCATCTGGTGGAAGCGTGAGTGCATGTGTGCGTATAGTTGTGTGTGAGCAAAAGCCTCTTATTGATACAAGCGTGCAGGAATTTGGTCTCGGACAATAGAAGCCCTCTGCCAAAAATGACAGTCTCATTTTGGCTCATTTTGGTGTGCGTATGTAGGGCACCATCCCTCATTGGACAGTGTGGTGCGCTCCTTACCCAGCAGTATCCTGCCAAAACCACAGCAGTATGGTGTGACATGTGATGGTGAAAAGACATCTTCAAATAAGTAAACAATGTGTGTAACAGAGAAAAATGTGCGAGCCATCATGTTAATATTAATACTGTTAACTAATACTTTGACATTCTTACAGTTGCTTCTTTCTGTTAATCTCTGCTTTGCCAGTATCTATGATTATTGTGATGCATAATATAACTTGGCTTGAACTGAACTGATCATCTAACCTTGACGTGTCTCATCAATGTCATAAAAGATATATACAATATGGAAATAAAGCAGAACCAGGACTTAGACACTTCATTAAAAAGGGAGGAGGCGGATCATACCACTAGTGAGGTCATCACGTACCGATGACAGTGCGTCAAGCATGAGCTCCTCACTCAGTCACTAGACGAGCACGAGACGCAGTGATTCCCTTGGTCATTATAATCCTGATGAATTAACCTAATTACAGGTATTCAGTTGCCTAGAATTACCAGAATAATACATTATTACGAAAACTAGGCGCTTGTAAACTATCTATGAATGCTATTGTCACTATACGAACAAAATGCTAACGCCAAGTCTTTACTTGGAGGGCTATAGCAGATTGAAAAGAAAACAGCCCGAAAGCTTACAACGTATTCCATTTGTTCAGTTACAATCTGTGCTTTCTTGAGCCATAAAACCCCGTTGAAACAAACAGCAGGCGCTTATTTCGTCTAAAAGTAGCCTACAGGTTTCTATATGTGCCACACCACATAATGTGCCATATGATGCCCCGTAGGGCAAACAAGGTCATATGAACACTTTGTTGCGCGTAAAAGTGGTCATGACGGCCGGACAGGCTTTGCGGCGAGAAAAGACCCACGCGAGCCGGCAGTGACTGACAAAACTAAACTACCGGCTTCAGCAGCCATTCAGACTCTTACTACTAGGTAAAAGAAAGTTGTCGCACTTACCGGTTTGGTGAATAATTGGAGTTGAAATCAGCGTTCAGAGACGAGCATCATCACCTGTAGGGGACTGAGTTGTTAGGTGTAATTAAAAAACGTTGCAGAATGGATGGCAACCGCAAAGCCGGTAAACGAGGTCCCCCCTCTCTCTGGCTCCTCTTTCTCTGTGTGTGAAAAAAAAAAGACATAAACACTGAGCTGGCTCGGTGAGCTCACAGTGCGTCACCGCTGCAAGCTGAAACTCCCGTCAGTGCGCGCGCGCGCGTGTGTTTGTGTGAGGGTGTGTGTGCGCGCGCGCGCGCGTGCTCGTGCGTAAACCCCCTCTGCCGATCGCGGTGTCTTTCCCCTGCAGGGGCTGCTGCTCTCAACCTGGCGGTTGAAGCTCGTAATGCATGGCTGTAGGTCTCCTTCTACGGAGAGCCAACATGTATGGACCGAACATAAGGCGACCCAAAGTGTCTACAAAATACATAACTTAAAATAGATAACTACAGATGGACGAAAACATTTTAGATAAAAAGATGACCGCATGAACGAAAGAATCACATAAATAAATACAGACAATATATACTGCTAAAAAATAAAGGGAACACTTGGAGTTACATTATGTTGTTTAAGTGTTCCCTTAATTTTTTTGAGCAATATATAATATATTTATATATATATATATATATATATATATAAAACCA
>CM022478.1:16851937-16966841 GCA_011952105.1 Coreoperca whiteheadi
TATATATATATAAAACCACGACATTTGAAATGGTAATACAAGACAACTCAGCTCATCTTCTTGCTACTTTCATTGTTGGTCATATTTATCTCATCCCAGCAGTTTTTATTCCACAACACCATTCCCCGATGCCTTTTTTATTCTATGAGTGTAATTCAAGAGAAACAGGGCAGAGCCAGTTATGTAGTCAGCTGTGCCTTTGGTCTGAATGAGCTGATAGCCAATCACACAGTAGTCCGGATAAACAAACATGTTAAACAAAACTCACCTCTGTTTTGAAGGTATTTCCAAAATCTTCAATGACTATTCTAACCATCTGTAAAAATACTCTGTCCTCTTTGAGTAAAACAAAAAAAAAATTGACCTGTTTTACAAGTTTTTAGTTTATTAAATTAAAATAGATGTTTGGGATTTTCACTGGTCTCTGGCATCAATGTCCAGTTCTTCAACACCTGTCATCATATGCCACAAGTAATTGTATATTTTACCTTGTCGTTGTAGGAAACACACGGGTGTTACTAATAACATTAGCTGTGGCTTGGTTCTGTTCAAATGTCCCAGTAAGTCCTGACAGTGTGGCAGCAAGCCAGCATGCACTGTACCAGGACCCTGAGACTGAAGCGGCTGAATGAAACTGAGCCACCATCAATTTTATTATTTACACCTGTGCTTTTCCTCCAGTAACATGTAAAAACGTCTTCCGTGATAAAGGTCTGTTGTTGTACACTGAAATTACATAATATTTACCTGTTGCTTTTTAATAAAGGTAAGAGTCTTAACACCTTCACTCCTCTTAGATCTAACTACCTGCATGGGACTCCAAATGTAGTCAGCCGAACTGAAGAAGCCTCTTAGATTATTTTATACAACTTCAGTACTGTGGATAGTTAATTTTGTCTATTTCCCTATACATGTCACCCCTAATGTGCCTTTAATTGTTGAACTTTAGCTGTACAATATGTCTCCATACTTCCATACCAGCTTTTGGGCTAAGCCCCCTGCATCTAACTCTAAATTAATCTGTTGAGTCACTCCTGCTTCTAAATACAGTCACTCCAGCCAAGCCCTCGGGTGTTTGGTTGCAAAGAATGCAATATGAGAAAAAAATGTTTTATGAAGGATGCAAGACATTAAATACCCCATATCATATTACATCTATTTTTAATTGTTATTTTTAAATGTTGTCTTCATGATGTTCTCTAAATAAATTTTTTGATAATAATTTTTTGAGCAAGTGTCTCTTTCTGAGAGCAATCGTAATACTGCAGTTGCAGCTCCTTATTAAATGCAAATAATATGAGTGAACTTTCACTGTATACATACAGTTTTTAGAGAGTTTGGACACTTACAGTACTATGCGAGTTTAAACAATTACATATAGCCTTTCCAAATACACACATAATAATTAAATCTAGTGTCCAGTGAATGAAGGCGATTTCCAATAAACCCACATTCTTGCGCTGGGATGAACCAGTGAGTCACTGCGAGTCAGTGACTCACAATATCAGCCAGTCATTCACGTCAGTCACAGATGAATCTCTGTGCTGCGGTCTTTACTGCCTCTTTCATTCATCACACAGATCTTCACAGTTTGATGCATCATTTGAATACTATGTGTGGATGTAAGTGGGCTGCAACTTGTGTGTGTGTTAATGAGGGGGAAACGGGGCAACATTTGTTTTTGTGTGTGTGTCCTGAATGGCCTGCATTCATACCATTTTCCTCTGCATACTACAGGGCTATCATATCACAATACACCTCATTGTGGGTCAGTGGGTTAAAGTAAAAAGAAGAGTGGAGTGACTCTGAAGAGTGTTGGTAAAAACCACAATGGTGATTTTGTGTTATGGTCAATGCCACTGTGTGCAGTAGACGTGGAGTGCACCATAAGACATGGGATGATTTTATTACAATCTATTTATTTATTGTTACTGTAAAGGACAGAGGGAGTAATCGGGGTCAGAGATGAACAGGCAAGCAATTGATTCAAGCTGTACATGTTTTAATGTTTTAAAAAATAGGCAAAAAAGGCAAGCTGTACCTAATCAAAGAAAGAAAAAAGGTCTTTATCAGATGACCTGCAAAACAATCAATGACAATCCACAACAGACAGCCTTGGCCTTCTTTTAGCGTCTCCGACTTTTGCTGTAAGTTTTTGGTAACACCAAGTAAAAGATCCAAGGTTCTGAGTAAAGATTGATTGAATTAAGATTGAGTAAATTAATTTGTGTCTCGCGTCGAGTTCTTGCTACCAGCAGTAACACCAGTTTAATTCAAATGTTGACAAAGGTAGGGCTGCAACGAACAATTATTTCCATTATAGATTAATCGGCTTTTAGTGAAAAATACCCATCATAATTTCCCAGAGCACAAGGTAACGTCTTCAATTTGCTAATTTTGGCCAACCAACAGTCCCGAACCCAAAGGATGGACAAGGATAAGGATCCCCAAACTGAAGGGGACCAGATGGACATCTTTTTCACACCCGAGCAGCACTCCATCCAGACTGTTTTGTGACTAATCATTTGACATTTTTGCTTAAAAAAAAAAAATAAAAAATTAATTACTCTGGCATGTAAACACCTAATCCAGATATCTGATCATGTGTTCAAGCTATATGTTGATTGAAAATATGATCAAAACCAGGATAAGACTCAAAACCGGGACACTAACGTGCATGTAAAGTCCTTTGCTGTGTGTTGTAAAGACCCACACCTCACCAGCTAAAGAAAGAACAGTGAACTGACACTGACACCAGTGAACTGATTTAATTACAAAGAGGAACCCACAGTGACAAAACAAGAACAGCCACATACAGGAAGTAACTCTGATAGACCGTAACCATGACAACTGCAGGCTGTCATCCAGAGATTAACAGAGTTATGACCAGGTGTTTTCCTTCCTGTAGACATCCGTAACAAGGTCCGTTTTGGAGCTACCAGTGAAAACATCAATGCCAAAACTCTGTCTTTCAGTCGCTCTGGTAACAACAGAGGCCATCTTGTCTTCTTTTGGAAAGCTATGACAGTTATAATTTAAACATCACTGACAGCACATGCCAGAGAGGAAGGGAAAAAAAATACAAACAAAAACAAACCTTACGCAAATATATAAAAATATGCCATTAGACTCATATCAACAATTGAGGACCGTGGGTGCACTATTTACAGAAAAAAGGCAATATATACCAATATTTACAACAATAAAGACTTTTTCCTCCACATACGGGCATGAGGAGATTACTTACAAGTAACAGTGAAGAATGGGTGAGTTTTATGTGATGGTGAAATTTAAGTGTAAATATTTTCTGTTTCTTTAACTGGCACACAACTTTGCTTCATTCTCTCAATCCTGGTCAAATTAGCATTGAGTTTTACTTCATATCTAAGATGTGTTCGTGTGTGTGCGTGCTTGTTTGTCTGTAAAATGAAGAGCATCTAAGTCAATACATTAGGTTCAAAACCTAAAATGCAACAGCACTGCTGAAATGCAACTGCTGAAAATAGGATTATTCAGTCAATAATACCTATGTGACTACTGAGGAAACGTAAAAGTCTGTTTTTAAGGCAAATATTTTTTTAGATTTAAAATCTATAAACTTTCTGTATGAGCTGAATTGAAAGTTCATGACTCCATGGAGCAGTTTCAGAAAATCATTAAGAGAGCCCTCAAACAAAACTCTTCAGCCCAGGACAAATATTTAATTATGTTTGACCCAGAGACCCCAGACCTTGAAAACACACTCAAATTGCAGTTAACTGAGGGGCTGTGGCCCTTTTCTGTGGCCAACTCATAGTTTTAGAAATGCTGCTCCAAAAGCGCAGTTAACAGCAGAGATAGCACGCAGATGTTCCTTTAAACACCCCCAGTTTCTCAATGTTCACATAAATATACTAACTCTTCATTGCTCTATAGCCAGCATAGATATACAGCATTTATTTTCATGGGTAACTTGGCATCTCTTGGCACTGAGGACACAAATATTAATTTTATTGTGAATCATACAGAACATTAAAAAAAAAACACTGACATCTGCTACCTTAACAATGGGGGACATTGAAGGAATAACTGAATCTTATTCACTTTTTTGTTTACAGTTGGATTAATAGCACTCTCATGTCTGTTTGCTAAATGTGAAGCTACAACCAGCAGTAGGTTACCTTAGCATAGCACAAAGACTGGAAACAGCTAGCAAGGTAGCTCACTTTCATTAGGCTACCTTAATTGAGTACAAAAACCAAAGTGTGAAAATGACACGTTGTAGTTTTACGGGGATTATGTGCTGTAACTTACAGCTCAGGAAGTCACTGGACTTCCTGAGCATTTTTACACTTCGGTTTTTGCATAAACAAATAAGATATAACGTCTTAATTAGTATGTAGTGTTATTATGCTTCAGAGCATTTACGCAGACGTAGTTTTGTACCTTTGGACAGAGGCAGGCTAGCCATTTCATTCTGTCTTTATGCTAAGCTAAGCTAACTGGCTTTAGTTGAATATTTACAGACACGAGTGGTGTCAATCTTCTCACCTAACTCTCGACAAGAAACCAAATTGCCGTATTTCCCAAAATCTGGAACTAGTCCTGTAACGTCTGCTGTATTCTTCACAGGGTACCACAATCTAGCTGGAATTTGGCCTCAATCGTGGGCAGAAAATCACAAACAAGCTCCTTTTTCTGATTTTATTACTGAATAACAGAGCACTTGTGGAGAATGCACACACACACCTTACACTTAGACGCAAAAAGCTCACAAGCTAATTCGCCGCTATCTCAACAACCAACCGATCCTCTTAATTGTTAGCCGCTCTCACAGTGGGAGAGTTAACCCAGTTGGAAAGAATTTGGGGAAGTGGGAAGCTGAGGCGAAGTGGCCAGATGGCTGGCAAAGTGCAATGAGGTTTTCAGGCTTGGAGGGATCAAAGACAATCACTGCTTAACCCCGAAGCCAGAGGTTAAAGTGTGTGTGTGTGTGTGTGCGCAAGGACAAGTCAGAGTAACTCTTCACTTCCCCAGACATCTGCCGTAGGATGAAGGAGAGCTGACATTTCACTCCGTGTGTGTGTGTGTGTGTGTTTAATGGCTTAACTTTTAACCTTCTGAAAGCACGTGCAGGTTCTCAGCATTTGTCCTTCTGCCCTACTCTGAATCTTGAGCATTCTCTCTCACAAACAAAGCACATGCATCTCCAACAATCAATACTGAAATAATTGTTTGTGAGGGTTTGTGTATTAGGGGTGTAACAATACATCTTAGTTGCTATATTTCCTGTATCAAAAATGCCACAATACACACCGCAGAGCCAAAAAATAATTGAATGATTAATCAAATATCAGCATTTGGCACCCAAACAGCAAAAGAGCGACTGTGTTCTCAAGATAAGGATCAAGCTGTGTTTTGACACAATCTAACATGAATTTTGGAATCGATTTGACAGCTGGATAGCTTTGCAGTCTGGGTCTTTGGGCCACCAACAGAAGAGTGGAGACATACATTTTCCAGACCCTCTCATTTCTGGATCGGTTTCTCTGCATTTTTGGAACAATACAACTCCAAAACAAGAACCCTGTATTGTGTCTCGTGCCCAACCATGAATGGACTGTATCGTTACACCCCTACTGTGTGTGCCTGTCTGTCTGCCCAAACCCAGCAATGCCCATTTATCTATTCTGGCAATCAAGCCAGGGGCTCCTTGTTCTTCAACTCAAAAAGGAAAGGTGAAAGCTACATCTTCTATAAATTAAGTGCTGTAAAAGAAGGCGCTAAAAATCAAAACCATAAATACTGTACATATAACTATCATTATCTGCTACCACAGCCTAGCGTCATCTTTAAAAGAGGGTGCTATAGAAATCAGCAACACCAGCTCCTGATGTCTGCTGAACAAACTGAAATTTCATGGCAAAAGAAATCTTCTCAGATCCCTCAATGTCAAAACTTTAACACATACGAGGCTTTGGCATACTCATGTTAAGGCGGAATGCTCTTTTTTTCTACTCAACTCCAGTAGTGGGCATCCTCTGCATTGATGTCATCTTAAACTGGCAGCAAAAACTAAATCAGATAAAACGTGATTATTTGTGGAAAAACACACACATTTATGTTTTCACAAATGTCTTCAGATTCAGTGAGTGAAGGCTGTGCATTACTGTGTGTGACTGTGTGCATGTGTTTATAGTCTTGTTAGATACCCTTGCCACATATTGCACTTAAATGACGTTCTTATTCACACTCCCTCTACAGGGGTAAAGATGATTTTAGTAGTCTCATATCTATAAGCGATGGATCGTGGAGTAGATATTATTATTACAACCCTAGCAGAAATATTTGATCTCAGATCTGCCATTACGGGTTGTTGTCAAGACCGGACCAATCGGGTTTAAGGACTCCTTTAAAAGCTCACTGACGTCAACTCAATCTCTCTGCTAAGCTTGAACTCTAGCTGTTGAAATCAACGCAATTTCAGAATATCCATCAAACTACAGTTTGTGATGGTATGTTTTACTAAGTTTTCATTCATAGATATTCATATATTTGTACATGACATTTCCCCATTATCAGGGGGCAGTTGAGGCTAAGATGAAGTGATGATGGAGTACAGGGTTGACGTCCATGTCCAAATAACTGAGAAATTGTCAAAAGTTCACTTAAATGTCCTCTTTCAACTTCCTGTGCAATGACACTCTGCAGAGTCCAAGTCCTCTTCTGTCTTTCTTTTCTTCACTTGTTTAAACATAATCTACATCCACATATGAAAGTTTAATTTTTCCCTTCTCCGTCTCCTTCTGTAAAGACTTGAGTTTAAAGACACTTGTCTCAAAAATACTCGCAGATGCCAAAAAAAACGAAATACGCACGCACAGACACCACTCAGTGAGGAACAACACACACCATCAGAAACATTAACACAAGAAAACTGGGTTTGAAGTGATATATTCATTAAGTAAGTCCAGGAGGGATTTGAGAGCCATATTATGCACATAGAGACTGGTGGACTGAGCAGAAGACCAAAACAACACCAAAAAGTGAGGAGTCTGACGGGGAAACGGACAGAAGCTTGTTCTCCATTCTCAGCTAGAGGGAGCGGGTTGTTCAAACTGGGGCCGATTGTTTCACACCCTCCAAAGCAAAAGATGGTTGGTACTGTCATCCCGTCCCACTGTTTCACTGCTATTGGTCAGTCTGAAGTCTTCATAGCCATCGCCGCCGGAAATTACTAGATGGTTGGTTTTTATAGGGATGTGGGCAGAGGCTCTGCGACGCGTGGAGTCACGCCTTTGGAGGTTCCCGTCAACTGTGCTGCTGCTCTGGGATTGGTTGCCTAGAAAACAGAGAGGAGGGATTAAAGGTCGAGGGACGGCACAAGTGAAGATAAAACTTAAGACTTGAAACTTTGATTCAGTTCAGTTGTTAGTTGGACAAGACTGCACATAACAGTAACAACACAAAACAAAAGCTACCTGTGGAGTCAGTTGTCGTAGGAGGGAAGTTCATGTCAAACCCTTCCGGGAGTTCGATTGAGGTCAGGAACCGAACGTGGCCCGTGTGTCCGTGAGCCGAACCCATTGGCGCCAGGGGAAATTTCAGTGTCCCAGCCCCAGTTCCTGAGCTTACTGCTGGGATTGCCAGCGTAAGGACCACCCCTGTAGGAGGACACGATCTTAAAATGCGCTTCTTTTTTTAATCCAATAAATAGTGATCAATGTAAAATTCCTAAATGCTACCATTTAGTAAAACAATTCCTCTTAATCGCCGATAAGGACTTCACAGGCAAAGTACCATTTTGTTACTAACAACACAATATATTAAGGTTTTTTTTTTAATTCAATTCAATTTTATTTGTATAGCCCAATATCACAAATCACAATTTGTAACTCAAAGGGCTTTACAATCTGTAACATACAGCACCCTCTGTCCTTAGACCCTTGATTCGACTACCCCAAAAAAACCTTTTAACAGGGGAAAAATAATGATAGAAACTAATTCAGTATTTTTTTCTTTAAAATCAATTTTAAAAGACAAAACATTTCTCAGATTTTCTTTGAGATTTTAGTCCAGTAACAGTGATAAAAAATGTGCTATATTATAAAGTCCTTCTATGTAAGTAACACATTGATCTACCTAGTGTTTGCACTGATAATCTTATTGTCATCTGGATTGTTGTATTTTTCAGTATAACTTTCACCCATTTTCAATATTCAAAATAAAAGATGACAATTTCCTGAGCAAAAATAAACACTAAATATTATGCATAGCATACTGACTTTTGTAATGCTGTTTGCATGTGAATGTACTTTTAAGCTTTTTTCCAGACTTTTGAATGGCTGCCCACATCATTTAATAATGAAGTGAAACAAGACAGAAATTCAGTTTAATTGTTAGGGTAATGTAGACTGAAAAGTGTGTTTTTACCTGCACTGGTGCCGATCCACAGCAAATCCTTACAGGCCAGCAATGCTGTGATCCTCAGACAGGCGGCCTTGTGCTGCCTGATGATCGCATCAGCACCTGAAGGGAGAGAAGGAAAAGAGAGAGTGGGATGGAGGTCAGGGGAGGAACGGTGGTGAGGACGGCGGAAGGATTAAAGGTGAGAGAGGACAAGAAGGGGTGGGAGGATGGTGGAAAGAGAGTAGAGAGAGAATGGGAGAAGTGGGGATTAAAATGAACAGAGCATAGAGAGGACAGGGAAAAGATACTGAGTTATTTAAAAATGGGAATTAAAGAGAGAAATAAAGAAAAAGACTCCTGCGTATGTCCAGAATAAAATAATATAATATGTATGCACATTTCTGTCACTCTAAAATGTGTGTTTACCTGCAAGCATCTTATGC
Organism: Coreoperca whiteheadi; assembly: GCA_011952105.1. Taxonomy (NCBI): domain Eukaryota; kingdom Metazoa; phylum Chordata; class Actinopteri; order Centrarchiformes; family Sinipercidae; genus Coreoperca; species Coreoperca whiteheadi. The sequence goes on from CM022478.1 coordinate 16,860,769, forward strand.
ACAGCAGGCGCCACATCCACCTCTGTCAGGCTCTCCAAGGTCTGAGCGTGGTACAGTCTGACCTGCGCGCTGCCCTGCAACGCCAACCACACACCCTGACCGTACACCACCATGCAAGTCACGCACCGACTGCTGTCTGTGCCAACCTGGAACCAGTGCTGAGATAAAGGAAGGAAGTGTTACACACTGCCTCGTCATTTATCCACCTGCACTCTCATCCATCCATCCATCCGTCCTTCCGCCTACCTCTTGTACCAGTGTAGTTGTGTTGATAATAAGGACTCTGTTCTGGGAGCCACACCAAAGCTTTCCTCCCACGGGAACCATTTTGGTGACAGGGCTACTTGGCGTGCCCAGAGCTAACGTCTGGGAAGACTGAGGGTCCCAGAAACTACCTGCAGATTGAGATTAAGGGGGATTATACAGGAAACATGAAAATAAAACAGGAATTTAAATAATTTAGTTACTAAAGTGGTGCAGTTAAAAAAAAACATTTATATTTAACTTTACCTGTCTGCACAATAAACACTGCCTGACTAGTCTTTGTATTTGACAAGGGTGAAAGACTTGTTTTTGAAACGGGTAATGATAATGTCAGCACTCCCAACGGGTGCAGACGAGCAGGACTGTACAGTAGCAGCAATTTGAACAAAATGTTGCAGAGAAACAAAGCACTCGTATGCGCTACCACTGAATCAGAATCAAAGGAAGCCAACAACAACCCTACTTGGGTGTTTTTCAAATGCCCCCTCGCACCACACTCCAAGCCTACCTGCTTCTCTCTGATAGACAATCACTTCTCCATTGGCCAAGGACACAAACACTTTGTTGTCAAAATACCTGCAGGAAGCCAAAAAAAAAGGAGAGATGTCAAAATGACAAAGAAGTAAAGCATACAAGGAATGAGATAATACTACAAGGATATATATTTTTTGCATAATCTTCATTTAGGCGCCACAAGAAAATATACAGGTAGCAGAAAGAGTAAAGTTGAGACAAACCTGGCAGAACACATAAAATCCCAGCTTCCCCATTACTCTGCATTTTTAATTGTCTAACACAGCATAAATTCCAGTATTACTTTTGTTTTTAAAGGCAAAGTAATGGCCAAGAAGGCAACTCACAGTATACAGAGGATGGAAGCAGAGTGTTGCATCTTCATGCTGTTTTTACGGTTACGGATGTTGTCCGAGGACTGGTACACATGGATGCTAACAAAAACAGAAGCATTATAGAAAATTAGGTGATAAATTCAGCACACCACCAAGCGAGGAAGCTACTTCTATATGAAATCAGAAAATTCATAGCTCATTTGTTGTTATGTCCACAGGGAAATGAGCCACTGGTCCAGTTAACTCTTTGAAAGCTCATAAATTGAATTTTTAAGTTTTAATTTGGATGAATGTTTCATGGTGTGTGTCTGCCTGTGGGGGTGTGTGTGTGTGCATCACACACCATCCGTCCTCTGTGCCCAGCCACACTGAGCTCTGGTAGGCCTCTGGGTCGATGCTGAGCAGGTCCTCGAGGCTCGCCCTGGTGAACGACCCCCGGGAGGAGCGGCGCATGGCGCGGCCGTCCATGGGGCTCTCTGTGTGGCCACGACCTCCTCCTCCAACCCCTAACATCCCTGGAGCTCCGTAGGAGCTTGCCACCGGGAACTCCTGCTCCTCCTCACTGCTGGTGGTCTCTGTAGCCATGTCCTTGGAGCCTGGACCCTCGTCATCTTAGAGGGGAAATGAGAGAGAGAATAAGTATATCAACTGTATAATGTACTATATGTGTGACTGGAGTGCGTATGAGGGTTTTCACTCACTGCCATAGCTGGAAGATATGGTTGAGTGACTGGCCTGACTCTGTAGAGTGGAGGAAGGGCTGGGTGAATCCTCGTCATCGGTGTCATCACTGTCAAAAGGAACAAGCTCCGCCCCTGGTCCTGGAAACAATCAGTTGATCAGCTGATCTGTCTACATATGTATATAACAGAAAAAACTGCAGTACATGCAGGTAGAATACGAGTCAGTGTAACTGATAAAGGCAAATATTAGTATAGGACAGACTTGTGCTAAACATTACTTGTGTAGCAGCTTACAGTTTACAACCGCCGTTTGTCATGTTGTAAAACCTTTATGGACCAACCTGTAGGCTGCTCCGTCAGCTCCAGAGATGAATGAGAGATAGATATGTGGAGCTGCTGCTGCTGGGCGTGACCGGGCGCTCGGGAGATCGGGGCGAGGGTGGGCTCTGATCCACGCTCCCTAACAGGTGAAGAGTGATCGGATAGTGATACAGAACCATTCAGGTGCAACTCAAGTTTTTAATGTATCTACATAGAAACTGATGTTTGACGTTTGAGCTCCACATGTTTATTACATTATACGTTGTAGGTTTTCCAATCTTATTAGAGGCGCTTTTAAAGACCTCAGATGAGATTGCCTTACTGGGTCGCGTGACAGAACTTGACCGATCGATGATAAAATTTGTTTCACCTGTGCTTTTCCTGCTATGACAAGCTATAATGTCTGCTGTGAAAAAGGTCTGTTGGCAGATAAATGAAAGAGGTCTTTGCGGAGGAACCCACTTGTACTGTATAATCTAAACTTACTGCTGTGCAATGACTTCTAGAAGTTTAACTATTAACAATATCACCAACCTTTTGACATATATCCAGGTGCTGATTCCAGTCTTTTTGCGTTTTATAAGACAATGATTGGTTTCTAAATAACTGTGAAGCAGTGTGTAGCACATGGGAGTGGAGGATGAGGTTTAATTGCAGTTGGAACTTGAGGTTTCACAAATAACTCAGACCTTTGTCAATTCAAAGATTACCTGTGTGCGTTCATGAAAGTGTGTGTGTCTGTGTGTGTGTGTGTGTGTGTGCGTGTGCGTGTGCGTGTGCGTGCGCGCACACTGACCTTCCCTTGAGTCCTGGTACCGCAGCAATACATATGATCCTCGCTGAGCAGACCGCGATACAGGCCTCCACTGTGGGCTCATCTTTGATGTTCAACAGACACACCTGGAGAGGAAACATCATCATCATCATCACCACATCAGCCGAACTGTTTGCAAAATTCAAATGGTGTTTTTTTTCTCCACCAGAAAGCATGTGGAATAATCAGCCTTACAATTTTTACCACCTCTGTGATTTAGTGAATGTTTGTTGTCACCAGAAGTGCTGATTTTACTAGGTTACTAATTACAGATACATTTAACAGTATTTTCTCACCTGTCCCACGTATCCATCACTGTTACACACCCACACCTCACAGCCACTGTCAGGACAGCTGTGGCTAGGAGAGGCGCACGAAAACTGGAGACAAACAACAGTACATGAGTGTAGATGACTTCTGTACATCTGTAAAGACAGCTTGTGTACAGGTTTGAAATCAACGGATTTAAATGACTGACCTAATTCGTGACTTTTACCTTCATACATACATATACATATATACACACACAGTAGATACTCCCTGCTGCTCTCACCTGCATTCCACTACGTGTCTTCATGATAGGAATGGCCTTCAGAAACTCTGGGTCCCACTGGTCCTTATTCATTGCTAAACACAAGGACACACTGACAATCAGAGCACTTAAATAAAGTGGCTCTAGGCCAAATGAATCCTAGTCAGAATCATTAATGATTAAATAATTAAAATTAATTTTCTTCTTAGGAAACTTGAGAAAATTACTAGAAAATATATGTTACAATGCTTAATGCAGCTGGCCTGGAACCATGTCTTTTTCTTTTTCACTGACCTAGCTTCTTCTTGGCTTCTTCAAAGGCCTGCTCAAAGTTGGAACGAATGTCAGGCGAGGTAAACTCAAAGACGAAGCTGCTCTCGGCAGAGGCTGTGGTGAACTCCAGCTTTGTGGGCAGAAAGGTCATACTGAAGGCCAGAGACTGCTTCTCTGACAGCTCCCTATGCACTGACGCCATCAGATCCTTTATTACCTCGTCGAGGGACTGAGAGAGACGGAAGCAACAAGACCATTACATTTTTTCCCCACATCATAGAACAGAAGACAATAAGAAAGATCAAAAGCCCATAGCAAATTAAGCAATTAAACATTTTCTCATTGTGTTTAAATCAAGGACACAGATAGAGGAAGGGTTAAGGCAAAACAAGGAGTGAGTGTGTGTGTGTGTGTGTGTGTGTGTGTGTGTGCGCGTTGATCCACAGTACCTGGTGTGGGAAGCTGAGGGTCTCCGACAGTTTGCTGATCTGACCCAGAGTGCTGAGGTCCTCGTCTAATCGACTAATCATCTTCTGAATGCTCTCCTTGTTTGTTGCCAGAGTGGAGCCTGATGCAGAGATTTTCAATTAAAGAACTGATTAATTGCCATCACAATAAAAAACTAAATAGCTTAAGGAAAAGAAAATCTTCAGGCATCAGCAAGGTTGCCTGATAGATCATATTTGATGAGCTTGATTCCTGTTCAGTGTCTCCACCGATGATTTTGATTATAATTATTTTGAAATACAATTATTTTAGGAAAATAAGTAGAAAACAAATGCTACGCCTATCAGTAATTAGCAGTGCACATTTTCTGTGTGTCCAAAGCAGTCGAATCATATGAAGAAAAGATAAACATGACAGGATTGCCTATGTGTTTCATGCCATCAGCAGTATGTGATCTAAAGATGGAGCCTTACTTTTCACCACCTCCACGTCCTCCAGGGGAAGCTTCCACAGGAACTTGTATTTACTGGAAGTATCGATCACACTCGCAGCAGAGTATCTGAGAGTGAGGCAGCAGCAGAAGAAGAGACGGAAAGAAGGGGGCAAGAGCAAAGGTGTGATGGAGAAAAAGAGGTAAATATTACAACAAATTGTGTCAAACATTCTGTGCGTTCCAATACCCATACTACCATACTATATAGTATGCCAGAAAAAGATTTATTATGTACCAATACATAGTACGTCAAATGCAGTATGCCAAAAAATACCAGGATGTCCTACTGCCAGCATACTTCTCTGGCTATTTTGACCCACAATCCTCTACGCAGCGGAAGATACGTCACATTGACTGAGCCGCCAAGAGAACGGCTCAGTGACAGATAACATCTGATCTGATTGACAGCTGACAGAAGCCGCAGTGACTGATGGCAGCGCGATGACGGAAAAAAAGATCCAATGTTATGCAAAAGGCTCATTTGAATTCATGTAAAATCCTCTCCGGCCTGTTATGAAAAGGCTCGACAACAAAAAGCCATCTGCCAGCAACAGAGAGCTATGTGGGAAAGGTGGTAACATGCCTCCTGGTGACCAGTCCAATAGATGGTAATAATAGGAAGAGGAATTGTTTAAGTGAACAAAACAAAATAACAAAAGGACATAAGTATGAAAGTAATTGACAGAGAAATGCATACGTAATTTTACTGTTGTCAATCTACTACTGCATGTTAGAATCTACAATGTATGTATGTAGTTTTAACTAAATACATTAAAAAGTATCAACAGCAGAGCTCTCCGGGTTGACCGCCGTCTCTGGCGAGCTCGGCGAACAGCGTTGTATCGCCAAGGTAACGTTAAGTAATGGAGCCTGTGCCGGATGTATGACCAAGAAGGTCAAAGATCAAGGCGCAATGCTATGACGAACACAATAGTATACATATTGCATGCAACAGTACGTACTTGTAAGGGCAGCTGCAGTATACACTACAAGTACAAAGAATAAGTATGTCTGTCTGTGTGTCTGTTCAACACCAGAGGGCAGTGTGGTTTGGAAACTTTCCTCCTCTGTCAGTGTTTTGTGTGTGTGTGTGTGTGTGTGTATTATCGCGTACAGACTCATGGAGCTGCGTCTTAATGAGCCAGACTTCCTCTTGAGGGTGGTGCAGATGATCAGATCACTGAAGAGGAAGAGAGAACGGTCTTTCTTCCCACCCACTGTCTTCTACAGAGAGAGAAAGGAGAGAGGAGGAGCTCAGCAAGTCTTCAGTTGGATCAAAGGTCATTCATATAACAATAACAGACTCACTACAATATCAGTCAAATTAAAACTTGATGATTTATGTTAGTGAAAGTGCATATTATCTAATGCTGTTTCCCTTCACCGTTTCTGTTCCTTTTACTTAATTTTCGGTTGAAACCAGTATAGAAACATCACTATGTTACAAACATTTGTCAATTCAGAAAACCTTTCTTACCGCCTCCATGACCATTTCCTGCCTCAGGAACTTCCTTCGTGGGTTCAGTATCTAACACAAACACACAGAAAAAGGTCATCATCACTTCACACTATAGAAATCCTGATCACTGGAGAACAGAGCGAAGACAGTACGAATAGACAAGTAAACAGTAAAAGAAGACAATCTTCTGCTGTAAAGAGAGGTTTATCTTTATAAATGTACTGAATGTAGTAAATATCTCACATGTTCAACTCCCTCTATGTGCGCCTCGATCTCCTGGATGACCCTGGCCTCCCTCTCTGCCTCCTCAGCGGAGCGACGGCCCTTATTGATCCTCTCGGCCAACCGCTTGATGTCCCTCTGGGCGTCCAGTAAGTATGGGTGGTCCGGGTGGTCCTCCATTGTGTGCTTGAGCAGGTCCTAGAACAAACAACACAAACAAAAATATATATTCATCTCCCTTTACACAAGCTTCCTGTCACTAAATAGAGGATGAGGATACGTACAGTATGCAGAAAGTGGGCAGTTATACTTTGATAATTCACCTTAACCAGCAGCTCATATCGAGGAATCCTCTGGACTGGTTTAATCATCAGATCACCCAGAGCCTGTTTCTCCTTGTTCTCACGCATGTTTTGCTGTTGGAGTGAAGGGAGGAGGAGGACAGAGACAGAGCATGGATATAAGAGAGGGTGAGAAAACAGGTGAGACTCAAGAAGGTAACAAGATGATTGACTCTAAAATCAGGTCAGTGTTGCACTTCACGTCTCCACCACAAGATGGCGAAGTGATTTCACCGTTAAAAAACCCCATCTGGCATGAAGCGCTCTGTGGTTGAAAACTGAGAACAGGACGAGGACATGACAGGTTTTTGTGGGGGCTGATTACATTTTTACATCAGAGTTTTTGTCTGTGCAGCCCACTTGTGCTGCTTTCCCATACATTTATTTCTGGTGGCACACCACAGTATCAAAGTGTACACCGGTGGTCTACCAAATTTAACTGGACATAGCGCTAAAATATCCCTGGGTTTTGAAGTCAAATTATGTGCTTGAATATGTTGAAAGAGAGGGTTTGTAGAACATTTCACAGACAATGATTTGTCCTAACTTACAGTTCCAGAAAAGGGAGTGACCCAGAGATCGCAGATCTCCTGAGCAGAGAATGAAAAGCTGTTCCTCACATTAAATTTGATATCATCTGATTTAGAACAAAGAATTTTAGAGGAAAAAATTGATTTTAAGTCAGCACTTGTCAGGTTTCAGCACATATGTAAAAAAAAAAAAAAAAGCATTTTGCATGAATTCCCTGACCGGTACATGCATTTCCATTGTTTAGATCTTTTTCAGAAACATTCAGAACTAAACAATTCTCGATTAATTTATTCATGAGCCTGATCTTGAAGTCTTGTAACTGTATGGCAGAAACAATCAAGTCTCTCTTTTAAAGACAAAAACTCATGAGAATACCAGCATTGACAAACAGGAGGAACGAGACAGGAAGCACACACACACACATACACACACACACACACACACACACACACAAACCTAACAGTGACAAGTGGAGCCAACAAAGCACTTTTCAGCATTACCAAGTCAAAACATTGGTACAAAGTGGTCAAACTTCTTACTCCATTCATTATAATTCATTACTACAAATTTCTAGACTGGTTTCCAGTTTTCCAAACGAACATTAGAGCAGCCGCTCGGACAAAACGTCCTGTGACTTGGTCCAACACTCACCTCCAGAAACTTGTGAAATGCCGGCTTGGCCTCCTTGGCAATCCTCACAGCATCTTTGGCGTTGAGAAAGTTGTCAATGTACGCTGAATACATATTAGCTAGAGTCTCTTTGGAGAACTGGAGAGAAGAGAAGAAGAAGAAGAGGACATTTAAGTTAATATGTTTACTCGTGTATGTGACAATAGCTTTTCTAAAATTAATCTGATGGCGTACATTTTAGATTGAAGAAGAATTAAACAATCCAGGTAGAAATTGTTGCAGTTATACCCCGGCTGCAGTTTAAACCAGTTTGAGCAATATCTTAAGTAAAGCAGGATATCTGAGGAGCTGGGAAAATAATGATACAGCTATTAGAGCTGAAAAAACTGATTATTTGATTGACAAGATTTTTACTTTTCATGGACTACACAATTCATCAAAAAAGTAATATGAATATATTGTAGGATCAAACTTGTTGAAAATAACAGTCTCATTCAATATAAGAAGTCAAAAGCTTATTTCCACGGGTAGATTGTTGCATTTGGTGAAACAATCAGGAAAAACAACCACTACAAATAAGAGAAAGCTATCGGCGGATTGCTGTTTTGGTTGACTTTAAGCTACAGTTAGCATTTAGCACATGTTGCATTTATTACTGTGCAATTAAATCTTAGTCAGTGGGATTACCATAGCAACTTGGGTGTAAGTGGTTTTCAATTTGTTTTGGCTGGCATTAGAAAGGAATAGAATTGTCTGTTCTTTCACTCCCTCAAACAAACAAACACACACACATTCACAGCGAGAGAGAAATTCACCCTGACCTGCTTTCTTTTCAAAAATAGAGGGCAGGGTACAGAAAGAGACTATATGCTCAAAAGAAATAAACAGGAGCAGAGACACAAACAGTGAGAGAGCGTTAACAGACATATGGCACAATGAGAGTAGCCTGTTCACTACTCTTTCGTGACATAACCTGACCCTCTTCTGTTCTTGCATTTCTCTTTTTTCATCCATCTCCCACTGTCCTCTACTCTCTGTATCCCCCCTCTTCTCAGGCTTTGAGGAAGAGGACAGAAATAACATGTGAGGAGAATGTGAGGATTAGTCACAGCAGAGAACAGGAATTTACTCCGTCCCTACTTTCTATCAAAGGTGACACTTAATGTTCTTTTCCAGCAGCTCTGTTAAAGATTTTTCTTTAAACATATTACTGACTGATCTACTCTTAAAACTTTAATTAACCTTCTTACCTTCAAGGCGAAGATTATACAGCGGCTGCCAGAAAGCAATCTCAAAACTAAATTAAGATTACTTAACGCATTGTTTTATCTTTTACTTTTAACCCATTGATGTTTGCACTCTTAATAATGTCAAGTAAATGTTGCCTTTTAGGATGCAATATTGTTAGGGGTCTAGAATAACTTCTACCTGCTTTTTAAAAAATGTCTGTTGAATGGTTTTTATCGAAACATGAAATTTTAATGTCATTTATTTTTAATCCACTATTTTATGATATTGTTTGAATGGTTCTTTTACCCCTTACCACCACCCATTGTTTTTTTGTTGTGGAAAATTGTTTTGTTGTTTATAATGTTTCCATCTATGGTTTAAAGGTTAGTTTGTTCAGTAATCCGTTTTTGTTGACTAGGATAGGAGCACTTTAAGTTCTAGGATTTTATGGATGAATAAAATGAACCTTGAACCTTCAATGACTCTCCATTATGAGCTGGACTGTGAAAACACCACGGACAACAATGGAAATGAGTCCAGCACTTAATCGTTTTATCCCTGACAAAGTCTGGTACATTGTATTTTAAAACTATATTAGGAAGCTATCAATGAACCAAATCAAAATTATTTAAACAACCTAAATGCTAAAAGTATTTGTATTAACTGGAACAATGCATAGTCTGAAAAAATAGATTACATAGATCTGTTTAGGTGGGAGGGAATGTGTCAGTCTTGAAACTATTTGCCATAACAGAGCGCAGAAAGAAATATGATTAATCCATGTTTAAATCTAAAAGCACAAAGAGCTACAGTTTTGCGACCTCTATTGTGCAGATATCTTACTCAAATGTACAGATTTACTGCTGCTTGAGAGACAAAGACATTTTCCGCACAAGCCATACAGCAAACCTGCTAAATCTTCCACCACTTTAAACAGTAACCACCTGAACAAAACACTGCCCCGTGTGAGGCTCGAACTCACGACCTTCAGATTATGAGACTGACGCGCTGCCTACTGCGCCAACGAGGCCTGCAGAACCCTGCAGCTGCTGCAGCTTTTACAGCTGCAGCTGGGGGGGGGGAGAAAGCGGGGGAGGGAGGCTCAGGCTGAGCAGTGTGGAGGATCTGCAGCAGCTTCAACTAAACAGAAAAAAAACCCCTCTAGTCTCACTTTTCTGCTTGCAGCTATTTCCAATGATGTTCTTCTGTTTCTTTATTCTAGCTTTCTCTTTTCAGGAAAACCCACCCATAGCAACATATAGCATATCACATTGCTTGTAATTCACTTAGTGGTTTCCTGCACTTCCTACATTGTCCTTGTGTGACAGTTTGTGTCCCCAGTGAGAGTTTGTGAAACTGTTTCATTCAAGCTGTGAGGTGCTGAGAGTGATAACAATAGCATTAACATAGCAAGAGACTGTGGGTATTTCCCCCACTCAATGAAAAACAAAGCCTGTAGCCACACTGCATTCTGGTGCGGCTATGAAAAAACTGGAAGCTGTGCTTCTTCTACAATGAATAGCTGACCTTCTGTTTAACAGTTAGCCTGGAGAAGAAGAAGAGTGAAACCGGACATTTCGCCTAACACAGATGTTTTAGAACGCTGTTTTTCAAAGTCTAGGTTGTGGGTCATGGGAAATTTTAAATGGGTTGTCAAGAGGTCACTGAGAAAACAAAATATTAAAACTAGTGTTGCCAACTATAGACCATCTCTTAACAAAGCAGCGTCCCTTCAGTCCGTCCTGCTGTCAATAATGCTTTTAAAGACTGTTTATTCATTCAAGCTATGGTCAACTGTTAAGTACATTTTATATTTCACGCCTGCACAAGTTAAAAAGAGTTACCCCTCGGGGATTAATAAAGTATTTCTGATTCTGAAGTTGCTTTACTGCCAGATCATAAAAGACAAATTTATCAAAAAGGGTTTGGAATTAATATTACAAATAAGTATAGGAAAACCTGTATGCAATGGTTTTATAATAAAATTGTAAAATAAAATAAAACTGTAATTGAACAGAAAAGAGCATTTAAAAAGGGTAGCCTGAAACAAAACTATTTGAAAACCACCGTTTTACAGACTGTCTTCTATTAAACCTTACTGAACAATTCTGGATATCACATTGTCCTTCTCTTATCTTGCAGAGACAATAATGACAAATGCATCATGGAACAATGAACCTGTCCCAGAAAAGCCAAGTGCACTAGATCTTCTGAACAGCGTGAAAGAAGGGTTCATGGTTTGCTCCTGTGTGAAGAGGGAGGTGCACTTTCAGGTGAACTGTTCTGAGGTCATATCTGTTCATTAGCTGATTCGAGCTTGAGGATGTACTATTATAATTTATACTGTCGAATTTCAACACAAATTTTAGGATTTCCAAAGTGTATCTCACACACCACAGCCTTATTTGTTTTAAAGGCCGATGCTATTCAGAGAAGTAAAGGGATTACTGCTAAAACTCGCAATAAGTAACGTCTAAAATAGTTGGTTCTAACTCTGAAAATTTGACTAATTGTAGAATATAAACACACAAAAGAATGACAGAATTCTAATTTTGATCATTAAAGATAGCAGGCTTATTGTCATCTCTACTCACTGATTGGATGAGGATGTGTCCAACGGTCTGCCTATCGTGCCATTGGTTGACACAGCTGGCAACTTGCTCCAGGAAGTGCTCGTGGTGCTCCAGGATCTCTGGGATCTGGTAAAACATCTCGTCCACCAGCAGAGGGTCCACTATGGAGCTGCTGTCCGGCTGTTTGAGAGGACGCATGTAGCCCTGAGGGGACAAGAAAACCAGTTCATTACTGACCATTTCAAATAATTGAAATGTGCATGAGATTAGCTACAAACGTCATCAGCGGAGGAACTTGTTCGTGGCTGTCGGGGGCAATTAGTTTAATACATTTCTAGCATTGAGAGCTTTGAGAACTAAATTCAGAGTAAATCATTCTAATAATAATTTATGGAATCGACTGAAATGGCACTAAAAGTCAAAAGTATAATATTTAACAAAGTTCTGGAGCACAAATAGAGAACATACAAATCTAAGATATTGTCAACAGTGAGGATTTTCAAACTCTGAAGCTACTTAAGGAGACAATCAAGGGGAATTATTTTTATTCAGGCACGGACAGGTTTTAAGACAATATCAGTTAATTTCATTTGTATAATTTTAGCTGATACCTGTTTGAAAAAAACTCTTGACTCAACATCCACTTACTAGCTTCTTCTGGATCTTTCAAAACCAAATTTACCATCTTCATCAGCAGATAGAGGACGCTCAGTTGTCATGGAGATACTTAGCCATCGCATGACCTAAGTATGGATCTTCAGTCACGGGTTAACAGCAGGGTTAAGTATATGGGGAAGGAAGGTCATAACAATGACGACTGAGCAAACTCCATCCGCTGATGAAGACCATGACATGCAGTTTAAAGCTCCTGAAGAAGCTACTGAGTGGACAGTGAGTTAAAGGAATAATTCAACATGTTGGTAAATAAGCTTATTCGCTTTATTTTTGAGCGATAGATCACACCAGAGACAAACTACTGATTAATTCATTTCTTCTCATCATTGATACTAACCAAAATGTTGAACTATTCCTTTAATATTTTTTTGTGGATCTACTGTTTCCAAAGTCAAGAGTGAACTTTCAAACTCAAACCTTCACATTTTCTCAAAACTCTGTTCACCCTCTTTTCGTTTCCTTCCTGTGATAACTTCTCTTCTTGAAACTCAAAGTATTGCATGTCAATTCCAAATAGTGAAAAAAAAAACCCATCCCTTTCTCTAATATTTTTCTTCTTCTATGTCATGACCATGTTCTCAATTACTAATGTATGTGTGTGTTAACATTTTATGAGAAGGAAGGAACGGCAGGGAGAGGTATGCTATATGGAAAAAGATGGTAGGTTGTCCCTTTTTCCCTCCACTGCTTCTCCTGAGCAACAGGTCTACAAAAATATTACTATTATTAGAAAATGCCATAAATATTTTGTTGCTAAGCGATTCTCCCTGCACCCATTCAACAAAACGTTTCATTTTTTTTTGCACAAAGTTAGTGTTTATTGTGCACACACGTAACAGACAAACAGAAATGTAATGACTATGGTGCCTGCAGCCGTGACATGTATCTGGATTTGACGAAATATATCGTGAGATAATATAAATTTCGCTACTGTTAAAGATTTAGCCATACTGTTTATAGAGTGATAACTTTCATCTTGACATTTCTGGCTGTATCAGGCTGTGAGCCATGCTGTAAATATGGTAATAGCATTATAAAATTACATGCTCCGTGATTTATTATGATGGCATAGAGGATATGATAGATTCAGATTTCTTACTTTTACATACAGTGTTGCTGACAGCTTTATAGCTCCTTGGGTTGAAATGGACTGATTTTGTGGGAGCATTTTCAGTAGGACCTGAATATGAGTGACCTGGTTTTAATAGAAATGATCAATACAAATCTGTTGTTTGTGTTCTCCTTTTACTTATTTTACATACTTTCGTTAAAATTTAAGACTGCCAATGTCTGTGGGTGGCGTATAATTAATGCTGCATTCGCACAATGTCGACAGAAAATGAAGAACAGGAAAATTTCCTGCTCTTATTCCAAGATGGTTACCTGAACTGCTAGCCTTAGCTACAAAAAAAAAATTTGGGGGATTCAATTTAAAGTCCAGTCACCTGTTCGAGGCTCACTGCCTGACTTCATGACACATTTGATGACAAATCCAATCTGCTGGCTTTAAAAATGAACTGTACTGAAGAAAGTTGGGACAATAGTGTTTGTTGTTGCAATACTCATCTTAGCCACAAGAGGCTGAAGTGCACCACTTCCCCATGTTCTAAATAGGACTAAAAGCGTTCATGTTTTCTTCCAGGTGAATTTTAATTTCTCCGTGCACTCTAAACACACGGTAAATATATATATTGTGTGTTAGCAAGTTATGTAACATTTCTGTCAGGTCTTTCTTTTGGCTATAAATATATTTTAATCAGCACTTCACCTGGGAGAACATGGTTTTAATCCTTTTCGAACATGGGGTAGTGGTGCTTTTCGGCCTCTTGTGACCGAAATGAGTATTACAACAACAAACACTTTGGGTGTCAATGTCGTAGCTCATCTTGAAATCAACAGTGCAGGGAAGGTTGGAAGTCAGGTTTGAGTTCAGTATCAATTTGAATCACTTGTGCACTAACATTTATTGCTGCTTATTAGTGAAAGTATTGTAAAGTAGCATTGTTCTTTTCCAGAGCACGGAGAGGGGAGTGTCAGGTCAGGAAGGTGACAAAGAGAGTGGAAGACGTGTGATCACTTTGTAGGTCATCTTGAGTCGTATACAGTACAAACTGATGAGGTCAGTGTTGCTTGAGTGCACCTTTGTGAGGGGTCGAGTACAGCATCATATAGAGGCGCTTCACATCTGGTGTCAACCTGCGTTTCATTCCCAGAATAACCACATTTGATTTATTTGCATTACAAATGAAAATCAGATGTGTCTCTGTTACGCACTTAACTAAAATGTAGATTGCTCTGCCTGTCACTCGCTCTCATAAAAGTTATGTCTTATAAAATGTTCCACTTTCATGAATATTCTGGCAATGCACTTCTGACAGGTATGTTACTATCTGAGCTGCTTGCCACATGTTTGATTTGCAGGACTGTTTTATTTGGATTCTTATGCATTGACTTCAGCTGACTGAACTGACTAAACTGCGTAACAAAAATGTAAAAATCTGTTCACAGAAACCTTCCTAAGTCCCGAAAAAGAAACGGCAAAGAATCAGATTTCAACTTTGGATAGCGCTGCTGTGGCTGTCTCAGCTGAACCACATCTGACACCCTCCTTCGGGGATCTGCACTTTCACTGCAGTCACCGTGGTAACACTTACTTTCCCTGTGTCGCCATGGGAACACAGCCCAGGATTATTCACTTTGTGACCACACACACACACACACACCGATGCATAGGGAGAAGCACAGAAAAGTCAGTGTGCATGTGTGGGATGTGCGTGCACAATCACACACACATTTCATAAAAATGAACACACACATGCAAGCACACACAGCGAATGGTGACATGTTATACAATCAGGTGGTCACAGGTAGGGAAGGTGAGCAGTGTGTGTGTGTGTGTGTAATAGAGAGAGAGGGATGCGGCTAAGATTTGGGGTAAAGGTTACTTAGCTGAACACACACACACACACAGAGAGAGAGCGCATGTGTGTGTGGGCAGATAATGCTGATGACAGTGAGACGTGATGGGGTTAGCAGATTAGCTGACAGGATGAATGACAATAAGTGGATTATATAACACCTTTGTTACCTACATTTGTTATGCATGTCCTCAGCAATCTGTGAATCCACAAAGGGGTGTTTGTTTGTGTGTGTGTGTGTGTGTGTGTGCGTGCGTGTGTGTAATGGCAAAGCACTCACTAAGACTGTGTGTGAGTGTAAGAATATCTGTGAACTGTGAGTGCTTACCTGTAGGAGTATGTATAGTTGTGTTTCTGTGTGTGTTACCTGGATGAGACTGCGTAGTGAATCCACATATGACTGCTCTGTGTCCAAGAGGGTCATCATCACATGTTTCCTCATGTCCTGTGGAGACAGAAGAAGTAGAAGGTCAATCATCACTGCATTTAGATTTATCTTCGTCACACACTCACCTGTTTTATACTGTGATTAGTTATGTAGACACGTGCACACTGACATGGACATAGTAGTAGTTTTGTGCTATTGTCTGTTCTGCAAAAACATATTACCTGTTGGCATGTGATGCTCTGGGCCAGGCAGAAAGAGTATGTATCTCAAATGTAATTAAAACCTGTTAATGAGTCTTAATATAGACCCACGGTTTGGAATAAAGGAAATTGGAATGAACCTTTTTGTGATACACTGTTACCTTGTAAAGCCTTGTTTGGCCTTTAAGTTTTAATTAAGTTCAGTCCAGTTTACAATTTTTAAGAACCAAGGTCAAATGCCAGGATTTGTGTTTGTGTTTCAGACAACACAGAGGTCTCCCCAGATTTAATTCTTCAGTTGTGAATTAAATGGGGGTTTTCTTTGTTATTTAAATATTGTGGCGTGTGTTGTGTCTTAAATCTGCTGTGTTAGGCTGTATGACAGCAAAAAGGGAAATAACAAAGATAGTGGATAGATGTATCAAAAACCTTGAGGAATATTCAAACAAACAAGTCAGCCTGGATTTCAACACGTACATGCACTCATCTATTACAGCCTTTATTTTCACTGCAGGAACTTTTCCTCAAACTCAGAAACTTTCTCATAGTTTCTGAACCCGAAAATAGTCCCTGTTCCTGAGGTATGGCTTTCTTACGACCCACTGACTCTGCTGTTCTGAATGTTGCTAACTGGGAAAACACGCGACTCACAACTGCAACTGTTCCTGGTGTCAATCAATATTGTGACTATGGATGGAAATATCTTAGAGTTGCACAACAGACTCGCAGCAGTATTTAAAAGCAAGATTACGAGACAGTGGAATGGAGTATGAACCAGCAGGAGAAACTTTACTGAAACGTAACTTCATATGATAATATATTCATTGCAGGTATGTACTGAAGTGACATAATACTTTAAAAACACCCAGCTGTCCTTTTATACTTAGGCCTCCTGCCTTTCTGGCATTTTAAATGTAACATTTCTATCTCTGCACGTCTCCTTTTTAACATCAGTCACTCAACACTGAAACACAAAGAACATCATCATCACTGCTGTCTCGTATGAAAGAGTTAGTTCTCAAACCATTTTGTAGTTTTCTAATCTGTTATTGGTCTAATTTGCGCAATCTTCACGGTCCTACAGAAGCAAAAGAAACACTGACATATAGCTTTAAGTTCCTGGAACTGTTTGATTGAAATATTAGATCTTAAATGTCAGCGTGCTCTATTATAAATATTATTATACGGGAGGCAAACACAGACAAGGCTGCAAAGATGTCACAATCGTTGCACTTTCATAGCTAACACACACAAAGACCGGATTAGAGGTCACTGAGGCCAGGAAGTCCACAGAAGCAAAGCGTGACTCAGCAGTTCTCTAACAATGACTCATGATTTACGGATGCAAGTGAATGAGCTGCTCCCACACACACAGCAGACACAACACCAACACATTAGGGCCCAGAATGAAACCGACAGAATGAAAGTGAAGCAAGAAGAGGAGTGACAGATGAAGGGAAGCGGAAAATACATAAAAGGGTACGTTTCCTTTGCAGTTACTTCATGTTATATTTTATCCTTCTACACTGTGAGATGAATCAAAATCAAGGACCAACATGTTATTTTTAATCATAAGGGGACCACTTGTAGCTAAAATACAGTTTTCCACAAGCTTCCCCCCCCCACTTTTTTCTCTGGTTATAACACAATGAAGTCCATCCTATCACTTGACACAGGTGATGTGTGTGTATGCGTCTGATACAGAAAGAGAGGTGGGAGAATAACAAGGGGAGTATAAGGATCATGGAGCAAGTCAGACATATTATCTCAGGGGTCTCAGGGGAGAATCCCAAAATATTCTGGTACCAAACACGACTTATAAATATCAGCCAGAGCCACAGGCAAAACCCTATGGTGCATATAAAACCACAATGCCTCTCTCTCTCACTGCCTTTCACACACGTACACACCACAAGAACACACAGAGGAGGATTTCTTTCCCCTCTTCCCCTGCTCCCCTCTGCCAGCACCAATGTGCCCTATAAATAACTGTAACAATGGCTTCCCAGAAAGGCCATGTTTAGTGTTTGGCATCTGAAGGGATCCCAGGGGCGCTGTGGGGTACCACCGGAGGGTGAAAGGTGGTGTGTGAGATGGAGGAGTGTGTGTCGCTGTTTGTGTGTGTGGGTGTGTGCGTGTGCGTGCGCATGAGACAGAGAGTGCATGAAAGCAATTGTGAGTGGAACACTTGTGGTCTAAAATTGGCAAACAGTGCTCAGAAAAGCATTATTGTTTTGGGTGGGTTTTTTTTATAGTGAATGCTAGGTTGACTTTAACATGCCCACCAGTCACACCATTCAAATCGTTTTCCTTAAGATCAACACCGTTTCTCCTCAGAGTGAGGGATTCAGTCCAAGTCTACTCTGCCCTGAGATATAACACAAAGGAATGGAGGGAATAAATACAGGGCTGAACATGGATAAAGAGGGAAACACAAAACACCACAGTATACATCCTTTTATACACATTTATTACCCTCCAAATAGGGACACTCATCTTGTCAAAATACATCTTGAGTCAGTCCACTGATAAAGCAAGCAGGAGCAAGATACTGGATCTGAATCCAAGTTTCTAAAGTGTTATTAAAAAAGCCTTTAATCGACAGGAATTCATAATTCAGTTGCTGATCTTTCTAAATTTCACATCTGAGATTCTGAATGGACCGGCTTCAAACCCAGCTTTCATCCCTTTGTTGTCAAACTCCGACAGTAACGCACCAAAATTAAAGACGTGAACAGCAAGAAACAAGACTTGCACTTGTTTAGATGAAATGGATTCAATTTGAACTTTAATGAAAGGTCTTGAATGGACTTCAATGACTCTCCTGACTTGTTTATACTATGTCAGATAAATAATAATGGAAAATGCCCACCACATTTGGACCCCAGGGTGACAGCTTGACATTTCTTGTTTTTCGGAACATCAAGTATATAAAATAGAGAAATTACAGTTTTATTATGAATTAATTATTATGATAACTAAGCAGAAAAGCTTCCCACTGCAACCAGCAAATGTTTGTCATTTGTATTAGAATGATTAATCATAATTGTTGCCACCTAATTTGCTGTCAGTAAGGCAACTAATTAATTAATTAACCAACAAATTGTTTCAGGATTATATCTTAAAATCAATTAGTCACCCATTTCTGGCAACAGATAATTTGTTGAGTTTAAGATGCTGTCATATCAATGGAGACAGTTACAGTAGTGTATGTATTTGGAACTGCAGCAGTACTACTACGAATTCCCGTCTACCTCTCAAGTGAGTCTTATAGATTATTCCTCACGCCCTCTGACAGATGAGAGACGGAATGTCTTTTTTATTCTTGGGGCTGCATTATTTATGTAGTGTACAGTATATGTAGTAAAAGCAGGGTTCTCCTGGTGGCCACAACTGCAGTGATGGATGTTTCCGTCAGCATTGCCTGCAACCGTGCTGCGCGCACACACGCACGTTTGTACAGCTATACTTGTGAGGATTTTCATTGACATAATGCATTCCCCAGCCCCTTACCCTAAACCTAATTCTAACCCTGACCCTTAACCCTCAAACAGCCCTTTGAAGGTCTCTTGAAAAGTGAGGACCGGCAAAAGTGTCCTCACTCCCAAGGTCTAAAACACAAACTGGTCCTCACAAAGATGGCTGTATAAGGGCACACACACACTCAGGTCCACACAAGAACACAGCTGCCTCTGCATGAATGTCATACAAATTAAACCTCATTTACGATGATCAAATTAATGAATGCAGAGCCACTCTCTGGGAATTTCTTAATTGGAATCATTTTTGGTGTCAACCTGACAAAAACAAACAAATGTCTGAAATTGACTGCCTTCATTACAATACAGGTAAATAAGCACACATGCGCTCGTGCACAGCAAAGGATGATCTTGATCATCAGAGAGAATTTTTCAACTGATAATGATGCGAGCAATTTGACCCGACAACAAGAAGATGGAGAGTAACGTGTGTGTGTGTGTGTGTGTGTGTGACAATGGCACATGGTAGAAGCTTGCCCTCGGGGTTTTCGGTTTAGGCCTCAAAACTACTTGGTTAGAGTTAGGGAAAAAGAAAGGCAGAAAGCCTTTCTGCCAGAACACCCTCAAGGCAAACTTCTTCCATGTGCAGTGACAATGAGGTAAAACAAGAGGGGAACTTCCCTCAAGACAGGAATGTTCCTCTGTTCTGTGCTTGCCGTCGTTATTAGATTACATACACACACATCAGAACATGGTGAAATAACGCTAGGAATGCTAGTTTCATTTTGCTAGCAGGGTTACCATAGTAACCCCAGCTGAGAGGCTGAATGGTCACAGGAAAGTCTGGTCTCTCACACAAAAACCAACAGCAGAGCTAAAGTCAAGACACTCTCAGTCCAGTCTGAGTCGAGCCTCAGACCAGAAAGTTCAACTGGATCCAGTGTAATTAAACAATAGTCACACACTGTAACTGTGGTACTATGATGACACAGCCTGAGTCACAGTTTGCTGTTTCATTGTTCTCCCTTGTCCAGCTGAAGAGGCTGATGGTGGGAGTAAAAAAAAAAAACAAAACAAGTTCAGTGTTCTGCACTCTAGTCATTATTTATTATCATTTTCTTAAAAGATAATTAATTACTATTCGATACAACTTGAGTCTTAATTTGGTATTTGGTTGTTAACTGGCCATTTATTTAGCCAGATTATCCAAACCACTTTATTTGGAGGTAAAATGTCAGGTGCAAAAGTGAGCGCACCCAAAATTATAATAATAATAACAAAGTAATAATTAAAAAGGAAAACTGTGTGTGCAAAAAACTACGGTAAGTACTGTAGTTGGTCTGTAAACTGTGATGGATGCTTACAATGGATATTTTGGGTAATAATTTCACTGTTTGACTAACATTGGGGGTTTTGTTAACCTATATGATAATCTGACGGCTTTTGTTTTAGCGATTTCTCCATGTTCCCAGATCTCCTCAATTACTTCGGTAAGTACAATGTTATCATAGCTGATAAAACTGATGGACAAACCTGAAGAATTAAGAGCCAGGTTGTAATAAACTGGAATATTGAAATCTTGGGAGAGGTGCTGGCTCGGTGAAACAGACGTTTAACAAGCACAAGTGTAACTAATAACATTAATGATAGCTACAGTCCACTTGAGAGCCCCGGTTAGCTGTGAAACTGACACAGCTACATGAAATGCAGCCATCATTAATGTCATAAATGACACCAGTGCTTATCTCAGATTTTGTCCTCATGATTTTCCATATTGTAGCTTTGCTATTTTGGTCTATTCTGTCCACAACATGACATCTATTGCAGGTCTGTGTCAGACTCTACTAGCCGCATGGATGCAGAGAGCATAATTTGGGCTTTAGCCACAACCGCCTCATAGCCTCTGGTTGTTTGTCACATCTGACAACATGAATATCCACCCAAAGCAAGAATATCCACTAGGAAAAAAAAAATAAAAAATTAAGACACTCAGAGCCCCGGACAGGGACAAATATTGGCTATGTAAGCGTAGCCTTGCTAGGATGAGAGCTTCTTTATTGACAAAGGAACACAATGCGGATTCGGAATTGAAAGGGCGTCTGCATCCAATCATTCTCCACATCAGTGTCAAGGGTCAAGCAGCAGAAAATCATGTAGGACCAGGGCAGAGGGACCAACACGGGATAGTTATCCCCACACTTTGTCTCACTGCAATCCTACCTTAGTTTTGTCTCAGGGAAGAAAAAGACAAGTACTTCCATCGCTGATGCCATCTCGCCACTGACAAAGCCTGATGTAATGTAATGTATTTAACGTGTTTAGATGGTGGTCTGAATGTATCAGAGAGATGTTGCTGTACCTGGTCCAGATCTGCTCTGCTTCAATTGTATACAATCTTTGGCAAATGTCCTCATTTTGAGGGAGTGGTGGCAAGGCGGGAAAGATGGGAGGACGTGGGAAAGAATTTCTGTCTGTTGGGTTTGCTTATGTACAACAAAAACATTTCTGCGCTAAAATGCTAGAGAAACACCCGCTGACATAATTCAAGAATTTATATTTAGTATGTCATATACTCCTACTGATAATGTGACTGTTTTTTGGGAAGTTCCTCCTGTTTTGATACAGTATGACTCTTGCTTGTATAAATTCAGTTCATTTTGGATTACTACATAATGCTGTTGCTTAAACATCTTTGTAATTGAGCACCAATAACTATTATTTTAAGTTTAACAAACAAGAATGCTTCTGTCTTATGTAGTATCTCCTAAATCTGAAATCTTGAGAGATAACAGCTTCAAATTATTTGTAATCAGATAACGTTTATCATTTAACAACCCAGATCTCAGGAATGATGTGGCCTAAAGAGCAAGAATGTGTTTGTGTAATTTAATCAGCCCAAAACAGCCAAGCTAAGCTCTGTTTAGAGGGACAGGTCTGTACATCACTGCCTGTTCATTTGAGTTCACAGAGTCACACAAAGAGAAAAAGCATGCCATGATATGTTAAGTGTCTGGTAAGTGCATGATTATTCTTCTCTCTCAGACGCACTCACAATGTCAAATATTAAGTTCACTTGGTAGTCAGGGTTGTGGCCTATGGCACAGTCCCAAACAGGATAGATGGTTCAGAGGATTCAGCCCGCCACTTATTAACACTATAGAGGATCTGTGAGGAAAGTGCGTTCGATGTCTGTGTAAGTGTAAGTCTGTGTGTGTGTGTGTGTGTGAGTGAGTGAGTGAGTGAGTAAGTGAGAGTAGTACAGCATGTTCTCATGTGTCCCTCTGCGAGTTCTGGTATGGTCGCAGGGGGTCCATAAAATAAAATATTCCTCACAACTGCAGCCAAACATTACAGCATAACAGTAAAGAAAACATACACCAGAGTCAGACAGCTTTGCACTGTTGTGAGTGTATGTTGTTCTGTACACACTCACATGGCACTGCTACTACTGCTGCCACAACACTCAGCCGCTCTACAGTCTAGACTGGGCAAAAGCGAAAGAAACCATTTTTTTCCCCCTTTTTTTTAAACTGAATGCCATACAATTGTAGAATTTTATATGTTCATTATTGGATAGAAAACAACTTCCGTTTTTCATCCAGTACCTCTTTTGTACAGACAATTCAGTAAATAGTGGTATTTTGCCAACAACGGGACTGGAGTTCCCAGTTATTCTTTCTAAGTACCGCAGCTGCGTTCAATTTTGGGCCGTTAAATATTTTGCAAGGTCTTTCTCTTGGTCACCAACAAAAACACTGGGACACAGCTGTAAAGACTGCAGCTGTAGCTCACTTTGTGCTCAGGAGCATACAGCTTCTCAAAGATAATATGTTGCCAACAAGTTTGTGTTTCTGTCCTGTTTATTTGGGTTTGTCAGTCTCTTAGTTAGCAGAATGTCAGAACATGGCCCTGCACACCCACTCAGGTGTTTTTAATGTCTGGCTGGTTAAACATATGCTCAGGTTGAAGGTGAGCCGAGCTGTGGTGGGAGTTATATGAGGTCACTGGACTAATAAGAATGTATTTTGCGCCGATTTAACAGGTACAACAAAGCTGATAGAAGAGTGAAGGAGATGTCATTTAAACATAGTCTATACACGCCCACACAGTCCTTTAAAGAGCTCACAGCGGCCTAAAAAAATCTAAATCACTTTTGAGTATTTTTTTAATAACCTGTTCACTGTTTTCCCATGTCCTGCACTTACTTGAATGGAAAAAAAATATCTGGCAAATGTATTGCTTTTATAATCTATCACTGTGTGTTTTGACGCAAATCTGAAACTGGATGCAAATGAAAAAAAAAGTTCATTACAAAAATTGTGTTCTTTTTCTATTATCAAAATAATACTACTAATACTGAAGCTGGTATGTACTTACTGATCACTTTCTGCTGCTGTACAGACTTCCAGGTATACAGCCTTAACTGATATTGGCAGCTTCTTTCTTAAAACCTCCAAGCTTTTGTTTTATTTTACTTAAGCAGTGTATTAACACAGAATACATTTATTTTAGTTTGATTTCAATTCTTCGTTTTTTGCATCTGAGCTAATTACTGAATATGTCTCTCATCATCCGCATAACATAGCTGTGGCATCTTCAATATCACAATACTGGCTTTAGTTCCCCAAAGCCCATACCGTTTGAGGTCTGAGCTGAAGTTATTTCAATAAATGTATAAGCGACAGAAACAGCTCTTTCCTCTCATCGCTGTCGTCACACCTCTCCACCCCTGCTGCCTTCATGCCCCCCTTCCTCCCCTCCCCGACGACTGTATTCCCTGGCAACAGCCTGGCGAAAGCAGCAACAGGCAGCCTCGTAGCCCAAAGAGAAAGCCTCCTCATCCCCTAGCTCTTCCTCTGTTCATCCATACACCTCTGTAAAACACTGAGACTGATTTCCACATCTCATTCATGTTTCGAGGTGGCACTTAAGTAAAAATAAAGGAGTCTCATCCTTCACTTCTTCAAGCTTCTGTCTCTTAGCAGGCTTATGTAATCCTGGCATGCAGATGTAAGCAACAGCACGTGTATGGTTGTACGTGCTCCCTAATTGTCATTTTCAGGCTACAGACTGCTCTGACCTACTCTATAGTGATCAATAGTTTTCTCTCTCTTTTAGACACGCACGCACATACACACACACACACACACACACACACAGACACACTACTGATCTATCTCCCAACGCCTTCCCTCCCCAAACGCTTTCCTTTCCGTAGCTCTTCACATTGGTCTCACCTCACATCGACACAATCAGTTCATAAAATAATCAACGTTAAGGTGTGTAATTTGTAAAATATCTTTGGACGGTTGGTCGGACAAAACAAGAGACTTGAGTATGTCAACATTTGACTTTGTTTTTTATTATTTTTTGAAATTTTATGGACCAAAAGATGAATTTAAGATTAATCAGTATAGTTGTAAGGTGGGGTCCTACAATTAAGGATTTTTAGAAAATGGATTCAGTATCAAAAGCGTCATAATGTAAGACCTAGGAAAGTTGTGTTTTTGCTACGGTGATTGGTTATCTTTAATGTTCTACATTTCTATAAGCACATGTGTTGGGGGAACTGTTTCCTAAATGAAAAACAGTCATTTCTATAATGGCTTGAGCAGAAGAGAAAATTCAGTTAACATCCCACATACAAATGCACTTCAATGCTTTGGGTGGATTAACAGGCTGGGTGTTAAGATTAGCAGAACTCCAGCGGCTGTGTTATGTCTACAATATGTGAGTTTGAGCGTTTACGCGTGTGGATGTCATCCGAAAGTTTGTAGATTGTGCTCGCACTCAAGCACACAGAACTCGACCATGAGGTGTAACGACTAACATGCAAAAATTAAATGCGCTAGAGACGCATTAAAATAAATTACACTTAAAAACTACCAAAGATATTGTATGAAAACATCATCAAAACACTGTGCAGCAAGAGTGCAGCTTCATGAATGAGTGCAGATGGACAGACAGAGAGACCACAGAGAGTGTTTGTGAGAGTTGAAGCTAATCGTGTGATTCACTCAGCTCTAATTCTATTATAGACAGGCATGAGAGAGACAGAGAGAAGAGGATCTGAAGAAGGAGACGTTATCCAAGGAAGATGAGGAATTAGCTAGAACAGGGAAGGAAATACACAGAAAAACAAGAAATTAAAGAGAATTCAAAGAACAGCAGGATCGACAGCAGTCAAAGTGGAAGAAGAGCAAGAGAGGAAAAGAAGATTTAATCGAAAGAGGCTGCTGAATGGAGTGAAATCTAAATTGACTTGGACAGGCAGGTGATAACGTCCTACATACGAGGCAAAGGTGCAAGACAGGGAACGCACAGACACACAAAGAACGAATACATCTTAACTGCAAAGAAAAGACAACACTAGTCTACCTCTCCGTTGGGGCTTCCAGCACAAAGTCCATTCCCATTCAAATTCCTGCTGAAGTTCCCGTTCCTGTTGTTGTTTCTGAACTGATCCGCAGCATCTCTGTCCACCACTTCTTCACCTCCTCCATCTCTCTCTCCTCCACCTCCTTCATCTCCTGTATTCTCTCCGTTCTCATTCATCTCCTCCAGAGCAATGCTGAACTGGGCTAGGGTTCGGACCATCTGCAGCATACGGAACAGTCCGTGTGCCCGAGCGCACACTCAGTTTGGCACATAGACACACATATGCGCACGAAACAACCTGAAAACACCTGCAGGGCTTTGTTTACTCAGACAAACTCGTTCTTCATGTTCGCAGAAAAACGGCTGGAAAAAAAAAAGACACACCTGAGGGTCGAAGTAATCACCACCCCTGCTCGTATTCACAACATAAAATAAATATGTTCCTTCCAGCTGTTTTTATCGGTCCTCTCCTCTACCTGCAACAAATCTTTTAAATAATTCAGCCCTTCAGAAAGCAACCTCTCTGCAAATTCTCTACTCATTTCAGTCTTGTGTCTTCAGTGTGTGTCAACGTGTGCGTCTGTTCTGTGGCTGCTAGGCTCAGCAGCGCAGCTCGTCACTGCGTGTGTGTGTGTGTGTGTGTGTGTGTGTGTGTGTGTGCGTGCTCTGTTTCTACTGCTGCATGGATGATGTAAGCAAGATCGGAGTGCATGTCGCTGAGTGTGTGGGGACCACGGGAGAGACAAAAAGTGTGTGCGTCTGTGTGCGTGGGTGTGTCATAACCCCCCTCACCCCCCCCCCCCCACCCTTGGGTGTGTGCAGAGACAGCAGGCAGGGCAGACGCTCACAGCACTCAGCTCAGCTCCGGAAGACTCTACCAATCCCTCCATAAATAATCGATTCAGGGATGAGGAGGGGGAGGATGACCGAGCTGTCCATCCATCCATGTCTCTCTACCTGTCTTTCAAATGACCCCTCTTCCATGATATCATCATCTTAGTGTCGCACACAGCACCAATGCTTTGATGACAACACTCATTCCGCCTCATTGCAGTTAAATGCTCCATTGAGAAATAAAGATTTGAATGAAAATGTCCTTTCTGTCTATTCTATTTCTATGCAGGGACTGAATGGCAGCAGCCCACAGATAACCATGACAACAGTGTGCAAGGGTGTAATTTTAAAGAACCGTACCTGTGTTTTGCAATGCTTCAGCCCATTAACTACAAATCATATATACTGACGATGATTTTTACAAGCATGTTGCAACTTTTTGGATGCATTTCCTATCTTCCAGGCTGCTACTCGTTTCCATTTTATGGCTGAAACGTATTTTCGTCATCTATCAATCAGACTTCATCTTATCTCAGGGTGTACAGTCTGTGAAAACTGTTGAATACTGTAATACATGGCTCTAGAGGGAGCTTTACAAAGTTTATCAAAAGAAATCCCTGTTGATGAATTAATCTAGCTTATCTTGGCACCCTGCGTTACAAACTGGAGGTATGGGGTTTGAAAGAAGGTATGGAGGTTCTAATGAAAGACACTCCTGAGTTGCATTATGGGAACTGTAGGATCCAGCATTTTTGAAGCTTGGCCCATACTAGGGACTAAAATTCAGGATATCTCAGCCTCTGCTGCTTCGATGTGTACCATTCATGTTTTGTTTTTTTTAAATCTGTCTCTTGTGAGTCCCTCAACTTTATGGAAGCACAATACTAAAATCGATGGAACACCCCTTACGTATTTCTTAAGTCTATAAAATATGAGAATATAATGAAAAATGTCTATTAAATAAAAAAAAAACAAGTGTCCAAAACCCAAAGGTATTCAATTTACAGTGATATGAAAACAGAGAAAGCAGCAAATACTCACATTCGAGAACCATGAAATTCTGAAATAGTGGCCAGGGCCTTTAGTTGTGACAGGCTGTAATTAGAGACATATATTTACTTCTAATTCACCCTGTTTTATAAGTATGTATTGTGAAACCGTCCAGTTAGGTATGCCCCCTTCAACGGAAGACATTTCTAGCGAAAAACTGCAGGAAGGGTTGAGTGAAGGTAGCTTAATATTGAGAAAGCACAGCAAATTCAGAGTATGCTGAATTTCCATACCAGTTATTATACTGAAATACAGGTACTGATAATTTAGGTTTTTCCTCCTCAGGCCCAGTTTTTATTGCCCATTATTTCAGTACTAGCTTTTGTGAGAATTTTCGGTTTTTCACGCCTTCAAACATTTTTTTATCAAAATTGTAGTTGCAATAAGGACCACCTTCATCGTCCTTGCACACACTATTTGGGGCAGTTTTCCATAGAGTTCCTGTCTGCAACTGCATTACCACATAATGTGGATGGTCTAAAACATGCAGAACCACCAGTAGGGCCCTTTAACAATTCATCAAGTACGTGCACCCACATTAACACGCAGCCAGCAAGCCGACGCCTTTTCTTAATGCATGTGGGGACGCTCACGGAAACACACACAAACAGAAAAACAAGGGGGAAAAAAATATATAAAAAAACCAAGATATATGAGCAAAAGATGCCAAAACTGCAATTTTGACAAAAGGGTACAAAGGATTGTGTGCGTGTGTATTGGAGTGTGTGCCCATCAGCCAGACGGCACGCATTGCCTGAGACTTTTTGTGAGCACATAAATCTAAAATGCAGTTTTAATGAAAAAGTTGCATAAATAGAAGACTGCACGCCATGTGGGTTTGAGCTGACCTGCTTGCAAGTAAACTGAGAGAAGCAACAATAGCTTTAAGCGCACCATCCAATATTAATACAAAAACAGCCTCAAGTGATTCGTTGTCAGACAGCTCAATACAGAGCACTTCTGCACTTTTTTATAGCTTGACTAAGATAACGATAAACACGGATAACATGATGTTATAGAATAAACTGATTCACCGCAGTCAGTTTAGTCAGTCACTGAAATGTGCTGAACTTTTTCACATCCAAGTTAAGCATGGCATGACGTGGCTTTTGTCTTCTTTTTCAGCCAACAATAAACCCAAACAGACTTCAGGGTCTTTTTCTCCAAAAGAGATCAGATGGTGACAACAGAAAAAGGTCACAAAAGGACATTTAAAGGTCAAGCTCGTGGCAGGAAATTGCCCTTTAATCCTTGTTGCCATAGAAACAATAGATGGTTTTGACAGTCTGGTGACAGAGATCAGAGATGACAATCTCTCAGGCATGTTCGGAGTTGGAGCACAGAAATGTTTAATACATATACTCGAGTCTCTGGGCCAAACATCCATTTCCTTTTTTATATGAAGGTTTCTGTTTCTTTACCAACAAAAAACCTTTAAGACCAGATAAAGGGCATCTTAATGCCATAGTAAGCACTAACTCAAAAATCTATCAAACTTATAACTTTGATATTTTGAAGCTCTATAAAGAATAAAGAGGGAGACGTTTCCTTCTTCCTTTATATCCTCATCTCCTGTTTCTATTGTCATTCCTTTACTCAACCCACACACACTCATGTTAACATTTCTAACTCTTATTTTTCATCCCTTTTCAAGCTCTCAGTCTGATGTATTAATATTTCAAGTGAGGTGGCTATTGTGAAGTCAAGCCTTTTAACTATACAAGTGCTTGTACACCTAAAAGCGTCAAGGCCACCATGTCTGCAATAAAGCATATGCATGGCATTATTCTGTATTCTTCTTCTTATCAACAAATCCCATTAAAAAGGCAAAACCAGCAGAGCATTAGTGTTTCTCTCAATACTTGCTGACTTACATGACTTACTTACCATGTCTGTGGCATGCAGCCCCAAGCCATGTGTTCCTACTGAAGGCTTAAATATGTAACTATGACTCACAAATCTATGTCTTTTTTTTTTTTTAAAGGCTAACTAATTTCCTAAAACAGCCGGACACTGCAGGGTTTAGCAAACGCTGCTCAAACAGATGTAAATTGTGTATTTGTTGAGGACTATTTTCAGTCACAGATTAATACACATTTGGTGCGACAGTGAGTATTTACAACAGCAGGACAGTGTACTGTGTGTACAATTAAGTCAAAATAAACTACAGTCCCTGTTTTCATTGTAATGAAGGAACCTGGCACCCAGTGCAACACTAATGTGTTATTCAAAAACTATTAACAACAATGAAGCACTATGGCACGGAGGAATAAGTTATGGCTTTGTCTGCACAGACAATACTTGTTAGTAGGATCTATTCATTAATTTTTTGACATTAAGAAATACATAGAATATCACAAGACTTATCCGTGAAGCTACATGAGAGCACACAAATCGCAATCATCACCTGACCAATAACATCGGCATCCATAGCATCTGGTTTGCATCACAGCAACTCAAGATAGCTTACAGAGCCTCAGAATTTACTATTTAGCTTTGTATTAATGCAATTGCTAGGGAGTGAAGAAGAAAAAAAGCCATCAAGTGTGTGTGTATGTGCGTATGTTGCACACATGCAGTGTGGGCAAGTGGGCAGCCTGGGGATGGAGTGTTCTCCCTGAATGAGTTACCAGCTCATAGCTTGCTGACCCAGATTTTTAAGTGGTCTGCATTCACACACTAACTACATGGTCATCTGAAGATCCCTGCCTCCTTTTCTAGGAATTACTTAGTGTGTTTATTATTTTCAATTCAGGCTCGCAGAAACAATGAATTACGATGAACGGAGTGAATCGAACACACCAATGATTACGATCTACAGATCCACCAGAAAAATTAAATCTATGTCCTGATTACTACCATCAATCATCAAAAACAAAGAAGCTAAATTAAAATGTCTACATTCAACATTGTACATTCAACAGCATTTATAAATAAACACACCAGAACACCACAGATACGCATATGTGTTTGATCATGAGTGGGCTGAACTTGCTATGAGTGGTTCAACCTTGTATTTCCTCCCCACCCTGCAAAGAAATGTGTGTGTGGTTTAATCCTTGCTCAGCCGCCCCGCCTGTCTGTGTCAGTGAGTGTTACTAAGTGGTGCTAAATGACAGCTTATGTGACATCTGTATCACTGCCTCCGAGCCAATATCGCCCCACAAAATCTGAGTCAGTCTGGAGTGAGTCTATAGATAAACATGTAGGAGGACCGATGACACCTGTCAGCATACCCACTGGTCCACAGGTGTGTGTGTGTGTGTGTGTGTGTGTGTGAGAGAGTGAGAGTGAGAGTGAGAGTGAGAGAGAGAGAGAGAGAGAGAGCGAGCGAAAGAGTAACCTAAGCAGAGGTTGACGCATGAGTGCCCAAACAGATCAAAACAGATTTCTCATCGCACACCTGTGCATGCATACAGCTTGTACCATCTTTCTTTGTGTGTGTGTGTGTGTGTGTGTGTAGTTGTCCAGTTATCCATCTGGCGTTTATCACAACAACCCTCATACGGTTACAGGTACACGTACACACACACACACACACACACACACACACACAGATAAATGAAGTAGGACTGAACGAAAAATGTTTTATACACTAACATCAGGTGTGCAGCAGGCGCGTGGAGCTCTGTTAGCTTCCCATGTCAGTACTGGATAACAGGATAATGACAGATGATTCCAGGAATAAGAGGAGTCCCACTGCTACCTACAACATGAGGTCAGGATAAAGCTCTGTCTCTTCATAGTCACTCAATTTTATAGACTGCTCTCTCTGTTCCACTTCGCTTTATACCTCTGTCTCCAGGTACATCTTACCCGTTCTGTCACTTTCTTACAATCACAGATAAATATGCTCAAACACTGTATGAATAAAATAAACAAATCTATCCAAAGCAATAAACAGGAGAGCCAGATATACGTTTTATATTGATTTAGAGCATCACAAGTGCTAACCAATGTCTGGGATTTAAATGTAAACAGCCCTTAATGGTGTGTTTTGCACCATTTTATTTTATGTACATCAAAGTAAGTGACAAAAGCATTCAAACACTCACGCACACATAAACAGTATCCACAAGGGGGCAGTAGTCATACTGAAAAATCATTACAAAGTATAGTAGCTATAATTGTTCACAGTTAAACATTTCTAGCTAGGGTATTGAGGGATTCATTCAGAGGCCATGTAACGTCACCTGTACTGTACTAGGTTAAATTAAAAAAATATTTATTTTTATAGACAAATGATAAATAATTACATAAGATAACTTAATGACTTGTGTCATACTTGGTTTTAGTTATTTCCCAATTGACCAAGTCCCAATCCCAGTCATAAAGACTTTAATAAGCAAAGCAAACAACAAAGGGCATCTAACCGAGCATGTGTGAGAGAGAGAAGGCACAGGTAACCAGATCTACTTACTCTCCAAATACACCCTTATGGGATGGTGTGGATTTGTGTGTGTGTGTGTGTGTGTGAGAAAGAGAGAGATACGTGTGCTGTGAAAAGAGTCTTTGTCTCTGAGAGGTGAGGCTGAGGCAAGGACACGATTGGCGCTTAGGCTAATAGACACGTGCACGAACACACACACACACACACACAGTGTGAAGAAGAATATTCCTCCACACTGACCACACACACACACACACACACAGGTGAAGACACCTGAGATGATCTGATATATCTACGAAGCAACAAACAAAACTGATGAGAAACTCCAAGATTCAGAGATGCAATTGAAACCTAAGGCCATGAAATTACCAGTCAAAACAAAAAGGTATTTTTAAAAAAAAGGTATTGAAAATTTTCTTTTTAACACAATCTGACTAAATGAACGCACATATTTAATTTGAGGAGTGGAATGGAGTGAGATGATCAGTGTCATGCAAAGCTGCTTAAATGTCACTTACAGTAGTTTATATAGAAAATGTGTAACACCACAACTTGAATCATGGTTCCTGCAGTCACTGGGATGTTTAAGGACTTGTCAAAGACTTTCAAGGCATTGCTTGATGGCCACGAAATTGTAATGCTTTGGAGTGAGCGCTCATTTATTACACATCATCTCATCTTTTCAAGAAATCAGTGTATCAAGTATAAACCAGAACATTATTCTCACAACGTGGAGTGTAAATCAAGATGAAGAAAGGCCTGGAAAGAAGCATCATACGGAAGATTTTTAGCACTTTATTTTATAGTGAAGTTTTTGTAATCAAATTTAAACCTTTTATAAATCTAACATTCCCAAACTTTAAGATCTTTTCAAGACAACTGCCTTCAAGGAAACTACATAATACGGTTCATCAGACCTTTGTAAGTTTAGGAACTTTATCGGCATCCTACGGGAGACATCCGAGGCCAACCAGACAGCATCACAGGGACACACCTGCGATGCACTCTACATCTATCTTCTCCATTTACGGTCCTACCGCAGGTTGTAAGCTGACATCCCATCCACTTCCTGTCCAGCAAGCTATCCCACAATGCACTGGGATCCAGAGATAGCCATCAGCCACAGAGACTAGTCTTAACCCCAACACCACTCCGGAAATACCTTCTCTGGGTCTCCGTCTCTCCCACCCAATTTGTCCTTTCTGCCACCCTCTGTCATCTTTTTTCTCTGTCTGATAATTTCTAGAAATCCTCCCATCTCTCTCACACTGCCTCCATCACAAAACCCTCTCTCTTTTTCTTCAAAAACAGTTATTTTTAGAGTTCCGGTAATATAGGGAACTTGACGAGACGGTCAGCTGGATTTCCCAGCTCATAAAAGATGGCCACAGTGCTAATGTTGGCTCTTCAGCGGCACTTGGACATGCTCTGACACACTCACCCCCAAGCGCAGTGATATGTATAGTAGTTTGAGAATTCAGAGTGGGGAAAGGGGGGGAGAAAAGATGAACATGGATGAAGAAAATGTGTTGCCAAAAAGAAGCAAGAAAGAAATCCATACGCTATACTATGGATTAAGCCAGGTTCTCTCTTTTGCACTTCATACTTTATTTTTCACTTTCTTTCGCCCTCTGTCTAGGATCCCCCCACCCCCTTATCCCTCCATTTCCCCTCTTTATCCTTCTTTCTTCAACATTCCTGACCCCTCACAGCCTAAATTCCTTAAGTGTGTGTGTGTGTGTGTGTGGGTGTGTGTGTGTAGGCTGGTTGGCTGGTAAAGCTACAATAAATGAAGTGTCTTATTACAGCTTTAGGCTATCAAAACATGTGCTGGGATTTTTAAAACGATTGAATGGAGCTAAACCTTTCCAGGAAGACAATGTCAGAGAACACAGAGCAGTGAGAAGATTTACAATAATGAAAATGCTCGAAACACCACAAAACACTGGGGAATTTCTGTACTGTATCTGTGCACCACAGACCGCAAAAAAGCCAGTCTGAACTCCTACAATGAATAGTCAGAGAACAACACACACAAACACAAACAGGGGAGTGACAACAATGCACCAAAACAAAGGCATATCTCATGAGAGGGTATAACAGGGTGGAGAAGAGGTTATCGAAACAGAGCATAAGGTCTTGCAGAAGGAAAGAGATGTTGCTTTCCTAGTGTTAACCGTTTTACTGACACTCTGACAGAGTCACACCACTCTCAGGATGTTAAAAGCCCCGAACTCCATGTATTTTAGTGGGAGAATTGTTACTCTCAAAGAGTAACTCCACATTAAATTGGAAGGAGGGAAAACATGGCTACACTGGTCTTTAAGGGTTAAAAAGTCTAGGACTCTTGAACTTCTGAAAACACCCGACATCACAGCTGGGTGTGGTCAGGTGTGGTCTGTTGTACTCGTGACCACACTCCGCTAGAATGTAGCCTTGTACTTTAGTGCCACGCTTCATCACAGCTGCGCAGGTTGTGGAAAACGCACGTTGCCACCACAAGTTGGCAGTTCAAGGCAGGAAAATCAAACTGGGTGAAGTTACTCTTACCTTTTGCATCCAGGAGGGGTGTTTGGTTTTTTTGGTCACAGAGCATGAAGTGAAAAAAGTTGAAAATAGTTTTATGAAGATGCAGTGTAGCTTACCTATCCACATGCAACAGGCAACCAATGAGTGACAAGGGATCTGGTTTGATTCAGCTGTACCTGACAAAAACTTTAAATGTATTTTTCTTAATGTAACAAAGAAAAATACATTTTAAGACAAGCAAAAATATATATACTAACATATCATATTTTTACTTTTAGAGCAACTGGACAGGATAGAGGTGCACATGTTTTCACACTGACTGAAGAGATCCGGGAAGCCCCTTCATGTTCTCACCAACTTCTTAATTCACAACTCGCTCTGTCTCACCCTCTCATGGCTCTTCTAGTGTTATCAGTGGGTCTCTGCTTCACACTCACGCTGTCGCACACTTACACACCGAGGCTGTGTGGTACAGCAGTGCTGTGTGCAAGTGAATACAGACTGTAGTGATTGAAGGAGCTCACACAGATTCAGTTCAGGAACTCGGCCCTTTCATAAACCTGCTCCTTGAAAACACCCAGAAGAGGAAATGCTCAGTAATGAATGGTTTGATTTTAGTGAATGAAAGTGAAAAAGGCCTTTACAGATAGAAGTTGTTGCTTCTTTTCAGTTCGAATGAAAGCCTGGTGGCAACTTTGCCACACAACCCTGGAGGCAGTCACTGTCCATGTGAACCAGCACAGATTTTCAACTTTCTGTTGTTACTTAGCAGAACCCTGTGCTTGCAGCGGTGTGATTCTAGAGAGACCTATGCAGGATCAGCTGCTGCAGTTGTCACTTTTCCCCTCTACAAGGGCTTTAAGGGTCAGTGACACCTGACAGTCTAATGAGAGGGCTGCAGAGCAACTCTTCAGACTGGTTCAGGGTGGACAGCAAAGCAGGTGAGTTGGGGAGACCGAGAGATGGAGCGAGTGAAAAGCAGACAGATCAAACTCTTGTTATTGGCCAGTCAGTTGCTATGTAACACCGGTTGCCACAGAAACATCTGAATGGAAGAGAAAGCATGAATGAGAAAGAAAAAAAAACAAGCAGCACAGAGCACCTCATGATTAACACACACACACACACACACACACACACACACACAAACAGTTACCCTGCAGCGTCAGACTACAGAGGCTTTGCACCTGCGTCACCAATCTCCTAGCAACAACATCTGGCACCATCATGATGGTCCAACTGGATAACTGGCTGTGAACCATATGACAGACAGGCCAGAAATAGATACCTGAAAAATAGTTGTGTGTCAGGTATGTATGTCAAGAGATTAATGCAGCAGGGAAAGGTGCCCAATAAGGTTGCTAGGTTTCCAGGTGTAGGTTATTATGACACATGTAACCTTTCTTATCCTTAGCCAGAGTCTCTTCACCAAAGCAAAGAGCTTCTAAAGAGTCAGCTCTGTCTTGTATATAAACAAGATTAAGAGTCTACAGCCATGCTAGCAGTTCTGTAAAGCTGTACTTAGGCACAGTGGTGCTTTGAGCTAAATGCTTATGTCAGCATGGTAATATGCTCACAATGACAAAGCTGATGTTTAGCGGGTGGAATCCTTTGTGTGTTCGTGATTTTAGTTTGCGTGTTAGCATGCTAACATTTACTAATTAGCACTAAAAGTAAAGCTAAGGCGGATGGGAATGTCATTAGTTCTTCAGATATTATAAACCACAGCATTGGAAAAAGTTTAATTCTGACCTGATGATGGCATTATAGATGAAAAGTCAGAGGATCACCAAAGTGATTACAGTTCATCTTGAGGGGATCATGAATGTGTGAACCAAATTTTATAGCAACAGGTGTCAACATATTTCCCTTAAAACTGCAAATGACATCAGAATCAAATGTATCGCCAAGTAGGTTTACACATACAAGGAATTTGCTTTGGTATTTTGGTACAAAACAATAAACACGGTAGAAATATAAAGCATGTACTGCAGGTCACGAATCATAAATATAGCACCGACATTAAGATATTAAAGAATATAAAAAATATTAGAAGAAAATAATAAAGAATATGTGGAATGTGACTGTTATTTAAGGAATAACATGCACCGCAGCCTCCTGCCGGAGGGAAGTGTCTGAGACAGTTTGTGTCCAGCCACAATCTTGCAGAAGAGCAGGGGTGAAAAAAGGCAGCCTCGGGGGGAACCGGTGCTGATGGTCCGGGATTCAGAGACATGTTTCCCCAGCCTCATGTGTGAGAGGCAAATTTTAGATATCAGGGGATATCTAAAATTATCAGGACACAACATCTGGAAGACATGAATGTCTGTACAAAATGTTGTACCAATTTATGTAGATGTTGAGATAAATGTTTTTACAAAGCAGACATTTCGACCTGTCATAGTAGGAAAACCACGGGTGTTACTAATACCATTAACAATGGCTCTGTTCTATTCAAGTGTCCCAGTCAGCCATGACGGTGTGACAGTGAGCCAGGATGCACAGTACCAGGGACCGTGAAACTGAAATTCAGCCATTATTAACTGTACATTTTATACCTGTGCTTTTCCAAGCACACTCAGCTAGAGAGTAATGTAATACTATGGTTAGTTAGTTAAGTTGACCAGATATAGCCAAAAAGTATCAATGTCAGCATAAGGTGATCATTGCAACAATGACAAACACCACATGTTAAACAAGAACTTAAGCTTACATAAGGCTAATGTGCAGAAAGAGTGATGTCAAACATAAGAGCACCTTTGTGCTCATCATCCATGTGAACAGAAGAGGACCTGATTGAAGACCACCCTCCCATAGGCTGTACTCCCGGAGGGACAGAACTAAAAAAGGGAAACATTTTCTTTATCTCTACTACAGACACACACAGTCCGATACCGGATACTCCCAGGAAAGTGGATTTGTTTATAACTGCTCACATGAAACAGTCACATTCCACTACATCTGCACACACACACACACACACACACACACACAAAACACTGAAGCCACAGGGGGTGCTCGCTGTCATCTTTACTCTACACATTAACCACTGCTTTGTCAAAATATTCACTAACAGTGTCACACGGAACTTTCTAACATCCAAAAGGCTCCAATTGATTTTAGGAAACTAACACTGATCGTAAATTTTCTCCTTACTGTGGTATACAGACCATGTTTATACCAACAATACAACACAAAGGATCAATAATGCAAACAAGCCTTTTGGAGGTACTTTACAATTATTACTATTCAGTCCAAGTATTGTCGGTTTCCCGTAAGAACCTCAGACTGCCACACATTGATATCAGCTGCTGAAGTGGTTTACAACTTGTGGGTCAAGCCAAACCACTGAAAACATATTATGAAATGTTTAATACACATGGGGTCGCCTGCAGGGCTCAGTCTCTAAAAAGAATTTTGAAACACAGTGTCTGCAGAAAACAGTCAATAACAATGAAACACCAACAAACAGCCAAGCAGAAATTAACTGCCTTTGTCACATTGTATCAGTGGTAGTGGAAGCGCTCCTTTGTTTGCTTATACTCCAGATTAATACTGACTTTCTAATGGCCTTACACTCCTGTGAACCATGTGTTTGGACTAAGCTAATATCATCGCTCTATTTGCACAGGGGCTGGTGAGCAGTGGGACATTTAGTTAATGTGTACTCATGAGTAAAGCCGGGGAGGGAGGAAAAAGTTTAAATGGTACAGAGAGCGCTTTCCAAAAACTGGGTGTGTACCGTCTACTGACAGAAAAAAAAAAAAGAGACAGTTTCGGACTTGGGGGGTGTCAGACAAAGTATGAGAGCACAAGGAGTGAGATAAAAGAGCAAACTAAAACAGAAGATGATAGCATGAATAAAGAAAGAGAGAGAGCTGCCAATGAACTTCAGGATAGCCAGAGAAAATGGAAGAAAAACGGAGAGAAGAAAAAAGACCCCCTGTTTCAACCCTGCCCGATTCCCTCTCGCTCTCTCCTTATATGGCAGTGTTGCGTGTGTGGGTGTGTGCGTGTGTGTGATGCAGGCTCAGTCGCACTGTTGCTCTCAGAGGGAGTGATTAGATCAGCGAACGCACACTGACTAAACTGAAACTAAAGGATCCTTTTCTTTGCCATTTGTACACTGCCGCCCAGTTTTACCGCTTCCCAAAAAATCCACACCCCATCAACCACTCTATGGCACGTCATAAAAAGTGCTTTACATTTACATTAATATGAATTGCCAGGAACTGATTAATGTAGATACTGAAGTAAATTTTCCAAGAAAAACTCGACGGTGCAACGTTTTCCAACATTGATTTTTATTCACAGTCCCTAAGGGCAATGAACCGTCGTCCTTGGTCTCAAGTCATAGGCCTAATTCAATACTATTTTTATTTAAACTCAATTTTAATCTTTGCGAGACAGTGGAAAGGGCAGGGAGGAGGAAGGGAGAAGAGAATAGAAACGACAAGAGATTACATCACAATCAGCCTGTTTATGGCTATGGCTCCTCAGAGGGGTCAAAAATAAACTCTCTCTCTGCCTCAGGATGGAAGGAATCATAAGAAGCCAGAATCCTCTCATTCTCTCTTTTTTTTATTTTAATCTTTCTTTCCCTCCTTGTTGCACTGGACTACTTCCCAGAATGCTCTGGCCTGAGCCCAAATGACTGGAATGCAGGTAGCATGTCAGCATGAATACAAACACACACACACAGCATCCATCAGCACATACTGTACAAGGAGGAATGTACTGTACTTGTAAATATACACAAATCAGTGCAGATGTAAACCTTCAGTGAAATGTGTGACTTTTAGGTCCAAAGATATGCTCCTCAGTATTTTGAGCACACTGGGATCAACAGAGGGGACACTTTTATTGATAGTGTATGTTGCATCAACTTACGTTACATACAAGATCATTGCATCGACCGAACACGACGTGAGCGCTCACACTGAACGGAAACATGGAACCCCCAATTGGTTTGTCCATTGACAATTCCAATTAAGTTTTATTCAAACACGATGTTGGCAAAAAAAGAGAGACGTAGCATTACTTTGTACAGTTATATTTTTAACTGAGAACAAGAAGACGCTGACAAAATGCTCTTTGTCTGTTTTGCAGCAAAGTTCAGTTTTATTTATATCACAGCAAAGTCTCAGTCAAGACTACAGTGTTAGCTACAACATATAAAATCAACAAGTCCTACAAATTAAAAAACAAAAGACGTCCTATGTCCAGGCCCTCTAGGACGACACAGCGAAGGAATTAAAAAAAAAAAGTAGAAAACAAAAATGGTGGTAGCAAAAATTAAAAACGACGATAATTCTCTTTTCTGCTCGGAAAATACTAACCCCCCCAACCCCCCCCCCCCATGCCATCTTCCTCCCTCTTCCCCTTATCCTGTCATTTTTCTTTCCCTCCAAATCATGTCAGTCCTATCTCCCATGGAGAGGCAGAAAAAGAGAGAGGGACAGAGGAAGGGGGGAGAAAAGTTTGTTTTTCCGGAGAGGACAACATTCCCAGGCCTGTACCATTCCTCTCCCTATTAATAGAGCACACACACACACACACACACAAATCCAACCCAAACACAAGCCAAGTCCTATATCTTTATGTTGTGGCCCTAAATGCAAACAAATATTGTACCAATTATCTCATGAACCACCAACCACCACTGACACTACGCTGCATGTATAAAGAGATGAGAAAGAGAGACTGATTTTAAGGCCCCAGACTGACATGAACTAAACAGGATTCACACTGAAAGTAACTCATGTTATTTCCAAGCTCACCAGTACACTGTGAAAGACTCAGTGTGACACCCAAAAAGTTAGACAGACAGTCAGTCATTCGGCCGGACAGAATTCTCCTCCTTGTCCATGGTTAATAAACTTTCAAGATGAGATGCTGTCATGTAACTAGCTGTTGACCCTCTGTTGGTTTAATGTTTGTAGTGTTTAGCTGCCACAGAGGTGAGGAACAGGAGGGCACACGATCTGGTGTCGGCCCTGAAGGCTGTTCACTTCAGACCAGTGGCCGCTTGTCTCTAATTGGTTTCTTAAAGATTGTCCTCCGGCGACAGGTCGCTGCGTCCCTGGCAAATCAGAATTGGATACATGCTATTTTATCCAATCTGATTGGTTCGTCACCTGACATTCAACTTTACGCTCTTGGCCACTACTGCAAGAGTGCGCCGGCAACGCAGTCACTCCGACTTCACCAAAACCTTCTGAGGCTGAACTTTTTTCGTAGAGATGGCAGCAGTTAAACCACATTCTGTAACTGATTTTTTATTTTTTTTTAAACTTTTCACAAGACGTTCGCTGGAAGAGAAAAAAAAAATTTAAAAAAAAGGATGAAGGATCTCAGACAGGACCAACCCGATTTACAAATCCAGCAGCAGGCCAGTGAGGGAGGACGAAGCTACACTCGGAGCTTCACGAGCGCTTGTTATGAGAAACGGAGGTGGCTGGCTGGATGTGATGTTACCAATGCCCTTTTTTGCTTTCTCTGCCTTTTATTTCAAAGTGTTCTCAACCTTGAAAAGAATAAAAACTTCTCTCAGAAACAACATGACCCAGGAGAGGCTGAATGCAGTGGCATTACTGTCCATGGAAAAGAGACTTGTTACGGAGATGACTGACTATAATCAGAGAGTCATCGAGAAATTTGCTGGTCAGAAAGAAAGGAGAGCAAAATTTATGTTCAAGTAGTCAACATGCTAGCCTATTGTTGGGGGTTTTCTTTTGTTTTTCCTTTCCTCATTCAATTATATGTGGGAAATTAATGCTTGAATTTAGTCAACACGCTTTGTATTTATTTGAACCCCTCCGCCCCAAAAAAATAATTATCACCAGCCACCACTGCTTCAGACTGCAATTAGGAGAGTTTTTCAGAGCTCAGCACCTGAGGTGGTTGTCAGATTTATTGGTGTACTGTGAATTTCTACATGGCAAGAGTGATAATAACAACCATGAATAAAGTGGCTTCACACGTCAACAGCTCCAAATGACAGCAAGAGATAACAATGTGTTTTGCCCCACACGATACCTGAAGGGAGAGGCAAAACATTTTGGCAAGTCAAGTTTTTTTTCGGAATGAAAATTTGTAATTATGTGTGTATTTGTAATTTTTACAGTGTGAAATGTCATTCTTATGTGTTTATATGGTACCTGACACCAGATTTGTATGCAGTCAGAGTAGGCAGAAGAATTGCAGTGGATGGATCCCCACTTTATAATAAGACTCACAAAACGGGTCATATTACATAAAAACCTTTCAACTGTAGCTTTAATTTAATATCTAACATAAATACTTAGCAACTCGAGACTGACTAAAGGGTCAGGGTTTAGAAGTTGGGGAAAAGAGTTGACAAGATTTTTAAGCTGTCAAAAGCTTTGTATTAACACATTGAACTAGTTAGCTCAATGATTTTAGAGTAAAACTGCATCCTCCGTTACATTCTCCCATGGTATACAAGATCATTATTCCAAAAAAGTAACCCAAAATATCTATGGCAATTTTTTTTAAACAAAGAGTTGATTATACAATTCCCAATAGGGCTTTAGCTTTATGTTTTATTACTGTTATCCAACTCATTTTGGATAGTTTGTTAGGAGCACAAATACTGAGATGTAGCAGATCTTCTCCAAGCTTAAAACAGAAAGCAAACATAGTGCGACCTTTGTGTTCATTCAGCAATTGCAAGCAATAGTACCACAGTAAGCATTTAAAATTTTGAATGGAATATGTTTATTATAATAAAGAATCAAGAGAAAATCCCTTTTAGGAATATAACTTGCTCTACAATGTAGCTTGTCAACATGTAAAGTCCCTCTTAAAAGGACTGGAAACTCATTTATTTAATTAACAATTGAATTTGTATCTGATGAATTACATTGATGGATAATTATATTGATAATTACATAACCGTAACCCGATAACTGAAAAGGATGAGGAAAATCACTGTCAATACTATTATCACAGCATAACTTAATAGTTACACCACTTTCACTATAATAATTGACAATTAATCGAACAATGGGATGTTACTATGCTTTACAGGAAGAATCCGTTTATACTTCGGTCAGCCATGCTTTTCCAGGCACACACAAGCACATAAGTACACACACACACACACACAAACACAGAGTCCAGAGAGTCTTTTATGGCTGAAGGGCTGTTCACTCTGTCAATAAGATCCAGATGTGAGCTCAGTGGGAGAGGGGATAAAAATAGAGCAAGAGAGGTGAGGGAGACAGAAAGAGAAAGATGGAGAGAGGGTCAGAAAGAAAGCAAGAAAGACAGACGTAGAAACAATGATCTCAGTGAGAAAAGTTGGACGGATAAACGCACGAGAGAGACTGATGGGGTGAACAGAAAGGTGGGGAAGAGGTGTAACTTGGTTTTATGGTGCCGACAGCTTTCTTTCTTACATAAATGCTAGCCCCTCTGATGTCACCACATTCCTACGGCAACATATACACACACCCGTCCCACACATTCGGTTGCCACGGACGACGAAGAATACACACAGGGGTGGCCATCAACTTTCTTGAGCAAAAAAAAAAAGTCCACAGCACCATCACTGTCTATCCTAAATACAGTGTTAGTTGCTTAAAAAGGTTCTCTGGTCTTTTGAAGCAGCAGCGCTCCCACTGTCTCTTCTGTCTTTTTGCTCTGAGATGCAGGGAGATGCAGAACAGTAGAGTGAGTGTGTGTGCGTGCGTGCGTGCGTGCGCGAGAGAGAGAGATGGTCAAAAATGCCTCCCCCAAACCCACTTCCTGCCTTGCCCTCTCCTCTCAATGAAGACAATTATGGTTCCTGCGAGAAGGATAACACAGAAGAAATAGCTCCTTAAAAGGCAGGATCCATGTTGTTTTCACCTCTGCACACATTTTTCAAATTAAAAGCCAATAGTGGATGTTTTTCAAATATAAAGAATAGCCTATGTTTTTCAAGACTGTATGAAGGAGTGCAGAGCAGAAGCCATTTATTATCTTGAGGGCGTTTTGCTTTCTTAGAAAGTGGACAGTGACAGGAGGGCTGCCACATAGATCACAGGCTAATAATACTGTTTCTACTGAGACACAATTATGCTGAGCCTTTTCTGTCCCATTAACCTAAATGGTAGCGTGACTTTAATTTACATTATTAGAAAGATGCCTTAACTGCAATATAACTGATCTGTGTCTGAGGTTTTGAACTATGACAGAGGATATCGTGAGATGCACTCATTTGGAAAAAGGTAGGAAAGCAGCAGCAATGGCTGTCGTCGCAGTTGGAGAAACAACCGAGCCACAATCAGAGCTTTGCAGGCCTGTTTAAGAATAAGGAGGTCATCTTCCCACAAGGAGCCAGAAAAACAGCAATAGAAATAGTGCCGAACAATTGCAGTGGATAAGACTAACACAGCTACAGGTTGTTGAAATACAACTTACAGATATAACAGATTTTAAATCCTCTATTTTTTTATTCTTTATTTGGATCCCCATTAGCTTCCACAAAGTGGTCGCTACAAAGCTTCTGCTTCCAGTGAAAATGACGTGGGCGG
The DNA here is from genome assembly GCA_011952105.1 of Coreoperca whiteheadi. NCBI lineage: Eukaryota > Metazoa > Chordata > Actinopteri > Centrarchiformes > Sinipercidae > Coreoperca > Coreoperca whiteheadi. The sequence continues at coordinate 16,904,813 of CM022478.1, forward strand.
GACGCGTAGGTCACTTGCAACTGACTGGTTAGGACAAAATAACAAAACCTCCCAAACAGAAAACAGCGAAAGGCTGAAATGTGCTGTTCCAGTCTGCACCAAACATGCAAGCATGCACACCAGAGAGGTGTCTTTATACTTGTACGGCTTCGGAGGATAACGTTTACGTTTCTTTTCTTCTCCGTTTCGACCCTTGACCCCCAGCCTCATAATTATCAGGCTAAAGAGAAGCCTGTTTAAAATGCAAACACAGGGACATATGATTCAAAAATATTCAGAAAACACAGGTGATAATGAAAAAGAAGTTAGAGAAAGATCATTCGCGTGATAATAATCTCAGAACAAAGAGAAAAGCAAACAAAATGATTGCCGACAATTTTTATTTATAAAAGTCACTTGATGGCTACAAGGACGCACTACTCCTGCGCTACTAAGCCTCGACAAATGGTTTAAAACTTCAAGGTCAGATTGTGAGTTATTTTTAGGAACATGGCATCTTCTTATCACGAGTGTTTTTGCTGCTCCGCCTTCATTCACAACCTTGAAACTTTTCAGTGAGAGTTTTAGCTGCACTGAAAGAATGAACGTCTGCTAGATAACAAGATGATACAACTGACATGTGACCGGGATGACGTGAAAACAATGCAACAAAATGATAATGGATGCTATAATGAGTGTGTAAAAAGGTGTCAAACCCACAGGTATTTGTTCCCATTGCAGCGGTTGTTGAACGTTTGGGTTTGGACGCCCACATTTTACCACAGGCAAGTGTTTTAGGTCCCTAAATGGCAAACAATCCTGCTGTTTTTCTTACACTGAAGATCAGTTACAAAGATTTAGTCTGACAATTTTCAGGAAAATATGCGCTCCAGTTATGTTTAATGCGAATGGCATCTCTCTCAAATAATTTCTTTCCTCCTTTCACAATAACATTTCAGAACCACACAATTGAAATGCCAACTGGTGAATAAAGTGATTGAAAGGGGGAAAGAGTCGAAGCCTGGTTGAAAATAAGAAGCCTATTGAGGAGTGAAGAAGGACGACATTGTTTCTGGAAAGACAGACCCGATTACCCGCAACCCCCTGGCTGTCACTGGCGGATGGGAACTTTGTGTGAGCACTTCAAACATACCTTTGGACACACACACACACCCCTCCAATCTCCAGATAAATGGCAGTCATCATCATTAACCATCATCAGTGCCACAGTGATTACTGCTGTTATATTTGGCAACATTTCCACACCGTTAGTTGAATGTGAGGTCAGCGCGCACACACACACACACACACACACACACACACAGTATGCATACACACAAAACAATTCAAAAGGGATTATTAGCAAAGCTTAACAAAAAAAGATTGCTAGTTTCAGCTTGGACATTTATTCTCTGACAAAGATCAAAAGCAAAAGCAGTGACTGCGGCTGGTATCACTGGAAATGTTTTAGTACAGGCGGCTCTGGTTCAAGTATTTCAAATTAACAGCAGCATTCATGCCAAAATTAAGTCCTGAAACACATTGGAGATGTACAAACTTCATCGCTGCCAACAGTGACTGAGTGTTAAACTTGCAGGATTGATTCATTTGGATCTAATGCCAGATAGGGTATTAGTGCATCCAAAATAATCTTTAAATACTCTTGTATTTGTACTCTTATAGCAGTAGTTCCCTGACGCCACGTCTACTTCCGAACCCTCATCCCAATTTGCATATGTATATGAGCTGTGAGCACTTCCAACTAAAGTGAGTTTCGACAGGCAAGAAGAGATAAAACACTGCAAGCAAAATTGGGGAAGGGAATAATTCGCAATTTTGGGAATTGATGGTTATACGCTTTTTATTCGAGAGTTAGGTGAAAACATCGATACCACTCTCATGTCTGTTGATTATAAGGTGACAGACAGCACAGCAGCCAGTTAGCTTAGCTTAGCATAAAGACTGGAAACAAGGGAAAAGGCAAGCCTGGCTCTGTCCAAAGGTAACAATCCACCTCCCAGCGCCATAAAAACTCATCTTTTTGTTTGTTTAATCTGTATGAAATCCAGTGTAAACATTTAAATGTATTCCTATCTTGTGAACCATGTTTCCAAAAACCTTAACCTAATTATTTCCCCCGTTTATTCTTAATTGTGTTGTAAAACCTCTACCACATGCAAACAATACACAATGATAGAGAAGCACAGGGAACTGATGTGTGACATTGTGACTCAAGTGAAATTGAATGGCTTCTTATCACTTCAAACAAATGTTCTCAGTCACTAAAACCTACAGTTTAGTTCACACACATACTGATTAAACACCAAGACATATTTCTGATACACAAATGTAAATTATTGATAATTATAAAGCAAACAGTTTTCAAATTAAATAATCAAAAGGAGGAGTCATCACTCATAGCATTTTGCTTTAAAGGGTCAAAAACAAAAATAGGGTTGTGAATCACTGACTTCATCTGACATTGATGTTGATAGTTCTGTGAACTTTAGATCCATATCTATTAGCAAGCCACAGCACAGACAGGAGGAGTGACGACATGAAAGTCCAAGCAGAGTCAGCGATAGAGAGAGAGGAGAGGGAAAGAGAGGGACAGAAAGAAAAAAGACACACTGAAGGAGGGAGGGGAGATGGAAGCCCGTTCATCTTTAAAAAATATATTATTTGGCTTTAAGTTTAAGTAGTAGAAACACATACACAGTAGCCCCATGACTCGGTTTACTTCTGTCTCTCTCTCATTCACACTCTAACACACACACAAACACGCACGCACGCACACACGTCTATGTTTTCTGGGTTGCGGTAAGGTCAACATATTTTCAGTGTGACTCATAGTTTTGTCAAAACTCATCTTGGGACAAAATGTTTTACTTAAGTACAAAGGTTGGCAGCGGCCAGAGAGATCAAGCCTCTCAACGCTCACCTGTGTGGGGGCAGGGAAGGGAAACGGGTCACTCGTTTGGAGTTTTTGGAATTTAAAAACACTGATCAATTTGACTAGAAAAGACTAAACTATAGCCTGCGTGTTGATTGCTGGTATAATGTATTATGTTTCACAAATACAAACTTAGGGCTCAATTATTAAATTCTGGAACCATTAAATTGCAGGTGAGGTGTAGTGGAGAGTAGTGAACAAAGCTGTACAAATAATCTGACTATTCTGGCCAAAAGGTCTGTGCAGGACTCAAAGCATGTGCCACATTATTTTGATCTCAAGACATATTTTGTCTGCATGGAAACACCAATTAGGGTTTTCCAGGTAGCAAACTGCTACCTGTATAGTATTATTCTTATCCTATTTTGTTCAGGCATCGTGGCTACTACTGCTAATACTGATTATGCAATTGTTTTATACCAAAGTCACCAAATCTACTGCTGCTGGAAAAAACATGCAATGCACCACTTCCCGTGGAGCACAGAAAGCAGAAGATACGGTACGCTTTAATGAGATCTATTTACAGTATGTCAAGTATCATTAATCTAAACATATTAATCATGAAATAAAATCATTGTGTGGATTAAAGTTATAAGAAAAACAAGCACTAAAACGTTTGTTTTCACTCATCTCATTTGAAATCCATACTGTACAGGGGTCAATATTCTATATATATATATATATATTCTACTTTTGACAAATTGTTTGTGCCATTTATTTGCTTATCCTGTGAATAGTCTGAGAACTGGAAACTCATGAGACTAAATAATTCCTTCAGAAAAACACAGGCTGAACCATGAGGGGTGCGTGAATTGACAGTGCTCTACAGTGATGTCGTCCATGTCCTGCGGCTGATGTAATGACACCATGGGGGTGCGCGATGATGAAATCCACACGATAAGGGTGATTATCAGCGGTTTGATCCCGGCTTCCCCCAGTCCATGTGTCGAAGTGCCCTTGAGCAAGATACTGAACTCCAAATTGTTCCCAAGGCTGTGCCTTCGGGGTGTGAATGATTAGTTTACTTTGTACTGATGTTAGCTCCTGCCATCAGTGTATGAATGTGTGTGAATGTGATATGTAATGTGAAAGCGCTTTGAGTCGTTGTAAGTCTAGAAAGGCGCTATACAAGTACAGTCCATTTACCGTTTCACTAGCCCCATGGGGGATATTGACATAATGCTTTCCCTAGCACCTTACCCTAAACCTAACCTAATTGTAACATTTACCCTAAAACCAAGTCTAACCCTGAAAAACCAGTCTCTACCCAGGGGACCTAAATATTTGTCCCCACAGTGACACACGTCCCCATGGGTATGTGTGCATTCAGGTTTAAGAACATGAACACACACACACACACACACACTGTACATACACACAATGAAAGATGATTTTACGTCACAATATTTTTGGGTTAATTTAAAAAGTATGAATCGAAAGTAAGACAACCCACCGTTTGATGAAATTCGTTTTTTGTCACAAAATACTACACTGCTTAACTGGATAAGGAAGAATATCAAGAAAAGATAAAACGTGACTCAACTGAAGACTTTGGATCCAGCATGTCTTAAACTGCATCCCATACAAACACACAGAGGAGCAAGACCACCTGCCTGTGAGGCTGCTTTGGCCTTAGCTGCTCCTGTCTCTCTTTTCCAAACATCCTCCTCCTCTCCCTGCGCCTTAATCCGAGATCCCAGCAGCCATTCGGGAACAAAACTCCGACACTTCCAGCTTCTCCCATTCCCATTTTGGCGAGAGTTTCTCAATTGGCAGCTAGAGCATGATCCAAACCGGCGGACTGATGCCATAAGACAGAAGAAGGAGAGGGTGAAAGGATGACAAGGACAGAAACAGAGTAGGGAGGAAGAAGTTTGTTTCTACCGTCATGTTTCACTGCATGACAAAAGACAGTGAGAGAATAGGACTGAAGTCACAGTCAACCCACAGTTAGACCAAGGCCTAAACCCTGTATAACAGTGTGTGTGTGTGTGTTTCCGACCACGCTGTAAACTATGCTACACGTTGCACGGGTGACACAGTTGTACCATTGTGTGATTGACTGGGGTAGACGAAGGCTACACATCCATGACAATAACTCTAAGTACACGAAGAGATATGCGCATACACAAACCCATACTAGCATATGCAAACGTAATATATATATATATACACACAACAATTTTGCCATCATGGCTGTATATGTTATAGTTTTGATGCTATAAATCTATTCTGTACTTACGACATCTATTGCATGTCTGTCCGTCCTGGGAGAGGGATCCCTCCTCTGTTGCTCTTCCTGAGGTTTCTATCATTTTTTCCCCTGTTAAAAGGGTTTTTTTGGGTAGTTTTTCCTTAATCGAATCGAGGGTCTAAGGACAGAGGGTGTCGTATGTTACAGATTGTGAAGCACTTTGAGGCAAATGTGATTTGTGATACTGGGCTATATAAATAAAATTTAAATGAATTGGATTAATAATGTAACTATAGAATGTCCAATTCCTTTTTAATGTGTCTATGCCAGTGTTAAGGCATTTGACTAGTACTACTTGATAAACTAACTATTCTTCCATGGTTCTTAAAAACCCAGCAACAACCCAACAGCATTGGATATCCAATACAGTGTTTGTTTGTTTTTTTTATCATTACAAGCTATTCAAAATACTAAATGCATATTTTAATGAATGCCCTGACTGATCAACAATATGCACAGCAGAGTCACACAACAACCAGCTAACTGGTTGACAAAGTGAGCTTTAATAATGAATTGTCGTTGGGCAGTGACGTTAAGGTACTGAACTGAGTGGTCCCCAAAGTTAGAAATGCGTGGAGGGGAATTCATTTGGCTCTCACTTTGTATATCAAGCTGACTCATAGGGTGTCCAAACTCACTCCCTCATTCACAATATAATAAACACTCAATAGTTTTCTCTAAAATAAACTTATCATAATTTCACACCATCACATACAGGTGTGGTGTCACATAACAAATTTTTACATTTATCAAAAGCAAAGCACATTTTTAGCAAAAAACTTTTCTTTAAAGTGAAAATATGATCCACAAAGTCACAATCGCAGAGGTGATTAACATGGCCGCTAAAGTAACTTCGTTATTTCAGTTTTCTGGAAAGCATTTTTGGACAGCTGGATATTCTCCACTGCAACTTTGCTAGCCCACTTGCATTGGCTAATTATTTTCTTGACACAAGGCCTTCTCCGTTATTTACGTCAAGTGGTACCAGTTCTTGGGAAATACCTGAGGCCCCAGAAGGGAAAAGACCTCCCAGACAAACAAGGCTAAACAGCAGCAGATGGGGCCAAGCATACAGAAACATTTAAAAACAAAGTTACAATATGAATTGAAAAAATGTTTTACCTATCCATAACATAAGAAAATGTATTTAACCTATTTCCAATGCTTGACTGTGATTTTGAACTCTCACATTGGAGCTCGTTCACAGTTATTCATTAACCAGCTTACAGGCTACAAGCTAATGCTGCTGCTTATTTTTGTCAACCCAGGCCAAAGCTGTCACTGTGTGGGGACTGAATGAGCAGTGACCTGCCAGCTACAAGACAGCTGCTGTAACTAGTTAGCTTGCATGCATTGATATCATCACAACTGATTAATTAGCTAACTGCGCCATGAGGGCTGCAACTATTGATAATTTTAGTAATAAATATGTTTTTTAGATTAGGTGATTAACTGTTTAAACACTGCAATAGGTGACCTATTCAAATTACAAAGTTGTTTCTGACTAGTCCAAAGCACAAAACGTTTGTCTAGAAAATACAGAAAGGGAGCAAATCTTCTTATTTCAGAAGCTGGAGCCATTGACTTAAATAATGAAACCCAAATTGTTGCCTTAACAAAGGGACAGTTCACCCCAAACTCAAAAACACATTTTTCCTCTTACCTGTAGTACTATTTATCCACCTAGATTGGGTGATTTGTTGTGAGTAGTTTCATGTAGGAACTATTTTCTTCCTACCAATAGTCCTTACATGAAACTGCTCACAACAAGGTATGGAACCGTATTGGTATTGAACCAGGTCATGATTTCTGGATAGAGACATTGCTGTTGAGTTTTTCAAAATATTTTTTTTGGTGTTTTGAGCACTACAAGCTGAGTTCCATATAGTCCCATTATATACAGTTATGGGGAAAAAAATTTTTTTTTTGATTTTTGGGTGAACTGTCCCTTTAAGGATGGATCATTTCAAATCAATTGACTGAACAATTAATCAACAAACCATTTAAATTCAATTTTTTCTATTATTATTTGATATCACAGCAGTATTCTGTACTGTGAAAAGTAGGCAAAATAAAACCGCAACAGAGAGACATTGATCTGCTGTCTGGCAAGTGCAATGTAAGTTAGTGTAGAATAACAATAAACCTGCTGCCTTGCACAAACACAGTAGTCTGGTGCCCACCAGACTATTAAAGCTAAATGCTGACAGACAATGGACCAAATCTGTTTGTGCAGCTGTACCAGTAGGACCTGTAAGTTGTTATCCCTTGACTTCTCTATGTATCTGGAAATCATTTTTTGTTGCATGTAAAGTATTTTGAGGCATTTTTACAGTAGCTTAACGCGCCCCCGACTTTTCTTTCCTTTTTTTTGAAGAAATCAATTAGCACGTGCTGTAATGTAAACCATAGGTGATTCCACTAAGGACATGGCAGCCAACAGCGCAGCCGTGCATTCAACAAACTGATAAACTTGGATCCTCACATTGGACATCTTTGTGGCCACGTGGACTGCAGATGTATGACTAGGACAGAAAACTGCAGGGGAGACTAACACAACTGTGAGAAACCATGGCAAAGATATACCATATCGTGTATCTATGGCACACACAGAAAACAATCTTTAACAGATGACCCCATTTTCAAAGTAGTGTAAGAACCAGGTGAAACCAGTATTCAGTATCCATTATATTAGTCACTTACAAACATATATACACACAATTTAGTATGTAGAAATCTGCCTGTCAAAAAAAAAAAAAAAAAAAGCTGAAATAGCAGCCCTGCTAGAAAGTGCTGTTTCAGAGGAGGCTTTCCTTACATAAGCAAACTGCTCTGTAATTACACTGGGTGGATCCACACAGACAAAGTTAGGAGAGAGTTAGAAAGAGACAGTCAGGAGGGCAGCGACAGACACAAGAAATGAGGACACCAAAGAAGATATTAAGGTAGAAGAAGTATCCAAATAGCCACTGTTCACAGGATTAAACTGTCTAAAATGACTTTCAACTGCAGAGCTACAGTGAATCAACAAACAAAAATAATTTAAAAATCCAGGAGCTCTCCATAAAAGGAAGAAACAATTTTCTAAGCATATTGCAACGGTCATCAACCAAGGGCAAGGACATCCACAACTGTTTTCCCACAGAGTTTTTTTCCCCCACTGAGAGAAACCAGATGGAGCCTCATGTTTACAGTGACACCAATGTTAATTGAGCTTACATGCATTTAAAAAAATAAAATCTTGATTATTCTCACACTTGCTTGGCCAATGATTTTAAACCTGAATTACCTTTATTAGTATTGCTACAAGCCAAATGTGGTGTGTATTTCTTTTTTTAAACTAAAGTTCGGACTACTTTTTAAAAAGGAGTAAACAGGACAAAAGATAAAGGAGTAGTTCGACATTTTGGGAAATAAGCTTATTTGCTTTCTTGCCCAGGGTTAGATGTGAAGATCGGTACCACTCCCATATCTGTCTGTAGCTGAAGCCAGCAGCCGGTTAGCTTAGCTTAGCACAAGGACTGAAAACAGGGTTAAACAGATAGCCTGGCCCTGTACAAAGGTAAGAAAATCCGTTTACCACCACCTCTAAAGCTCAAGCATTATCACTTTATTACTCATTTGTTTAATCTGTGCAAAAAACAAGTGTAAAAACATGAAAACATTAGACTTTTTATAGGGTGTTATGTGCCCGACTATTTCTAGACCAGGAGCAGCTGCCAGACTGCAGGAGGTTAGTGCACAGTGCACATAAATCTACATTTACTGGAATCTTCTTCAGCAAGGAGCTTTTGATTTGTTTTTTTATGGTTAGTTATCAAAATGAATTCAGTATCTCTAAAATCACCCCCCATCAAACCAAATAGGTCTATCATTAAATCCTTGCTCAGAAGAACACAAAACATTTCTGTTTTGCCTGTCCCAAAAGCAATACACCAGGCTGTGTGTATGTGAGAGGGGAAGACAGGCAAAACATTGTGTGTGTGTGTGTATATATATATATATATATATATGTGTGAGTAGAGGGCAAGATGGCTGGAGGTAGGGGACGTTTTCTCTCCCAAGTTCTCCGCTCTCTTGGGACCTTAACCACAGAGGAACAGAAACATTTTGTTGCCTTTAAGTGAAATGCTTGTTATATTCAGTTTACTCAACCAGTAAGGATGCCATAACATTTTACACACTACAGTGATCCATCCTTTTACATATAAGCTTTTAGGTGCAGTTTTCTACCTCCACTAGCAACAGTAAACTCAAAATGTCTACCATCAGAGGTTGCCTATGTGTCATTGAAACCACAGCTATCTGCAGTGTGGCCTTTTGATCTTCTGATTCATCCCACCTCTTCCCTCTCATCTGCTGAGTCATGGAGACCTTCAACCAGAACAAACCACATCCTTTCATCTGTCCTTCACCTTTAGCTCGCTCAGCATCCCTTACTTTTTGAACCTCACTAAACCTGTGTTGACCTTTGCATGTTAAAAAAAGAGCACCCGGGCTGCATATGTGTGTGCGTAATGTGTCCTTTAACTTTACTTTTAAGTCTGTTTTCAAAGGCACAAATAGTTTATTGGATAAGCTCCTTCCTCACCATATCAGATCACAATATGAAGGTTTGACGGTGCATTTCCCACAGAGTAAAGGTCCATTACTAGGAACTCAATTGGTTCTGTTGGACCCTCACAAAACAAGATGATTTTGATGTAGTTCTGCTTGTTTAACTGAGAACGGCCAAGAACATCCACATTCTAAAAAGCAATTAGCCTGTTTTAGCCTCTCAATAATTATTTCAAACCTATGCGCCAAGACCAAACCAGCTCACTGCTTCAGTATCTGCACATCACTACCTTTACTGTTCCTCTCCAGCACAACTACATCTGGGGAGGAGTGGGGATTTCAACACGGGAGTGAAAGAAAAAAGACCGGGACAGAGGGAAAGTATTTGATTCCATGTGGGTGGCCTGATAAAACAAAGTCAGTCATAAATCTCAAGCTATAAACAGTGGGCTTTTAGACCTAATCCATGCAAAGCATAGCACAGACCAATCTTTCTGTCTCTCTGGCTTTCTATTTCCCCCCATTAGCATTCCTGCTAGCATCTTCTTTAAACCTGCACTGGCCTCATCAATAGGACGAAAGCTAATAAATGGACAAAGGACTTTTGAGAACTTGTTTTATGTTAGAAGAAAGAGTGTGGTACGTAGCTCTTTGGTCATTTCAAGGATATGCAGGAAAACACATTAATATGGCTTTTGAGTAAAGACTAAAATATGTATGTAACAGCAATTACAATTAACAAAAATTAGCATTGACTGACCAGATTCTTAGTCTTGTTTACTATTTTTAATCACATATCCTGATTTACATAGGGATGTTGCTAATTCTATTTAAGTAGGTAGTTCTTATACAGCTGCTCATATTAAGACGAAAATTATCACTGATGCATTTGAGATTTGACTTATCTTGTTAAATCAAATCAGGGTTTTAGAGATAAATGCTTTATATTCTACAAGTAAAATGCCAAAAAGTATTGTTTTTCTACTAATATTGAAACTTAAATGAAATCATATTAAAATACGGTCACTAATGCAATAGACAAAAATCCCTGGGAGTCTTCAGCTCTTTTAGAAAGACTGTTATGCAACAAGAGGAGCAGGAAAGATGGGCCACATTCCTGCTGCCTGCTAAAGTGAAAAAAACTACTCAAACAGTACGGGAAACACACACACACACACACACACTTATTCAAGAGGAATCACTTGTTCAAGAATCCCAATCCATCAATGCGTGTATCGTATTTGACTTTTTCAAAAAAGCAGCAGACACTGTTGTTTTATGTAATACATTACAATACTATTTGTTTGAACCTGTCTGTTCAGCTGCTGTGAAGAAAGAGCTGTTCTGTACCTGAGAGGTGCTCATTTTACACTGATTGGACAAAATGTGGTTACCCATTTAACACAATTGACACATTAAGTGGACTACTTGACGAAATGGAGCCAGTCCTCCTTTCTTCCACTGGTTTTATGTTCAAGTTGGGATGAGAACATCGTATTACCATTAACTGTCTGTCCATATAATAATATGTTGGCCCAATTTGCATATGATTCTCATACAAAGAAGTCTTACATCAGAGTTTTCATGTATAAATTAATTTTATTAATTAATTTTCCCAAAAATCCGTTGCAGTTTGAGGCCACAAACATTTGGGAACACACTTTTTTTTTTTTAAAAAAGGTAAAAATTAGTCAAACTGTGAACCATATAGTTTTGAAGACTTTAGTAAATCAATATATCAAGATGGATATCGAAACAGTGGTTTTGTACATATGACCCACCTTTGGTTCAACAAAAAACACAGCCTTTTTCCACCGTCTTCTCCTGTTACCTCTCATTCCCTCACTCCCCCTTCCTCCATCACCGTTTCATTCTTCAGCTCTCTCTGTTCTATTTTGATCCTGTAACTTTTTTTTTTTTAGCCAGCCAAGTGTTTCCTTCCAACTCCCTTTCTCGCTCTACCTGACATTTGGCTCGGCAGCCTCCCTCACACCAAGACAAACGTTATGACCTCACTTCACTGCAATGTTCCAGAGACAAAGAGAGAGAGAGACAGCAAAGAGAAGAATAAGATAACATGAGGAGGAATGCTGAAGAATTAGTATATAAAAGACAAACGGAGATGGGGTGAGTGTATGAACTGAAAATGCAACACACTGATATAGCATTTCAGATTTAAACTCTGACTGACCCAAAATCTGGACGAATGACGAAGGCACAAAAGGAAAGGAATAGTGAATAAAAGTAAATCAGAAACAGATAAAGATGACATTAATGAGAGAGTCTGATGTCAGAAAGTGGGCACTGTGCTGTGGGTGAAATGAGCCACACTCCAGTCTCCAGAAAAGGAAAAAGCTTGTGCTCTCTCACCTTCTTTCTTTCTTCCTTCCTTACTTTCTCAGGACTTGTCTGTGCTCCATTTTAACTTGGCACAGTTGTTATTACATTCAGTCCAAATCATACACGCACACTGTCACCGTGCACCAGAGCTGTAGGGCAGTGCTCTAAACACAGTGTGGAGGCAAAACTCTGGGCTCCAAACGTTTGAACAAGCCATTGATATATCCCAGACAAACAGTTTGCACACACATATGCAGAAAGAGGAAACCAGTTTATAATACACACATGTGGGCAAATCACAAAATATGCACACACACTCAACACAATGGAGTACACGTACGCACACGCCAGCCGGTAGTGCTGGACATCATCAAACACTTCAGTAACCACAACAACTTCCCATTTCCCTAAACCCATTTCCTGCCTGTTGAGGTCACTTGCCAGCTACTGCTAATGTCACTATGGCAACAAGAAAGGATAATGGGCCAGGGAGTAAAACAATCAACAACTAATGAAGATCAGGGCAGTAGATGTAAATAATTTCAATGGGCAGCAAAGCAGCTTTGTGAGAGAATGCCAAAGTCAAGAAGTGACAGGCGAAAACAAGGATTTCTAGCAAATAAAAACAACATGGTCCAGATTACTGAAACATACACAGTGACAAATTACAAGTAACTGCAGGCAACAAATGGCCTCCCTACCAGAGCAGAATAAATCCAGGGTTGCAAAATAGTCACTGCATTAAAAAAAGAAAAGCAGTCATAAAAGCAAATCCCTAGATGATGTGTCTGCAACCTTGTCCTGAGCTCAGACAGGATGATAATCCCCGTATTGTTTTTACTTTCTCCACACCTATTCAGAGTCACACCCATGACAATAACTTTGACTTCAGGCAAAGACCTTCAGGAGAGACAATGTGTGTGTGTGTGTACATGCTCAGAGGTGTGTTATGAGTAAGGGTAGCTGCATATGGCAATGAATAACATAGTGCACAGAAAGAAACACACGGACACATTTGGTTCCCACTGCTCTGGACTGTTACACAAGTCAAACTTCATGAGGGGCTGCTGTTAACAAACCTTAAAAAACAGAGTATGCATTTCTCTGTATTTAACATAAGTTTAGGTTTATCGTACTATGCTAAATTAAGTTTTTTTATATACACTAAGTTTCTCATAATGCTTACTCTACACCCAGTGGTTGTTTTAAAGATACATGAATTTATTGCCAATTTATTCCATATATTTATCATGACATTGATATTTGGTCACAGCCCTATCATTTAACCTTTGTATTGCTATGGTAAAACAAGCCAGAAGTCTCCCAATGTTTAGACACTGCTGAGTTAATGCAGTATCACCGACATTACACACCCAATCTGTGTTTAGGTGAACGGTTTATTATATTCCCTCTCTATGACTCTATAAGTCTGGCACAGAGACAATCGATATTGGACGAAACAAATAAACGAGACACACACATTCAGCAGGGCTTAGTCCACTCCTTAATGCCCTTGTCTGAGATTTGTTTGATGAAACTAATAACATCCTCTGATGTTTGTTTAACACTGCTCAGCCTTTAATGGCTTCTGTATTGTAGCGCTGCTCCAAATGAAATTAACCATATGAGTCCTAATTCACAGCACTATATAAAAGCACAGGCACACATGCACCTTTTGGTGTAGCTATGAAACCATAACAACAACCCTTCTGTATTAGACAACATTAAGGACCATTTTAAGACAACCGGTATTACCTCAAACACACCTATCTTCCATTAATGCACTAAAAATTGAGTTTCATCATATTTGAGACAGTAACAAATTAGAGTTCTGTGAAGAAAATAACCATTTGACTGAATCATCAGAGCCGAAGACCCCATGCAACAAGGGAGCATTGAGCACACCAGCCTTGCACACACTCACACATAGCATTGAACATGGCCAAAAGACAGAAAAAAATGTGGACTCACCACTCTGGGCTTGGTCCTCTGTGGGCTAGCTGTGGATGCAGTGTCCTCTGTGCTCTTCTTCTGTGTTCTAGCTTCTGTAATTCCACTGGTGCTGATTTCGCTGGGCCCCTCTGAAGTCAACACTGAAACTTCAGCTCCATCCCTGGCTGCTGGAGGAGGCCCTGGGCCTTCAGCATCTCTCTCAGCAGTGCTCAGTTCGAGAATATATTGCTGGGTTACAACCTCCAGAGATGGGGCCACGTCTCCTGGAGGCTTACTTAAGGTTGGAGGCTCCGCAGCAGGTCGGATGGCAAGGCAGTCCGCTTCCTTCAGTGGCTGGAGGTGTGGAGGTGGGGAGATGGGGATAAAGGTGGTGGGTTCGCTGGCATGGCGGACATGCTTGGGCCTGGTTTTGGATTTGGATTGCAGTGAGGGAGGGGGGAGAGGAGGGGTGAGGTCAGTTTGGTTGCTGTGATCCCCTTGCTCCTCTGAACCCAGTTCTGGGGGCTCAAATGGGTCTTCATGAGAGAAAAACTGAGCCAGCCTGTTTGGACGCTTTCTGGGGGGGCGACGAACCATTCTAGGGGACAAAGCCCCAGCTAGCTTGAGGTCAAAGTTAAACTTCTCCACCTCTTTCTCTTCTCCACCTTGGTCTATTACATCATCATCATCATGGTTATCAGAGTGGGGGGTGTAATCTGACTGGGAGCTAGCCTTCTTGACTTTATTACTGCTGTTTCCATGGCGATGCGCCTGTGTTGCCAATGTGCGTTTAGGCTTAACTTCTGGCTCCCACAGTTCCTCTCTCTGCTCGTTCAGGATTGGCTCACTGCTGGAAGGTGGGATCTGGCCAGGTTGATCCAGTTCACTGATTGGCTGAGTGCTGCCATCCTGACCTCTGAATTGAGGGTCATTCTGGGAAAGTAAAGGGGCATCACTCCGGCGACTGGGGTCACTGAATGACTTCTTCTTGGGAACTTTCCCATTACCATGGTCATCGGTCATCAGTCTGTCCATTGCACCTGGCTCAGCTACGATGCTCCTGATCACCCCACTGTAGTCCCGAACAGTATCATCACGGAGCCCGCCATCGCTGTAAACTGACAAGTCACTGGCCACACTGCCCTTATATTCTGACAAGGTGGCCACAGCAGAAGGCTCTGGAGCACCTCCTCCTCCTTTGACAGATAGGGATCCTAACAGGTTGCTGTCTACAGAGGAAAATTTGTTATTCCCTTCTTCTGAAACAGAACAGCGCCGCTGAGGCATGGGGTCACTGAGAGAGCGGTAGACTGTGGATTCCCCATTTCCAACAGCTGCTACTGTTGACTCTGCATTACTGCCATTACTGGAATCAGAGCATGTGTTGTTATTACCAGACGGGGAGAACTTGCGCCTTCGACGGATAGCACTCGGGGTCGCAGGGGCTTCAAGTCCTCCTCCGCCTGCAGTGCCTGTTGATCTCTGCAAAACAGCGCTGTTGGTGTTGGTCTCCTCACTGGTAGTGTTGACATTGTTGATACCAGCGGTGTTGGTCAGCTCCATAATGAAACTGTCATTCTCAGCCACACGGGCAGGAAGAGGCAAGGAGGGAAGTGCACTGACTTCATTCAGACGATTTGTACAGTTCACACTGTTCTCTGTCATCTCGTCTCTCTCCTGCTTAAACCCTTCTGCCTCATGTAGAGCCGACTGCTTCCATACGGTGACAGGCTGCCCTAGCACATCCCTAGCAATTCTTGACCCTAAATTAACCCCTGCTGACCCCAAGAATGACCTCTCAGAGGGGTCACTAGGACCTGTCTCTGGCTCTGTTACAATCCCTTCATCTGTTAAACTAGACTCATGGCCTGAAAGTTCATCCACAGAGCGATCGTAGAACATGCTTTCCTCTGAGTCGCCCTTCAGTAAGGCTCTCTCTGTCTCTCTGCTCTGTCTCTTTGCCTTCTCCCTGTATGCTGTGCCCCTGCTGTTTAGCTTCTCCGACTGCATACTTTGTCCATCCCTCTCGCTCCTCTCCCTCTCCTCTCTCTCCCACTCATGTTTATCCCTGTCTTTTGTGTTCTTAAACTCAGTCTCTTCATCTGTCCTTGCCTCATCCTTAACACTCACTGCTGCTTTCTCCTTCTCCTCATTTATTTTCTTGACCTGGAAACATTTATCCTCCAAATTATCATCAGTTGGCCTTACATCTACATCATCATCATCATCCCTAGTACTCATCTGGCAGATATCTCGAATGACCTGCCTGGCTTCCTGCACATACCTCTCCTGCAATGGAGGCATCGCTTCCTCCTCCTCATCATCAAGTTCATAATCTCTCATTCTTTGACCTCTCCCAACTCTAAAATCACCCCCATCACTTTCTACTTCCCTATCTGACACAGACACCCTCCCGCCATCCAAGTCAAGCTGCTGCTCAGAGGAGCTCCTCTTCGTGGTGCCACCTTTCAAACAATACCTCACGGCTGTTGTGGGTTTGTCTGAATAAGTGAAGGATTTTGCACGCCGCAGGGTGGCGGTCAGGTCTTTCAGTGATGGCCGACGATCTGGAGGTAGTACGGTCCCCCCATGAGTCCGTGAGCCCATCCTGTACACTGATGACCCCTCCCCGGCTATGTCTCCACTTGTTTTCCGCACTTTGAGCTCTGACAGGTCAGATTTCAGAAAGCTTAAGAGTGACATAGTTTCTGAGGCGATATCGGGGTTGGACATGGATATTAGGTTTTTATCACTATCATCTACCCCATCCCCAACTGTTGTCCTCCTTATTGCCATGGTCTCACCACCCCTAACCCCTGCAGATACCTTGCTTTCTCTGGCATGTATACTAGGTAAGGAGGTGACTGTAGGCACAACCTTGGGGCGCACCCGCACAGGGGTACGGGAGAAGTTATCCCCATGGCCAAAGCTTGGGGATCGGTACATGGTAAAATTCCCATGGTATGTTTTACTCAGCATGGACGAGGATGCAGCTTTGCTAGTGCTGACTCCTGCTCCACCCGGGTTAAAAAACACGTTTGCTGTACGGTTGGCGCAGCTAGCCTGTTCCTCCTCCTTCAGTGTCTCAGTGCTGGAATATCGGCTGCTGCAATGAGAACCACCAGGACTGGAAACAAATGGGGGGATATTGACCTTTGACACTCGTGATACACCAGGAAGTGTTGTGGACGTCACAGGTGAGGAGATGCGCTCCCATTGTTGCACCCTAGCTCTGTTACTATGATTACTGGGTTCTCTTGCATAGTAGCTCTGAGATGCTGTTCTCGCAAATTCTCCTCCTGTGTTTTGCTGGTGGTGCCTCTCTACGTGCTCCATTGTCAAGGCCGCATCACTGTCACTGTCTTCTGATTCGCCATCATGATCATCATAACCATCATGGTCGGTTGCTAGAGCAGCTCCACTGACCTTCTTCTTCTTTCTCAGCGAGCGGCGGCGCACTGCCTCTCGACTGTGGGGGCCTAAAGAACCAGGGCTGTCTTCCTCACTGCCTGAAGACCTGCCAATGCCCTTAGCACCCCAGCAGCCATTTTTACTGCGGGATAAATAGCTGCCTCCTCGCTCTGTGGCAGTCCTTTCTCCTGCTCTGTAGGAGATGGAAGGTGCCGGGCCAGAAGGAACACTCCAACTGCCTCCGCCACCTCCTCTTCTCCTCCTGGAGTGCTCCTCCTCTTCGTCTCCAGAGCTAAATCTCCAGTGGGAGCTGAGGGGAGAGACAACTCTTGCTGGGGCTCGTAGCTTGGTTGAGGGAGCTACCGTAGAGGAGGAGGAGGTAATGGCTTTATCTGGAGCTGGAGCAAAGGAGGGGGAGGAGGAGGTGGGGGCTGGCGCTCTAGAGGAGCTATGTGAGGAATGTAAACTATCCCTGGGCAGCCCGACCCCCTGTCTATCCCTTCTCTCCCTCACTGTCGGCTGCTGAAGTGAGGAGGAGCAGGAGATGGTGTCTAAGCTCTCTGGTCGACTCCAAGACGAAGTAGCAGGGGGTTGAAGGTCAGGGCTGGGGTCAGATGTCAACCCTGTTGTCCTGGGGGTCTTATGGGCAGCCTCTGCCTCAATGCTGGGACTTTGAGATCTGTATTGCGATGGGTTAATCCTATGGTAGGGACTACCCCCACTACAACTGCTACTTTGAAAAGTATTTCTGCCAAAAACGTTGTTTTTATTAGAACTATGTGCCTCTATGTCTCCCTCCTCGCCATTTGAGTACTGCTGGCGGTCAGCTTTAGAATAGAAGTCCATACCATAACAAAAAGTCTCTTTAGCAGTACTGCTTTCTCTGCTTTGTGCTCCAACTATGCATTTGCCATACAAAGACAATTTTTCACTTCTATCCGAGAGAGGAGCACTCTCACATGGGCTGAGCTCGAGTAGATGGCCTCTGCTGCCTGCTTTTAAATTGTCACAAGTGTCAGTCTTGTGCTGCTGTGATGCTTTTCCTTGTCTCTCATCAAAAATTTGTCTAATTTTTGTGACACTGGGCCACTTGTCAGAGTGCAGGGGAATAAAGTCACTGTGGTGTGTCAAGAGGTAACTTCTGTGAGATTTACAAGGTGAAGGAACCCCTCTACTAGCAACATCCTCTTCCTCATCTGTACTCAAAGTCTTTCTGGGATCTGAGCGACATGCATTAATCTGTGAATAATCTCTCTTACCAGAGTTGTTGCTGCTGTCGGTTGATAAACGTGTAAAAATCCGTTTCTCACTTTTCTTCTCTGAGTCCGAGCCTGACACGGAGTCAGTGCCAGAGTGAAACTTTTGCAGTTTCTTGTCTGTGGGAGACTGTGCAGTAGTAGTATCACTATCCTGGAAGTATCCACCACCGCTGTCCTCGTGAAAAGATTTAGGAGACGGCGACCATTCTCTCCTGGAGCCCCTGGCCCGGGGAAGAGTGCTGCTCCCCCGCGTCACTGCTGCGCCGTCTCCCGGTGAGACTCTGTGCGTCCCGGCGGAGCCGCCGCTGCTGCTGCTGCTGCTAAACTTCTCAGTGAGTTGGCGGATGGATGGAGAAATAGAGGAGAGAGTTGTGGATGAGCCTCTCTTTGGATCTGCGGTTGGGAGGCCGGCGGTGGTGGCAGAGATTTTGGAAACTGTTCTTGACACACTGACATTACGCGTCGCCAAGGTCTGTTCCGCTTTCCTGGGCTCCGTGGGAAGGGCGACGCCAGCTGCCTCCAATTCCTCTGATTTGTGTTGTTGGTCGTCACTCCTGTTGGCGCTCCAGGACCCCAACTTTTTGAAAGAGACGCTGCGATACACAGCCGCATTCTCCCTTTCTCTTTCTGCCATTGTTCATGTCTTTCTTTGTTAGAGTTGGCACACACACATTTTAACTCCACGGATATTAGAATACAGATCCAATGCACCTTTTGTAGCTAATTGTGGGGCATTTCCCCCACGCAGGCTAACGGCATGAAAACCCAACAACACTCTTTTTAAAACTTAATTGTTGGCAAAGCTTCAAACGGCACAGCAACGACGTTAATCAACTGTTCAGTGAGTAAGTAGATGACTGCTGCTCTGTTATCAAAACTTACATGTTGCAGATTCCCGAAACCGCATCCGCGCACAGAGGAAAAGCGCTACAATTTTTTTTTTTTTTTTTTTTTTGGCCCAAACTTTCCCAACCTGTTCACAAACACAACTTTTCCACTGATATCCCCTATCTCCAAACCCCTGCCCATCGCCAGGTTAGCACGCCTGCACGGGCCCAACGCATCATTCACTGTTAATTCCCAAACTGTTTGTGGATTCCTTATTTTGGCATGATTTGCTTCTCCGTGACTTATGTTGTTTTTTGCATGTTAATGCCTGAGATAGGACAGAGGGGATGGGCGGGACTAGGGGTATAGGGGCTGTCATATCCCCCTCGGGGATTGAGAGGAAAAGCTTTTTTTCTTTTTTGATAGGAGAAGGCGGATAATGTGGACAAACTAGATGTAATTATAGCCATTTCCCTTGCGAAAAAGACAGTAGCACTGTCACATTTTAGAACAACATTTTGGACCTGCAGCATTTTTGTAAAATTTAGAAACATCCCTATGATGATATCATTATAAACACACTAGCCTATTGATTTCCAAAATACAGTATAACGTTTACAGTATTTCTTTCATTAGAGGAAGAGGCTCACAGAGGAAGCCAGAGAATGATAATGTTTAATTTAACACTAAATTGGTAACTGCATATTCAACAATAGCTCGATACCAAAGTGTGTTATGATGATGTTGAATTAGAGAGTCAGCATTCGGGGGGGGGGGGGGGAAAAGAAAAAAGTTTTCACTCAAGCACAATAACCCCTCTGTGGTGCTTCCCATGTGGCTGTCTGGTTTCCAGGTCCTTTTGTTCAAGAGAGGAATTCTGTGTTACGTTCCCTCAGGAGAGCAGACTGCAGCGCCCTCCAGAGTCTGACCTGTAAAATGTCCGGTCATTGGTGGTAAATAATGGAGCTTAAATCAAGTAAAATCATTAATGAATCCGTCTGCATCTCTGTAGGCTAATACTGAAGCAGGATTCAGTTGTTTTTATAATTTGATAGGACTTTTGCTAAGTTCCCTGCACAATTTTACCCAATTAACCATATAAAAATGCTTTAAAGTATTTCTACTGCATATTTACCAACTGTTGGCTCTTTTTAAAGTTTATCTTTGTTCAGTTTTTGGAAGCTCAGATTCAAGTTTTGGGATGTGATTTTTTGCCCGGTAAATTCCAAAAAAGTCTGTACCCTGTTCACTGTCATGTTGCCAGGTGGAATTGTGCTAACCTATAAGTAGGAAAAGTTGCAAGTTGCAGTCCAGAAATCCTCCATCAATATTTACTTATTAGATATATAATATATATACACAACAAAACGTTAATGATAAAAAAATTGGGATAAAATAAAGCTTGCTTTGGTTTTGAGGGCTGTTTTCTCCTCAAAATCCACTTGGCTACAAATGTATTTCGCCGCCTTGCCAATTACATCAGCCTTTCATTGGCCAGACCAAGCTGAGAGGACAGGGAGAGTAAAAGTTTATGTTGTGCTGTGAAAAAGAGAGAATCTGATGACAGGCTCATGACAGGCTGCGTGACCTTTTTTAATGGCTGTTTTCAGTTTTTACATTATGACAACATGGGCTGCATGGTAAGAGGGGGAAAAAAACCTCTGAAATAAAATATAAATATATAAACACACAAATGTTACTTTTTCATCAGCATAATTATATCTATGTAACAAAAATAAAAATCTATTCCTCATACTACTCTGTGTTAAAGTATTTTGCTAAAATACATTTCTTCTAAATAATACTGATTGGCACATATGTTGGCACAGTGCACAGACATCTGAATCTCTCTAAACTGACACACACACGTCACATTTCAGACAAAATAAACCTGACATCACAAATATGTGGCCAAACACATAAACAACAAGACCTGTGCAGTCACTTTTTGCTGAAGAACAACGAGGTTCCTTACATTTTTAAGCACATGACCACATATTGTGGTCATAATGTTCCTTGCATTTAAAATGCATGAAAATTACATGTTCACATTAAACTGACATACATTTCTTCCCTCGTGGGTGCAAAACTCAAAATATAGTTTTTAGGTAGTAAAGCTGCCTAAAGGTTGTGTGTTACAGTGGATTCACAGCATTTCAAAGGCTGTTGGCAAATTAAATGCATTTAAAAATCAAGTAATTTCAGTTTAATTTGACATCAAATTGTCAAATCAAAGAGAGCCACATGAGTACGTGATCTTAAAGCTGGGAGAGCCTGATGTAAGTTATCGATTAAAAGACATTTAATCAACACATTCAGCATTAAACCACCATTAACCACCTCAGGCACATTTTATAATCAAGATTAATTTATGTTGGCAGCACGTGTATCAGCTAAATGCCACAATTAGGCTTACCTGTATAAATACAATGCAAAACAGGTCACATTTGTGCAAGATCTACTAAGCCTTAAGGGAATAAGACTTCCGCATATGGGATCAATTCCATTGTTTTCTTTACGCTGTGTATCTAAAAGACAAAATGTAAAAGTAACTGGAAAAATAAGTACTAGCAAGAATTTTTAACAAAGCTAAATTAACATTAAGCTACAACAAAATGCAGTTACAACAAATAAACATACTACACATTAACATGCCCATTTACAACTCAATCTGCATTTACAGATCAGTTACTTGTTATACCTCCCTAAGAAATAGAAGAATTAAACTGTATTGTATCCATCAACAGGGGTGATTTCTTGGAACAGAATCTCTAATTTCATGGGAACGGTTCACACACTGACAGGAAGTGGAAAACCGCAGGGTTGAACCTTAATTTGGACCTGGCCCTAAAGTCTATAAATCGCATTTTTCCTTCCCTCTAAGCATCTGATGCATCTGATAAGGATTTTTTTTTTAAATGTATTGTATTGGAACAAACTTTTAAATGGATTTCCTTTGCCAACTATAGAAGTTAAAGAACATGAACTCATGGCCTATTTTAGTGTGATATAAGCTGGATATAATACGTTTTATTGGCAACGGTTTATCTCTGATTGTAGTAGCTAAGATCTAACCCTTACTGGATCATTTTGATAACCACATATTTTTTTAGAAAGAACAGAGCCAACATTTCAGTGCAGGGGTGTTACAGCAGCACACCATCCAGTGGTGAAAACATGCAACAACAAACCTTGCAACTTGCATAATGTTGAAAAATGTGACATTTGGGGAGAAAACTGTAGACACGTCCATAAGAAAATGTAATTACTCCATATAAAATGCACAAATACATTTTTCATTTTCAGTTTTGCTCTCACCATTTCCACTGCCATGTTTTTGTAATCTTACGTGTGTGAGGCATGTTTCACCCCAGCAGCAGCAATGAGCATGGCTTTATGTCATAGCAGATTTTATCCCAAAAAATAAATGTATTGATTACTTACTTCTCTCTTTAACCATTTATACATCCACATCAAAATCATTTTTCATCTGTAGTTCGATATATAAACTGTGGAGACCCTCCTCATTATTTTATCATTTTAGAGCATTTCTACTATACTGCAGTTCACAGTGTGAAACAAACATCAGAAAGGTTTTTCCTTTACTACCCAGTGCACAGCAGAGACTGATAGTAAACATTTCACAGATAACAGGGACAATGCAGGATGTGAATGCCCTGGTCTGCTGACGGTATAATCAGCATTTACATATACAGTACATGTACAGTACTCCTCAGCCACAATATTTATTAAAATAAAGAAAATACAGAATCAGGAATCTCAATGAGAAATGTCCACAGAAATACACCCGTAGTCTGTTAATGCCAATTCAAGATTGATCAGGTAAGACAAGTATATGGGTTTTCATTTCAACTCTGGGAATTTCTCCTCCTAGTTTATTCAGTCTATGTTTACCTTTCATATATAATTACAACCTTCATGTTTCATTTCAGAAGGCTTGTTGATATACCAGTATCTCTAAATCTCTTAGAGACAATCTTAGGAAGGTAGAGTTCTCTGTTAGAGTGAGTAGTAGGTAAAAGCATAAGCTGGGCACAAGGACTGCAGCTCACATTAGAACATGCACCAGGAAACCTGTTAAAAAAAACTCAGCAACCAACACATGTACCACTTTTCACCATCCTAGGCTACACCACTGGTGTAGCAACAAGGCTTTAAGAAATACTGTTGCAGTATAGGATCTATTGTTAGCTCACACACTGGTGCCCTTGTCCCTGAGGGTTGTGACTCTGAGCACAAACCTTCTGGTGCTCTGGCGGTAGCGTGGCTGGGTGAAGTAAAACAGAATAGGGTCCAGGAAGCTGTTCATGCTGGCAAACGGCCTGGTGCTCTTATAAATGATTGAAAACAAGTTTCTCATCTCACAGGGCACACTGGGCAGAGTACGCACCACCAGGTACATGGTCTTGGTGAGGTGAAATGGCAGGAAGCTAATGCAGAACACTGTCGCCACCACAATGATCATCCTCACCGCCGTGTCCCGTTTCTCCCCAGTCGCAATGGAGACACCCTGGTAGGATACTGGGCGGCAGAGGATGTGGGCCATCCGACAGTAGCACACCATCACCCCCATAAAAGGCAACAAGAAGCCGAGGCAGGTCAGAGCCATGCCGTACGGATAGTAGTCTACTGAGTGCATTGGCGTACTTAAATCATAACACACTGTGCGGTTTCGCTGGATTCCCGTCGCGGCGAAGTGAAACGTTGGCGCACACAGGACGACAACCACCAGCCATACTCCTCCACAGATACACCACGCCAGCCTACGACCACCTTGCTTGGGCCACATCGCGAAAGGATGGCAAATGCCCACATAGCGCTGCACACTGATGCAGGTGAGGAAGAGGATGCTCCCATGCAGATTACTAAAACAGGAAAATGGGAAAAAGAAAATACTGTTAAGTTAAATGTTCTTCAGCTGCATTGTTTTGTACTGCATGATATTCTATCTATTGCATTTGTATCTGGTGGTGCCACCTTGTATCAAACACCAGCAGTGCAATGTCAGGTCAAGGCTGTACTTGACTAAAGGTGTAAAGGTAAAGGTGTGTGCAGCTAGCAACACTTTACTTTAAGTCCCCCTCTTTAGCATTTATAAGCAGTATATAAACATTTAATACATGTTATAACACCCTAAAATGCAGTTCTAAGCAGATATAAGGACCTATTTAAGTGTTTATTAACAATTTGTCAACAATTATAACTTCTCCAGTAAAGCCATACTTTATATTATTACAACTATTACTATTACAACATCGAGTTATGGATGCCCACAGGAGGAATTATAGTTGTTGACGAATAAATTAATAAGAGATAAAAGATAAGAGAAGTTCAAGTGAAAGACTTGAATATTTGTTAGCCTCAGACTGGTGTGTGACACAACCATCTGAATATGTAAAGCTGTAAAGGTGTTTGTGTCAATTTTTGTAACTTTCCAAACAGACAATCTGACAAGCTTGCCCACTATATGCAACTATTGGCCAGTTGTGCTGATGTGTGAAAGTTGGCAGGGTTTGTAATTCTCTCTAAAGCTCTTTTTTCATTCTTCACGCAACTATTTTTGTCATGTGTACAACATTAATGCCTCCAAGAGAGTATAACCAAAATTGTGCGCTGTTATGTGTCTAATTTATCGCATCTCGTCCCTCTCTATGCCAGCACACATTTCACCCCACCTTCACTTTTGCCTTTACATGTGGCCGAACAACTTAGATTCTTTGAGGCATAATGAGACCTTAAAAAAGATCAAGTATTCTCATTTAACTGGAAAGTTTTGGAAAGATGGAATACTTTAAAAACACAGCTGTAAACAGAGATAGTTAGCCAACATTTAGTCAAGCATCTCACCTGTAGAACTGAAACCTGACCAGTTTACAGGCAAACTCCCCAAAGGGCCAGTAGTCATGACTGCCGTAGTTGTAGATGAGCAAGGGAAGTGACATCACATACAGAAAGTCGGCTATGGCCAAGTTAAGCATATAGATGTTGTTTTTGGACAGATTGGGCCGAGTCCTCCATATCTTTAGTATGACAGCAGCATTGAGAGGAAGGCCGAGCAAGAAGACAAAGGTGTACACAGCAGGGAGTAAAATCCGTTTAAAGTCTTCCTTATAGGTGCAGCGAAGGCCGCCTAGCCCGCTGATGTTGCTGATGTTACTGACGTTGGCGATGAAGCTGCCTGCTGGGAATGGCTCTGTAGGGCGTTCGCCGGTAGAGAAGGTTTTTGAGATGAGAGTTTCCGTAGGGAAGGAGTTGACAGAATGTGGCATCTTCACATTCTGGAGGAGAGACAGGGAGAACCACAATGATAATGTCAATATTTCAACTGGAATTAAAAACAAATGATGTGGATATGCACTAATGAATGATTTTATTTAACAGGGACATGAAGAAGTAATGCAACAGATGTAATGTATGTAGAGCATCTAACTGAAGCAGATTTTTAGACCCTGCTCGCGGTTTCAGGCTTTTAAATTCAGGTTAAAACAAATAAGCAAACAAATAGATGAAACCGGTTTAGCATAAAGTTGGCAGAGTGTGTGCATGTGCATATGCATGTACAGGTGCTGGTCATATAACTAGAATATCATCAAAAAGTTGATTTATTTCACTAATTCCACTCAAAAAGTGAAACTAGTATGTTATATTTATTCATTACACACAGACTGATATATTTCAAATGTTTATGTCTTTTAATTTTGATGATTATAACTGACAACTAAGGAAAATCCCAATTTCAGTATCTCAGAAAATTAGAATATTGTGAAAAGGTTGATATTGAAGACACCTGGTGCCACACTCTAATCAGCTAATTAACTCAAAACACCTGCAAAGGCCTTTAAATGGTCTCTCAGTCGGGTTCTGTGGGCTACGCAATCATGGCAAGACACAAAAGGTCATTGCAAAAGAGGCTGGCTGTTCACAGAGCTTTATGTCCAAGCACATTAACAGAGAGGCGAAGGGAAGGAAAAGATGTGGTAGAAAAAAGTGCACAAAAAATAGGGATAACCGCACCCTGGAGAGGTTTGTGAAACAAAAGCCCATCAAAAATGTGGGGGAGATTCAAAAAGAGTGGACTTTATCTGTAGTCAGTGCTTCAAGAACCACTATGCGCAGACGTATGCAAGACATACCAGGAAGGTTTAGAGCACTTCATGTTTCCTGCTGCTGTCAAACTTTATGGAGATGCAGATTTCATTTTCCAACAGGACTTGACACCTGCACACAGTGTCAAAGCAACCAGTACCTGGTTTAAGGACCATGGTATCCCTGTTCTTAATTGGGCAGCAAACTCGCCCGACCTTAACCCCATAGCAAATATATAGGGTATTGTGAAGAGGAAGCTGCGATATGCCAAACCCAACCACGCAGAAGGGCTGAAGGCCACTATCAGAGCAACCTGGGCTCTCATAACACCTGAGCAGTGCCGCAGACTGAACGACTCCATGGCACGCCACATTGCTGCAGTAATTCAGGCAAAAGGAGCCCTAACAAAGTATTGAGTGATTTACATGCTCATACTTGTCAGTTGGCCAGGATTTCTAAAAATCCTTTCTTTGTATTGGTCTTAAGTAATATTCTAATTTCCTGAGCTACTGAATTTGGGATTTTCCTTAGTTGTCAGTTATCATCAAAATTAAAAGAAATAAACCTTTGAAATATATCAGTCTGTGTGTAATGAATATAATATACAAGTTTCACTTTTTGAATGGAATTAGTGAAATAAATCTACTTTTTGATGATATTCTAATTATATGACTATCACCTGTATGTATTGTACATGCCTGTGTATCTGCTGAAAAGGAATGCCTTTTTTTTGGTTCCTCAGTGTTCATGGGATGTCGTTGACAGAGAGAAACTCTCCACCAGAGGGAACAAGAGATCAGTTGTTTGATTTATGCATCAACATCTTACACATCACCGGGAAGCAGTCACCTTGAGCCCTGTCAACGCTGGACTTTTAGTCCAGGATATAATTGATAAAGTCTACATTTTATCAATTGGGTAACTGAGTTCAGTTAATCCCTATTTGATACTAGTGCAGCCTAGGTTCTTTGTGAGCTTTGAGTTAAGCATGAACTATGCAGTATTAGTATGGATTTAACTAGGAAGGCTACATTTGATAAATATGTGCAGGGTAGCTGTGAGCAACTGGAGAACACAGGGCAGCAGCAGTATTATTCCAATCCTTTAAAAAAATACTTCATTAAAAGTAAGTTATCATTATTCTATTTAAATGGAAGTACATTAGCAGTACCAGTGAAACATAGATAAAGTAGAAAATGTGCTGATTTTAAAGAAAGACCCTTTCAGAGAGTTAAATTATTGATGCATTAAAATGTAGGCATTTCATCGCTGTAGCCAGTGCATTTAATGCCAACTCTTAATAATAGAAAGAACGGCAATAAAATGAGAGCCAGCACATTAGATTATGGTAATTCAATCCCTCCATCACTTTACAACAAGTGGAAGCTGGACAGCTGCAAGCTTCGAAATGGAAAACACTGCAGACGGTCTGGTCTCCCACTCACAACTCACACTGTCTGGAATAGGCTGAGTTTAATCAACAATCTTAATTACCCCTCCCACCAGCAACATCAATCATATACATTTCCTTCATGGCAGCATGTGGGCGAGTAAGTGATTGGCTTAAGTCTCTTCCTCCATAGCCTTGTCAGACTGTGACTCATGGCATTTCACAACTAACACCCTTCATCTTGTGTCTTGTACCTGTTAAAAACACTGTCTTTGTGTGTGTGTGTGTGTTTTTTTAAAAACTGCGTTTATAAGACAGTGTGTGTTTTAAGTTAACTCCTCTGTGTGGGTGCATGAACTGTTTGTTGAGAATAACAGCGACGCGTGATTTCATAATTCCTGGTAGTGACTGAAGGAGAGGAGGAGGGAGAGAGAGCAGAGTGCCAGCAGACCATAAAACGTTTCACTACACTGACTGCACCAATGAGCGGGCAAGAGGAATGACAAAGGTTTTGGAAAGTGCACTGCAAGCAGCTGTATTTTCTGATGACTCATTTACAGCGTAATTCAGATTTATTTATTTGTTGACCAGTCTTTCTCAAGAAAGGCCTTGAGACCGACTTTCTTGGCAATCTGTTAAATGTCAAATGTCAAAAATGCACATTTTCTGATGACAAGAAACGTATCCTCATACAAGGGTTCTATAACATCTTACGAAATGTTATGCACCATTTTTTCGGCAACGGACCTTCGTCGTCATGGTAACAAAAACACGTGGTTAACGTTGTGAAATGGTCCTAGTTTGGTTAGGTTCAGGAAAAGGTCACGATTTGGTTTGAAATACATAAGACACGTTAGTTACTCACGTGATGTAAATCACTTACGTAGGTTGCGTAAATTAACTTACCTAACGTTACATAATTTAAAACAAGTCAACGTTGAATTTTGGTTTCACACGGAACACCATCCCCTGGGTAGGTATAACTACAAAAAGTGAATGAGAACAGCATGCAAGGGAAGGGGGGTTCTTTTTTTTGCCCAAAGGTGCCTCTAATGGCCAGTCTTGAGTGGGCGAAGGATGCCTAACCTCCTGGGATGACGGGTACAACACCTTTTTTGTCGTATATAAAAGCTGTAATCCAAACTGTAACTGTCCAAAGGTGATGGTGCATCCTGTTTGTGAAGTTGTGTCACTTTGTGCTTGTTGGTATTCAGAATGGTGGCATGCAAATACGGTAAAAATATCAGAGCGAGCAGTGACATGAAACCAAACGTATTCTTTACTTTTCCAAAGAACTTAACAGGTCACCAGCAGGTCTCCTACAAGCCCTAGCAAGAAAATCATTGGTCTAAAAAGCAAAGCAGGAATGACAGCTGAGATCTGCCAACTGAAAGAAGCGCAGCTCCGATTCCCATATTGAATATCTGCACCTCATTAAGGCTGGTGGAGATAATCATGAGTCACTGGAGGAGGATATTATTCATAAAAAAATGAATGAACTGTCCTTTATGAAAATGTTACACACAGATCTGCAGCCTTCGCCTGGTCTATTTTAACTTATTGCACATTGAGGAGTGCGTGTTTAAGACTGCTTTCTTCAACTGTCACAAAATTGAGTGGATTAGGTGAGTTTATCGCTACCTACCGTTAAACATACCTTTTGAAGATATGTTATGAAAGTAATGTGCTAAATCTAATTAAAAACCTAGGATAAACTGATATAAATGAACCTAGTTAATAAGCCATAGGTGACTCGTGACTTTTATTTTAAATCCCTAATGGATTTAAATAAAAATATTCACTGGGCGAAAACAGATTCACATTTCACTACCAATAACAGTAATGTATTATTTTTGTGTGGCTTCAATGAGGACTGACTGTCCAATCAGCATGAACAGCACACAGAATAACACATGGCAAAGAATGCTCCTGAAATCGGAGGTGTGTATATATGTGTTTGTTTGATATGGTCATGTTTCCAAACACGCTAGAAAGCAAACAGTAATCACAGGCCTTTAAGTGGTCATATCTGCACTCTGTCTGTGTGTGTGTGTGTGTGTGTGTGTGTGTGCCTCTGATGGCTTCTGGGTAAAGTGTTTGCTCTCTCCAGGCTGTATCCATTTCCTAATCGGCATTGATTTTATAGAATTGCAGTATAATAGATCAACACATTAAAAACACAGCAAGAAACACAGACAGGCAAACCCACAGGAAAAAAGGTATAAAAACAACAAAATGAAAAAAAAATGACTCATGTGGAAATCAAGTTTGAGGTGGGAAACGTTTTTGTAAAAAATAAAATAGTTTGTAAAATTAGCTCACAGTTGTTGCCTCATCTGCATTTTTTTCGAAATTGCACAAAAACACTGATTTAGTCTTCTGTGTGTATACAGACACCTCAGATACACGTGGTGTTTTTACAATGACACAGTAATGCAAAAGTATAAAGAAAAGATGACACAAAGACTAAGACTATTTTTAGACAAGACATAAAAATGAAAGTTGCGTGTGTAAAAATGTGATTTCAAGCCACATGGTTACTCCATCACGACACTTACAGCAAACACTAATTAAACTGACCTTTTTCAGGAAATGATTTGGCCGTCATTATGGGTGTGAAGGAGTCATCTAATTTTGCTGTATGACTCAGCGCAGCTTTCTCTGCCCACATAGTTGTAGTATTTATGGCAGGTTTCCTGAAACTTGTCCATACATCTTCTCCTCAAAAACCTTTCTGTGGCCAAAACAGACACATATCCTGTACCCAGACATTTGAAAGCTGTTACAGTTCCTCCATCTTGTGCTATTACTAAAAGGTTGAGATTTTAACATCAACTCAAACTATTCTTTGGATAAAATGGAGCTTGATTCTGGTAATTAGAAAAACCATTTACAATTTCTTACAATTTGTCTGAAATAAAAGTGCTGTAAATGCTCAAAAATGTTGTACAGTACTACTGTAAATGTTATGCTGGGCTACACTGCCTGGCGACAAATACAAGTAGTATCGATTCAGTTGTTTCATGCTGTATTTACCAGTACATTCGATAATCTGTAGAAATCCTCTTACCCTTAAAAGCATTGTACAGTTTGTGTCTACAGTCAAAAAGCTTATTGGAGAATGCGGGCATCGATCCCGCTACCTCTCGCATGCTAAGCGAGCGCTCTACCATTTGAGCTAATTCCCCTCCCTGGTAATGCCATAAAGAAAAACACCATGTCATTCAGAAGCACACACCCGCAGTCCTGCCCACAGGAGTAATGTTACCAATTTCTGACAGGGACGCTCCCTCACTCTACAGTCTGTTTATCTCTCTCTCTCACACACACATGCTTAGACAAGAGAGACACGCTGCTGCACACTCTCTGCCCTCAGGCCTGCCAAAAGGCAGCGCTGAAGGTGATGCAAGATTATTTATAAACCATGATTGCAAGAATGTGACTGCGACTCAGGACAAATATAGGCAATTAAAAACAGGGCTGTAAATCAAACACCACATGCAAGGTTTTAATGATTATTCAGCCTGTGGATTTGGTACCATAAGGACCATTGAACCTGGTTAAGGTAACATGAGACACACATCTATAAGCCTTAAAGCTGCACTAGTCCATTCTTTTATATTAACAATGGATCGAATGACTATGAATGATGTGAAAGGTGTTACTCATAGTGACTAAACCACAGAACTCTGTTGCTACTTTCAGAGTGTTTCAGCTAATTGTTTTTGTCTTATAGCCCACAACAACACTGTTTTGGTTCATCCTCATGGCTTTCAGTGTCATTTCCAGCCGTAGCAGGCAGCTGTTTTTTATTTTAGGGAAAGAGCGCTGTTTAATCCACTATCAGCATCAACAGCAGACAGACGCAGTTAGCGACAAGCTGGTGAACATGGTGGGATATTTGGCAGCTAAAGAGACAAGATACTTCCCTCTGGAGTTGGTGGCGATGAAAACAGAGTTAAAAAAGAGTTTATATTGGACAGTTTTGCTTGATTTAAATTACTTTACTTAAACTTAAGCTGTACTTAAATAATTAATTGAAGTGTTTGAGCACTGAATGCGTTCATGTAACAAAAAATCATTTTGCTGCTACTTTTCTATTAAACACATGCAAATATGGCTAAGTTAAAAAATACAAAACAAAAAATACAATATGTTCAAACCAGAAGCCCATATATAGACATACACACTCTCAGAAACACAATAATCTGTATTTATTAGCTGTGGCAGTCACTCTGTATTGGTCTTGCCGGTTTCAGAGACGTTGCCCTAATCTAATCTAACAGAGCAGGGAACGGGTGACTGGCAGATAAGACCACACAGACTCATACTGCATAGGCTACTGTACACACAGAAACTCTGCCTCTGTAACAAACACAGAGCAGGAGACGTAAACGCACACAGGAGGGAGATGCTGAGTTGAGGAGAGAGAGCAGGGAACAATTCAATTCGAATTACTTTCCCATCTCTTCTGTCCCTGGCCAGGCTAATCAACGATCCATGGCCGCTGCTCCTCGCTCTCTGGCACACACACAGGCTACGGCATGATGTGTATACACACTCATGCTTTGGCTCTAATGAATTTGAAAAATACAGAGACATGGACTTGCACATGTCAGCACACAACATCCTCTTTACTGAGATAAACAACAACCATTATTACATTTCCCCAACAAAATGCAGTGGCATTAATGACCTTAGCTAATATGATGCAAGCTAATAAGAGTCCATCAACCGTCAGGACTGGCACTCACTGTGGCCATTACACAGGAGATATTTTAAACCAATCAGCTGCACCACAAATAGATATGTGGGGGATGAGGAAGGCAGGTGGACTGCTTGCCATAATGGTCAGGAGGAGAATAAAACACTTTCTTGTTGTGTGAGATGCAACTGCAATCAGTCAGCGTTCCTAATAAACAAACTCTCCCCCTCTAGCTCTCACATACCAAGCAAGCAGCACACACACATTTTGAGCCAATTCCCCCCCTTTCTTCTCTGAAAAATGACATGTTTGCACTGACTGTTTGATTTCCACAGAAGAAGTGCACAAGCTTTAAGTACAAGTACGGTCATTATTGCATGGCTGGACAGAAGGCTTTATGTACTGTAGTAAATCCAGTGTAGAAAAATCCCCATCTGGCAGAACCAAACCAAAAAGTTTTATGCAACTTTATACTTCTACTCCACTACATCTCAGAGGCAAATATTGTACTTTTTACTCCACTACATTTGTCTGACAGCTTTAGTTACTAGTTACTTTTCAGATAAAGATTTTTCATACCCTTCCTGTCCAGTGAAAATTACGTATCTCCAAATTTGGAGATTTAGAATTATTCTGACAAACTGAAAGATTACGAGGTCCTTTATGGGTTGAGACAATTCTCCTACTTCCTAAGCTAAATCATTTATTTACCCCAAAAGCTGAAGTTGACTTTTTAGAGATAAGTGGTTCTCACAGGATGATGATCTTATAGACCATGATGCATTGCTTTAGATTAAACTACCCAACATATATCCCAACATAATATATACAGCGGGTAAATGCAACATTCACATTAATGCAGCAGTGATATTAATCCAGGAACATCAGGAAACCACTGACAGGGAACATTTTACTGCACAATGAGTACTTCTTCCACCTTTGTCTGTTGGTAATAATTTGTCGTAACTTGCAGACAAAAACGTGCTGATACATGTTGCTGTAAGGATTTGGACGGATGACTTCATCAGGCCTGTAAGGACTGATAGACAGCGGTTCACGCTCTGTTCTCTGTGGGACTCTTTTCAAGCGGCTGCCAGGTCTGATGAGACATGTAAAACAGACAAAGTGAGGCGGTGAAACCTAAATGCGGCTACAAGGTTCCTTCTGGCATTATCATCAGACCAAATTGTCATTTTGTTTCACTTTATTCATTCAGCCAGACTTTGTGTACAAATGTCTGATCCGGGTGGTGGAAATTTGTTTAGTTTTGCCCTAACCACTCAGTAGCTAATGTATCTGTCCCACTGAGGTCATTTTCAGTCAACACAGAGGTTGTGG
Source organism: Coreoperca whiteheadi (assembly GCA_011952105.1). Taxonomy (NCBI): domain Eukaryota; kingdom Metazoa; phylum Chordata; class Actinopteri; order Centrarchiformes; family Sinipercidae; genus Coreoperca; species Coreoperca whiteheadi. The sequence continues at coordinate 16,938,866 of CM022478.1, forward strand.
TAGCAGCTGCTAGGTGCAGGTAACCTCCCGTTTTGCACGACAATCCAAGAAATATTTTGAACGCCCTGGTGTCACATGAGTTAAAGCAGAACATGAACCCAACATCCCCAGTTGGACTCTTTGTGTCTCTACTGTGAACTTAGTAATAAAGGCATTAAATGTGCCCCCAAAAAGAAAATATGCAGACTTAAGAGTTGTCATGTCTTGTTAATTATTTTGGGGGGATTTTGTTAGCCTGGTTCCGGAATTCTGAATCGCCATCCCCACCTTCACATCAAATTGTTCTGGCAATGCGCCCATTGACAGCTATTTCCCCAGGTTAGAGAAGCAACTGAATCAGGTCTTAGAAGACCGGATTAAGACTTGGGATGTCATCTTCCTGCATAGTACCCTATCGATAAGTGATACGCGTGAATGAGATCAACGCTCAGCTGTAAGCTGTAAGTCGACTTCAAGAAAGTTTAATTGGATCGGTGCCTTCTTAAAAACATTCCCGCCTCCCAAATAGAAATCGGCTAACATGAATTCAATGCCAGGATGAATGAATGAAATAAAACAAAATGGTATTTCAGTCTTATTATCAGGGTAACATTTTATGCCTTTATAAAACAGTAAACGGTAGAAAGCCGCAACTTTTAGTGGCTATTTTTCATAGACGTAACTAACTAGCTAACTAACAACGCTCTGACTGTTCAATTGTTTCTGTTTGCCATCAAAGAGCACAACCCCAGACCTATTTGAATCTCTGAATGAATTAGAGATGTTTAAAGAGCTGAAACACAGCACTGGTTGGAAACTTATGGATCAAGCAGAAATATTGATTCGGTTCATACACGCAACACACGCATACACAAAAAAGCATGAACACGGATACTACAACAACCATACAGACATGCTTACTGGTCCATTTGTTCCTCCCTTATTTCTGTCCTTTACGCCTCTCTATCATTAGAATATATGGGCTTGTTGATAATGCACAAATATCCCAGGGACACCCAAATATTTTCAACTTTCGTGGCTGTCTAGTCACTTGTTTTTGCACTTGAATGGTAATTGTTATTGGTTTCTTTTAATGTTGATAGAAAAACATGTTTATCCAAACATAGGCTGCACGTTGCTGTAACAGCTTGATGCACACACCTTTGTTAAGCTTTTGATAAGCGTTTTGCCTGACCAGAGTGGTAAGCAGCAGTTAGGCTTTGCCCTGCTGTGGCTGTTGTCATGGGTGTGTGGTGCAGAGGGGATGTGAATGCGGCTCTGGTAAAAGAGTCGGTAAAGCATAAAGACCGGACAAAAAGAAAAGAAATGTCTTAAACTGACTGACTTCCCAGTGCATCTCTGACAATCTTGGAGAATGCTACAGTAGTTTTTTTAACATTATGCCTGGTCGCTATGGTTCCCGATTAAGACAAATTATAGGAGTGATCCCTCTAAATCCTGCTCAGACCAGAGCAGTCAGATTTATCTAAGGACAATCACATTAAATTACCAATTTTAAGGAATCATTTGGCTTGCTTGTTTTGGATGGCTGCCACTGAGATGTTGAATATTTACTCCGAGAGATAATGCCATGCACTTAACTTTGTCCTGTAAACAACTTTGGCCCTGTTTTACTCTCTCTCTCTGTACCCCTCTATCGTCTCTCTGTCTCTGTCTGAGTGTCTCTAAACCTGTGTTACATTTTGTCTGTTCCCAGTCAGACAGACAAAACACCAGCAGAAGCCTGGCCATTGCCCGGCAGAAAGGAATCTTCACTAAAAACACACCGACCATGCCAAAGTCCCATGGCGAGCAGGCCAGGTCTTTCCACATGACAGCCCATCCAAATAATTCTTGGTTATCACGTCTGTGAGGTGACAACTTGTTTTCAGTGGAGTTAGGTACAGTTCCATTGCTGCTACGAAAATTATAGAGCAAACAGTGTGACATATAAAGTTGTGTATATATGAGCTTATTGCAAAAACTCCACGTTGCAATTTTTTCCATGGTGTCATTAACAGCAGAGATGATGTATGGGCGATTAATCGTTCAAGCAATTTTTCAAGCAATAATGCCAAAAATGACCAATTTCCAACTTCTCAGTTATGAGGATTTGCTGTTTTTCTTCGTCTCATGTGACAGTAAACTGCATATTTAGAGGTTTCAGACTGCTGGTCGAACGAATCAAGACACGTGAAGACGTCGCCTTCGCCTGACACTGTACACACGTGAAAATAATCTCCAGATTCATCGATAATGAAAGAAAACGTACATGTAAACAGAAATATGTATTATAGCCTGCTGTATTCTGTACGTTTTGCACTTTCTCTTCGCTCTGAATGGGAGTACTTGTTACTTTCTCGTGTGTGTGAGCGGGCGGGAGCACTTGGCTGCCAGCGCTCTTTTTATCACCTGCACTACCTGTTTTGATGGGCCCCATGAGGAGGCCTTTTCCTGCCTCTGTTTGCTCTCAGTAAAGTATAAACTTAATCCCCTGTTGCATTAAGATATCAGTGTGGGCCGAGTGTCGTTGTGAAACACTGCACTGGGTATTCTCAGATGGTTGATACAGCTATACAGACAGATGGTTGCTCTGTGGACACACAGCTAGTTGTCATACAACTCTGATCACACTGGCAGATGCTGTACTGAAAAAACAGGAACAAACCACACATACAACATAATGTCTGGCCTATTTGTCTTAATACTCCTAACTCTAATTGTAAAATATGTTTATAATGCTCCAATTCAATGTAACATAAAAAGATGAGTATTTGTGGAATCAAGATTTGTGAATATGAACAAACTTCTGCAAACAAAAGATTATTTACATTTTTATGTGTGATGTTGGGCTGCACAATTAATCGAAATCGCAAAGTGGCCAAGTGCAATATCCAAATTGCAGAAGCTGCAATTTTTTGATAAAGGTGAAATGGGTGAAAAAACAGCATTATAATGAAGGACTGTAGTGGTGCAGAGGTTCCCTGGCCTACAAATCGTGTTCTTCAGATGTAAGAAAACAGTTAGCCTAATGCGTTGGCTTCATTTCCAATGTGATGTCCCGCAAAACCTCACGCTATAAAACTTCCCACAGATGCTGTCTCACATATTCACACCTGGTATGTGCACCTGTAAATCCTCCGCTGCGCATACGTGCATCAGGTTAGTGCCTTGAGTGACGGCACATTGGGTCTGGTTCTTTAGCTTCCCAGATTTAGAGATGTGCTCCCTGTTGTGTTGTGTGGAATTTGATTTAGAAGAAAAAGAAAAAAAAACACTGGCGAGAAAACAGGGAAGGGATGCAACGAATCCGATGTTATCACAGCAGGCACGCTCTTATCAAAACTATAACGACAGCACATTAACTTCATTCTAGGACACAGATCTTCCTCCGTCATAACAGAACGATATTTGCCAGGCTTGGTGGGTTTGTGGGACGTTTCAGTGTCCTATTTCAACACCAGAAGCGTCCTACTGTTTTGTGTATCTGGTTCACTACCTTTAGTGTCTGTTTAATTAACATTTCAACCGTTTCCTGGCTGCAATAATACTTTAATACATGTAAGACGCATTCAGAGGTCACAGTAAAACGATACCACCGGAGCTAAAATGCCGTGTAAAGTTATTGCTGGTATGATACGATTGGAATTTAGCGACACAGCCACGCTATGCACCAATGGGAATATTAACTTGTCACTCGTTTGGTTCAAATGTCTTAGCTTGATAGCTTACAATCCTTTGCGGATTAGTGAGAAAAGAGGAAATAAAACTGTAAACAAATGCCACTTACCCTGAATAATAGCAACAACAACAAAAAAATTGAGTGGCAACATCAACAAGTTGGCGACTTAACCATGGCAGAAGACTCGTCTTGCTCCTTTCCTGCCCTCTGTAACAACAAAGACCAGCTCGGCGTGGGGGAAATAAACCGTTGAGGAAAACAAGTGTAAAGAAATCACCATGAACAAACTGTAAAGCTGTTTCAACCTCTGTTGCTCCTCTGTCTGAGGCACCTACATGCTGTGTGAAGCAGTTGCGGTGGCGGCACGCGCTACACCGGAGCCACGCACGCGCAGTGAGTCTTGCGCCACACACAACACAAAAGAATATCAGAAATGTCTGTGCGCTTTTATGTGGTTATTTTGAACCTGCTTTGTCAAAACAATTCTTAACAATATATACCATAGCCACGAGAACTACTTGTTTTTATGATTGGTTTGCTGGCAGGTGTATTTTAGAAGTACCTGGAACATAGTTCGGGTAATTAGCCTACTGTTCTAAATCAAGGCGCAATAAAATATTAAAACTGAGGGTAACCATAGGAACAATAAACTGGCTAAAAACAAACTTTAAAAGTAACGGACAACTTTCAATAGTTTATTTTTCCGTTGGCAGATGGCCATGGAATAAGTAGGGCCATACTAGGATTTAAGTTATATTGAGGTCATGAGTTAAAGTCCACTCACCCTTATGCTCCCATGTAGCCCATCTGTATGGGACACCATGTTGGAGCACGGCTTACAGTACATCAGTGGTCATGGGTCCAAAGTGACCCAATACAGAGTCCTCAGGAAATTATTTCAAATGCGAAATGTGAGACTGAGAGACTATAAGTATGACTATACTCCAATTACAGAGCACACTGAACTATGGTGTGCTGACGAACATATCGTTTTGCTGCTCAGTGACATTAAACATTGGCACCTTTGGTGAACGTCAATGAGAGCGACATAAATGTTTTTCATGAGACACTGGGTCTGATCTTGCTGGGATTTTATGAGACTTTTATTGTATTCTCTTATTTGATTTGGCAACCTTACTATTTCCTGCTCAGCATCCGGGTTCTATAGGCTATCTGATAAGATGTAGCCACAGCAGAGACACACATTTGGAAAACCACAGTGGTCGAAAGCACAACTTTATTTACCGTTATCTGTTAGCCTCGTGTAAATGTCACAAAGCAGTAATTGCTGTCAGTGACAAGGGGTTGGGTTGAACACTAAAGGTGAGGATGGAAGCGGTTGTGGCTGCTGCCTCGTGTGCCATTTGTCCCTTCAGATTTGCAGTACCCTTATTAGGCTAATGAGTGGAATTTTAGAGAATAACTGGAGTTGTGTGACATGTTAATCACGCGTCAATGCAGTGGTAAAGTACAGAGTATAATGTAGGCCAAAACCCAGGTCCAGATTGAGGACATGTGGAAAACATCTCAACATAATGTTCTTGTGGAAAGTGCACAACAGAATCTGGAGATTTAAAGAGATTGAGGTCTGAAGGAAACCACTGTTATCCCATTTCTGTGTTTTCAAAAACGACACAAGACATTGTTGAAATTATTTAAGCTGACTGATGCTTTTGTGTTCAGTGTTGTGGCCAGTGACTCATGACAACCTGTATCTAGTACATATAGATCTACTCTCTCTGTTTTGTCATGAGAAAGTGAATTTGTGTATAGGCCTCGTCATTCACAAGGAATCTGTCCTTCATAGTCTAATCATTTATTATTAACAAACAAGTCAATATCAGATGTTAAGAGAACTGTCTGTTCTCCCGTTGATCTTGAGTCACTCCCTGCTATATTAGATTTATGACTTATTCTGTGCAAGTTATTGATTTGAACAGAGTTCACTCCCTGTAGCTGTCAAATCCAAAGCCTGGAAAAGTATGAGCCGTAGTACATGATGTGGAGACCTTCCTCAACAGTGAGATTAAAATGTTCATGTGGGTTGAATCTTGTTGGTCTTGTCTGTTGACAAGAAACACTCGAGCTTGCAGCTTGAGTCGCTTTACTGTCCCTCATCAATTATATGCTATAGCTATAAAACTGTGTATTGTTGCTGTTAACTCTGTAGATAAAGTTATCTGTGTTTTTGCTGACCGCGTGTGAGTGCACATTTGAAGAGAGTTTGAGGAGCCAGATTTCAAGAGTTATATTAACAAATCCTAAAAAGCTTCAAGCTGGCAAGTCCAAATTTGTAAGTGTTTGCGCGAGAGAAGAAAATCATAAATGACAGTGTTTATGAGTTCGAATTCAACTGTGTTCAAAGGAATTCGCCACTTCAGGGAAAGAGAGACAAACAGACGGACTGTCAGTTAGTTGCTTGTATAGAATCAGTAAACACTTGGCTAGAAAATTGGCTAGCATCTCCCTCGATCACACACTGACACAGCAGCACAAAACTGGTTGTTTAAATAACACCTGCATGTAGAAATACCCTGAACTTTACAATTTGATACAACTGATACAGCTCAAAAATCCTTTATAAAGTGAATAAACAGAGATGGATAGCCAGGGAGTTTGACATATGAATATAGCATGATTGTAAGCCCAGATAAGACAAAATGTCAACTGTGGCAAACACAGAGCACGTAAGAACAGCACTGATGGAGAAAATTAATATATGAAAGAGGGTCAAGTCACTTAGATGATTACATTTCTGGACAGTCATCCAGCAGACTGCTTCTTCTGTTCTGAATGAGCAACATTTGTCATTTTCAAATTGAGACATGTGCAGACAGGGAAGTAAAATTCACTTCCCTTCAGAAACATGTTGCTCAAAGCTTCATCAGCAAATTTCGTAATGATTAATAATGAAACGGCCATTTTCAGGCCGCCACCCTTCTTTGCATCTGTTCTGCAATAGCACTGCTCGAAAGGTTCAAAATTTAGAAACACATCCTCATGTAGGGGCAGCTGGGGTGGAGTGCAAACTTATATGGGCTGAGGGCTGAATCTGGGCCCGATTCTTTTTCGGCAAAAGTCTTTGGTGTGATGTTGACGTCTCTCAGTGAGCTGGAAAACTAAACTGCTAAACCTCAAGTGGTGCATTTCATAAATGCAAGTTATACAACTATGCTGCGCATCTACAAACTCAGTCTGAATTCTGTTTAAGAAGCGTCTCCGCATTCTCCATGGCGGAGAAATCTCACGCTGCTCTGATTGGATGACACCGCAAACAAATATTTTTATTAAGAATTTCCTTTTGAGCTGATCACCGTTGGACTGGTTCTAACGGCTGCAGTGTGGCAGTGTAACTGAAGTGTGTTCCAACAACGCAGCGCTACACAGTCTTCGCATGGGGTTTCCATCAAAAGACTTTTCCTGGCAAATATTCTGATGACCCTTAAGTTCATGTATACCAGTTCGGTTCAGTCTTTTTTTAACTCTTCACGGCAAACTTTCTAGCGTGTGACTTACTGTCCTACAAATGCGCTGTTTTTACAACCTGCACCTGGTTTATCCAGTTTGTCTATTGCTGTCACTTCAACTCCAAGTCCCTGAAACAGCTTTCTGATGTCACAACTGATTGTGTGCAATTAAGTGTGACTGTAAAGTGTGCAACATGATGTTATGATTTACCTTGTCTGCTTCGAGAGCTGTGTGTATTTTTTTCTTGTCAGTTAGACGTACACATATGACAGTCTGAATACTCCTGCAATGGCAGCTTAAACATGTACACAATATACTCTATAATAATATTTAACTAGATATCATTAATGATTGACCACAATATATTTAAAATGGGAAACCTGGAGGGAAAAAAAACACAAAAAGGATTTGAAGTTAGTGTCGGTTCATTCATTCATTCTCGGCCAGGCTGGTTTTATACAAGAACAATAATTTTAAAATGCAGTTCTTCAGTTTGTATAAATATCAGGTGACTTTGCAGGATGTGGTATTCAGGTGGAACTACGGTGTAGAAAACAGCTGTATGATGGGGACACCATAACATGTACTTCACTTAGTGTACTTATACAATAAAAACAAATGATTACTATGACGGATTTATTAAAGCTGATTTCCACATGCTCTCCTAATGTGACATAAAGAGAGTATACTGATATATGATCAGAGTATTTTGCTGACAGGCCTTTTGCCTTAAAAACACAATGCTTAGCGCTTAAAGCAGTCAGGGCAAAATTAACAAACAGCGAGCATAAACTGAAGCTGAAACACAGCCGTGATTCAAACAAAAGCTCAACGGACTGAAAAAAAACATGCTGAGACAAAGCTGCAGACGCACCGATGCAGACTTTTCTTCTTTTGAAGTACCTACAGTACTGGAGGAGGGTTAGATCTCGTGATGTGCGGCCACGTGATGCTGCTGTATGATCTGGCCTGCAGGATCCCAGCGGTTGAGAAATTAAGTAATAAGGAACCTCTATGGTCGCTGTGGTCACTTTCGTTAACACTCGTTACCTCAACTACATTCTGACGCTTCTGGTCTAAGTGTTGTTGCACACATTCGTAATTCACCACCTCAAACCAATTTCTGGTAGAAAAAAAAAAAAGAAATCCTCTTCTTTGTGTATTTTAATACACTGCTTTTGTGTGTACTGTATTTTATTTGTTACATCTTCCCTCCTAAGAAGGAACAGCTGAATTCAGAAGCAATAAAACATACCCTTTCTCAATTAAACACACTCAGCTGCTACAGCCTTACTTGGTCTGGAATGACAAGCAGCTAATGTTAGAAAAACTTTATATAGATGTTGTATTAATGTGTTGGTTTACCAATTGTGGAACATAACTAAGTACATTTACTCAATTAGTGTACTTTAGTACAAATTTGTGGTACTTGTACATTACTTGTGTACTTCCATTTTATGCAACTTTATACTTCTAACCTACTTTACTACATCTCAGAGTCAAACACTATACTTTGTACTCCACTACATTTATCTGACAGCTTTAGTTACTAGTTACTTTTCAGATTACAGTTTTTCACACCCTACGTGTCCAGTGAATGAATCTCCAAATTTGGTGATTTTTTTTTTTTGATAAACAGAAAGAACTGATGTGTTTATGGGTTGGGAAATTCTCCTCCTTCTTAAGAAACATAAACTGGAAAAAAAAAAAGCTGGAAAATGCATCGTCACAAAGCTGAAAACAGGGCTATTTTTCTGAAGTAATGAAAAGTTGACTTTTTAGAGATACGTGGTTCTCACAGGACAGCAACGCTACAAACGTGATGATCTTATAGACCATGCTGTAGATTAAACTACCCAGCAGTATATAAAGTAGTTAGGGTTAGCACAATATTAAATATCTGCAGCAGTAAGACGCAACATACACATTAATGTACATTAAGTACAGTTTTGAGGTACTTGTTCTTTACTTTTTTATGATACTTTATACTTCTACTCTAATACATTTCAGAGGGAAATATTTTACTTTTTACTTGACTTCACTTCAGTGTATTTGATAACTTTAGTTACTAGTTCCATTGCAAATTGGGCTTATTAATACAAAATATAATCAACAAATGAATTTGGATGTAATATTATGGATAAAGATAAAACTTTATTGACCCCTTGGAGAAATTCACAAGCTACCTAGCAGTATATATAGCAAGAAATATGCCCCACCTTCACTACCAGCTGCAACATGAAAGTAATGTACATATTAATGCATCAATAATTATAATTAAATAATATAATACATAATATTCTGAAATGTGCAATTCTGCATATTGAGTGCTTTTACTTTTGGTACTAACACTCTTCTGATCTGCATAGTTCCAGCAATCAACTCACACACATTATTGTCAAGGATAAAGATAGGAGGCTGTGTGTGTGTGTGTGTGTGTGTGTGTGTGTGTGTGTGTGTGTGTTTGGTGGGGCTTTGTGCATAAAAGAGGTGTGTGTCAGTGTTTGTTCAGTAGCCTGTGTATCTGTATGAGTCGTTGCGGGTATTGCACAATCTGGTCGGATGTCTGGCAATGGATATGGAGAGAAGTGAAAGAGTGAGTGTTCTTTGCTGTCCCATTTCGGTCGCGGAGGAAATCATGCTTTTCAGTTCTTCTATTTGAACGCAGACAAACCTTGTCAGCGTTGGTGTCCTTACATCAACCGGTTCTTGAAATGGGACATAGACTGCAACAATGATGTGTCATTAAAGGCAAACCCCCTTTAAAACAGAATTTAAAATGCACTATTAAAATCACTTTGGACCATTAAGCCAGTATCGTGATGGCCGTGCTCTGTCATGCTAAGGTGTACCAGGTCATTTGTTCTCTTGCAGGTTAACTGGTGAATTTAACTACGTTGGGGCCAACAAATTAAGTAGATAAGTAGAAAAAGTCTTAAACATGCCTTCTCACCAAGAAAAACGGTGTATCCTCGAGGACTGGCAAAAGTATTGAGCGTATTTCCTCTGTATTTCATAACATTTCCAAAACTGATTTTTGAAAATATTTGAAAGGTCATGCATGTCCTCCTCATGGCTTTGTAGGTGCGTTGTGCTTGTCCAAACCTCCACAGGGTACCTTTAAGTTGGGAAATGGCGCATCACTTGAGATCTCATCATAAACAGACCCTGGGGTGAGATTTTGTCAACATTAGTACTTGATACTTAACACTGATGTCGTCAGGTGACACTGAGCTGGTTGGCAATGAACATGATGGACTCTATGGTCATGTAGAACTTTGGTTTCAGGTAATACATCCCAATAATTTTTATTTGCTCGTTTTCCCTTTTGATTTCCCTCTGATGCAATAAATCTGGATTCGTGACTCATGCAGACCTACAGTGTCACGCCCCTTAATTAGGGAAGGAGTTCTGTTAATGGGTGAGGCTCTGACTTGTCTTTTTCCGTAAATATTCTGCTCATTTTCAGAGAATGCGTTGCTGTACTATCACCTTTGTACTGCAAAATAAACAGGTATCAGGCTCACCTTAGGAAAATGTCACACGCATTGAGCTGTACTGTACATGCAGATACATATCTCTTAGTTTTTTCTCAGTTTAATGTGACAAATCTAAGAGCAACTGTTAAGACTTATTAGATTTACCCTACTAGTAAAAATAACACTGGGAATAAATTCTGGGAAAAAAAGGTGACACAAGACAATCTTCCTTTTATAGGAAAATTTTAATAGTTATTCAATGTTCTACATTTTACAGTAAATATACAATTACAAACTTGGCTTAGTTTACTAAGATCACTAACTGATCTTTAAAAAAAAAAAACCCTCAACAACAAAAACAAACAAACAAACAAAAAAAAAAAAACGTAAAAAAAACAAAAATTAAAAACAGATTTACACTTCATATCACAAGCCTGACGCTGGCCCTTCACTCTGGACCAAATAGCTAACATACAATTCACTTCTCTCAACGCTGAACAGACGTTGGGCTTCTGTTTCAAACACAACCTTACGGTAACAGATATACCATAGCATGTGCAAACTGGGTACCAAACTAAAACTTCCAAAGATGGGGTTGTTCCTAATACTCGATCCAGAGGGGATACAAGTATGGGTTTTTTTGGAAGACAAGGAATTTCCACTTTTTGCATCACATTTAGTGTCAAATTAAACTAAGAGATATCTCTGACAAATTGAAATGAAAAGGCTGCAGCAGAACATCAAAGACATTTTAGAGCCTACTATTCACTGTGATAGTAGTATTTTAGTTTATACTCATAAAAAAAACAACAACTAAGACTTAGCAACAGCAAGGCAAAAAAAAAAAAAAAAGAAGAGGGGAGAGGAAAGATGGAAGGAGATGAGTTATAAATGGTTCTGGTCGCGTTTTCACTGTCAAAGTGAAGAGGCGCAAGATTAAAATGTAGCAGAAAGAAATAAAAAAAGAACTGAGTAATCCCCATTAATTACCCACTTTCAAGTTTGGAAATGTCACCGCAGACAAAATGATGAATGATAGAGGAAAATAAAATGATGATTAAGACGACTTTGTCCCCTTAAACACATCAAAGTGTTCAACTGCCCATTTTCACTTAAGTGCAAATTGAAACATGAGAGGCAAGGAATGAAGTTTTATGAGGAATCATTTTCACCACCATGAAAAACGAACCTGCTCTGTGGGAGTCGTTTACCTTCAACTATCCAAAATGCTCTGTGGCTCTGCCTCTCTACGGAGCCTCCACATTAAAACAGAATGACAGTTCTAAAGAGCATTGGTCCTCAGCCCAGAAAGGAAACCCCTCTTATCAATGCTTCAATGAAAACGATCAACTCCACCTATAAGAACAAATAAAACCTTATTTGGTGTCATTTTTTTGTGTCGTTTTAATGCCATTTATGAAAATGTCCTAAAGAAATTTGGAAAAACATTTGGAAAAGACCACAACCCCAAAATAATTCTCTGTGCTCAATATGTGACATCCAATTGTGATTCTTAAAATATAAATGACACCAATAAATTATTCATTTGTCATTTTGGCTCAAAGCCTTGAACCATGGTGATGCCCCTCCCAGACTTCGTCGATGGCGACATCTAGTGTTTAAAAAAGCTCATTGGAGATTTCACAAATTCCAAAAAAATACAATAGATTATCACCATTGGAGACACCCATGTAATGACTATCATATAGCTCAATATGACTGCTACTGAGACGGGTGGTGAGACTGAAAGCACATAAACGGCCATGTGGACATGGGAGGGCGCAGAACATATGATCTCACATCATTTTGCATCCCTGAATGTGATAAAAACTAAATATTCCAAATTAGAGGGATGCAAAATGGCCTCTGAAGGGCGTTGTGGCAAAAAGTGAAAATAGAAGGATACAGTAAGAAAGATAAAAGGGAGACAGGCAATATGCATTAATAACAATGTGGGAATTAGGACAGCAATAGGAAAACACTGACTCACAGGAAGCTAGACATAACAAGGACTCAGAATTCACCAGTTAGGAGAAGAAACTAATATTTACTGAACAACGGTTGGTGAAATATGGCACAGAACAAAAGGGCGTGGAGGCTGAGGGTTTTCAAGACATCACTCATCACATCTTTGCACCCACACAACAGAAATGGACGGCAAAGATGGCTTCCAAAAGCATCACGGTAACCTTTTTCAGTCAACCAAAAAATGCTATCCATTTCAGTTCTGTCATTAATCCTCTGCATCCTCACGGTCTGTTAATTCAGGAAACAATTACAAACGTGGGAATTTGGTGGCGAGAATTTCCACAAGTCCTACGTTTATTTACTAGACATTGCCTTAACTTCTCCACCCTTAGTGACAGATATGTAGGGGACAGAGATGCAGAAGAGGAGGTAAAAAAAAATATATATATATTAAAAGCACAAACAGTAGCTGCCACACTGATGCAACCATGCTTAGCTAAAATACATTACTGTACCACTTGCTGTATAAATATACTGCATTTTTTTACTTAGAGATCCAATGCTATAGTGAAATACACCTGAATATTATGCATACCCATTATGCTCAATTCACCAGAGGGAAAGATGAAAAAAACCCAACAACATAAGATTTAAATTGAGAAATACTGACAGAAGTAGTGGTTGGTTAAATAAATCCTAATGACGAGTAACGTTACCGCTGTCGCAAGAAAAGCCCCGTTTCTGTATCTTTCCAGTTTTACTGGCTTGAATCAAAATGTACAAGATCCTTACACGGTGGGAACATTTTATGACCCTCACGCGGATTACATCCACTTGATGTCCTCCAAATTACAAGGGTCGTTTCAAAAATAAGGCTCAAAGATCGACGGTTTTCATCCGACAGCGGCATTATGTAATATTTTCTTGAGAATTAACCTACTAGTGTACAAACATCTGGACTAAGAATACCTCAAACACTCGACCTTATTGTTTTATTTGTAATTACAATATAAATTGCCTCTTCCTCCCTCCTGCACTACAAAGCCTAGGTACCTGTTACTTAGCATTAAATTATAGTCAAGTTTATTTTTTTTGTCTTATGTTGTGCAATATTTCCTCACAAAGTTATTCAATACCCAAATTCTTGATATGTTCTATTCTTCTTAGCGGTAACTGTAACAATTATTGAATGGAGGCTGCATAGGGAGCCTGCAATCCATATTTAGAGATTACAACAATAAGCATTTTTTTTAAAATCAATTCAAAACGCTGATAAAATAAGTATTACTGTGTTAACAGTTGGAGGCATTCCCTCTTATTTTATTGCAATATCAAACCACTTCGTCTACATACCTGCGCAGTAAATGCTTTTTGTTATACCAATCTGTACTCTACAGATCATGAAGTTGTGATTTGACACTTTTTTTTTTTTTAATGTAAATCCTGAAAAATACCACAGGCCTCACCTAAATATTAAACCCCATCACCACTACTACTCAGTGTGTTTGTAGTGTTTGATTAAGATGGGTCATCCTACTGTGGATGTGAATGCCTTTGCATGTACATAAACGCCTTTACATGTATAAGCATAAAAAGGCAACAGAAAATGACTGTATATGGTCCATGTCTCATTGGCTCAAATATCAATCACATTTAATGACAATTTTCATAAAATCAAGGTTAATGCTGGACTTTTAAAACTGGAGAATAATGTTTACATGCGGTCGGTAAAAGCAGATATGTGTGTATCTCTGACTCTTGCTGAAAAAAGCACAGTGAACAAATGGATGATTCTTTTTCATAAAATCTATTGAAAGTCTAAAAGCCTCCGATTAGCTCCTGGAGGCCAAGCTGGACTGCTCCCGACGCCCACAACTGGACTGGACCGGGTTTAAAACTAAGTGAAACTGCATCATCACGACTGCACGCTTGCTAATATTTAATATTCTTAGTGTTGTAGCCATGAACACTAAAACCGGCACTTCTTGATTGACATTACTCTCCTTTTGCTCCTGCAATTCACATGGGAATACCCACAAAGTTCAAATTTTGACTGAAATTCTAATAACAAATCATCCCTACGGCGTGGACCAGGTGTTTACACAATACAGCCTTCTGATTGGACAAAATTTCTTCCCAATTGTGGTGCACAACCATCCATGTCATTGGTTTGGTCTTTTCAGCACTCACAGCACTGTGGAATGGACTGAATGAATGCCCCTATCCATCTATCAGCAGTTATTTGACTGGTCCATTATTAACTGTTTACTCACGAGTCTGGGTTGCTGTCTGTTGAATGTTTGGTTTTAAGTCCTCGCCTGGAAGAAGGAAGGAGGAGGAGACCATATAATCGCAGTGAGAAGTCAATGGTACAACACATATAGTGCAAAAATAGCAGTGTGTTTGTGCAGTCTCTTGCAGGTGAGCGGTGACAAACTCAAATGTCTTGTACCTTGAAATGAAATGCCCGCCGTAAATATATGACCTCCTTCTCCTTCCCTGTCATCTGCTCTCCTCGTCTCGTCCTGCTCTTCTCTCCTAGTGCCAACACAATCCCTTTAAACTCCTTTTCTGCTGCCTACCCTGCACACCCCTAGAAATTTATGTCATGTGTGTGTGTGTGTTCTCTTGTGTGTGTTGATCAGTAAGTACATAACTGGAGGTATCGTACAGTAAGTGCCACTAAGTGATCATGTGTTTTCCAACACACCACAGGAGCCCCTGTGTGTGTGTTCATGCTTGTGTGTGTGTTTGAGAAAGTGTGCATGACCACCCATGCTGTTGACATGGTTATTACAAATATCCTTACATTTTCTAAACGTATTGACCTACGCTAAGGTTAAGATTTCGACAGTGTCACAACATACTAGCCTGCGTAGTATTTAGCATGAAGTATGTACTAGGTACTATGCTAATGTGGACACAGTGGGACACGCAGCAGAATGGGTAATGGTCAGTAAGTGCTCTGCTCATAGCGACACAGCACTGTCACGGAGACATAACGACAGGGATGACAGACTGACTACTGCCGGACACACAGCTACGCGCTGGAAGACGACTGAGATTAAACTGAAAGCGGATAAAAAAGGATGAAGAGGAAGGAAGAACAAAAGGCAGGGAAAAGGTCTACAGAAAAAAAGGTGAAGTAATTCAGTTGAGTGTGGTTAAAAGAAAAACTACTGAAAAATTTTATAACCTGAAAAACAAAAACTCCTAATTATGTTAAAACCCTGTGCTGATATCTAGTCATTAGAAAATTTGGCAGCATAAGTCAATAAGTCTTCGTAGTGTTTGATGGGAGATGATAATGAGGAGTAAGTGCCCAATATTTTCCAGCCAACTGAGCAGCAGCAGGAAGGACCACACACACCAGCAAAACACAGAAACAGGAGCAACTGACACCCGTGATTGGTCAAGAGTCCTTCTGGAGTTCCAATGACAGACACAGCAAAAGAAAGTGAGGAAATAAAATAACCATACAAAATAAGGTAATGACTGGTTGGCAAATGAACAAAAAATAAAAGCAGCTTTTGGAAAAATGTAAGAGAATGTCGCATAATAACAATAACAATAATAGTAAAGTGGCTGTTGCACTTTAGTTTTGTTCTTGCAGACAGGTGCCGAGTTCCCGTGGTTACCGGTGGGAGCCCGTGTAAGATTTGAGCAGTTGCATACGATGGTGGACTCCAGATCTGGTGGGAAAGAAGAGCAGAGGTACACATTGGTGATTGCTCTAAGATTGCCACAGACCACTGAGGGAAAGAGGCGGAAGACATGTGAGGCAGTGCAGTTTGTTCAAGTCAGAGAGACAACAGAGGAACAGAAAAATTCTAAATAAATACGCAATGAAAAGGAGGAGAGGAGGTGGGGGGAGAAAACATACGGAGGAGAGAAAATTGAGGTGGTGGGGAACAGCTCAAAGTGGAAAAAGCGAGCAGCAGGAGGGCAGACACTCACATGATGGGTGGGCTCTACCAGTGAGGCGGTACGTAGCTGTACCCAGGTGTCCCTTGGGGCCTGTAGGTTGGCACAGTAACTGGGTGTCCTCCAATCTGGGCGTGCTGGGGCGTTGTCAGCAGGGTCCCTACAGGAAGTCATGAGCTTTAGCCATTTATGAAACCATCTGCTGAAAAACTATGAACGCTTGGTTTGTTCCTTTTTCTGTAATTAAGTTGCTGAAGGCGTACACAATGACTTTCATGTTATGTCAGCATGTTCATATGATAACATTGTCTTCTACATTATTTTATTAGATTCATTCAAGCGTTTTGGTATTGGTATTTCCCTTGGTTTTTTAAGCACTTTAGCCGCTGTAACAATTTACTCCAGCTCTAAATAAAATAAAAACACTTATCTGCTTACCGTGATCATATAAAATTAACCCTGAAGGAAGCAGACTAAATAACTGAATGAATGTAAGAAATTAACTTATACTACAGCTGCAACAAACGACTGCTTTTCTTATGGATCAATCTTATTTTCTCACTTAATTTAATTTTGGTCTACAAAACGTCAAACTGCCCATCACAAGTTACCAGAGCCCATGATGACAGCTTAAAATGTCTTGTTTTGTGTGAGCAACAGTCCAAAACCCCAAACATTCACTTTACTATCATAGAAGATGAGATGCTGGAACCAAATCCATGAATTTATACCCTGATGTTTGACCCTGCCAAGCACATCAAATCTATAAAATATGCAAGCCAAAACAAAAGGGAATTCTCAACGCAACACATTCAGTAAGCAAGATAAAAAAAATTCAAAAAATTCAAAAATGCCTTTGCAAGAAACTATCTCCAGCATAAGTAAATGATTTAAAACCACAGATTATACTCGAGAGAGAACAGTCAAGATGTCAATGCCTTAAGTCAGCATGTCATGGCTGGAAATCTGAAATAAACAACATTTCTGAGTCAGTGGTTCTGATCCCACCTGCACTCATGGCCATGGTTGTCCCAGCTACCATCCCCATGGCAGCCATGCCGTTGTTGCGAGGAGCAGGTACAGGGACGGGGGCAGGGTAGAGGGCTGTAGAGGGGATGCTGTTAGGCTGCACCACGGTGGTGTGATGGATCACATGCGGCTGAGCCGCATACACTGGCTGGGTATAGTAGGCTCCCTGTCAGGATGAAAGGGTTGGTGAGGCGGAGGGTGTGTGTGTGTGTGTAACATATAAAACGCTTATTATAAAATGTAAAGAAGGTTTAAAGGTCCAGTTTGTAGGATTTATTGGCATCTGGCGGGGAATTTGAAGTTTGCAAGCCTTTGAATACCGCTGGCCTCACCCTCCCGTTCCCACGCGTGTAGGAGAAGCTACCGTGGCCGTGAAACTTGCAAAAAAACGTGAACGGCCATATCTAGAGCCAGTGTTTGGGTTTGTCCGTTCTGGGCTACTGTACAAATATGGCAGTGCAACATGGTGACCTCCATGGAAGGGGAATCTGCGCTCTATGTAGATAAAAACAGCTCATTTAAAGGTAATGAAAACACCATTGTATTTGAGGTGGTTATACACAACACTTAAAACACTAAAACTTATAAATATCACATTCCATTTCTGCCAATAGCGCCTCATAAAATGGTACACGCTGGACCTTTAACTACTCATGGTCATTTTCCACTGCAGGAACAAGAGAAGTAGGCAGAAAAACACTCAGCTTATCAACACTACTTTCTGGCATTTTCCATCTCTCTTCCCGCTTCTGCACTTTTAAAAACATCCATTTACTATTAAAAAGATGCACCAAATTACAACAGAACAAAATGATTGCTCTGTTGTGGGCTTGTCTTGTGCAACTGCATCTCAAACAAAGCCACTGCTTTTTTAATCTTTTAATTAGTTTCTGGAGCTCCTTGAGACTCAAACCAAACTGAGTCTTTGGTATAAAATCATATTAACATTGCAACAAGGAACCCAAAACAACCCATCATTTAAATCCAAAGAATTCTACCTTCTTGATGAAACCACACTGCTATTGCAAAGATGAAAGACAGTTTGGTGTCGCATTTGACAAAATTGCTTCACCTGATTGTGTCAATATGCAGTAAAGTGTATTCAACCAACCAGATAATGTGAGCATATTTACTAAAGTGCTTAAGTTAAATGGCACTGCCAACCAAACAGGTGCGACACGACGTATTTGATCAACATTTTTCAGTAGCAGAGTACAGAGTGTCTCCGCCGTAATGTTGTCAGTTCTAAATCATTATCCTTACCTGTGTGTATAGGTTCTGCTGAGGGTAGGCACTGCGGATGGGGTACATAGCTGTTGGGTATGGGGTGGGGGTCGGGGTGTAAGGAGGGGGAGCTCCATTAGACTGAGTGGGGGGAACTTTGTATGGGGTGCCTGCTGAAGTATATCCTAAAAACAGTCAAAGAAAAACAGAGAAAGGAAGGGGGATTTAGAAATACAGTACGTCAGAGCAAGCCACTTCATTGAGGAGATTTTGTTTTCTTAAACCTGCTGATCTTAAACTGATGCTTTGACCTCCTGGGGGCAGTGCAACAAGCTGTAGACCACGCCGACATGTTATCGCCTTTTCAGTTGATGTGAGGAACTTGTTAGCAAATACTTGCTTACTTACACATCCAACAAATACGAAAAGCAACATAAGCATTTATGTGGAGTTTTCAGTCCAATATTAATTTGTCTTCTAGCTCCGTTTTACCCTCCACCAACTCCAGAGGGAAATACTTAGCTCTTTAGCTGCTACATGCTCTGCCTAGTCGCTAACTTTGTTGGTCTGCTGTTTGGTGCTGGACAGGCAGCGTATGAGGTTCGTAGAGCTTTTGCCACTGAAAACAGCTGCTCGCTGCGTCTGGAAACGGCGCTGATGATTGCACTGAGCGTGAACTAGATAATTCTCAGTGGGATCGACACTACAATCAACCCTTCTATTGTTCATAAATATGATAGATTATAGCAGGTTTAAGTTTTTTCAATTGGGAATAATTCTACTTTTATATAAATTAACCATAAACAAATTCAGTGTTAGTCAATTTATTTTGATAAACATAGAAATCCCTCCTTTAACGGTTTATTTAAACTTCCAAATGTAGAGCGCTAAAACAATGTTAATCGAATGAGATAAAATTGCTCCTCCAGTACTTTGATCTTTGGTCTTTTAATGGTTTAAGTCATTTTTAAGCACTTGACGGTTCCATCTTCTCAAATGAGAGAGTTGGCTGCTTTTCCTCGTCTTGCTTTATGGGAAATGTTATTTTGGTTTTGGACTGTTGATTGGACATTTGATGACGTTACCTTGACGTCTCTGACATTAAAAGAATATTTTCACTGTTTTCTGATGTATTATTGACCTACAGAGAAACTATTTGGGAGATGAATCGATAATGAAAATAATCATTAGTTGCAGCCCTATTTAAATATTTCTTATATCTTTTGCATTTCCTTCAAAATCCACCAGATGGGGGACTGGGGCTTTCTTTGAATGGGCCTTGAATCTCAAAACAATGCAGACAAGGGGTTTGTGTGTCTTAAAAAGCCTCACCTAGCCAGTGTTACCATGATCGTTGAAGACTGCATTTCTGTGTTGTTTACTGCTAAAGAGAGCAGTTGTGTAGTCCATGTATATGGAGTAAATTCACCTTTAGTGGCCCATATACAGTCAAGCAACCTACCAACCTTGGCGGCACAGAAAAATGTTTTAACTCACACTACATCAAAGAGACTGAAAAGCATGAGGTCTTCTGTAGTGAAGTGAAGGCATCTGATGGACACTACAGCACTCATGTCTGCCGTTAACTCTGCTTTGCTCTGTGGGGTGCAGTACCTCCAAACCACCACTCGGAGGAGCCTGAAGGTCAAACATGCTACTAGCTAGTTGCTGCTGCGGAGCTTATGAAAGCCCGTCTCTCACACAAGGACAAGGGAACAAAGAGATGCTGGAGCTGCTATGTGTGTCTAAAAGTATGTGTGTGTGTGTGTGAGAGAGAGCGAGAGAGACAGCATACTCTCACACACATTCTGTGCTCTAACATGGATGCAGGGCATTAGAGGACAATGGTGTGTGACAATTACACAAAAGCCCCGCTGATAGAAGACAGTTTGTCTATTCAATGGTCTTGAGAAATAATGACATTGACCAAGACACGTTTCTAATCAGACCACAGCTGGCGTGTCTGGAGGTTGATGTTTGTCTAGGACACAAAACCTAAAGACTTTAATTTCACTGTAAAATGACTGTCAAATACAGAGAAAGAAATCTGCAGTTAAACATTACCACTGCTGATTCAAAACAACGGCCTCAATAATCAGGTTCAAGTCTTTTGTTGGAACAAAGCTAGGTGAGCTTTGCCAAAGCGTACCTGATATTTTGTTAGACTTCCAAAAGATTAAACCAAACTGGGGGATGGGAGGAGAGGGGCTTCAAAAGCAGCCCAGATGAAATCTACAAACACATGCTGCCGTGGTAAGACATGGTATGCTATCTTTTATTCATAGCAATTAATACTTTCCAAATATGTTTTTATTTAGGTGATCATCTACATAATCCTTTCCAAAACAGACATTTGTAAATTAATTTTGAGACATTCACTCAGTTCTTCAAAAGGACTTTATTGATCTTTTCATTGTTGTTACCAATTTCTCACCCGATCCGTCTGTCTGGAACCGTCTAAAAATCATCTCTAAAGTCATGAACTTTGACTACAGGATCCTAATGAAAGAAACTTATTATTGTTATTATTTTAACTTATTTATTAAACTTAGACTTATTGAAGTGATATTCCTCTAAATTTTTCACAGTGATAGATATTTTGATACGTTTGCCTTTTTTGGTCAGTTTACTGATTGCATGTTTCTTGTATGTTTGTTATTTTGTCTTGTGTACCAGAGGTTAATTAAACTTGACTGTTTCTGAAATAGTTTTCTTCAGAAACACCCCATGAATAAAGGCTGAATCCATACGACGTAATGCTAATGTTTCTCGAATATCTCCAAATAATTCATATCAATGAGTCTGAGTGAGATCGGATTGGACTCACTTTGGGTTTCTAGGCCGAAACGTTCAAGACCCTGTCACACTAAACGATCTATACAGACACAGCATATCTGGAAAGCACTGAGACAACTGTTATTCCCATCTGCTATGGGGCCCAGACGCTGAACCCCAGCAGAGTACGTTTCTGCTGCTATAAGGCCGCTGGCAGCTGTTACTGGCCAGCTTCCCGCTCCTTCACCCTCCATGTCCTTTAGGCTGGGATCACCGCTCCAAACAACCATCCGATTGCTCAAAATATACTGCGATGAAATACATCTTAAAGCATGAATGATTGTGGTATTACATACATTTTCTAAGCAACATCTGATTCACAACTAAATGTGAATCATAAATAACTCAACACAATTATCAAAAATGTGAGAAAACAATATTTGCTTTAGGTTATGTTTGCATGATCAACACATAAATTCAGTGCAGCTCTGTGGATCAGCAGCAGTAACAGATCACCTGAAATTAAAATTCCATCAGTGTGTAATTTATGCAACACATTAAGCGTTATCCCAGCCTTAACCTAAACACTGACTAACTTTCATTTCACACCAAACACATTACTCAACTGCTTTTCAGAGTGCCACCTGAATGATTCCGATGATAACTCATAAGAAAAATTAACATATTTCAGGAAGTTGTTCAAGATAAATTGGTGGCACACTTATAGGTTTGTTTACTTCATACATAGTTATGTCAAAAGCACTCCATGTTGACAGTTAGCATGTTTTTTTTTACATTTCAATTCGCATCTGTAACAGTCAGGTTTGCACAGATGATTGTCGCATTATTGTTGTCTAGTTATTTGGATCATGAAATGTGATTTATTCTCAATGGGAGCCACACAATAACGCTCCTGACCTTTTGGTTCTGCCTGCAACATGTTTTTGCTGTATGATTAGTTCTTTATGTTTTAATGTTAGAATTTTGTTCTGTATCTTTATATTTTGTATATCTATTTGACAAAGGACAGGCAGAATAATCCTTGCAGTTTGATACTTTGTCATAATGATGTAAAATCATCTGCATTTACTCAGTGTGTGACATCCTTTACATAAAACTTCAATGGATGCTCTACATGCTCTGCCAAATTTGTTGTGTTTTTATCGCTGATGGTCCTTGACGAACATCCCACCCAAAAAATTAAGGTGAACTGACTGCTTTTTCTCCTAAGATACTACCTTGTTAAATACTGTATAAACAAATTCATCAAATGGTGTGTGTGTGTGTGTGTGTGTGTGTTGGGGCTTACCTGGTGGATACCCAGGACTGCCTGTTTGATAAAGGTTGGGTGTATAGGTGGGAGCCGTGGCAGGATACCCTCCTGGATAGCCTGCAGGACATCACAGACGAAAGAGAAAATATCAGAAACCATAGCTTATTAGAGAGAGAGGCCACACACACACACACACACACACACACACACACACACACACGCACACACACACAGGTAGCGCAGTATTTGGTTTGGAGCAGGATGTGCACAGATGGCGCTCATTAAAAAAAATGTCTGCACCAATAACACAGCCGGCTGAATGCGTCTTACATACAGACGAGACACACCTGCCAATATGGTGGGGGAGGAGATAAATTCAGAAACATTAGCAATGCACGCAGACACGTGCAAGGGGGTGCGCGCACACACCACACATACTATTGTGCGTCATCAATTACACATCAAGCAAACAAAGCAGATTTTGACCTGAGAGAAAGCTTTCACTGATAAAAGGTGCGAGTTCGACAGAGCGAGACAAAGAGGAAGAGAGGAGAAAAGCAGGAGAGTTAAGAGACAGTATGTACGTGAGAGAAGTGCTGCTCACTGCTTGCTATTATTGGCAGTCAATCTCACAGACTGTTCTGTAGCTTTGAGCCATTGCTATATCTATCTTCGCCTATGTCTGCTGCTGTAGGTTGAGCCACAGTCAGATGGAACAGGTCTAATAAATGTCTCCATCAATCTACACTGCGGCAGAGTCTGAGGGTTGTGATGGTTAGTTCATCTGTACTCAGTTCAGTACAATACACTTGTATTGTAGATTACGCAGGACAATTCTGATATTAAAACTAAATAAAGGGGGATTTTTGTTTACATGGTAAGACATTACAGGAATAACACAAAGTCCAAAGTTAAATTCAATGTGTTATTATGGAAATTTTCAAAAAGAAAAAAGGTTTACATTTAGAATTTAGCACAAACCCCATAACATTGCTGAATCTATTAGCTGATAAATCCATTAGCCAAAGAACAGAAAATAATGATACCAAATCAGCAATTTCCCCAATCTGTTATATATATATATATATATATATATATAATTGTCAATTGAATAATTGAAGACGTCGGGCTCGGAAAAATTGGGACGAGCATTTTTTTTTACGTTGTATAAATGAATTTTTTTTCGAATACTTAATTCAAATAGATCATTCAGTATAGTTGATGATTCGATCATGACAGTCAGTTGCAGCCCTAAGCGTAATATTTTAGACTTGACAATGAGACAGCTGAGTCTTTAAGGTGGAACTGGGCTAATTTAGAGTGATTTCTCAATAGGAAAAATAACACAAATGTATCGTCAGAACTCATCAGCCGCCATACTGCATGGTTCTAAATATTTTGAACAAACCGTTGGGTGACTTTTTCAATCCATCATACGCACTGATCCAAAGCCATTAAATGATACAATAACACACCATATGTTGTTACATCCTTGTAAAACATACTGAACTATTATGATTAACAAGATGACTAAGTTTGATACTAAAGAGCTAAAGGGAGGGACGATTATGACTATTGCTCCTCGATTGATTTGGATTAGCATACTGACGAAAGGAAAAACTGTCGATAATTAACTGCATAAGTGAAATAACACCTAGCAAACTTCTATTCTTACCTCACAAATTGCCATTGTTAGCTAATTTATATAATTTAGACGAAGCCAGGTTGTGTATATTTTACATATCTGTTAGCATCTCCTGCATTGTTCCCATAATTATCTCATAAGTTGACCTGAGTAACATTTAACATCCTGCACTTGACCTAGAGTGTTGCAAGGTTGGTGAGTTTTGGGCAGCGTTTAACACATGAACTCGGGGTGACAGTTCACCATGTGTAATGCTGCCTGCCAACTCAAGGCTTTGGAAATAACCCACTGGAAAACAGTGTGCTTTATTCTATTGCAGTTACACCTGGTTGGTCTACAGATCCCTGAAAGTGTAGATGCAGAATGGGCATCTGGAGGGAGAGAGTCTGTTACTCCAAGACCCAGTTTACAAAGCAACCCTGATCATTTTAAATACTACTCATAATTTAGATATATTAAAATATATGAACAAACCAAACAGCATATTTCTCAAGGTGATTTTGTTAAATGGAACTGACTGAATTTGTTCAAAACCAAACTATAATTACAATATACAACAACAATATTTGACTACAGCTCCTCTCTGTTACATTATTACTGGTGATGTCTGCTGGTCACAGTGAGTGCAGTTAAGATATATTGGGGGTTCATTTTCCTATATTCACAGGAGGTCATTTAATATCAGTCAGATTTGCACATATGAAAATCAGCCTTCATGGACCAGTTTATCATTTAATGAGTCTGTGTTGAGTGTTTTTGCATCAATGGACACACATGAGATGAACTGCATATTAACCGACGCTCATGGGGGAAAAAAAATAAGTGTCTGCCAGGAAATAATCCCTGAAAAACATGCTGCTCCTCAGACTTTGTCACATGTATGTCTTCTAGTTTACATGCAAATGTAAACTAAATACGGGTGAAAGCACATAACTGTAAGCTACACCAATACTCTCATTTTACTGCATCAAATGTCCTTTTTATATACATGTGCAAACTTGGTGGTGAATGCGGGAATGATGAATGTTTAGATTATGTAGTCACCTCTGACCAGCAGTTCTTCTGGAAAAAAAACAAACCCTACAGCATATTCAAAGAGATGGAGAGAAGGGAACTGGGTGTGAAGAGTGAGGAACATATCAACAAAAGCACAGAGTAGCTGGTAAAATGACATCTTGGAGCTGTCACATTATCCCAGCTTCATGCTTCTGCATCAAGTTAAAAATGTGGAGCTGATTTGCAAAATGCACACAAGCAAGAGTTTTTGCTTTGTTCTGGCTTTGTCTCAATTATATGCCTGGCCATAATGTTTAACTTAATGTTAAAAAAGTGAGCTGTTATTCTTTCTTGTCAAACATGAGTGCATACCTGCATTCTATATCTGCCATATGACACCATTCATCACAAGACACTGACTAGCTCTTTGTCCAAGTACATGTGCTTGCTGGCTGCTTTTTAACGGAAGCTTTTTCAACCTCTGTTCTTCCATTTTCTTGGTGTATCTCATCAACCTGCTCTTCACCTACTGCATTGAAAGCCTGTGGTTGTGTTATATTAAAAGCTTCACAATGTAAACAATTACAATTACTTGCTTCCCCAATGAGAGATTGATGTTCTTACCCCAGTTAAGAAAAGATGTCCCTAACTTCAGTCCACACTTTGTGACTATTATCTCCTACCTTCCTTTACCCTTATCTAACACCTTTCTAGCCAGCATCAACTCACATTTGTACTGAGAATGCCAGAAAGGCTAATGTCTTCTACAGCATTTTTTATTAGTTTGTATTTCGTCACTTTTCTATCGTACACAACCTCTCTGGATACTACATTATTGCATGCAGAGTCACAATTCTAGGACATTAAATGTTTATTGAACAATTCAGATGACCCTTTTCTGTAAACTCTCTTCTATATTGCAGCAACCATATGTTGTTTGTTAGGCTTAAAATGTAAATTCTTTGTTCAAACAGAGAAGCAAAGTCCCCTCCCTCATGGACCACCATGGGACCTTATTTCGTAAAAAATATATATAATGTAGGAGAGACAAATAATTTTTTGGAATTCACTTGAACTGTGCGATGAATTACACATGATGTTGGTCCATTTAAAGATAATTTTGCAGGTCAAGAACGTCGCAGTTTGTCATAAAATATGTGAAAATACCTAATTAGAAAGATTACACACCCGAAGGATGCACAAGTGGCATTATGACTCGCTCTGTCCACAAGCTACCCTAGGCCGCTGAAGCTATGATGTCTGTTTGTTTAGTACATGAAAGAAAGAAGTACAGGATATAGTCACACGAGCAACGGGTCTTGCTCATTCTCTCTCTTCCAGGGTCATAAAAGGACCAGGAGTCGCTGGATAAAACACGTCAGCTAAGCTAACGTTACATGGTACAGCCATGTGGGTGAGGTATTTTGTGCGAGACGAGAGTTGTAGTTCACACAAAACTAATTGGTACTACGACAAACCAACGACTTTCTTGACTTGCAAAATGATCTTTTACATTGAACGACATCATGTGTGTAATTCATGGCACAAATCAAATGGGATCAAAAAAGTATTGGTCTCGCGCCGTTGACTACCGTACATATTTTTTCAGAAAATAAGGTCCCTGTGGGGACATCGGAAGGGGAGGGACTTCGCCTCTCCATGCCCACTAAGGACATTTCTTTCTCTGAAACACAGAGAACAAAACATAGACAAAACATGGAGGTAGTCTGAGGTCTTCCCATAATTTCTGGGTGTGATGGTGCCATCAATTTCAAACAATACTAACATATTTTGTATCTTGTACGCTAAAAGTGCACAAGAATAATATGCATTTAGCACCCTATTTTGTAAGCAGCATTATGGTGTTACTGTAGAGGCTGATGGTGTAGCACTTATCTCTTCTTCTGGTAGAGTTTGCGATGTTCTCATTGGTTCCTAAAGGTACGTTGTGAAGTTTGCGCTGGATTTAGCATTTGGTGCCAGTTATGAAATCCGTAAAAAAATCTAAAGGTGAACAACAGGGTGTCAACGGAGTAGAGCTAAGATGGGGCAGGTAAGCAAAAGCCACAAGAGCTGGATGCATGAATGACCTTTCAGTCAAAGCTAAATACCTAACGCTCTTTTAACCTTGATATTTTCCTACTGAACAAGATTTTTCTAAACCGTGAAAGTGAAATTACTACTAAATATTAACTACTACTAACCCATTTAATAAAAAATTTAAAAAAGGGGGTTTTCTTACTTTTGGGAGCGTCAAGAGGCATTAGCCGAACTGTGTCCTCCACTGACTAAAACTTCAGCAGTGTTTGTCACTCATCCTTAAAAACATGTTTATATTGATAAAAGCATAACAAATGTGTTTGTGCGTGTTAGCCTTACCTGTAAAGGCCATGTTCTTAGGGTTTCCATATGGGGTGCCAGGCTGAACGGGGCTGTAGACTGGATTCATAGCTGAGGATAACCTGTTCTTACTGAGAAAGACACAAACAGAAAGTGTGGCAGACAGGGCAGGGGGATAAAGGAAAAAAAGGGGG
>CM022478.1:16966866-17004031 GCA_011952105.1 Coreoperca whiteheadi
TAACAAAAGGTACGAGTGTCAAGAGAAAAAAAAAAAAAAAAGATAGGGGGGGGGAAGGGGGGGAGAGGAAAAAAAAAGAGGGGGGGGGGGGGGGGGAGACGTAAGCCATGTAAATTGGAAAGAAAAATGTTACGATTATCAAGAACACGCAAACACTCATCACACACATTAATCCCAAACTCAGGTTCTTAAGGCGACATCCAGCTGAAGCATTTTGCCAGCATGCAAAAAAATAAAAAAAATAAAATAAATAAAAATCAAGCCCCATGAATCCTCACCCTCAAGTAGGCTCAACATAAGCATGTATTTAAAAACACAGAATGCCTGGAATAAAAAGGTACTGACAGGAAAGCACAAGGACACATGGATCCGCGGAAAACAACGGTTTGGTTTCCTGTGTGGCATTAAATACAGCTAGCCAAATGTTGCACATCTGTCATATTTTCACTACTGCACCAATAGAGGCAGGGCGAACTCTCCCAGCCTGGATTCCACCGCAGGATTAAACGAAGGGATGGCCACTAAAAATTTAAGGTGCTGGAAATGGTTGGGGTGAAGGTGCCTAATAACAGAGCCATTCATACTACATCTCCCACAAGGCATCTTTCTCCGCGGGTCTCACAATGTAGACGAAAAGGCCTCAAGTGCTCCTCGATTACTTTTAACTCACCTGGTCAGCTGGAGAATATGGGCATGTGAAATCGTGTACATGTGTGTGTGTGTGAGTGTGTGTGCATGCGTGCCCCGTACCTCTTGTGCGTGTCTGGTTGATACATGAAACTGAATTTGTCTGTGGGATGCCCGCTCGCCATTCTTGCTGTATGCAAATGAGGAAGGAGTGGAAGTGGATATGCAAATCTGAAATTAAAACAGCGAGAGGTCATGATTACAACGAACACAGGAAAAGGAAAAAATTAAAATAAAATTAAAAAAACCAGCAAAACGCAAGCACCAGTGCAACAGCAAATGATTAGTGACAGCAGCGGGGGGGGCAGTGATTTCGACGCCGTGTTTGAGTGAGTGAGTGTTTGTGGTAACTGCTGTGTCTTTAGCCACCAATAAATGCATTTAATAATTGTGTTATATACAAAACAATGCATGGATAAAAGTATTTATTCAAATATTTTACATTTGTGCAAAAAATATTTTATACCATCAGTTGTTTATGTGTGTACAAAATAAGATGTTTCTAACAGTACTGGCTGATAATGCATGATGTGCATAGATCCAAGAGAAAGTGAGGCATGAGTATGAGTGTTTATATATGATGTGCTGTACGGAACATCCAATACAAGCAGCAGAGCAAACATTGAGACAGCCAAATGAAAAAGCACAACACACCCAGTGAGCGGGCAAGTGACGGAGAGCAAAACAACAGGAGAACAAAATATAGTTTAGGCAGAGTCTTGCACCGAGCCATGAGTAAGCATGATCCAGTACGCACATGAGCCAGAACCACAAGAGCATTGCACAAACACAGAGCGGAAAAGCAGCGGAACAAAAAAAGAGAGGAAAGGTGTGTGTGTGTGTGTGAGAGAGAGAGAGAGAGGTGTGTGCTATTTGAGTTTGATTTCAGTTTCTGAAAGAGATGGGACCTGGTATGTGATGGCGGTGATCAGGCCAGTTCCGACTGGTTTTTATGTGTGGCTCTGTCGTGTGCTGTGTGAAATATGTTGTGGCAAGCTCTCTGTACACAGCACATCACCCACCCATTCACCATGTACAGACTGCCAAAACTCATTTGTCCAATTCTGCGCCCTGTAGATATATACATTTGTGAACTGGATTGTACCAAAAGACAAATTTCCACCTTAAATCTGACCGATCCATCCTGGGCTTGTGCTTCATGGCCAGTTAACAAATCCTTTGGACGATTATAGATTCACATAATTCCTGGGCATACACAGCACCGTGGTGATGCCAAAAGCACCAAGTGACACTTCAAATTAGGCATGGAATCATTTCAACACTTCATCCAGGAACACTGACGTCAAAACCCCCGAAGACACTTGACAACTGAATACGAGCTCAGACGCATGGGTGCAGTTGCATTTGAGTTGTTTTGTTCATGAATTCCTTGAAACACACATATGCATGCCCCCCAAAAAACGAACAAAAACATGAATCTGTGTGTCTGTAAAATATCAAGAGTGGTGATATGTCAACTCTGGTTCATTACTCATATTCACATCTCATAGCAAAAGAATGTCCCTGGAGAATTGATTAACCTATTGCTGAACATATCTCGCACTACATTCCTCATTAATCTACTGTATCTCCTATGCTTTACT
Source organism: Coreoperca whiteheadi (assembly GCA_011952105.1). Classification (NCBI taxonomy): domain Eukaryota; kingdom Metazoa; phylum Chordata; class Actinopteri; order Centrarchiformes; family Sinipercidae; genus Coreoperca; species Coreoperca whiteheadi. The sequence continues at coordinate 16,969,158 of CM022478.1, forward strand.
TCCTTCCTCTAGGACTGCTCTGCCTCCCACCTTTCATTCTTCTCTGGTGCTCTTTTATCATTTATCTTTAGATTCCCCCACCTCAGTCAGTGTCTCTATATGCGAATGTTTGATTATAAATAGATTAAATCAAAATGCAAAACATAACTGCAACTGCCACGTTTAAAAAAACCCAACAAACTGCTTAACTGGATTAGTTTACAAATACAATGCCTGATTTTTGCTAAATGTCTTCCAAGGTCACTGCGCAAGTTTTAAAATTCAACACAGTCTTGTTATTGTATTATGGTCCTTGCGCAGATCATTGCAGATCAGCCTTGCTAGCAGCTCTGTGAGGCTGATGGGAATGTAATTTGTTTCACAGGTATGTGGTCATAATCAAGATGAAAATTTGGAACAATGATGGTGCTAGATGAAAAGTTCAGGGATCACCAAAGTTATTATGATCCATCCTGAGGGGAACATGTATGTTTGCACCAAATTTAATGGCAATACATCCAATAGCTGGCGAGACATTTCAATTAAAACCACAAACGTGAATCTGCTGGTGGCACTAGAGAATCCAGGGGATCACCAAAGTCATTAGGATTCATCCTCTGGGGACCATAAATGTCTGTATGTGAATCCATCTGATAGTTCTGACATGATAAAGACGTTTCCGTCTGGACCAAAGTGATAGAGTGACAGACTGACTGCCATCCCTAAAGCCCATGCCACGAGCATGGCTATAAACTGTTTTTTGATATATTTTTTAGATTTTAAAATCACCATCATTGACATCATTTCATTGAAGACATTAAGACCATTAGCCAAATTAGTCTCATGATTTTTTTTATTATTTTGTGACACTTGAAATGTTCTATAGGCTCTCCTAATCTTTATACATTGATTGAACAAAATCATCAAATCAAAAAGCTACAAATGTGCCATGCAAGTGCTTTAATCAAAATATTACATGAATCTGGTGGTTATTCATGTGAGCCAAGTTGCAATGTGCATATAAATGTGTATTCTGAGGGAACAATGCCCATTAACACATGGACAGGTGGCTAAGCTAACCCTGAGGTCTAATGCTGCAAACACAACACATACCCAATTACAGCTGTGCATGAATGGCGTAGAGAAAGCGTCCGTTTTAGACCGAGAAACAGAGTGTGTGTGTGTGTGTGTGCGCGCGCGCATACGCAGGAAAAGGTGACGGAAAGTGAATGGGTGAGAACAAGAGGGACACCATAGTGCGTCTAATGAAGGTGAGTGTGAGGAACAGAGGATGGCAGAAATGCATGTGATGAGTAGGAGTGTCTAACCCCAACTACTTTTGTTTTCAGGGGGAGGTGATGATGAGGCGCTTCAGGCTCTCGATTCCAAAAAAAAAAAAAAAGACCCTTTCTAGCCAGTAGACCTTCTGTTCAAAAGACCACTATACATGATTGTAAAAGACCAGTCTCCAGAGGACATTCACCATAAAGAGACAAAGAGATAGTACATTTATTTGTAGGACAGGGTGTAAAGCAGCAGAGGTGAGTCTACACATCTCCTCCACGGTTTGGCAGCATTTTGGCCGCTTTAGGCATACTTCACAAAGAGAAGAACTACAAATGACACACCAAATTGTGGTTTGCATGAAAATGTCAAAAACAACATCCACACTTGCATATAGACAGACACCAGAAAACAGAAACTGCTGCAGGGCGCTTGGAGCCAAGGGTTTGGGTTGTGCGTTCACAATAAAGTGTACGCTCATAATGATTTTTTTTTTGCTACACTTTTTCCTGTAAAAAGGAACCATCTGCCATTTTGGGAAAATACACTTATATACCATCCATACTGCAGTCAAAATCAGTTGCCATCTCTGTGTAGAGCTGCAAATAATGATCATCATTTCTGATTGTCTTATTTTTTCAATTGACATATCAAGAGCTTCAACTAAAAATGCGTAATCTGCTGATTTTTCTCTCAAGTAATCAGTTTGTCTATAAATTGTCGAAAATAGTGGACGCTCAATTTCCCAGAACCCTTCAAATGTCTGGTTTGACAAAACAATACGGCACAAACAAAAATATGTTCAAGTTACAATCATATAAGATAGAAAATCTAGTCAACAGTTACTTAAGGGTTTCATCCATAATCACAATCAATGCTGATTAATTGTCTGCCGATCCCTACTCAATTAATAAACAAGTCATTCCAGCTCTAGATTCATCAACAAATCTCTAAAATAATGAAAAATGACAATCACAAGTTACTGGAGCCCAACATAATGTCTTAAAATGACACATTGTAAAATGTTTAGCATCAGGAAATGTAAAATATTTTGTGTTTAATTAATGACCAAATAATTATTACTCATTCAAACACTAAGAAAACCTATATAATATGTTGCTAGAATACATTTTTAAATTGCAGTCATCCAGGAAACAAGCTTTTAAAGAGCTGAGCAATAGGCTATCGTCATATGAATGAAAACATAGCAAATCTGCCCAACTGAGGCCAAGTAGTATCAGTAGCATACTTGGCAGAAAGCTCTTACTTTGAAGGAGCTGCAGGTACATGATGTACACATGTGCTGTGTTGCTAGTAGCAACAGAGGGATAGCTGGTCACAAACAGATTTGTAGTCTTTTACGGCTCTTTTTTTTGCCAGCCACATTACAATTTACACTTATTCCATGCACACACTTTCTGTCTGGTGGCTGCTTTTTGTGAAAACTGATTTTGGTCTTTTCACACTTCTCTCCTTACAAAACACACCTGACTTCAAAGACAGCAGGGACAGCAGTGTAACATCCCTCCACCAGTCAAAGGGCTGCCGCTCACAGGGGACTCTGGCAATGATGATGAAACTATACATGTGACACGAAGCGTTTTCACTCATCTCCTGACAGCCTCTGATCTGACTTATTAAGTACTTTCTGTGGGTGGCTTACCACTACGACAAATTTCATTCAAGAATCTTCTCACTTGTAAAGGGCCACGCTTTATTTCTCGTTTTTGCAATGAGATGTATAACAAATGTTTTTGTCTCAACTTTACCTCAAGGCCATACAAACAAAACCATACCATATGATACCATATCACTGAGCATACTGCAATAGGGTTGCAACTAACAACTATTCTCATTAACGATTAATCTGCTCATTTCATATTTTCAATAACACGTCACAAAATAGTAAGAAAATGGCAATTATAAATTTACCAGTGCCAACGTCATCAAACAGTCCAAAACCCAAAGATATTAAATTTGCTATCATAATTGACAAAAAAAGAGCATCAAATCCTCCATTCTTTGAAGGTGGAACTAGAAAATATTTTTCTTGTTTGCTTTAATACATGCCTGAAACGATTAACAAAATAGTTATGAATTATTTCTCTGCTGACTAATCATTTCAGCTATAACTGCAACCGCTAACACTCATGTCAAATTGCACTGGGAGCTCGCTCTCTGTCTCACACACGAACACACACAGTAGATCAGGGATTCTTTCACTACTGACTGACATTATTAAGGAGACCTTTGTGCTCCCTGGCTTAAGTTACTTTTCATGACTTTGTTAGGCTTAAACTCTGTTAGTGGGACTTCATTTGGGCTGAACGCACAAGCTATAGCCTCAAGGCCTAGGTACAAAAACACAGCTCGCTAACAGAGCTGGGTATGTTTGTGTGTCTATCTTTAAACGTTTTATGTGAAATCAGTAACGTGACGGTCAGGTCTTGCCTCTTTTCAGATCTTCAAGGTTTATGCGGACATATTTAATTTGCGCATGTTAATATAAATGTGTGTGTTTCCAAACAATAATGTTGGTTCCACTCTATAAAGGGAGATTCCTGCAGCCTAGGGGGACCAGAAGAGGTAATAATGAGGGAGGAGGAGGAGGCAAGGACTGTGAAAGAATAAATGTGTCTCTCTCTCTCACACAGACACACACAAAGAGCTACCATTCCTGGAGAACATGTACAATACAACAAAACCCCCACACCGACTCTATCCTCCCACATAATACACCAGGCATCTACTCTTAAAGCAACAAATCAAAACCAGTGGGCGTCATCACACTTCAGTGGAGGAGAGAATAGAACTAAACAGTTTTTTTCCTTTTCTTTTTTATCTTTAAGAAGACAGCGTTTCACATGGTCATATAAGAAGGAAACAGAGAAAGAAAAACCGTAAGACAAACTGCTGAGTTTAATGTGGCCAATCATGTTTTCCCTTACAGACCAATTCATATTCAAAATACCTACCTAGAAAATGAGTCACACATTTAATATACTTACATTGGGCGGCTCTTTTCCTATTTGTTGATTATATTCTCTAGCATATGATTTAAGCATCGGCTCACTGTAATGTAAAGCTGAAACAATGAGTCCATTGACAGAACATTAATCAGTAAGGGTTCATTGTTTCAGGCCTTTTTTGACCAAAAATGCTAAAGATTCAATGGTTCCAGCTTCACAAATGTGAATGTTTTCTCGTTTTTTTTGTCTATGATAATTCATTGAAAAACCTTAGGGTTTTGGACTGATGGTTGGACAAAACAGCTATTCAAAATTTTTACCTTGGGTTCTGGGAGGATGTCATGGGCATTTTTCATTATTTTCTGAGTTTATTGACCAAACAACTACTAATGCGAGAACAGAACTGGCAGATTATTGATAATGAAACTAATTGTTAGTTGCAATCCTACTGTACTGCACTAGTGACCATCAACAATAGAGCTGTATTAAAGCCTCTGAAAACTTTACCGATTCAAAGGATTTCTCTATAACACTGAGCATTCATGCCCATAAAATCTTGTGCTCATGTAGGACTCCATCCTTCATAGTACAAAGCTGATTAAGAAATAGTTTTTCAGGGCCTTTGATAGAGCAGAAATCATAACTGCAGCATGATATCTAACAAAACACAGGCTTAAGGGACAGACTAACTAGTGGCTGCTATCACGATCAAAACTGACATCCATAATCAAGTCCGAGACCAAATCCATTTTGCTACAACATTCAAAGGCGTGATGGAATCAGAAATCCCCCTGCCTTCCACACAATCAGACCTGCCCTGCAGCAACGAGCTCCCAACAGCTCTGGGCTATTTTAGATCTAGGACAGCACTATACACTTTGGGACAGCATCTGCCCTTTTCTCTGTGTCGGCTTCCTCCTCTTCTATTCTCCTTTTCCAAATCATCTCATCAGTCACACACCTCATGGGCCTGCATCCCTGGATTATGTGACAAGATTGTGCGCTGAAAATGGAAATGTGCGCCCATACCATGAAATAAATACTCTCAACATTGTCTATTTATGGAGATTTCTACTGCTGCTGTAGTCCTTGGTTACTAAACACACATTTAGTAAGAGCTACATTATTGTAATAGTTATTGACACTGAGGTCAGACTGATGACATTTTAAGATATCAAATAGTAAACCTCCATAGGTCTTGCTGATGATGTGGATCAATTTAAGTTACAATCTGTCAAATATTTTTAGTAATAGTACCTAGTATGGTTCATGACCAGCAAAATTTTAAACACACACGACTACGACCATTGGTACTGAATGTAAGCGGCAAAAATGTATTTACTCTGCAATATTTGTATATTATGCAGAAAGAACTCTAAAATAACCCACAGATTATGGTGTATGTAGTTAACAGCATTACCTTCTCTGGGGTTAAAAGCAATAGAGGGTGATGACAAAGTTGTCCTCAAAGAGTCATTATTTAAGATGTTAATTAGAGGCTTCTGTCTAGCTTTCTTAAAGGGAGCATCAAGTAATTTTACTTTTAATGAGTTCTCACAGCAACTAGGGAATTACAACATTGATAGTAGCCCTGAACGATACTGGAAAAGGGACTAGACGTCTACAGACATGCTAGTTGCCTCGTGAGGATGTAAACACACCAGACAACAAAATTTTTGGAACGATGACAAATGAAGACAAAGGTTTTTCTAGAGATATCTATAGATACCATGTACCAAAGGGGATTTCACCACTTCAGAAGAGCCAGAAAACCATGCAAAAACTCTAGTGGAACATTGGCATTATCTTTCTGAATCAGTGTCTTGATAGTATAAATCTTACTTTTTCTACCCTCGTACTCAACTAGTTGAAAACATCTACAAAATTATCAATGGGATATTTTACAGACTAACACAGACTAGCACATATCTGGCTGCAATAATCCAAAGGCCAAACAATATACCTGAGACTTGTTCTTTCCCACAGTTTAGCTGCAAGGGAATTTAACTCACGCTGATCGCCTATTGATCGATTACAAGCTACATAATTACAAAAGGAAAAAAGCTGAGTCTGTCGTGTCTGTATAAAAAGACATTGGTGCATCCCTAGCCTGTTCCAATATGTTTGTTTATGCTTCAGCAAAAGGCACACAATAAGCTCAAAAGGTGCTCCAAATTATTGACTGCTTGAAACAGGTGCATCAATTTTTATTGATTACTTACAAATGCCAGATCAACCCAATTAAGAGAGAACAAATAAAGAGCTGCTGGGTAAGGCCAGAAGTCTCACATGGTCATGTGTTTGATTTTGAATTTAAATTTTAACACTGCTCTGGGGGAAAAAAAACAAATAAGACCATGTGAATTGATTAAAACAAATCTAAAAATAGCTCCATGCCAGGTTTTAATAGCCAGTGGTTTAAAAAAGTGAAACCATATTCTAAATGTGAGGACACTGGATTCATATTCTGTATAATTTCCTTTTTTTTTGGGGGGGGGTGGGGGGGTGGGGTGACACGGACACAAATTTACAAGCACACACACAGACAAAGAACAGACCGCTTTGTGAGCAAGGACTTAGCAGTTAAGCCCATGATAAACAATCAATACCTCTAGGCAATATTAACTGCAGACAGGCATTATTGCCTGCAGTGGAGGTGGGACTTGACAAATACAGGAGGGAAAAAAGACCATAATATTGTAGTTAAAATTGAAACCAGTAATATTTACTGTTTCCTTGCACAAAATCACCATCACAAAATCTCTCTTCTGTTGCATCAGTGGCTGCGGATATTTCAAGCTTTGTAAACATACAGAGCCAACCAGGGTATCTATTTTTTCTTTAATGCTCAAATCTCGCAGGCTCACTGAACTTCCACCAGCGCACTATGCATGCACAAAATGACATCAAGTTCGATACAAGTTAGATAGTTTTCAATAGTTGGTGGTACAATCAGGTACATGCTCTTGTTGCTCTGTCTGCTGGATGTGTAAGCAGCAACTGCTGCTAACCGCCTTATCAACTTTATAAGCCAATAGTATAGCAGGTCTGCATTTCGCAGTTTGTTTTGGAGCCTCTGTCGTCTAATGTTCAAAAACTAGCAAACGCAGCTTAAATTATCAATAATTATTAAACGGCATAGTGGGAAAAGAACAGGTGTTACTGACCCGTTAACTTTTGCCACAGTTTTTCATGTGTCGTAGTAAGCCATCATTCATTTTATTATCTTTCCTACTGTCACATGTCAAAATGTCTTTGGTGAAAAAGACCTATTTGAATTGCGTCCCAGGTGTAAGCTAGCTGTCAGATAGATCATTTGATAAGGCATCAAAACAAACATGGTGTCCCAATTCCATAGAGTATACAAGAAACCCCGTACCATTTAGCATTCGCAGCATTTCAGACATGTGCTTGACGGATCTCACAGTGTAAGTTAAAGGGAACATATTAGGCTTTTGTGAGGTTCTCTCCTTTATATACTGCTATGTCAGATGTCCATATTAAAAAATAGTCTAAGTTCCAAAACCTGAGGTGAAAGTATGTAAAATATGCCGTCAGCTCCAGGTTCAGCACGCCACAGCACCCACGAAATACAGGCTGTGAGGGACTGCGATGTCAGCGACCACAATGTCGAAGGACGAAAGCGTTTCTGCTGGTGCTGTGGTGGAAGGAATGCAACATTAGACAACAGAAGGTATAACTGTATTTTCGGATCTCATGCAGTAGTGCAACACCTGCATTTATTTCTGGTCTTTGCATTTCAACACGGCGACCGAGTTCCATGCAAGCTGCTGCCTCATTACGGTAAGTGTTGCTAGTCTGACGCAAGTAATGTGTAGTCAGGATAACACATGGGGAGAGTGGCTACAGTACGTAGTATACTATTACTTTCGCACATTATTAGGTATCTTTTTACCGGAGATAATTACTTGACCAATTTTTCACATCTTCTATTGTTACAGATCATTCAACTAATACATTGCTGCTATATCTCAACAAAATGTTCACTACTTAACTGGGCTTTGTAGTCAGTTTCTAACAAATGTACCTGAAAAGACAAATGACAGACAGAGTGTATGTTTATGGTTGGAGAGTTTATGCTTTAATACCAACCTAACACTATGTTACTGAGAGACATAAATAGAAGTATTTACCTGAGGAATACATCAGGGAAACCAATAATCTTTCTTGCTGATGTTCCCGATCTCAGTTCAGATTCCCGCTCAAACATGTGAAGTTATGAAGTTTTTGGTTTAGAAGCGGTTATTTTGGTGAAATTCAACGTAGAATTGCAGCTAACCTTGGTTGGATGAGTTAAGACGCCAGCGTCGACTCGGAGCAGATGCAGAAGACCAGAAACGGAGTTGGTGGGCGGTGCCTGCTGAGGCCTGTGGGAGCTGACCAATCAGAGCACACTGGGCTATTTGAGAAGGCGGCCCTAAAGAAAGAGGCGCTAAAAAGGACGGTTTCAGACAGAGGGTGAAAAAAGAGGTGCCGCAGCAATGAACAGTATGGGAAAAATAATGTGTTTTATGAACATTAAAGCATGTAAACATTTTCTAGTAGACCCCTGAAATAAAAATATGAACTTCAAAATGAGCATAATATGTTCCCTTAAGACCAACGCTGCAAAATTGTAACTTGTAAACGTAACTGAACACCAGCAAAACATTTTTATCTCTTTGTTGTCTAAGCCGTCATGTGAGACGTCACGTTGTTCTATACAATTTGTCGTCTCTTTATCCTGCTAACAGCTCCACCATTAACATTCTGCATTGTGTTGTGGTACAATACTGCTCATTAACACCACTCTAAAAACGTAAGCGACTATAGTACGCCTGCTGGCATTTTTAAGAATATTTTATTTTGCTTTAACTTGATAGATGTTCATTTTGAAAACTGCTACTGGACAACATCATGAAAAAAATACTATTGATGACCGTAAATATAACTAATGAAACAACCCGCAGCGCAGATGTAGATATATGTATACAGTTGCAGACCCCCCAGTATGACTGACAGCTGAATGCATTACAACTGCCTCCAGGGATCAGTTCAACCTTTAATCCTAGTCCTTTATTCCCACCTGCCACTGCACACTAGCACACCCACACACACACACTTAGATCTAAGATCAATTACCAAGCAATGATGTATGTCCAGACAATGCTGGTTAGGAATCTGTTCGGGTACGTCAACGGGCTGATCTTACCAAACAATGAGCTCCTCTCAACTCAGTACAAACCAATGCGACACACTAATTCTACAAAGAGATTGCAGGTTAGCATAGTATTACAGAGCAAGTAAGAGCACAATGCTACTTGAGGATCCCTTAAAGACATTTGTAATCATTGATGACAAGATAACTCAACATTTGCAAAAAATTTAAATACAGTTTATTGGTTCCACCTACCAAGCGGCAACCTCTGGGGCTGAAAACTGAAGCCAACGCAAGAGCCAAGAACTGCAGTTCCTCGAATGGACACTCGAGGATGGCTCCAAAAGCAAGTCAATCCCTATTAACGGGGGTGGGGGGGTTATAACTCACCTGTTTAAATTACCGGACCCACCCACTTTGAGCTTCACAACACTTCAGAAACCAAAGGGCGATGTCATGGACACTACAGCCATTTCTCTTTAATACAGTCTGTGGTTCTTACTGTGCACCTCTCACAAACCTCAATCTTTCATTTCAGCTGAGCCTTTTATTGAGACCAATGGACCAAGTAACTGTTGGAAATGCAATTTAATTAATACTAGGGCACAGACAAATCTTCTCCCTATGCTATAGACCAGAGTACTAAGTACAATTCTAAGTTATATTATTTGCAATCCACAAATTGTCATCAGATTAGAGCTGAAACGATTAGACAAGTAACCAATTAAACAGAACATTTTGAAAACTTATTAATTATTGATACATTTTTAAGAAAAAATGCCAAATATTGAATGCCTCCAGCTTTTCAAATTTGAGCATTTGCTGCTTTTTCTTGTCTTATAATAAAATGTATATCTTTGGGTTTTGGACTGTTGGTTGGACAAAACATGTGAGGACTTCTGTTTGGGCTCTGGGAAATGTTTTCACTATTTTCTTGTTTTTTTTTAAAAAAACAATTGGGGGGGGGGGGGCAGCTGATTAATCAACAATGAAAATGATGATTACATTAGTTGAATGTTTGTGTCCCTTTCATCAAAGCAGCAACTCATGACTTTCAACATGTTCAAACTACATCAAAAACAAAGGAGAATCTAGGCTATCATTTGCATAGTTTCTTCACCTTCTTAGTTTTGGTATGCAGTGAAAATGTCACTGACCAGGTCATATGAGTGAGTATATCATTGACTGAACTGATTAAAACTAAACACCTTTGGCACTGTTGACAGGACAGGTGCAGCAATGACAAATCTGATCAACATTTCTTAATAGCGTTGTATGGAGAGCATCTCCCACCACTGTAAGTGTTGATCAGACCCCACAATGCAAATAGATATAGCAATATATTAATTCAAACAAAAAAAAGAGCTTTAATACAGATGTAGATGGTGAGGTGAAAAATGTTTCTCCAGTTTTGACTATTGGGGGACAGTGGTGTAAGTTTGTTAAATGTCAACACAAACCAATGCAGGCTATTTTAACACTCAAAGTATAGCTAAAATTACTATTCCAAGCACCACAGTGTTGAATGCTTAATCTAATGTCTACGAGTTATTTTGTTAGTCACATTTTCTTGGAACCAAAACCTTCGCAATATTTTAAGTAGATTTTAACTAAAGCTAAAATTATTTGTTCACGATTCATTAATCATTGAAGTAATTTATCAAGCAAAAATTCAAAATAGGCCTGTTCACTGGTTCCATCTTCTTCAATGTGAGGATTTGATGCTTATCTTTGTTTTATATCTTTGTAAATTAAATATCTTTGAGTTTTAGACTGTTGGTTGGACAGAATAAGCAACATGATTAAAGTTAAAAAAAATAATTAATTACATAGATAGAAGCCATTAGTAAAGCCCAGGTTTTGGTAATGAGCTACAATGATAAACGATTTCCATGATAAAAGTCAGTGGTATTCAAATATGGCTACTTCGTTGTTAAACATCACCGACTTTCCAGCTAGTCCAACCACGCAATTACTCGTATCTGCTGCTCTCTATTAAAAAACTGTTGGTCATCAAGTTGAGGGACTGTGGGCTGCACACCAGAGGTGGGTGAATCTGGAAGCTGCCGTCTGTAAGCATTTTGTTCACAGATCTCTGATGAGCAACCCATTAAGTGGTTCAAACCACACGGGAATGAAGTGCTAGAAAGACAACAGCCTGTTATAGAATTACTGACTCTCGTAAGATTAAGTGACTCCAGCTTTCTATAGTCTTGACAGTTTTACGGCCGCATTGTACAGCCCACCATTCATACATGAGACAGCATGCAACGCATGCCAAAACCCGCATGCCCCCCACCCCCTGCCCTCTACCATGGCAGACAGGGGTCACCTTAGACTAAAGATGAAATTGAACTACCAAACACTGACAGATATTTAGCTTAGCTCAGCATCACTTGACTTTTATTAAATAATTGCCACCAATAGTCTGTAATTTGACAGGATTTCTCAAGGATGACTATTGTCCTTGCATTTAATATGCCTTCATCTGGGGGAAGCAATTCTCCCAGATGCTTCTTGATTTTACTAGAGTCGGAAAAAAGAAGCCTTTATAATTTGTGGTAGAATCAATATGCCTCTTATGTTGTTCAGCCCCATGAAGGGAAGGATTCCAACTAGAGGTTATAATTACAAACAGCGAACAATGTATTTTAGCACAACTTAAAAAATAAAAATAAGCCGCATGCTTATCTAACATACATGGAGCAGTGTGCGTCTTCCAGTCTCTGCAGAATAATACTTGAACTGTACACGCTTTACTTACACTGTGTTACTCTGGTGAGGGCCAAGAATAGTAGTATCTCGGGAATCCATTTAGACAGATAAGGCTTTTTGAATTAAATGGGATTAGTAGTCAATGACTAAAGAAGGTAATCCCTCCCAAAAAAAGGGATGATCAGGAAGAGGATTCATTTCACTGATAAGACTAGGCCTAGTCATAAGAGAAAAGTAAAATATGCCTTGGCATTTTGTGTAATCCTGAGGCTCCATTTAGTTTCTTTATTCTGAGTTGTCAGTGAATACATCTGTGGCATCTCTACCAGTGCAGAAACCATCAGGCTCGTTGATGAATCAGTCAGTTGACCTAAAGAAAACGAGTCAAGAGTTTTGATAATCAAATCAAAATCATTTAAGATGTTAATCAAGCAAAAATGCGCTATGTGTAGGATCATTTGCTGCTTTTCTCTATTTAATGTCATTGTAACATAAAAGTCTTTTGCTTTTGTTTGGGACAGTTGATGAAACAAAACAAGCCATTTTCAGATGTAATTGTGAGTTGTGAGTAAGAAATTGTAAAGGTCATTTTCACCATTTAAATGCTGTAAAAGGAACAATAATTGTTTAATCGAAATCTTGTCGGTAAATGACTCGATGATGAAAATGATCACTAGTTGCTGCCCTAATCTCTACATTTATCAAACAAAGATAAAGCTGCCTTTTTGCATGTGTAACACCTATTCTGACAGCAGCAGAGGCCTTCGTGGAACAAAAACTGAACCTCAAGAGGCACCAAATGTTAACGATGAACCCAAAAAAATAAGTTAGTTGCGTAGATGTTGTAAAGGGGAACCATCTAAATCCAGTGTGCAAACATGTACGTATGCAGGACACACTTCATTTTGGGCCGACAACCTTTGTGGCAATTTTCAAACACGCCGCAGATGCAGCACAGAAGTCAGTTAAAAACAAATTAGTTCCACTCCAAAATACAACTGCTTTGTTCTTAATGGTGACTATAGCCTGGGGGATGCAGCCTATTACGCAGGCATAAGTATTTACCACCACTTCAGTGGTTAATATGTAGTTATATCCATCAGATTAAGGCATGCACTGGCAGTGCACTGCATTCCTGAGATCGCAAGCTACGCCAAAACAGCCATGGTTGGACAAAAATGGTCACAGTCAAACAAGCTTAAGACACCATTTTGAAAATCCACCGATTTCTAGATAACAAATCCGCGATGCCATCTTGCCAATTACCGCTACATTAGCTACCGTTAGCACGGCTATTCAAACATTCCGAAGAACCCGTGCACGAATCTATGCGGGTCACATAATACTAACGTTAGCTTAGCTTGCCCGCTAGCCTGAACAGACAACAGCTAACCCGCCGTAGCATCCCTGCATCTCTCGGCACACGCTGCTCAAATGGCTAATTAGCGAGCTAGCGGTGCAAAGATTAGCAAACGACAAAGAAAAAAACTCACAGTAGGTCAGACCGGACTGCACCGGAACAACAGCTACACAAATGATACCGCCTGTCCGCAAACCACTAACGTTGCCGTTAAAACCCTTTCAGATGCGACAACTAGCTAGTTCCAGTTTGATTCCGCTATTTGAGCTAGCGCGGTTAGCTTAGCCCGATAGTTCCACCACGGAGGACAATTGAAGGGATACGGAGGGGGGGGGGCACAGAAAAACAACTAACTACCAAGTCGACACATGGACATTCCTGCCCTCCATAATAAACAGCGGACAAGACTTACCAAAGTCACTCGTACGAACAAAAAAAAAAAGATTCCCCGTGTGCGTACGTGCTTTCTCCCGTGTGTCTGCGCTGCCTCAGGTCGGTGCGGACTGGCTCTGCTACAGCAACGTTTCTGTCGGGCCAGTGGCGCAGGGAAGACAGCTTTCACCCGAAGAGACGGTCACCGAGTGGGGGATGGGGATGCACTGCCGGGAGGGAGAGAGGGAGGGAGAGAGGAAGGGAGCGATGCAGGGATGCAAGGAGAGGAGGGGGCCACCGATAACGCTCAGTGGCGAGGCTTTAATAACAGCCAAATGATCATAGTAACATTTGGCTCAATATGTTTCGGACTTATAACCACAAGAACAACAGTCAATGCGTGATGCAATGGCCTTAGTTTGTGTTGTTCATTTCGACTGATATGGAGCATTTATTTTAAGCGTTATTGCAAATTGACAATTATAGGGTAGTTTCACTGATATAGATGGTGTAGATGAAGGAAGATAGTCTAATTGATAGGCTGTTGTATAATCACGTTGTTGGTTCTTTGTTTTTGTGTGTTTGCACTTGAGTCCGTGGATTTTGTGTTGATGAGAAATACCATTACATCAGTATGTCGTTGGCGTATATTATTATTGTTATTATCAAGAGTTACACGCGCTGGTGTGGTCTTAGTGTACGTCTACAAAAGCCTGCTGTTGTATATCTTTTTGTCATCAACATTTCCAGGCAGGGAAGTGTGTTATTTGGTCAGCAGCACTGTGGTGGTGAAACGGTACTGCAGCCGAGTTGGAAGTTCACGTTCAATATTTCAGATTCAGTGGCTTTTGCTTCACACATAAGCGCAACCACACATTTTGCTTCACGAGAAGACAGCGCCATCCAGTGGTGATGACGTGCATTGCACCACATTGCCTCGGTTTTGTAAATATACACGGCCTACAGTACATGGGGTTAGTTTTGCATATACAGAATATTGTAATGTATATAATGAATACAGTTTTTTTCTTGATAACAATAATCTGTTTAAATAACCTTTACTTCTTAGCCCGCCCCTTTTGCTGTAACATTTGAATTACCACCAATTAAAAATTAAATTGTCAGTCATTTATCTTTATATCATATTATCTAAGTCCTAAGTGACATGATTGCTGCATTTAGGTTCATGCATTTCAGGTACCACTGCAAGTACAATTTGTCAAAATAAATAAATAAAACACAACGACTGGGCTATCTGCAGAGCAAATATAAACAGCTCCAGCGAGCAAAAACCCAGAGACAAAGGGTTGACTAGTAAACACCCTGTAGTATTTGTGAACCCTCATTAATATATATATGCAACTGATAACGGTTTAAACCACAAACCACAGACTACGACGCTAGACCTTAGCCACTCTCAACGAGTTCTAGCCATGACCGGCAGTCTGTAAGACGACCAATAGGAGACAACTACAGTTCCCAGCAGTCAATTGCGCCGCCATCCACCGCAAACAAAGAACGCTTTGCACGCACACAACTCGATTGATTTTATTAACGAGATAAATAGCTCATTTTTAACAAAACTGCAAAACATTTCAGCAAAGATGATGTTGGCTGCAAGTAGCCTATAACCTCAAAAACCAAAACAAGCTAACCGAGTCCTCGCGTGACTTCACGTCTCCGGAAGTTAGAATGGCACGAGAAAGAGAGCTGTCCGAGGTGCTGACCAGCGACTACTGCTCGTCCTGCTTCAGACTTTCTCTTATATGTGTTTGGCTTTGAACAGCTATACATTATCTAAGGTGAGTGTGTAATAGCTTCATTTTGAGCGGAATAATTGTGCGATATTTCTGAATGTGCTAGCTTTTTCCTCTGACCTGTTCTCAGTAATATTATGTTTGTATGGTAGAATGGGACTGTCTGTTACAGATATGCTGAAGTGAACTAGATTATTTTATGAATTCCCTTTTCTTATTGCTACTCTGTCAACACACACACACACACACACACACACACACACATTCACATAATATGAGGACAGGCTCAGACTCACTACATTCTTTGAAAATGCATTATGACCTTTAACTTTTTTTTTAAATGTTGTCTGAATTTGGGAAGATGGATGAACCTCAAGACTCGTCCTCTTACATCACCGATGCCCACAACTCCCGCAGCAGCAGCCCTCCCTGTAGTAACGCTGGCACTGCTCCACAATGCAACGGGGTCCCAGAGTGCAGGACCCTGCTGCGGATGTCTGAGTCACACGGGCTCCAGCTGCTGGGCGTGCTCAGATCATTCAGGGAGCAAGGCTTGATGTTTGACTTCACCATTAAGGTCCAGGAGCACAGTTTTCCCTGCCATCGCTGTGTCCTTGCAGCATGCAGTGATTTCTTCAGGTATCTATCTATCGATCTATCGATCTATCTATGTAATTCATCTGTAAATATAACGTGTAACTTCTCTACGTTTAGGGCCATGTTTGAGGTGGATATGCGAGAGCGAGGTGATGGTTCAGTGACTCTAGGTAACCAGTGTCCAGTGGCCGTGGGTTCTTTCCTGGACTTTGCCTATTCTGGAGAGGCACTCATCACCGATGGCAATGTGGACATGTTGTTTCAGCTTGCCTCTTTTCTGCAGGTAGATATATAATCATTCTTCTTTCTTTTTCTTACATCATACATTGTTTTTGCCAAGTTTGTGCCATACCCAGCACCTCCTCGCCTGGGTTAGGGTTTCGGTGTTACTATACAAAAACGTCACAACTAACAAACTGAGTAACATTTTCACATGGATGTTTTCCCTGTTGTTCTTGTCGTCGTTGTGTCCTCAGGTGCCAGTCCTGTCCCGAGCGTGCAGCGCCTTCCTGATAGGAACCATGGATCTCTCTAACTGTCTGTCCCTTTTCGCCCTTGCTGAGGCCTATGGCTCGGCCTCCCTCCTCCAAAGTGCCAATGAGTTTGTGGTTCAGAACTTCTCTGACCTTTCCAAAACACAGGACTTTCTGGATATGCAGGTGCTGCTTAAGAACAGACAAGATAAGGAGGTTATTTTATCAGAGAAGCTGAGGTTTATATCATGATGAATGTAGATTATTTGTCAATACATTTTTAATTTAATAAATTAAATGTTTAATTTTGTATAAATTAAATGTTTCTTTAATACATTTTTACCATGAAAATATGTAGTATTATGTATGCAGAGTCTGCATTCTGTCTGCCTGAGCAATGACTTTAATCTGTTTTTGCTCCTTCTCAGTAATTAACATGACAGCTCCAAATCATATTCCATAGCCAGAAACTGTAATTTATTGTCCAACTCTTGCCGATTTATGACAATTTATCCACGTTAAAGGAGAAGGTTGAGAAAAATGACACTATCCCTTTTAAATGGCATTTAAAAAAGGTATAACAACAACATTTCTCAAAATGTTTCAGCTGTCTTAGCCTCCCTTAAATCTTCCACATGCTGAGGAAAAAAGGTTATGATTTAGATACACGATATACAAATATTTTTATATTTATTTAATACAAGGATTTAAAATGTTCATGGATAAAAAATGTTTTATGTCAAATTTTGACCAGAACCTGGCTTAACCCCAAGACATGTTGATATAACAACTTAACATTGTTCCCATAATTACACTTAGAAAATCACAAAGTCTGGCCCTGAAGGTTTAGGGTGGTACCTGTCTTCCAAAAGGCTTCTGCTGTGTAAAAATAGTAATATATTTAAAAGGGATTTTTATATGAAAAGTGACGATATTATCATGCTGCTCGCTGTTAAAAGGACTCACTCAGTGTTTACTATTTCAATCGCTTGTTATAGGTGAATGTGTTGGAAGCATGCCTACGGTCAGATGCTCTAAATGTGCCTAGTGAGGAGGCCGTGGTGAAGTCACTTCTTAGATGGATACGCCATGATCTCCCGGGAAGACAAAAGCTGTTGCCGGGCTTGTTATCTCTCACCAGACTCCACCATCTACCTGCACCTACACTAAGGGTAGAAACACACTGCATGTGCTGGATTAAGAATATGTTGCAATTTGTGGTCTTGTGATTGTCTCACTCTTACCTTCTCTCTTAGACTCTGCGGGATTCAGACACGCTGCTCTGCGACAGTGAGTCCTGCCTCGCCCTGCTCTCAGAGGCGCAGAGCAGACAGGATCAGTACAGCGGCCTGCTCACTGATGCCAGGCCGGCCACCACGCAGAGCTACATCTACATCCACAAGACGGAGGAGAACGGAGAGATCCGCCACACCTTCTGCTACTGTCTGGAAACAGACCAGTGGAAAGAGCTGGGAACAGGGAATGGAGAGGGGAAAACCACGATGCCAGACCCCCCGGGATCCTGCCTTACCAGCTATGCTGAGAAGGTAAGTTTTGGGATTTGGGGTCCTGCTGCTAATTTGAGCAGTGGTTTACCAACCTTTTTGACTTGTGGCCCTTTAAAGTTAAGCAATGTGAACTTGTGGCCCCCTATTACAAGTTATAGCCTTGGTGTAGGTGTGGGTTGAGAGCAGTTCAACCAAAGAGTTAGCTTTCCTTTCCAGTTAGTTTCATATTAACAAACAAATGGGGCCTGGGCCTATTTACAGTGTTTTGGAATGAATCATAGAACAACATATGTTTTCATCATGCTCTCGGTTATAGCTTGAAAAAGTTCACCATTTTCTTCGTCTTTCCACTGGATCTAAGATGATTGTGACAGGCGGTTGCCGGGGGAACTGTTGCCAGGCAATCCGTCGTCATGTAGCCGAACCGTTGCATGATGCCACGGACGAGGTTTGGTGCTTCTGTCCCGTGACCCTAACCTGCACACCTGCACCAGCTATGCTGAGGCCCAGAACCATGCACACAGCTGTAACCTGCATTGACCGAGTGTATGTCATTGGAGGACGGACCAAGGGATCCAGAGGGGGAGCTCCCAGTCTGCTGGAGGTAACAGTGTCTCCTTTATATATCATTACTAGATTATCAGTTTAGGAATAAGATTGTAGATTTTTTTTTGTGCCGTACAAATTCTGTTCGTTTCTATCCTGTATTCTAGGTGGAGTATTATAACCCTCTGACCCAGACCTGGTGTTCAGTCAGCCCGCTGCCCACTGCCATCTTCTATCCTGAGGCCAGTGCTTGTGGTAGTGTTATCTATACACTGGGGTCGGAGGTGGAGATCACAGAGTCCTTTAACCCCTCACTGGACTGTTTCTACTGCTACGACGCCCAGCAGGACCAGTGGAGCCGCCTGGTGGCAGAGTTTGGCCAGTTCTTCCATGCTACACTGGTCAAAGCGGTGTCAATTAATAATACACTGCACCTCTGTGACCTGTCCACTTATAAGGTGATCCAAAGATGAATGCTACAACATTTTGTAATGCTTTTAAGTATTTATTAAAAAATTAACAGTTAAACGCAGAGTTCAAAGTGTGCCTTTTTTTCCCATCCAGGTCTACAGTTTTTGTCCAGAGACTTGTGTGTGGAAGGGTGAAGGGTCATTTGAGTGCGCTGGGTTCAATGCTGGAGCAGTCGGTATAAGAGACAGAATCTACATCCTGGGTGGAGACTACTCACCTGACGAGATCACTGATGAAGTTCAGGTAGGAGAACCTTTTTATCCATACAAGTTGCCCTACTTTTTGGCTAAGCTCGTGTTTTAAGTCATGCTTTCTTGATCTAAAGGTGGAAGCCATCTGATTGGTCGACGGGTTTACTAATGGCAAAATGGCTCTTTTCTTTAAAGAGACCTGGAAGAAGTGATCAGTAGCTCACCAGAGAAACATTGGCATTGGCATCAAAATGAACCCATTGCAAAAGACAAAATTTATAACAGCGAGGTTTGTTCTTCTACTACTGTGTGTTTTCTTGTGGCCTGTGCAGGTGTACCACAGTGGGAGGAGTCAATGGGAAGAAGTGGCTCCCATGCCCAGAGCGCTCACTGAGTTCCACTGCCAGCTCATCAGCTTCAACAGATACAGAGATCCATGGGGTGACACAGCCTGATACAGAGCACACACACACACACACACAATCATAGGAGTGGATATACATGTGTATTACATGTGTATTACATGTGTCACTAATGTAAGCAAGGACCTATGAGTCTCCTCTGTGCATGACGGACAGCTGACTGAGCCAACTCCTCAAGAGAGAATGACAACCTTCAACTAACAGCACCATCTCTCACAGATCATCGTAACACGAGAGCACCTGAGCCAAATGATGTATTTATTTTTTTATGTAAAGATTGGATCCTTACCTTTGCTTGTGTGAAGCACCTGCTGTCATAGGATCTCAGTTGTGTCAATCAAAATGTGGTCCCTCCCATGGAGGAACCGTATTATGCAGAAGACTATTTTAGAAATCCTGTTTTAGTAACGGATTATCTTTTCCTGCTTAGTATGTTTTAAAAGGAGAATTCACCCAAAGAAGAACTTAATTCAGTTCAATTCAATTCATTGGGGATTATTACTGGCATGGCATGGCATTGCAGTATCTGTACATTTATCAGCTCTCCTACAGCTAGAATATAGAAAAGAAGACTTTTGATATGTAACACTTTTGAGGCTCTATTTACTGTACAGCCTTCAGGAAGAATTCAGTCACCTTTTCATGCATTTAGGGATTTTAGGGATCAAATCATTTTTTTCTGGCAACATTTCACAAAACACCTCATAAGTCACGTTTGGCTCTTAGCATTGTAAGGAAAACTCATGAGATAAATGAATAGCGGAGCTTTATGTGATAGTACAGATTAGAAAAGACAAATTATTTTGTAATATTTTGAGAATATGGTCCCATATGTGGATTTCTCAAATAATGTTGTTGGGGCTTTTCCATATTATTTTCTTGATTTTTCTTTTCATAGTTCTCTTTTCTAGCTGATGGAGACCTGCTCATATATATTAGACTATCTAAAACTCAACTAAAATGTCCATTCACATTCATGGCAGTACTGTGTCTTGGTGGATTTTCACTTTAAACTATTTGCATTTATTTGGCTTCAGACTGTCACGCATGCCCTGTTTCTCCTCTCATGATATATGCAGCAATTCCACTGGTGAACAATAGATACTGTAGATCACCTAAATATCTTCACTAACTGCAGGTTTGATGGAAATGTGCAACTTTACCTGTCTTATCGCAGAGAAACACTCTGCAGCTTCAAATAATACAATAACTTAAAGTTTCAGAAACCAGGAGGAGAAAAATGTGGGCTTCATGGTGTAAATCATGAATGCATAATATGGTTGTGGAATGAAACAGGAAAATAATCCACCAAAAGAAAGACTGTTTAATGGCAAGAAGTGAACATAAACATAATGCATTTATATTTGGGTTGGTCTGGTTCTATGAGTAAATACAGTATCTGCATTTGACACATTTGTCACTTAGTAAAAATAGAACAATAGACACAACAGCATGGTTCAATGTATCAAAGGTCACATGAATGACACAGTGACATGGGCTACTGTATATGCTACTGTTTATAGTGACATTATAGTGTTTTCTAGCCCTCACTTTAAAGGTGAAAAAGTAGAGCCTCAAACTTCTGTTCATTTATGTTTATTCACCCTCCCATCTCTTCTGTGACTTCCCTTTTGGCTCTTGTCAGAAATTCAGGGCCACATTCAAAAAACATCTCAGAATACAAATACGCATCCAAGACTAGTTTGTCATTGACAGTCTGCTCATCTATAACAATCACATGGTTGTTTGACCTCATTGGAATACTAGAGCTCTGGACCAGACCGGTGACCATAAACTACAAAGAATGAAAAGATGTAAACACTGTGTCTGAACAAGAATCAATCAGCAGCAAAGGTCTACAGTAACCATTCTGGCTTCCCTCCACACATATCTCTCATATCTCCTCTGACTCTCAATCATCTCCTCTCTTTTTGCTCCATGCTCAGTCCTGGTAAGTTTTCACCAGCAGCCACATCAACAGCACAGTGATTAAGACGATCGTGAAGTTGAGGAACAGCTCCTGCACCGAGCGGTCCATGGTGTTATCTGAGACAGAGAGCAGGAGAGGATCGGAGAGGGAGTGCGGAGAAGCTGTGGGTGCTGCCACCGAGGAAAGAAGAAGACGAAGAGGAAGGATGCAGATGTGGTGGATGTTTTTAAAGACGTGTGGCTCCTGTTTGGACTACTGTCCTGGACCTGAGAGCAATGAAATATATGAGTTAAGATTGCCAGAAATACAGGTATGACCAAGGCAAATAATATGGTATTTAAAGTCACTTCTCAGGCGGGCCTTTATATCTTTTCAGTTACCATCACTCAACATTAAGAGGGGCCACAATATCCCCTCATATACACACATGGGACATGACGCACACACCCATGAAGTATACATCATAATATACTAATACACACACGATGAGGTTAGAAAGAACTGTAGGGCAAAGTTGTTGATGGATGAAAACATCACATTTTTGCACTTTACATTGAGCAAGTCCCTTTACTCTCATTTAAAAAAAATTTTCTTAGATGTCAGTTGCAGAATTGTAGAAACGTTTTGATCTGATTGGTAGCCTGAATTATTCTCCGAACAATGACAACACTATTCAGAATGATAACAAAAAATCAGACGTAGATGTCAGTGAGCTGTTACCGTTCCTCTTTTGGCGCTGATCTCACTATGAACAGGAAGAGGAGAAAGCAGATGTTCTTATGTGGTCCAGCCTTTCTTTATCTTGACTTCTGATAGCTTTTCTTCTTACTAGAAACTTCTCTATTGTGGCACCTCTTCTCTGTTACATCTGTTAGCAGCTGATCTTCTTGCCGTTCTCCAGCTATCTGCGTTCGCCAGGGGCAGGGCCCGCTCCTAAAGAAGCCATCCTCAGCGGACCGCCCATTTTTCACATACACACAGACTGATGTCACACACCAACTAAACAGCCAATAGAGTGGGTTATTTTCCACAATCTCGTCCACTGGAGTGTTTCCCATCTATAACCATACAGAGTCTCTCTCTCTCTCTCTCCCTCGCTCTCTCACACACACAAACACAACAGAGGAGGGACTCAGGTTTATTTATAAAACATTATTGCTGATACTAGGTGGATTACAGTTGTTCCAAACACAATACTCACTCAACCTTCTGATGGATATGAAACTGTAACAGTATCACTCAGTATCTGGTTAGGAGCTATGCACAGGGAAAAAGAAGAGCAGAGTAAAAGCAGAGTAACCTCTCCAAAATGTAACTATGTACATGTATGATTGTATGCCAAAGGTAGCATATTCCGCCTACCTTGTTTTTTGATCTGTACAAAAACCACAGTGTAAAAATGACACGCTATGGTTTTACAGGGGGTTACCAGACTATTTCTTGGAGAGTCTTGTCGTCACCACGAGATTGCCAGACAACCAGCAGAGATGCCTGGAAGTCACTGCTTCCAATCAATAAATAGTCACGCACACAACCCACTTGTATTTTTGTTTAGTTTCTGTCTATTTGTTAACCGAAATTCAGTGCTCAGTGCACGGCTGTCAACCCAAGAAGAGGACCTGAGCAGGGATGGCCCAACTGTGCAGTCGAGTGGACAAAACTGAGAGGAGTGATGACAAAAAGCTAGCCGAGCTCACCTGTGTTTCTGGTAAGGCCTGCATCCTTTTCCTGTTGAGTTGCAACCAGGGTATTCAGGTGGCCTGTTAGTGGCTGGTACAGTCACAGCGCTCAGTGGAAATTATACAAATAAGTTTACCAGTATTACCTGTGCCATGACAGTACATATTAAACAAGCAAGATATAAGCTCTGTTAATTAGTGAGTTTTTGAATTTCTAGTGGGCGGATTTTGGTACCTTTGGACAGAGCCAGGGCTGTTTCCCCCTGCTTCCAGTTTTTATTCTAAGCTAAGCTAACCAGCTGCTGGCTGTAGCTTCATATTCACTGTACAGAGTGGTATCCATCCTCTCATCTAATTCTCTGCCAGAAAGCAAACAAGCGTATTTCGCCAAAACCATTCCTTTAAATAGCTGTTAATTATAAATGTGGTTGTGTGCACCCATTGTATTTTTACATTCTTCCTCCTCTGTTATGCTGGCGCTAAGAGAAGGATTTTGACAGCTCACCACAGCGAACCTCTCAGCTCATCTAACACTTGACAGCTGCTTACAAAGGTGTTATCTCTGAACTAATGTTAAACCCCCTCGACACACACCTTCTCCTGTACACACAGAGGGGTCACAGCAGGACAAAGTGTGTATCATCATGGCTCCCTTGAACCTTTCCATCACAGGATTCCAAGGTCATTCCTAGAGGATTTAATAGATCAAAATGGCTGCCATTTTATCACCCTGATGCTCTTCCAGCATCAGACCAATAGTTATTTGACCCAGGGATTCCCATTGTCACGAAGCTCCAGTGCTGGCGTGATTGAATAAAACAGGGCGAGGTGTGCAGGAATCTCACTGTGTGAGGTGGACCACCGCCCACTCTGACAGCTGTGTGTGTGTGTTTAAGATAGAAAGTGCTGGCAGGGTTACCCTCTAAATCAGTGGAGAGACAGAGGGGTATCAGCAAGGCCTCAGAGACACCATTCCACACGTTCTGGGACACTGTGCGTGTGTGTGTGTGTGTGTGTGTGTGTGTGTGTGTGTGTATAAATACGTATACGTGCATGCAATAAGACTACTGTTTATTATCAAGTGAAAGCTAGTTTAATGACAGCTTGCCAGCTGAGAGTGTAACAGCAAAATATAAAAACAGTGGACAAATAATTTCAATAATAATCATCAATAATATCTTTCTACAACAACTTTGCAACCATATGTTTACAGCCAACACACTTGAAAAGCCTACAGTGGTGCTGTTACATCATAAACATTAGAATAATGGCGTTTAGTCCTTCAAAGGTCAATGAACATTATTTAAATAAGGCAGTGACTCTCATGTCTGTACACTAAATATGAGGCTAGAGCCAAGAGACATTTAGCCTGTTAGCATAAAGATGGGAAGCAAGGGGGAAACAGCTAGCCTGGCTCTGTCAAAAGATGACAAAACAAAAAACACCATATCAGCACCTCTAAAGCTAAATAATTAACATGTTAGGCTATAGGTCTTGTTGTTATGCTTCCGGTGTTACTGCTAAGCTTAACGTATTGCCTCCTGGCAGTAGAGATTCATTTGTTTTATACGAAACACAAGTTTTGATAAAAATGTGCTATTCAGGAAAGCATTGCCCTAATGCTCTTATTCAATAAACACAAAATGTCCCTTGGTTTAGCCTGCACATTAGTCTACAAATCGCTGGCACTGAAAAATGATTTATCCCACAGCTTTGCTCATTAAAGTGTCTAAACTTTTCCACTACAGCATCAGTGATTGGAGGAGAGACAGGAATTCATCTCAGCTGACTGTCATCCTGACATAGAGATCATACGCACACCATATGGGTCACCAAATACAAAGTTCAGCCCTGTTAATATTTTGGCCAGTTGAAATATTATTTTTTGAACAGGTCTGTTGCTAAAGTCCTCTACTAATAACTTCTATTTCAGTTTTTTCTACCTTTAGCTGCCTATTAGTCAGTGAAAAGACTGACCTTTTACTTTCTTCAGTGCCACAGTATGATATGTCTTCTGTTGTTGATATCTGTTTAATGCAAGAGAAACCTTTGGCTGTACACATTTATACACGTACCATGAATTAAAATGTCCCTAGAAATGATCATGTAGCAAATATATTTCAGTCTCTGGAAAGAGGTCATGAAAGAACAGTCATCTTAGAATTGGTGCATATTTGCACGTGTGTCATCAAACCTCTTGCAGATTTCAGAAATACCTGTGTATATATCTTTATTATTTATTCCACTAAATGAATAAACCGTGTCACCTTGTGCAGTTTTGGATGATATATTTCTGCATTTTTATCCGTCTGTTTCATCACCTCAGGTTTTTTTAATCACTCTCATCTTTCTCCAAGAACAGATGGATATCTGCTTACACAGAGTCCCTAGAGAGTGGTAGAGATCAGAATCACTATTTTAAAAAGCAGGATCTAGTTTCTTTATCCATCCATCATTGTCATGCAGTTTCCAGCTCATTAGAATATGGAGATGCCAGCGACAGGACTTTGGCCTGTGGCTAATGGCCCTGCATTTCAAAGGGTGATGGCATGCCTCAGGGTACAAAAGTGGTTCCACTCTAGTTCTCACCTTTAAGCTGCTTTTTCAGAGCTTGGCTGATGTGTGAGGTGAAGCTGCCCTTGAGCACAGACAGGGGAAATATCTTCCTAATCTCCTGTTCATAATCTTAAAGTGATATTTCCACTTGGTAGAACGCTGACACTTGGTCGATCATATTCATTGTTCAGAAGTTCATAAATGGCTGACCAATCCTCTGAAATATGTTGTTATAATTATAAGATGAGGTACAAAGTTTGTTTTTGACTCTGGAAACAGCAGTTGAGAAACAAATCTCACTACAAAGTCCAGCTTTTGATCATGTCACATGATCTTCATTAGCATCATTCATCAGCTACTAAGTGGACTTTGTTGTGAGATTGCTTTTTCAACAGCTGTTTCCAAGGTCAGAATTTAACTTTGAACCTCACCTTCTAAGCCAACTTGGATGAGAAGTGCTCAGACAAAAAAAGAAAATGTTCAAGTACAAGTAATTACTCCTTGTGCTGAGGAAGATTGTGTGATAGCAAAGTTAGAGTCAAGTTGAATTGCAACAAAATTGGCCATCAGACATTGGTCTACAAAGACAGAAAATAGAATAAAATGGAAGGAGGATTGATTCCTGCCTTTTGAATTGACCCATCTTGCCCTCATTTTAAAATGATTGTCACAAAGTACACTGGATGAACATGTTTGTGTTGTGAATGTAAAGAAGTGGTGGAAAAAGCTTTAAGCCTTGTTGCTACTGGCCCGACTAATTCCCCAACAAAATGAACCAGACAGATTTCTCTGGGTATCATAAAACAGTGAGCATTTTATTGGACTGTTTTTAAAAACAAGATGGGAGCAGAGTGTTGTGTTCATGACGGAGAGGGCAGCCATGGTCTTCTGTCTGACCAGCTGTTGTTTTGTCAACTAAACTGAGCGTGCTGTTAAGACGATGAAGGGTTCCCATTGGGCAGCAGCTCAGCCTGGCACTGCAATTACTGAGATGGCTGAGGACAGGTGAGGGCTTCATTACACAACATGCCCGTGTATTGCTGCACGCACACACACTGATGCACACGCACAAATGCTTCATGCTCACAAGCACGTACAAAGACGTTCACATGCATGCTGTGGAAACATTAATCTGGCTATAGAGGAATTCATACGCAAGGATCTGAGCTACCTAGCTCCTTTGAGGGAGGAAGCAGACGGAGAGCAACCAGGGCAGACAAAACAATATACAGAATACATCAATTACAATTTAGCAACATGCCTGAACGTGAAATGACTGCTTATATCTGATCAGCATTTGTCCTAATGTGTAGGGTAGGCCAGCCAGCCCATTGTGATGATACCTTCTCATTCTCAGATATCACATCATTATCCTCAGTTGCCAGAATTTAAGTGGAGTCTGATGATGGATGAATTAAATGGATGAAACAATCTCCCCAGGACACTCACCCTATATACCTACCTCCCCCCCCCCCCCCCTTGTATCAAGTTAGCAGGGCCCATAGAATGATCCCTAGAGCATTTGTCTCTGTCTTTTGTTGGGAGATTATGAAGGCATGCAGCATGGATTTGCCATCAGGGCTTTAGGTCCTATATAAGAGAGCCACAGGGAAAAACACTGGATGTCAGTAAGGCTTGGATACCAACTGAGATGGGCAGAAGGGCCACTTACACAAAAAGAGTAACAGTAATCCTATCATAAGCTTGACACTATAGATATACTGTACCACAGCAGAACAATATGTCCCTGCTGGGATATTATACACTAGGAAATAAAGAGCAGCATTACCCATTAAGTACAAAGGTCAAAAAGTATTACAATCTCACTAGAGACACACTACTAAGTAACAAAGATTAGACTTTCTTTCCTTATATTGGTTGTCTGCTAACACATTACAGAAAGGTACACATGGGAAAATGTAGAGTCAGAGTAGAGAACAGACCTTCACACTAAACATTTTGCACTGCCAAACACAGGTCCACTTGTGCTCTGAAAATGGTCAATGAACCGGATTATTTTGGGAATGATAAATAATTGATACTGTGGTGCTAGCAAGGCTATCAAAATTCAGGTTAGCAAGATTAATTCAGAAAGTAAAATTATATGAAAAGTACAAGACGGACACATTTTTTAACCTTGAATTTTTATTTTTCAATGGGAGCCACAACATAAGATATTGTGGGGACCACAACCCTCTATAAACATTAACAGCTTGAAACCATAGCATGAATGGCCAGCTGTATATTGATTTCCATGAATCCTGTGAATTTTACTCATCCATTCAATTTGAAGACAGGAGTGTGAGGCCTTTTTACAGCCTCGGGCCTCAGTGTAAACACTATATCAGTATATCATTTGAAAATACTTTTTTTAGCTATTAGTTATGTTAATAATGTATATTTGATTACCTATATTTTCATTTTACTGTCTCATGAAATCCTGATGACTTCTGTCCTTTCATTCATGGGATAAGTGTAAGGGCAGAGGCATAAGTGGGTTAAAAATGTTTCCTGTCGATCATATCCTACTTGCTGACCTCTATGTGTCATACAGAAGTGTCTGCATGAGTGACTGACTGTCTAGCTTCCTTCTGACTTTGGTTGAAAAAAAAAGTATGATAAAAAGGTGCAATAGAGGGAATTTCAGCTCCCATTCTGTTTAAGTTGCATTAATACATTTTTGGCTGCCAGAGGGCAGAGGAACTCCAAAACAAACACACACACACACACACAATAATGGCATATTATCATTGCTAGTGCATACTTACACGTCCAGCAGTTTCAGATCAACATTATCAATCCATCTGAATTTCAGAAGTGATAATCATCTCTCATGGATCCAACTAGGACACTGAGAATAAGCACTGAAGCAGACAATGCACTGGCATAGGCTACAGTAATATTTCTACAAAACTAAGAAAAAACTATGCATTTAGAGTAATTTAAAACATAACATGCTATAATCACAAACAAGACCTACATGGTGACTTTAATCAGAATGCTATTAAGCCAAAAGGAGGAAGGGTGCTCGTGCTGCTGTCCTGAGACGAAAATCTTCAGGAATTATCAGTGTTGCACCCGGACAAAATAAAATGACGTACCATGGATCCTAGTGTGGAAAACAACGTGAAGGCCGTCAGGAGGAGTAAAGAGGATAAGAAAGTTCTTCGAAAACAGATAAAAGCCAGTCACACTTTACTGAAACATGAAGGCATCAGTACAGCATCGCAGCCTACCAAGGTAACAGAAAACCCGCTTATAAACAGGAAGTGGCAGCAGAGCGCTAGCTAACCTCTAACTTACCCTCTTCTACTCACCTTTGCAGCTATTAGACGCAATAAAATACGATTCAAAGTTGATTTTCAGTTTAATATAGAAGGTAACTTACGCTATCCACCCAACGTCTTGTCTAATTTTCAGGTATTGCTTCAATATTAGTTCGTATCTACTGACTTCAGTCATATAAAAGAAAAACAATAGCAGGTAAGGCTTTGTAGGGGACTTGTCATTTGCTAGCTTAACGTTACATGATGCTGAAATGATGAACGTTATATTGTGACAGAATGTGTTTCCTGACACAAGTCTGAATCGGTTTTAAGCGCTAAGTCATATTGGCAGAGGGGATTTGTTTGGCCTTTTGTGTCCTAGGAAGGACACATTCAGTGTAAAGATTACACCTTAAAAAGCAAAGCAAGAACAATGACAAGTCAGGAAATGGGTGTGATAAGAAGATCGCACAGGAAGAAATCGATATAGAAATCTCAAAAGAATGAAACATTACCAAATGAAAAATGACTCTCTGTAAAGATTGTACATGTATCTTTGACTGTCGGGAGTCAGCATGAGGAAATAATAACGGCCTAGTAACAATAAAGTATAAAGTTCACATGAAATAATGTTTCTTCGGTACAGACAAAATATATACAGCATTAAGATAACAATATAAACCGTTGACGAAGGTGTGTGTTGAGTGTTGGGTGGCTGGAAGGTGTTCAGCAGTCTGTGCTGATGTTACTGGGTCAGACCTTCAGCCTGTTTTGGATGTCATCGTTCTTAAACTGGTGTGTATAAAACCAACCATTCTGTGTCTCTGTCTCCTCTGCAGAGTTTGGTGGTGGCTAACGGCGGCCTGGGGAACGGCGTTAGTCGAGAGGCGCTGTCTGCAGCGCTGAAAGGCGTGGGAGAGCTGGAGACGCTGCTCATGCACCCTCACAAGCCCTACGCTTTTGTCACATACAGGTACAGGTTGTGCATGGCCAGCACTAGCTATACCACACCAGGAAGTTATTTTAAACCTTTAATACCTTTTTTAGCAGGCCGACTCTGGAACATTGTGGTTTGAAACTCACACTGTTGTTACTGTCATTCTGTTTCCAGATCTGAAGAGAGTGCTCGGAAAGCCCACCTCCACCTCAATGGCCGAAAGCTGCATTGCGGAGAGAACAGTGTCACACTCTACCTCAGTTATGTCGACCCAGGTACTTGCCTCAAACACAGACACGTACAGACACAAGGACAAATTACTGTAAGAACTGCGATTGTATTATTTAGTAGTATCTATTTTTATTTTATTTTATTAAGATCCCCATTAGCTCCTGACATCGCAGTTGCTAGTCTTCCTGGGTTCTTTTCAAATTTATTACATACATTTTTTTAATACACACACACACACACAAAATAAACATGAAAGCCCCATGTAGTCCTAGACATACATAAATCATATGAATAAAAATAAAAACAGCTCATTAAAAAACAACAACAATCAAAACAAAACAAACAACATAACAATAAACCATAACAACAACATTATTATTATTGTTATTACTATTATTATTACCACTATTACTATTATTACCATTGCCATTATTCCTATCATTATTATTATCACCATTACCATCATTATCATTATTAATAATAACAACAGGTTTTGAAGCATTTGAACAGTAAATTGGATGATAGATACCTAAAGACAGCCTTTAGATTTGTTTGTGTGTTTAATGCTCTGGAAATCATGTCTGATCAGTAGTATCAGTAGACAGTGTTGGGATCACAGTGTGTGTTCTGTTTATGCAGTGACCTGTGAACAGGAGGCGCCCGTTCCTTTGCCAGAGGGATTAGTCCTGGTGGAGGATTTTGTGTCTCCAGAGGAAGAGGCTCTGTTGCTCGCTGCTATAGACTGGTCGTCTACTAATGATGACATCACTGGTGAGGGGCTGCCTAATGTGTTTTTGGCTAAGTTGCTATGTTGACGTAATCATAACGTTCACCCAGAAACTGGGTCATATACCTAAGTCTTCCTCTTTAACTTTGAACCTAACATCAGTGTAAATATTAGGCAGAATAGAGCAGTAAGTAGTTTTTTATTTTTATTTTGTTTGCATCTTTCATATCAGGCATTTACAGTTTTGTTGAAACATTATAGTCTTTTTCAATGTAAAATTATGCACCAATACACTCGTATTAGATGACATACAGTCTACATGACTCACAAATAATCATTAATTAATCAATAATTATTGTACAAAAATATATGATACAATTAAGGCAAGAAATACAAGAACTTGAGTCTTTTCTGCTAATCTGATTTGCTAACTTTATTCTAATGCCTTTTAGCACCAAAAGCTCTGAAGCATAGAAGAGTCAAACATTATGGCTTTGAATTTCGCTACGACAACAACAACGTGGATAAGGACAAGCCGTTACCTGCAGGTAAGCTTGCAAAAAAAAAAAATGTTTTTCTTACTATCAGCGTTTTATGGGTTGTAATTCTGTAGGTTTGGCCATTAGTCCTATCACTTATGATAACATTTTACACTCTGGTTACAATGCTTAGATTTTAGGGATATTGCCTGCTTTGCTGTGCTGTGCCATCCTTAACCGTGTGTTTTTAGATCAAATCCTACACTGCTTATTGTGAAGCAGAGAATTTCATCTATTAAATATTTTTTGGGCTCTGCTGGGAGCTTTAATTAGTTTATTTTTTTACGTTGAAAATGCAGCAAGATATCTCAACATTTCTATTTTCTCCTGTGAGTCAAGTATTGGACAGCGTATAAGAATGAAAATGAGCAAGATGTAACAGAGGACCGTATGTGTGTGCGTGTGTGTGTGTGTGTGTGTGTGCGCGCGCGTGCGTGCGTGCGTGCGTGCGTGGTGTTCAGGTATTCCTCAGGAGTGTCTACCTGTTCTGGAGCGGTGTGTGAAGAACAAACACATTGACATCATGCCAGACCAGCTGACTGTCAACCAGTATGAGTCTGGACAGGGTGCGTGATTCCAGTCATGTGTCTAAGGACTTACCTGTACCCTATCACATACATCTGAAAAACTGAGATAATTAAACTTAGATACATTTCACCTCGGAGAAAATCGCAGCCAATCGAAACACCCAAAACATGCAATGTTATTAAAAATGGTATTGTTTATACCCAAGAATAAATCATACAAATATCAATGTTTTCACCCCATCGGTATTATACCTAAATACCTAATCAATACCATATTAAATTAAAGCTTTGAAAGATAAAAATACAGATGCTTAATTACTAAGCTGTGGTTACTAATATATAAATAAAACTGACTTGAATTGACCGAAACTACTCAGTTGACAAAACTATAGGTTCTGTCGTGTAGGCTTTATTAACTTATACCACAAGATGGCAGCAGAAGCTTTCCAACATGCATCGATGAGGGCTGAAAGTCCTTAGTACCATCGAACAAGTTGAAACTAAAAACTTAAATATTTTAAAGAAACTTGATGCATTCTGACTGGTTTACCTGTTTTAATTCTACGTGTGTATTTATGATATTTTCAGGCATTCCTCCTCACGTGGACACTCACTCTGCCTTTGAGGACCCCATCATGTCACTGAGCCTGGGGGCACAGGTAAGAAGTCACTCTGTCATTTTGTGACTGAAACATTTTCATAAACTCGAGCCGACATTCTGCGGATAATGCAGCACGAGCTGATCCAGAGAAATACTAATGGGTAATTTACCCAAACACACAATTCACCAATCGGCTTGTGTAGCCAGTATCAACCAGTGGGTACCCATGGTACATTCATCAATAATTAAAAGGGAAGTTAGGCATTTAAAGTTAAAAAGTGTTGGTCTGAAGAAAACCGTTTTCACATTTCACTTGTCTTTCTGCTTTTCTGTGTCAGGGTCTCATCAGTCAAATTAACTGTCACTTCACTGACCAGGGTGATTCATGAGTCTCAGGGGGATCGACTGTCAGAGATGAGTGTGTGCAACTGTATGCTTGGATTCAGTGTCCTTGTGATTTGACTGAGAACATTTTGTCACTTTGCTAGCTACATCTCATTCTTTTCTCTCTCTCTGACACACTTACATACTGTCATAATCTCTCGCTCACTGTGGCCTCTTTTAATGCAGTATGTAGTTAATGACTCTTTTAGAGGCGTCACGGTCTCCCTGGTTTTAACGAACAGAAGAGAGACAGGTTTTCCTTGAAACAGTGGGTGCTGCTGTGTCCTTGACTATTCCAGGTATGACTAGATGGTGTGACCTGGTACTGGGATGCTGCTTTAGTCTCTGCAGGGGGACTGCTGTAGATGAACAAGCCGTCTGTCCCTGCTTGTCTGAAGCACAGGGGCTCTATTAGCAATCAGCTGTCATCTTGTCACAGCATCTGTCACACAGACTGACAGACGGCATGTGTGTGTAGTGTAGTGTGTGTTCTTTGCTGGAGATTTTGAGCCACAAAATGTGTACAGTAGGCGTGTTATATCAGGTACCTGGGGGAAAAAACGCAGGCACACTATCGAGAAGAAAGGCGTCCGCCCGCTGATTAGACGCTCCCAAAGAGAGATTTATTGAGCACGAATACGAAGATTCAACATCACGTTCTCATCAGGTAATGCTCAACATGTGACCTTCCATCAATACCTCAACATGTACACATCATATTATTCACGATACACAAAACTCGTATCGTTTTGTGCATGTATCGTGCAGTAGGGTGAAATTAAATATTTCCCTAAAACCCTAAAAACAAAATTCTCTGAATATGGTGATGTAATGATTATTGAGAACATAATAAATAACATATTTCGAAGACTATTTGGATACAAATATATATATCCATGATACAAAAGGGGTCAAACTTTTTACACGAAGAAAGGACCATTGTTGAAACAACAAAGTTAAGAATAAAATCCAAAAAACAGCCACCGGTACACACATGTAACTGACTGCACTGGGGATTTTGACTGACTCTTATTTTTAGTATAATGTTCATCTGTGGGTGTAACAAGTTAATCCCACTGCGATTCGATTCAGTTTCGATTCTTGCAGAAAAGATAAAAATCTCACGTTCAGCCTGCCACCTGATTTGATTTTGCTTAATTTGATTCATTTCAGTGCAAAGTAACCAAACTGACTCAGTTGTCAATGATTAAACACTTCGTGCAAATTGGTTGTTTGCAGTTACATGTGTTGCACAGGTTTGAGGCAATTTGTGTTTACTGAGAGAAAAAAGAAATGACTGGATGTCTATAGGCGTGTGTGTGTGTGTGTGCGTGAGAGATTAATAGTCTTGTAGTAAGCTGCCAGCATCACCATCGATTCCGTCACATTCCACCGGTTTCATTGATTGGCTAATACTCCTCACATGGGAACAGCACAGTCCTGCCTGTCGTGTGTGTGTGTTTGTGTGTGTGTGTGAGATTTCAGTTGTGGTTTCGGGCAAAGATCTGATAATTTGCTGGTGTTGCATGGACATCTCTCTTTCACAATCATACACAAACATACTTAACTCTCTCTCTCTCTCTCTCTCTCTCTCTCTCTCTCTCTCTCTCTCTCTCTCTCTCTCTCCCTCTCTCTCTCTCTCTCCTTCTCTCTCTTCTCCTCTCTCTCCCCCCTCCTCTCCTCTTCCCCTCCCTT
>CM022478.1:17004056-17092373 GCA_011952105.1 Coreoperca whiteheadi
CTCTCTCTCTCTCTCTCTCTCTCTCTCTCTCTCTCTCTCTCTCTCTCTCTCTCTCTCTCTCTCTCTCTCTCTCTCTCTCTCTCTCTCTCTCTCTCACACAGACGCTTCTATTTCACAAAATCCAATTTTCCTGCTGTCAGAAGTTGGAGAGATGCAGTTTGAAATTGTATAGATGTAATTTCCCAGCAGAGCTCATGCTGTAATGTGCTGTAAGGAAACATTAGGATCAAAAACCAACGCTGGAGTGGAGATGCTTCTGCTGGCTGTTAGTGAGAGAGCAAACAGAGAGTGAGTTTTTTGTTTTTTTCCCCCTCTGGGTGACGTCACTCAAAACTTTTGAGTAAAAGGAAAGAAGGCTTCATGTTTGGTTGATTTCATTTTTTTATATTCAGTTCATTTGTAAAGTTACAGGTCTGTAGTGGTGTAATAATGACGTTTGCTGCTGCACACACACACAGGCAGTTAAACCAGCATTTGTTCAATAAGTCACTAAGCACAGTCTTACTGTAATTCTGCATGAACAATATCTATGAATACTCAGTTTGATTGGATTAACTATTGGATTATTGAAATGTTTTAGTATCAAAACTGAATCAAATCAGGCAGTATCCTATTTGGAGATTTTAAGTGAACAAGACTGAGAATTCAATGAAGCATTCAGTGTTTTTTAAATACTTGAAGATATGGCCACACTCGGTACTAAGAGTGTTGAGGTTTGATACTCATTATCAGTAGCTGTAGCAGCTACATAATAATAAGCGGGGGTGCACCGTTCCATTACACCGGATCGGTATGTTTTTAAAAAATAGAGATGTATCCTGTTGCTTCATGCGTGAGTGAGTGATCTCCTCAGTGTTCATATGAGAGGTCTAAATTTTCAAATTTTGAATGCTTGTGCGTGTATTGTTACAGACGGTGATGGAGTTCCGTCACCCTGATGGTCGTCTTGTTGCCGTGGTTTTGCCAGGACGAAGCCTCCTGGTGATGAAGGGAGAGAGCAGATACCTCTGGACACATGGGTGAGCTCTGTCAGAAGGATCTGTCTCCCTCGCTAGGTGTCTAGTTTATCTTGACAAAGGCGTGACACTTCTTTTCTTCCTCTATGTCATTGCAGTAGAGCCCAAAAAACTGAATTTACTGATCTTTCTCTGGGCTTCATACTGTATTTTGTACAATAGAGTCTGGCTGGCGGACTTTTCTCCATATTAATCCCTTCACACATGAAGATAAAACCTATGACAGGCTCAGGCTTTGGTCACATCCTCTGGTGTTCCTATAAAAGTACAACAACTGTACAGATTAGGTACTGTCAGTTTGTGTTCGAAGGTCAACCACTACTACAACTGTCTCTCATCTCCTCTCAGGATTACTCCTCGGAAGTTTGACGTGGTACCAGCCTGTGACCCGCAATCACCTGTTCATACAACGCCTGACCTCGGGACCCACAGCAATCTCACTCTGAGCAAGAGGGGCACCCGCACTTCTTTCACTTTCCGCAAGATCCGACATGAACCCTGCCGCTGTGGTGAGAATCTTGCGAGTGCACAATAATACACAAGACTGCATTACCAACCCTATCTCGAGTGATGTTAGACAACCAGCTTTTTGAGGGAAGTTTTGGGGCAATTCTGGGTTAATTCTGTCCTGAAAATCGTCCTGTGCATCATCACCACCTGAAGAGCACATATGTATACAATCTGATGGACACATTTATCAAAAGCACATCACAGCAGCTTGACTGAGAGTATTTTTAGTAGCAGTGGTTCCACTGGGGATCAAACCTATAACAAGTTGCATTGTTTAATTGTTTCTGCACAGGAGCTTACGGTGACTTTGTGAGTCTATAAATCTGTAGGTTTGCAATATACCAGTTGCAACATGAAATCATTTGGTCTTCCTTTACTTTTGACAGACTTAACTAATCAAAACAAATGTCACACTTGCGACACATGCATGAGCATGCGAGGGCCCCGTAGGACTCACAAATCTCTCTGCAAATTGCAAGTAATTATGTGTATGTGCTACCCTTTGTTTCACCATTTACCCGCCCCCCCCAGCCTTTCCCTCCGCCTGTGACAGTCAGGGAGGCCCCTCAGCACCCTCAAACTCTCCGCCATCTCCCCCGTCGCTACCCTGTTGCCATGCCGATGCAGCCCGTCTGGAGAAGGAGTACGTGCACCGGGTGTACGATGCCATCGCCTCCCACTTCAGCAGCACTCGCCACTCCCCTTGGCCTCGCGTTTGCCACTTCCTGTCCTCGCTCCCACCTGGCAGCGTGCTGGCCGATGTGGGCTGTGGAAATGGGAAATACCTGCGTGTCAACCCAGAGGCGATTGCAGTGAGTGTCATCACGCCTGTTAATCTGTGATTCTTTAGTGATTTCCCTTTTGACTTTTTTCTTAGCTCTTCATAACTGTAAATTGCCACACAACTTATCAATTCATTTATGTACACAAACATGTCATAACTGCAAGTAGGGGTTGGCGATATGGCCCAGAAATAATTTCCCAATGAATCTTCCTCTGAGATAAAAATCCTCTGCTGCTACTTCAGAGGTGGAGTAGAGGCTCCGATAGATTCAGAAAGACAAGGTGGTAGAGGCCTTTTTTAGACCAGTTTGATGGCGATGAGCCCGACTCTGCCAATAACCATAACAAACTTACATCATAATGTTACTTGCTCAAAAAAAGGCAAATACCGTAAGCTTGTGTCCCAAAATTTTGAACCATTTCTTTTAAGCGAAGTATCTATTGCAAGATAAATCAGTTTCCTCAACAATCATCTCATGTTCTGTATGATAAGGCATTAACGCTCTTATCCAGGGCTAAGTTCCACAGCACAAGAGGTCTTAAATCCACCAACACTGAAAGTGCAGGCAACGAAAAGACACTGCAAAGGTCAGTGTCTCAGAGCTCAGCATTCTCATAAATGTAAAATGAAAAGCAGAGGCTGTGTCAAGTCCTCGGCGCCCAGTTAGAGTGTTGCGTAAGCCAGATCTCGCTCTGCTCCAGAGTGAAGTGAGGGAGAAGACGAATGTTTGCATCAGTACGCTCTCCTTGGGCAAGAAGCTGCTGTTTACTTATTTACGTCCTAGTGTGAGTCTGGCTGGTCACGTGGGTCATGTGGCTTTGGTACTACAGCAGGTCATATTGTTCACATGAAGGGAAAATATCTATAATCAGTTAGCCGCTGGTTTGTTTTTAGGTTGTCTTAAGTGTAAACATCGTGTGTCATTTCATATGAGCTAAATAATACACAAGGGATGATATCATTGGGGCTGAGGCCTGTGTTGCTCTCCCTCTGATTTCTGCTGGTTGCCATTGTTTGCATTAACTCAGTTTCCATGGCAATATCCTACATTTTCTGTTTACGTATGCACACTAGGATATTCATATTTGGGATTTGGATGTGCGTGTAAGCAGCTTATCCTGACTCAGACCGTAACCGTGATAAATCATT
This sequence comes from Coreoperca whiteheadi, assembly GCA_011952105.1. Taxonomy (NCBI): domain Eukaryota; kingdom Metazoa; phylum Chordata; class Actinopteri; order Centrarchiformes; family Sinipercidae; genus Coreoperca; species Coreoperca whiteheadi. Next base: position 17,007,516 of record CM022478.1, read on the forward strand.
ACTGAGAACGCTGTGATCATGTACGTCACACAGCAACTTTCTCAGTTGAATCTGCTGCTTTTCTCTCTGGAAATTTGTTTTATTTTCCTCCGCACTTTCTTTTTGTCTTCTCTGTATTTCCCCCTCTCCCTCTTCCCTTTTCATATTCTCTCCCGTTGCAGATTTAACACTGTTAACCTTCCCGGGTTCTAATTAATATGAAAAAGCTTGACCTTTTGTGTGTTTGCATGTCAGCAACAGATTGAGCGTGTGTGTCTACTTGTGCATGTGTGTAATATTTCTCACCATCTTTTATCACGTCCGTCTCTTTTGGGAAGAGGTCATATGATGCTTGATTGCATTGCTCCCTGAGACATAATGTGCTGAAAATGATCATTACTGTCATCCACTCCCCTCCCTTCTTGCTTCGTTTCCTTTTACATTTCTGTTCAGATTGCATGCTCTATAATTTTCTCCACTTGTTGCATTTCTTTCTATCACTTCCTTCCATTTTCCCCCATTCCCTGTACTTTCTCCCTCATCTCACTGGCTTAAGGGACAATTAGGGGTTGTTTCTGCTGCTTTCTATGTGACTGTGTATTAAAGTATTTACAGGGGGATATTAAAAACGAGGAGTGAATCCCTAAATTCAACTGGAAGTAAGACTTTCATATGTGGTCTTGTTTGGACCTTGTACATGTTTAGACTTCTCTGTTCTACTGTACCTGTGTCCCTGTTTGTGACTGATTTTGGACGCCCGTGTGTGTGTTTTGTCTCTTTTCAGGTTGGATGTGACCGTAGCAGCGCTCTCGTCCAAATCTGTGCAGAGCGGGGTTTCCAGGCGTTCGTATCTGATGCTCTCAGTGTCCCTCTGCGGACAGCCTCCTGTGATGCCTGCATCTCTATAGCTGTCATACACCACTTTTCCACACAGGTACGCAGTGTGCGCACACACAAAGAACGACAGGTGCACACACTGGTGACATCTTCATTTCTATAAAAAAAGACAACTCAGCACCTTTTCTGAAAGATGGACCCACACAGAAAAACATGAACATTGTTCATTAATCACTTCGCCTCAAAAGGCCCTTTTTAGACTGCAGGAATCTTTTTAGGGTCTCAGGAACTTTACCCCCTGCTCTCAAATGTTGAAAATGGGCCAGGAACTATTGGGATGGAGTGTGTGGTACTAAGCGTCACTGATTGGTATTTGGTGACAGTGAAATTCTCGTTGTTGTACTATTCTTAAGGTAGGAAATTGATACAATTTTACTCATGTTTAAACAATTTCGTGAAAGACTTCCCTAGAGAAATTCCAAAGGAAAGAAAACGCTCAGCAGTTCTTTGCTACTTTGAAAAGGGACGTCTTTTGTTTCTTGTGTTTTCAAGTTCCCTTTCCACCTGTGCAGTCTCATTTCCAACAAAAGCAAACACAAATTTAAGCTCCAGTTTTGCCCCTACGTTGGTTTATGATCTCATGGGGTTACTTAGGAGAATGTGACAAAAATGGTCAAATACATTGTTTGTCTGTGTGTTGTAGGAGCGTCGGCTGGCAGCAGTGGAGGAGCTGGGGAGACTTTTGAAGCCTGGAGGTCGAGCGCTCATCTACGTTTGGGCTTTTGAACAAGAGTACAACAAGCAGAGGTCCAAGTACCTCAAAGAGCACCCTGAGAACCACAGCCCCACTAGAAACACAACAGAAGACAGCCAGGAACCTCATGGGAAATCGAGTATCCATACCAGCAGACGTTTAGAAGACAACTACATACCAGTAGACAATGCACAAGATGTTAGCACAGGGACTGATGGCAAACTTAGTGTACACACCAACCGCACAGCCTTCAACACCCAGGACCTTTTGGTTCCCTGGCATCTGAAAGAGGGGAAAAAACGAGGCGAGGAAGAATCAGCAGAGGGCGGAAAGAAGGATAAAGAGAAGTCCAAAAAGACTTCAGGTAACTCCACAACCAGATTAGACTGTAACCCTGAGCCCAGTCCAGGTTTTGACTCCAACATGTCTTCTGGATCAGGTCTTGACACCAGTGATGCCACACACAGCCCAAACTCTAAACCCAGTCCGAGAGGCGACACCACTCAGACCTCCAGTTCCACTCTAAAGTTGGAATCTGAGAGCAGCCCAGCTCCTGTTTTTCACCGCTATTACCATGTGTTCCAGCAGGGGGAGCTGGAGCAGCTGTGTGGTCAGGTGGCAGGGGTCAAAGTGCAGAGCAGCTACCATGACCAGGGAAACTGGTGTGTTATATTAGAGAAGGACTTAGCGAGATGATCTGACTCATAATTTATAATAATTTAGCTACAAATACATATTTGAAGAAGAAGAAGCCAATGCAATGTAACCAAAGACTAAATTAAAGGATCTTTTTTTTTTGTTTAAATGCAGAAGGGAAAAGTGAACAGACAAGTGCCATGAAATAAATGTAACGATTTAACAAAATGCCTGCCTTTTGTTGTGCTCTTACGTCTTGCAGTGGATCAAGGTGGCACATTACTGTGTAAAACATGGTATATGTAGGTTTAAAGACCAGCTACTGTCAAATATTAAATCTGGATAACTAATTTGGTGTATTGATTGGGGGGTAAAATCCCAGAGTCCTAGAAAGGTTTGCCAGTTACATGGCCTGAACAGTGCTGCTGCAGTAAAATCCTGCCACTTTTTCTGAAAAATGCATTTAACTGAAACAGACCTGGAGGTAGTTGGAGGAGGATGTTGGTTAAAAACATACTCTGGCTGGTTCTGTGTGACTCAATGGTACTAACAAGGCTCTGCAACATTCTCCAGAGTTCATAGACTGTACTGTAGATCACCAACAATAAGCTTTATCTCACTGCTTTGCTTCTTCCCCTGTCTTTGACCTCAGTGTCTTGCTCTGAATTCACTGAGCTGTAACTAAGCTGTTAACAGCGTGTGCCTGACCTTTTCAAGTTAAAGGGCCAAGAGGTAACATGGCGTTTCAGGCTCTGGGGGATTTGTTCACATAATTTTTTCTCTTTTTAAAAATGCGGCTGACAGAGGTTCACCTCATGGTGATAGATTATTGTCCAAGCCATGTATTTGTACGTTGATTAATAAAGTTCATGTGCAGTACCTCATTATAGGTTTAATTTCACAGTCCTTGTTAGAATAGATGGACGTCGTATGCCATACGTTTTACTGAAAATCATCCAAAGGGATAAAGACTAAACAGAAGTTTAAACACATTTAATGGGCTTTTAGCAGTACATCTGCTTCCCACCTGATTGGTCTATTTGTAAAATGTAGCATAAACATGCAATGTCTAATATTGGGATATAACAGTATTTTACACACATCATAGAAGACAATGCTTTTAGAAATTACACATCATTTTAGTAAGTATTGCGTGATATTGCAGTTATGATATTGTACAAAACAAGTTTCCTCTTTAGGAGCACCTGAAGTATCTCATAACTCTGTCCTGGTCACTAAAATGATAAAGCTCATTTATTTGGACTGTTCTTTAGAAAGAGCTGAAAATATGGCTTAGAAGAGATTATTTAAACATTTGAATTCAATTGGCGATTTTTACATCCAATCAATATTGGAGCTACAACAATAATCCTTTATGTGCTTCACGATGCTGGTGAGTCCTTTGGATCCGTGCTGGAAATGATGTAATGTTTAGCCAGCTCAGCCTCCCTGAGCCATACAGCCACTAATCTAATGCAATTTTATTCAAAATTCACTTGTGCACAATTTAAAATATTCTATTTGATTAGGATTCAATGTAACCGAAATAACTGTTTTTGTGTTGTTGCCACTTGATTTTAGTGTTGGATCAACCGATGATCAATCAATACTGTATTTTAATTTCGATTTGGTATAATGTGGAAACACTAAAGTATGACTTCATCATTCTTTCTTCCTCGCAATCGCACACGTTTTCACGCTACATCCTATTTACAAGACAGGCTTTGCCAGACGGCTGCAAAGACCGAATTAATTGTAGGATAATGGGGGATTGATTAATGGGTTATTTGTTGCGGAGGTTGGTAATTGGTTTGCTGGCTTTTATTGACAGTGGTTTATTGATTACGGTGAAGCAGCCTGCTCTGTGTGAGTAAGAGTGAGTGAGAGAGATCCTTTGTAGTTTACATCATGATGTGAGTGTGTGTAGTAGTTTTATTGTGCATGTATTGTTGTTGCTGAGACTGTCAGCAGAGTTCATCCCATGACATTTTGAGTGATAATTAAAATTTTAAAGGTGTGCCTCCCCCAGGTATAAGCCCATTGATTTGACAGGCTACAAGACATTTAAAATATTCAGCTCACAGCAGTCAAGAGACATTTATACTGAAATAACAGTAACCATTCCTTCCCTGATGGGTTAGTGATATGTGTGATTGTGCAGCGTTGAAAAGGGAATAATTCCAGGGAGCAGCATAAAATGAGTGTGGGTGAACTTTAATGTGCTTTTGGTCTGGGGCTGTTTTTAATGAATTGGGCTTGTTCCAACTAAGGGAAATCTTAATGCTGCAGCATACAATGATCTTTCAGACAATAGGATAGCTTTCAGCTTTGTGGCAACAAAGCTCGGACCTCAACCCCATCCTTTGGTATAAACTAACTAAAGAGTGGAGGCTGTTACAGCAACATATTTAATGGCCATGGTTTTGGAATAAGATGTTCTACTATGCTATTTCTGTCTCTGTGTAGACGACATCTATTGCGTGTCTGTCTATCCCCGGAGATCCTCTGTTGCTCTTCATGAGTTGTATCCCTTTGTTTTCGGTTAAAAGGGGTTTTTGTGGATCTTAATTGAGGATACAGGGTGTGTTGTGCGGATTATAATGCCCTCAGAGGCAAATTTGTGATTTTGGGTTATATAAATGAAAATGACTTTAACTTGACACACATAGGTGTAATGCTTCCATATACGTAGAGGCCACCATGTCCTAAACATTTACCTGGTACATTTACAGAACGGCTGGGCAAGCCCATCCTGAGCTAAAACCTTGTTTACAGTCCTGTTTGCAGCAGGCTTACACATAACAAGATGCAAATGTATACTGTATTAATGAGCAGATAGCCTTCTACCCTCATAGTAAACAGCCAGTTCTTGCACCTGTTCACACATGTTGGAAGTTTATATATGTGAATGCAGCCTGTTACACTGGTATTAGACATCTGATTATAGTTGATGGGACAACTGAATGGACTGAATAGTTAGGTATTGACAAGTACTAGTATTACTGGTAAAGAGTCTACTGGTATTTACACGTAGCATAGTATTCTAAGAAATGTGGTTGATCCTTCCTGTAGATTAGGCTCTATTTGGGATTGAAGTATCAATTTAAAATGTAATTTCAGCTTTCACATCACAAGGGACTTTTCCAAATAAATATACAAATAAAAAATGACAAAGTGTCCTATAAAAACCTGTGTGTGTGGGGCGGCTTACTTAAAACCCAATTCTAGGGAGTCAAGTAGTTTGAATGAATTTTTACTATTAATATGTCTCAAGAATTTTAAAAGGAAGACCAATTATTTTTAAATGCTTCTAGAGCAGGGAGAGATGTTAAAGGTTTACTTTTGTGTTCACAATAGTTTGCCAGCAGAATTAAATTGTTTATTAGGTATTCAACCTTTTGGTCCTGGAAATAAACGCGATGTTGCTGTATTTGAAAGTTGCCAACAGTGCAGCTGTTAGTTTGGGGTTTCTTCCTGCGCGGCAGGGCTGCGGCTGACGTAAACTGCAGCGCTTTGCGACATTTAACGAAACATAAGGCGACAGTGTCATGGCGGCGTACGGAGTCAGTTTTGAGAGTTCGAGCAGTATCGAAGAAAGAAAGGACAGTAAACGACAGGCACGGCAAGAGGCGATAGAAAAGGTATTAACTGAAGACTTTGTCGCCAAAAACCCTGTACGTAATCTGAGGTTAGTTTTCATTGGCGTCAGTTATGGCTAAAATCAGAGCTGTTTCGTCCGAAAGAACAAGCGCAGCAGGCTAACAGCTAACTTAACGTCTTCTTAACGTTTGGGAACGGATGAGCTTTGCGGAACAGTCCTTTTCCGTGATGTAAATTAGTATCCTTGGGTCTCTTTCCATCCCTCCGTCTCTCTCTAGCAGCTAACAGGGACCTGTGTGTCTTCACATGAGCCTGATAATGCCTTCCTCATATGTAAGTCGCTTTGGATAAAAGCGTATGCTAAATGACTAACAGTTAAATGTAAATGTGACCATGCCTGCGCCTGGTCGGGCGGCTACCGTTAGTCTGCAGGACAAACCCTGCGGGGTCCGACAGGAGCCCTGCGGCTGTGCTTCACAGAGCCGTTATGAAAGGGTAAAGATGAGGACAGCCTCGTTTTTGCTGTCACAAATGTAAACAGGTTATTTCATTGCGCGTTATCTTTTTTTTTTTGTTTTGTTTTCCGCCGTGCAGCTGTGTTTGCACCGTTCGCCAGGCACACAGATGCAGATGATGCGGACAGATGCTGCTTCCTGCAGATGAGCAGTTAAGGGTGTGAACACATTATCTGCCCGGCTCACCTGTGCTTGAACTGGCCAAAGCAAAGAGCGTAGCTGGGTCTGATTTATTCTGCTGAGTTTGAAGAGGCATCGACTCATAATGACTTAAGGATTATTTCGGGATCACTGTCGTTGCATTCAGAAGATAGAATTGTGCAGCAAAGAGCCTTTGCTCAAATATTTGAAAATCATATCTCTTATCAGCAGTATCCTGGCAATATGAAGACCCCGTGGTTCCTTTCATAATGAGAAAAATGTCCCTGTGTATTCCTTTTGTCAACAATATGGACCTCTTTTCTTTATTACATTTAGGCATTTAGCAGACGCATTTATCCAAAGCTACTTACATATGAGGAAGACAATGGAAGCAATTATAACAACACAAGGTAACAAAAAGCACAAGTGCACCAGAAACTAGTATGTTAAAGCCCACCACAGTAGACAGTATTATTTTATTTCAGCATTCCTATTTCATCCCTCAGAATCAGTTCAGCTCTGATTGGATTGGCATTAGAAATGTCTGAAAATGCTAATGCCGGTGTCCCCGTACATTGATCTGTTTTACTTGATTTCCTTTTGAATGATCCCTCTTATTTCCATCGTGTCATTCAGGCCAAGCAGCAGCATGAGCGGGAAGAGAGGAGGAAGGAGCTGAAGAGGCAGCGAGGGGAGGACACGTGGATGCTCCCTGAGATCAACCAGAGGCTGCAGGAGATCGAGGATGTGAGATACGTTTTCTTTTATCCAAATCAGCACACAGTGCATTTAGCAACCTATGACAGTCACTGCTTAATCACCCTATTACAATAGATTTTTAGACTAACTCGAACAGCAGTACTGTACCTCAAAGCAGTGGTGACAGTGTTGCCGGTCTGCGGCATGATACAGAAGTTACGCACCTTTTATAGTGTGAATATTGTTGTTCGTGACAGTGTTATGTAATTGTTTCAAGCATTTATGTACACTTTCACTGCCATTATGATTTACATTGAAGAAATTATCCAGAGGAGACACAGGAAGCTCTTGATTATAATGATGGTGATGTCAACAACTATGATGTCTTCTGATGTAATCAATCATACACCCCTAGATGGTCTGCCATTATGGAGACACTAAAGAAAAAACTGCAGGGAAATGGATATTCCTGCACACCTTGTGTGATTGAGGACTGACTGCATCTCAATAACAAACAATAACAATGCAATGGGGAGGGGGGGGGGACATAATTCATGGAATCTCACGCCCCTACAGGAGGGCTCTGTGAAGAGCAAGAAGAAGAAAGAGAAGAAATCTAAAAAGAAAAAGGAGAAGAAGAAGAAGGCCAAGAAGGAGAAGAAGCCCGCAGAAGCAGAAGATGGTTCTAGTGCCAGCTCAGAGGTGGGCCACTTTCACTGCAGGTTTCCTTTAAACAAGCTCTCTCAAGTTCACACCTGAATAGTGCTAGTGGATACTGCTACACTGGTTAATAGCTAAGTAAAAGTAAAATCATTTAAAATTGACTTTTAATTCTGCTAGACGTAATGGTGATTTATAATTAGGTGAAAGTTTTGTAATCTACCAGTGAGCTGTGCAGTTTAAAATGTAGAACTCCTTACAAGGCTTTGATAAAACAATTAGTTTGTTATACAGGAGCGTTTTTAGCGTTTTCCATCCATTCCATTGTTTTGATATTTTAAGCTCTCATACTGTTTTCCTTCTTCATGATCATTTTCCTTCTCCTCCCTCTCTCTATGCGTCAGCTTTCAGGGGAGGAGTGGGTTGAGGCTCATCCTCAGACACAAGCTGCTAAAGCCTGGCAGGTTCCTGATGAGCCCGAGCCTTCAGAGAGTAACCTCAGGCCAGCCCAGAATGTCCAGGTAACTTCCTCACTCGGTCCGACAGATACTGAATAACGACGTGGACAGCAAATAATGTTTGCTGTCACTCAAAACTGTCCATTTTAAAACGAAAATCCTTCTCTTTTTTTATGTTTTTGTTTTATTTTCATTCAAGATGTTTCTCAAAATACAGCAAATCGTCTGTGGATACAAAATTGCCAGCTTTGCCGTAGAGTTTCCAAAGTCCTCCGTCATCCTCCAAATAGTAAATTCAGGATAAGAGTAAAGTCTATTTTCCACAACGGGGATGAATAAAGACGCTAAATAGAGCATAAGTGACTAGAGGTAATACCGTACTTAGAGGTATGAAGACGTTTTGGACATACTGACATGGCTTGTTTGCTTTTTCTGCTTTTGAACCAAACTTACTCACTCACTGCACCATCCTCCATTACTGAGAAGTATGTGTGCTGTGTCTCCTCTCAGTCTATACGTCTTTCCTTTTCTTTGTTCAACCCCCCACACTCCGTCCCCTAGAGAGACGAATGGATGACCTTTGACTTCCTGGCAATGAGTACCACGTCCACAGCAGAGAGGAGGGCCGAAAAAGAACGACTGAAAGAGGAGGAGAGGGCAAAGGCTCAGGCCATTGAACAGGTCTGTGTGTTGTGTTTTCCCCTTTTTCCCTCCCAGTTTGTAATGACCGATTCCCTTCTGCTGTGGTTCTCGCTCCCCTGTCGGCCCGGGGAGGGTGTAGACTGCCATGTGGTTCCGCTGATGGTGTGCTCAGTCGGCAGATTCCCATATATCTGTTATTTGAATCCTGCAAAATGGGCTGTATGTCTGTATAAGGGGCAGCTAAAGAGCCATCATGTCTGTGTGTGCATGGATTGCACACGACATGAATACACTGTGGCAGTCAGTCTCCTCATTTTACCAACAGTGTGGTTACCAACAGAGGGTGTCCCCTCTCGGACAGCAGTAGTGCGTGTGTGTCTCCAGGGTGTTTTTGTCTAGATTTTTATGCTATGCTATTGTCAGTATACAGAACTGCTTGAAGTGTTTTTGCGTTTGTGGTTCTCTCAGGCTGGTTTGCACAAACTGGAGCTAAACCCGTACTGGAAAGATGGAGGAAGTGGTCTGCCCCCAGAGGAGACGGTTGGTACTGCAGCAACAAAAGGTAATAACAGAAATCAGTAGAGTCTGTTGAGGCATTTCCAAGAGTTGGATAGCAGAACATTTTCCAGCTATGTAAAATATACTCTACACATCTTTTGGTCTCCGCATCCAAACATTCAATAGCTATCAGTTTTTCTGATGAAAGTTGCCTCAGTAGACCAGAGTGCAAGGCAGCTGCAATACTGTACATTTTGTTACCTAACTGTTGCCTCACTATTCCCCTCTAGCAAAAGAAAAAAATCAAATGAAAAACTGTGTGGAATTCAGAGGGCTCTTCTGACTCTCCACAGTCACACACTGAACATACACCATGTTTACTTCCAGCACTGTACACTCTTTCCTCTGCCTGTTTTTCTCCTATCACTCATTTCCTGTCCTTTCTCCACTTTTCAGACCACCTTTAACAAAAAACCTTTTTCCTAGCGGTCTGTCTCTATTCTCCTGCTTATCTGTCTCCCTGTGTATCTGTCAGCCATTTGCATGTTAGTGTTAAATAGATATATATGATAATGAAAATAAGCTTTCTGTTACTCTATTTCTGAGGCCCCAGTGGAGAATTCCTGGTATTACAGACAGTTCCTGGTGACCCTTCATCCACACATTCATGTTTCTACGCTAAACTGTCTGCTTTAAAGAAGATTTGTGTGATAATGTCTTACAGTCCTGCTCAAAATGAGTTGTAGGTCTGTTACAGGAGGGGCGTCTGGAATGCACAGCTTCACTCGTTTAGTTGGAGAGCTTGGTGATGTGTTGAAAGTGCAGGAGAAAGGAAAATATAACTTTAAAATCAGAGGACTTGAATACAATTGTGTGTTCAGAAATGTCTGCATGGAGGTTTGACAGAAGAATGAGAGGACAGATAGAACAAGGTAGAGCTACTGAGTCAGGGCTTTAGGGAAAGAGAGAGACAGACCGACTGACAGAGTAAGCTCTGTTAAGCTGGCAAGCAAATGCAGGTATGTGTGCACGTGTCTCTTATCTCTACACAGTAAATACAGTTCCTGTGTTTTTACTTCCACTTCAAACTGTGTGCCAAATGGTGTGTTATAATAATGGTGATACACGAGGTAGAGACTGGTGTGAGTGTATGAATGCTTGCGAGCATTTGTATACGATATTAACGTGGGATCCACTTTGTTTTGTTCGGGAAAACGTCAAGGAAACACTTGCTGTTAAATGATCAGGCGACATGTGGTCAGCTCGTCACTGCTAACCTGTCCTTGGCAGGTGTTACATGTTGTATTTGTGTATAGTACCTTGAACGTCATAAAGCACACCACTCCGGTTATGTGATGTAAATGTTCAGATGATTCACCTGTAGTACTTCATTTAGTTTTCTTTAGCAAAGAAGATTTCAAGTAATTTCATTGTTTATGGTCTCCTTTTTTCCTTCATATGTAAATGACAATGTGGAAGATTTGATAGACTCACTCACTGGAGGCTCAGAATTAGTTCAATGGCAGTAGTATGTGCTTCTTTCCTCCCTCTGTTCCTGCAGGCCCAGTAGTGAATGATGGCGGTCTGAGCTGGCTGAGGAAGAACTACCAGAGGATGAAGGAGCAGGCAGAGAGGGAGCAGCGCAGCCTCAACGATGTGGTGGCTGAGCGATATGGAGTGAGAACTGATGGCACACACGTTCACATGCACAATTCAGCAGCCACACATGGTTACGTGAAAAGAGCCACCGAACAGATGAGGACGTTGCATGATATTCAGCTTGTTGTAAATGGAGATTTGGACAAAAAAAAATATTTATTCATAGTTACTCTTACTTACATGTCACTGTGAATGCACTCTGAAGACAAGGATGTACACACACTGTGAATCAATGGGTGTGTACATCCTTGACTTCATTCACATTCACAGACACACACACACACACACACTCGCTCACTCCTGTGGGAGGAATGTGTGTCTAGACATCTAGATAATGTTAATGCTGGCTGTTGTGGTGGAGATTACCCAACCACAGCAGAGTGAATAGTGAAATTTGTATAAAAGAAGTGGACGTAGCCACCGTGACGTCACCCATTGGCTTGTGAACTACCGTTTTGAAAGCTGTGAGTTTGGCAATTTTGGCTGTCGCCGTGTTGGTTCTTTGGAACCAGAAGGGACCATATTTGGATTAGAGGGTAGAGCTGGGGAGGGATTCGCATTGCTACGCCACTATCCTGATTGACAGGTCATAGTGGTACCACAAAATGCTACGCCCTAAATCATACTATGCTTTATCGTCTGTTACTCTAAATTGGACCATAATTTTCAAAATGAACATCCTGCTGTGTTGGAGGAGACTTGAAACTAGCGATTGAGACCATAAACTCATTAGGAAAATGTTTACTGAGGTAATAAATCAAGTGAGAAGTAGGGTCATTTTCGTAATGAATTCTAGACATTCAGACTTCTTTTTCCACCAGTGGAGTCGCCCCCTGTTGGTCTTTAAAAAGAATGCAGGTTTAAGGTACTTACGCTTTGGCTTCACATTTCAGACCCGGAGGTTCCCGCTTGAGTCGACCACACCAGAGGGCAAGAAACAAAATTTTTTTAATATGTCATGGTAACCTGCAGGAAAATCTGAAAAAAATCTCCCATCACTCGACAGACCGCTGCTAATAGTTAGGTATATCTGTTGTTTAGCCTTGGTTTTATATGCCCTGCACACATTGTGGGGACATTTTCCACTTTCCGCCTCCAAGAAAGTGCCACAGGTGGATGCTTTGGACATGTGCGAAGATCTGAACTACAAAATCTAAAAAAGTGTTCAAGTACTTTAATATGTCTTGCATTTTCTCCTTTTTATAGTCAATGGACGAATTTCAGCAAAGACTTGCAGATGCTGAGAAAACTGTGTATGGACAGAGGAGAGGAGGAGGAGACAACAGACCAGCAAGAGGCGGCTGGAGGAGAGGAGAGAATGAGGCCAGAGAGGGATGGAGGAGAAAAGAGGGAGACGGGGCAGAGAGAGATGGGTGGAGAAGAAATGAAAGGGAAAGAGATTCGTCACCCGCAGACAGAGAGAGATACCATGTTGGAAGAGGAGAGGAGAGGGAGAGGGGAGGGCATCGAGGCAGAGCGGAAGAGAGAGATCGAGACAGAGACAGGTTTAGAGAGAGGGACAGAGACCGTGAAAGAGACAGTAACAAGGATAGAGACAGAGGCAGAGAGAGGGGTAGGGATAGTGAAAGAAACAGAGAAAGAGATTGGCCCAGTGTTGCATCATCATCATCATCATCATCATCTGGGCAAAATTGGAGTCACTGTTCTCCCTCTCTTGGTTCACTAAAAGGCCGCTTCCTGAAACCCTCAGAAGACAGTGGTGAAGGTGGGTCAATGTCAAGGCCTTTTCTAATAGATGTCTGAGTCAGGTTTTGCAGAAGTAAACACCTTGCGCTTAAATTTCTTTTTAATTTGTGAAAAAGAGCAACAACATAGGTCCCATATCTGCTCAAGTTCTTTTACAAATTTCTTTCCTGTGCTGCTCCAGAGCGTCCTCTTCCTCCAGCCCGGCCGTCCACAGGGTTCCTGAAACCCAGCTCTGATGACGAAGACTCTGGTCCACGTAATGCCAGCATCGCAGCTCGGAAGAAGAACAGCAAGCCTGCCAGTGAATCTGACAGCTTGGAAAAACCACATCAAGAGAAAGAGAGGGATTCTGGGAAAACTGTAACTGCTCCTCAAGATGGTCTGTGTGGTGATAAAGCTGCTGGGACGACATCAAGGTTCCACTCATATTATTTTGTTACCTTGAAGAAACGGTTTGCTTGAGGATATCACACATTGAACTGAATATTCCAGTTGTATGTGTGTTTTCGGTGGACATTGTGAATTAATCAGTCCCATTATTGCCGTTTCCCATTCCCATTACTGTCCACTCACATGAAACAGGAAGTCACAATCATGACAGCAGTTAGCTTTGCTAATACATACACATAAACACACTCTTTAAACTCCTTTGCAACTGACTTTTAAACCCTTTTGAACTCAAGTTTGATTCATAATGGTGCCAAACACACAACAAAAACTACATGTGCTAATGGAACCTTAAGACCCAATGCATAAAAGTCAATCAGTCGGTTAGGTCATGTTACTGTAGTCACATAACAACCTCTCAGTAATCCCTTCCATAAAATCTGGCTTTGTCTTCACATATGTACTTGATTAGTTTCAAGGGGCGTGCAAGAACTGTTGAAGTCCTTATCTGCTTAGTCTTGATATTCCCAGAAGAGTCTTCCTAGGCCTCTGAACTCTGAGCCTGTAACTCATAGATCATCTATACTATGTCTGTCTTCATAGCTGTCTTTCTGTCTAAAGCACCATGTTTAGTAACAGACATTTAGACACACATAAGCTCTTAAGCTCATAGTGCTGTTTTAGTTTGTGTAAACCATCTGTGGATGAATGTTCAGTCATTACACCGCATCAGTTATCAGCTGCGTTACACAGTAATTCAAATACTAATAAACGTATACGTTTTCTTCCTTTCATGGCAGTCCAACATATATCGCCGTTGGAGGCAACATGTCGGAGTATCACTGCTTTGTAAAGCCTTCATAGCTGTTCTGTGTTTTGCCTCATTAGGTTAAGTTGTTTGGGTAAAGCAGCACCCAGAACCCCTGCAGCATGAAATGAGTCTGCAGTGTGGCAGCAGAATGAAATGAGGCTATGAGAAGTGTAATAGCCTAGAACAGTACTTCCCAGGCTGCAGTTCAGAGCCTCCCAGGCAAGGCTCTAATGATCTCTGGGGGGGTGGGGGGCTCAAAGTGTCAAATGAATCATTACAGATGAACAGTGTGAGAGCTTGGAAGAAAACAACTAAATTAAAAACTTCGCAAAAAAGTTTCCCATTAGAGGGTTTAGGACTATTATCAGGGTGGAATAATTAAGTCATTAAATCCTTTTGTTCAGAGGGTGAGTTATGGGGGAAATCTAGAAGGAAAAACATGACCGTATGACAAGGTGAATTGTGAATTATTATCACTAGTATTATAAAGTGGTTGTTAATCTTCATGAACCAACTGGACATTTAATTTCAAAGGTTTTCTTGTTACGGTTGTGAATTTGTGAAATCATAAATTGATTACATATTGTGGTTGAAATGAGGAAATGTTTGGTCTTCACTGTTTAAAGGGCCCGTTCTGCCCCTTGGTATTGGTCTGTTCTTCAAACTCTCCTCTTCACATTTACCCAGGAGTGAGAGTGAAAGTGAGGAGGAAGAGGAGGAGGTTCCACTGCTGTCAGAGGAGGAGATGAACAAACTGGGAGCCAAGCTGGTGAAGGCAGAGATCATGGGCAACACGGTGAGTAGGTTATCATTACGTTACTGTTGGTTACAATGACCCCCGGTGGTGATTACCGTATTGAGCTGACTATCAGACGAAACAACACCTGTCTTAGGAAAAGTACTTTTTTTAACATGAGAAGCTATTTATAATCCTAGTCCTGTTCGGAAAGTTTTCCTGAGACTATATTAGTCCAAGGGTAAGATGGTCCTTATCTCAGACAATGCAATCTCTCTTGGATTAAATGGAATGTATGCTGCGGTACTGTCTAGTCCTCGAATATAATACGACCACAACTTTTTCAAACATGACATCTTCTATTTGGGCCAACACATTTTATTTACTGATCACACACATATCACAGATCAAATTTACAATGCATAAATATAACTAAATAATGATAATATACTGTTTTATGCTCTTACCAAACAGTGTGGGAAAAACTGTAGAATTCATTGAGATTTTACTCACTGAGAGATGAATCAGGTTTATTCTGTTTGAGGGTGGACTTTCATTTTATAGGGGAAGTTACAGTTGATTTGCTTTTTCTCAACGCATTTCCTTTGACTCTTTTCTTTGCGTAGATTGACATACTTACTTTACACATGCTTTCGCGCACACACACTCGCACCTATAATGCTAAGTGTTATCAACCTGACATCCAGCATCTCCCTGCACAGCAAAGCAATCAAACCGATATTACCAAACTTCTTTGGGTAAGTGTGTGTTGAGTGCATGTAACAGTCATGCACTTGTGCCTTTTATGCCTTCTACATAAAGGTTATCGATATCTGGCACGGCAGTATGACTTAAGACGTTCTGTCCTCTTTTGTGTTTCTGTTTTACAGTGTTCAGCCTCAAAGCCTTTTATCTGCCAACTGTCAAAACATAGCGATAGAAAAAATATTCTAAACTTGAATAAAAAAAATAGACAGCTACTGTATATATTAAAATGCAGCCTATAAAACTTTTATGGATTGCTGTTCCTATTTAGCCGTGTGTTGCAAATTTATGCTGTTTTATCAGTAAATCTTAATCTGCAGCCTTTTTTTTAATGAATGTTTGTGTTTCATATATGTGTGTGCGCGTGTGGGTGTGGGTGTGTGTGTGTGTGTGTTTCAGGCCATGGTTGAGAAGCTGAAATCACAGCTGGACGCAGCACATAAAGCCAAAGAGAGCCACACTGCCCGAAAGAAGCTACAAGAAACAGCTCAGTTAAAGCAGGTCTGTAAATACTACCTCTTTCACATTCATTGTCGCCGTCATTGTCTAACTGATGTAGCTAGTGTCCACGAGGGTAGATAAAATGTTAGAAATACCTCCCAGTATAAAGAAATACAATTCAACGTTCACCAACACCACAAAGTACGGCCTCCAAAATGACCATAAAGTTCAACATCTCTCTTAACCAGTTTTAACGAAAACATTATAAACCTTCATAAAGGTAGGCTTCGTTGCAGGGGTGCAGCATTATTTTGCATTAGGTTTAGCGAGTTTGTTTTTAATAGGTGGGTGTGCAAGATGGAGCGCAACCCACAGTTTCACCCCCAAAAAAGGAAACCATGATTAGACAGTTGAAGAAAAGAGCGGACTTTTTTTCCTTGGAAATAGTTTTTCTCCACTCCTTCTCTCCTCCTCGCTCTAAATACTTGATGTTTCCTGAGAACACTTTTCCTCTGTGCTGATATCTACACAGTGCTATTTCCACCGGATTTGCAATATATCCAACACACACACAGATACACACTGCGGATTTTCACATTAATAATCACATAAATTCCAAGATACAGACACACCGTCCGAAATTGGATACATATACACTCCCTCTCAAATCATGCACAGATGTAAACACATGCAAACACAGGAATAGATGGACACACACACACACACACACACACTGAATCTTCCTGTGCCAGATTTATTTGCTAGCTGCATCTTTTTCCTCTCCCATAGTCTAAATGCTAATCCAAACACTCAAGGCTATATCTTTTCTAAACTTCACACGCACACGCACCCAGCAGGTTACGGCAGCATCTATCTATCTCGCTGTGCAGGCAGGCAAAGTGCCTCGCACGCACTCGTCTTGAGATGAAACTAAATTCTCTGCTGTTACGTCTGACTGCTTTTAAAAGGAATTTGTTTGTTTGAAGTCTCTTTCGTGCTCGACTCTCACGTCTTGCTGTCTGTATGGAAACGACTCCTGTTTGGCATTTTAGCAGACCATAATGGGAAACAAATGTCTTTTAGCGTGCTGACAAGACTCTCCTACCAGGGGGTCACTCAGAGTGTGCCCCCATGTTTGTGTGTGCGAGAGAACGAGAAAGAGGCAGATTGAGAGGCAGACAAAGAGATTAAATGTGCCATCCTGCCTGTGTTTGTACTACAGGCAATTAACAGAGAGCAATGACAGTGCCCTGACACTTCAGCACTGCTTTATCTCCTCTCTTTGGCATTGTTTATGCCATTTCTGGCTTCACACACATATGAATATTCACAAATAAATGGAGGCCTATTTCCGACATGAGCGGACTCCAGACATCTTTATAAACACTTGGTAAGCAGGCTACGATTATTTACATAACCTGTACATTATCATTTGCAAGTTAGGCCAGATTCATCCCCACTAAGGCTGTCCTGTCCAAAATAAAAGACTGATGAAATTCTAAGTATGGCTTCAGAGAATATGTCATAATTCTTAGGTTTTAGTGCACTTATCATCTGAGCGGTACATCAGCCCTCTTAAAGATGAAGGGCTGTTTATTTGCACTCATTCGACATCCTTCCAATCTGTCTTGTTATGGAAGACTTTTAGCTTTGCCTTCACTATTCAGTATTTTGACCCTTGTTGCCCGCCTGGCTCATTTTTAGTGTTTTCCCTACTTGTGGAGCTTTGAGAGGGCGAACTGTGAAGCAGAGGAAATATTCTCTTCTATAATTTTATTATTTTTTTTCCTTAAAGTCCAGTTTCATTTTCTTGTGACTGTCTGCCATCCTCTCTGCTACTCCCACCTTGTTCTCGTTTCTTGGCTGTCTGCCCCTACCTGTCAGGTGGAACTTCAGTCTTTTACAGGCTGTCAGACTCTGGCTGCTGTTACATAAGGATGTTTTTTTCTTCTGAAATGTAATCAATCTGATTGAAAACTCCCAACAAAGTATTTCCAAAAAATTACAAGTGTCCTATTTACATTTCCTGCTAAATCAAGAATAGCTCCAATGTGTGCAACTCAGACTTCAGTTCCTCATAACAAGAAAACGTTTTGATCTTTGAAAAACACGGACCTGTGTTGAGTGCTAAATTGGCACTGAAGCAGCAGTTTTATCAGAATATTTTACTACTGGAGTTTTTGAACAGAAGGCAGTTCTTCTGCACCCCCCACCAATCTAGTAATATTTATTCAAAGCTTCTCTAAGAAAAACATTTACAAGTGCTCTCTACAACCTTTCAAACATGTTCACAGAGGAACAACTTTAATCTAATCTTACTCGGTGATCATACACAGAATGTATAAGTATATTTGGAAAACTAAGTAATTGGAATGAATGTTTACTTTAAAATATTTAATCCTGGGAATAGATTATGACAGATTAAACAACTTTTGTGGGCAGTGGTTGCCTAAAGGTTAGAGAAGCAAGCCTGTGATCCCTCTTTGGAATAAACCAGGTTAATTTATATGTGGTGTTTTTTTTTCTGATGTAGCCCTGATTATTGGCGAAATAATAATCTGTCCTGACAGCCCCTCTTTTCTCCTCTTGATACCAGACACATGTCGCCTGCTTTCAATCCAAAACATTGCCAAATGCTTATTTTTAAAACACACTTCTCCTTGTGTTGTATGTCAGTTGCAATGTAAACGTTCATTGTGATTAAACCTGAAGCTTTATGGCCTCCATGATGGAATGAATATATACAAATAATACAGCTTTTTGGGAGTACTGTCAGTCTTGTGCATTACTGTCCAAAAAAAACAAAAGTGAAAATGACCTGGCTCTGTTTTTGTTTTTTAAGGTTGTAGGTCGCTCCAGTGAAGACCAGGAAGTCCTGCTTTTTAGAACAGACCAATCAGGTCGGGCTTGGCCAGTCAACGCCCCTTCTGGACCTCAGGAGCCCCACGGAGGACGACGGAAGAAGAAACCGGTGAGAGAGAGAGAGAGAGGGAGGGATGACGGGAAGTAAGAACGTAGAAAAACAACTGACGGGACAGCAGGGAATTTGAAAATATAAAAATGTACTGCTACACACATGGTAAAAATAAATCTTGAATTGCGTCAGAAAGCCACCACTTAGGACAAAGACAGACAGGATCCTGCACTCTGTCGCAACTAGAAGACAGAGGTATTGAGAAAAAGGGGGAGCAAATGAGTTTGTGTTATGCTATTTGTTCCTTGTTGTTTGGTATTCATCAGTGTGTGTAATGAGAGCAGGGTCTCCACCTGACTGAAACGTGTGTAACGTAAACAAAGCTCACCAGTTCGTTCACTGTTTATGGTTATTAAAAATGTGTAAAGTGGCCCAGTCTCCTTTACTGTCTGTGTCGCCCTCTGTTTGCTTCATGATCAGTCTCAGGCCTGTCCATTTCTGTCTGACAGAGTTCAGGTTGTCGCTCTGTTTTCCCCCTCACGCGCTCATCTTCTTCTACCTCTCCCTTCTCTCCACTGTCCTTTTTTGTGATTTTTTTAATTTGAATAGATATTTAGATTTAGTCTTTCTTACATGAGGCACCCAATTTTTCAGTCCGTTTTCCTGTTCACCTCCTTGCCTCCTCTTTTTTTCACATTCCTCTCTCTTTCCCTCTCCCTTCAGATTGAGACTCATGTTGACGGGCACCGTGTGCGCTACTTCCAGGACGATGACAACGTGGGTCTGAAGGAGATGGTGAGGAGGGAGAAGATGAGCTCTGCACAGGATCAGAATGCCCTCTACTCTCGCATGGCTGCCAAGGTAAGGAAACGTTTGTTTGATCACGACCTTGCAACTGCTGGGCAGTGCTGAACACAACTTGGCAATGTGGGTAACAACCTAGGTTGTTGATAATTATTACTAGAGTGACAGTGTGACCAGGAATTAAAGATATCCTCTGGAGTTTTCTAATAAATAAACAAAAGTTGTTTACATTCAGTGTTACAAAAATGCATTGTGTGTATTTTTGAGGTCTAACAAACATGATGAATGCATTTCCTTCCTCATAAAACTGCCTTTTTTGGTGCTTTTACTGCTACCTGTAGATGAGTGGATTAGTGTGAAACCATTGGCTGGGCTTTGTATCGTGTCAGTCGAGTCGAAGATGATGTGCTAATAAGATTCAACGGTAATCAAACATAGTCAAAGCAGCCACATTGCATTACTTTCCCAAATGGAAGCTGTTTGACTAGCTAATTTATTTTTTTTTAATATATATATAAAAATGTTTTTTGGGCTTTTAATGCCTTTTTAATGGACAGAGACAGCTGAAGCGACTGGAAAGGGGATTGGACAGGTTGGAGTCGAGCCCGGGCCCGCTGCGGTGAGGACTGTAGCCCCACACATGGGGCGGGCGCGCTACCGACTTAGCTAACCGTACTCCAATTTGATTTTTTTTTAAAAATTGTTTAAGCCTCAAAGCACTGCTGGGGTTGCTTTTATAGCACACTGGAGAACTATTGCTCTGGCCCTGGTGGGTTTCTATATTTTCATAGAGCCGTTGCTGCTGATTTCTCCTTTCTTCTCTGCCATTGGTCTACCTTCTTCCCTGTTGCTTTGTTTTCTCTGACCAGTCGGACTGGACGCCACCTCAGAGTTAGAGAATTGCATGTACTCGACATAGTGGCAGCTTCTTCACCTTGTGAAGTAAAAAAAAGAGATGTTTAATTTGTTGTGGACAGCAGTTTAGTTGGGTTGAAGGTAATGAATCAGTGCGGGACGGAACTGTTTGTACCTGAAGGCGGATCAAGCTGACTTGCACTCTGGCTTTTGTCAGTTGTTGCAGTCGCTCATGCCGAATATGGATACAAGTGAAATCCAGAACACAATTCAAATTTAAAAAGTCATCATCAATCACTTAGTTTTTCACTTATTTATTTGATTTAAAACTAGGGGACCGATGCCACACAGAAGCACAAATAATGCTGCTCCATCAATACGTACTGAAGGTTGCTTGGTTTGATCAATCCAATTTGGTAAATGGATTATCAATCCCCATTGCAGTGATTTAAACAGTTAGATGAAGGCATAATAATATGGCAGGGTAAACCTACAATTCTTGCCAGGCGCTGTGTATGAGTGTTTATGTGAAGGATCACCTTGATTAACTCCGTCATTCTTCCCTCAGGAAGAGGGAAAGGGTAGGATTTGGTTTGTCAGATTGGTATGCATTTGGTTCTGTGTCGTTATGCATTCCTCTCCACTACTACTCTTTCATCTACTTGTCTCCCTCTTCGACTCTCTCTCCTCCACTGTGTGCTTGAAATAGGCGTACAGCAGCAGATGGGTACTGGCAGGTTGTGGTGCGTGTGTCAGTCTGTCAGCGGTTTTACTCCTGCACTTTTCCATGAGCCGAGACACATTTTCCTCCTTCTCTTTTCTTCTTGTTTACTTCTTCTTCTCTCTGAACGTAGGAATATGACAATAAGTAGTGTGTGTGTGTGTGTGTGTGTATATGAAAAGGAAGCATTAATAAATAAAAGGATGGAGGAGTTGCCATGGCAATAAAAAAAAAAAGACAAATGCTTTATTTCCTTTCTGCGACTTCCTCTGCCCTCACTCGCTGACTCTACTTCACTCACTCACACACACAATCACTTGACCTCTCTCTTATATTCATTACACACGCATGTGTATAAAAATATGAACACACACACACACACACACACACACGTTTTGCACCTACAAAGGGTGACACTAAAAATACATCTACAGTTACCATGGCAGGACTTCTATAAATACCAGTTTTGTGCGTTGGTCAGAGAGAGATTCTGTTAAGTTAGCAGTCTAGCATTGTCTGGAG
The DNA here is from genome assembly GCA_011952105.1 of Coreoperca whiteheadi. Taxonomy (NCBI): domain Eukaryota; kingdom Metazoa; phylum Chordata; class Actinopteri; order Centrarchiformes; family Sinipercidae; genus Coreoperca; species Coreoperca whiteheadi. The sequence goes on from CM022478.1 coordinate 17,029,257, forward strand.
ATTTAATGTAGTGTATTTATACAAAAAACAAACAAACAAACAAACATGTAGTGTGCTAGATATGTTAATCCCTTTCACTCTCCTGCTACATACTGCATACTTTAAATTGCATCAAGAATGTGTCCGTTTATTATTAGTTAAGGCCTATGTAAATATAAAAAAACACATCAGCTGGGTGACAGCAACAATTTTGATTTATTACTAGCATAGTATTCCTAATTAGTCAATGTAAGTGCGTGAGAGTATGGGTGATGGCATTTATCTGTCTGTGTGTGTGTGTGTATCTGCTCCCAGATAAATCCAGCATGTGCTGCTCCACACTTAAGTGCACTCCTACACACACACTCACTCCTACACACACACACACACACACACACACTCCCTCCCACACTGTCACTAAACTAATCCAATTTTCACTCTCACTCACACACTCACTCCTACACAGCGAGTCATGCACACACACTTCAGCCATGCTTGCCTCTCGTTCTCTCATATGCACAAAGATTCCAACCTGTTGCCCCGTCGCCATGGTGACAAGATTCAGACGTAGAAACACCAGAGTCGATACTCGGCGTCCTAACACACTGTTAACACACAGAGACCAATTTACATACAGGCCAGTTCAGGCACCTCTCTCTCTCACTCACTCACACACACACACACACACACACAATATAGTGTGGAAACAGCTCAGACGGTAATATTGCGTCAGCACCAACAGACACCAATTAGTGAAGCTACCAGTGAGTTTCTAAGGACAGCTGATGTCTCTACAGTAGTTTTTAAAGGATTACCATGGCTTTTCATTCCTGTTTTAAGAAATGCCAGTGTAGAATCTTTTTTGATTGTTTTAAGCCAGAATTGAAAAGTGAAAGCTACATTTAGTCTCCTTTATCAATAATACATAAAAATAATTTACTTAAGCATAGACTGTGATTATTTATACTTTAGCACGTTCGCAGATTTGGCCAAAACGATCACACTCCTGTTAAACACTGCTCACCATTTCTCTCTTCTTCCCTGCATCGCCGTCTCTTCCCCCACTTCTCCTCTCCATCTCCTCTCACGTCTCCATCTTCGCCACTTCGACTCCACTCGACTCTCCAGATGATGGGGAAGACAGACGGTGACAACTACACGCTGGATGACATGTTTGTGTCGAGCGCAGCACAGCGGGAGGGCGAGGGGAGGGAGGAAGAGCGGATGAGGAGCAAAGCTATCGGGGACAGTAGGAGGCTCGCTGCCTCCATGGAGAAATGCCACCACTGCTTCAGCAGCCAAGAGCTCCAGAAGCACCTCATAGTGGCAATAGGCAGCAAGGTAAGGGATCGTGGATGTAGGCTGTTTTGAGACGGGGCGAGGGAATTTGTGCTGAAATCATTAGTCCGTTAATTGATTGGTCCACAATTTTGATATTCGATTTATTGTTTGTCATTTATCGAGATAAAATGCACATATTTCACTGGTTCATGCGTCTCAAATGATTACATTTCCTCCTGACATAGGGCTGCAACAATGATAATTTATTGATTAATCACTGATTAATTGTTCGGTCTCTAAAATGTCAGACAATGTTGAAAAATGTTCATCATTTCCCAAAGGTTTTGTCTTTTAGTGTTCTGTAAGACCAACAGTCCGAAACCCAAACATATTTAGTTTACAATCATAGAAGAATAAGGAAACCAGATTTACATTTTTGAAGCTGGAACTGGATCATTTTGACATAAAAGTCTTAAAAGATGACTCAAAACAATAAACTGAATATTAGAATTGTTGCCACTTTGTCTGTCAGTCGACAAGTGGATTAATCGGCTAATCATTGCAGTTCTAAATTGAAAATCTCAAAGTTTTGAGAGTTGGTCAGAAAAAAATCATATGCATTTCAAAATTTTGTCTGTAATGTGAATGTCTTTGCGATCTTGTGTCCAGGTGTACCTGAGCCTGCCTGCGGGAGTGTCGATGACAGAGGGCCACTGTCTTATCTGTCCTCTCCATCATCACTGCTCTGCCACCGCATTGGATGAGGATGTCTGGTCAGAAATGCAGGTTAGCCAATCAGTGCCCCAAGTCATGTCAGTCCTGGCTAAAGTGACAGCCTCTTTCATTTTACTGCAGTGGTAGCTGCTTTCATTTTCAACATTTACGTCAAACGAGTGATTAAAACTTAATTGAGTTTCATTTCTGTGCTGCTTTGCTGTCCTCAGCTGTTCCGGCGTACTTTGGTGCGTATGTTTGAGTCCCAGGAGCTAGACTGTGTGTTCATGGAAACACACATGAACCCACGCAGAAGACAACACATGGTCCTAGAGTGTATCCCACTACCCAGAGAACTGGGCGATATGGCACCCATATACTTTAAGGTTTGTGTGTGTGTATTGACTCTCCTCATTCTCATATTTACACTGGAAAGAAAGTATAGCAGCGATAGGTTCGAGTTAAATGCCTAAAGAAATGTGTGAATGTCCTCACCAGCGTGGTAATACCGCAGTTTCTGTGTGCCCTCAGAAAGCTATCATGGAGTGTGATGAGGAGTGGGCCATGAACAAGAAGATTGTCGACCTCTCTTCAAAAGACATCCGCCAGGCTGTATGCGCTCTCTATTTTATGGGTTTTTTTGTGTTTATCATTCTGTCTGGTTTCCCTTAATATTTCTCTCATTACCTACCTTCTGAATTGCCATACTTTTTTCCTTCATAACCTCCTTTCTTTCATCTGTCCTCTCTCTCCTTTCAGTTCTTGCACCCTCTCATCTTTGTTAATTGTTTGTTTAATACCTCTTAGGTTCCTCGAGCTCTGCCATACTTTGCTGTAGACTTTGGACTCCAGGGAGGTTTTGCTCATGTCATTGAAAATGAACAGAAGTTCCCCCATTACTTCGGCAAGGTCAGTGCGTGCATTAAATCAGTTATATTTGGTAAACCATTGTGTGTTCCTCTTTTAGTTTTAGCTAGTAGAAGTCACTGTCATTTGGTTCCAGGAATTTCATAAAACCGTACTTTGTACGACTGTGGGTCACAGCTACAACTCGCCTGATTTCCACACCACTTTAAATGTAATCAATGCGTAGGTTTGCCATTTTCGAGTGAGTCAGACACACCATCATGCAACAAAGGCTAAAGAAGCATATGTTTATAGATACATAAAGTGCTCCACTGTAGCAGCACTGGCATACTCACAATTGTGCAAGTACCACTGGGTGGATAAAGATGCTTATAACGACAAATGCAGTAATACATTTTAGCTTGTTTAGCAACCAACAGCAGCTATTTTGCTACAAGTCTTGCCAATGTTACTTCACGTGAGCAGCGTAAGGATTTTAAGGTTATTCTTTTATTTGAGAGTCATGGTTTTTCCTACGATAACAAATTAGTTCCAGTTAGTTTTACAGCAATATTTCAATATGTTTAATCCCTCTTTCCCACTCAGGAAGTGGTTGGAGGAATGATGGACTTGGAGCCGCGGCGTTGGAGAAAGTTGATCAGAGAGAATTTTGACGATCAGAGGAAAAAAGTCCTGCAGTTTGCACAGTGGTGGAAACCGTACGACTGTACCAAGACTGAGGGCTAGCTAGCGCCCCCCCCCCCACGCACACACACAGAAACACCAGTGCAGACACCTACCTATTCAGAATTCAACGTAAAAGTCCTATTAGAAGTTATTATGTGAGAACATTTTTACTTAAATAAAAGTAAATAAAATGAGTTTGATTCATGTATTTGTTGTATGTTTATGTTAAATGCCAGAACTTGTTTCATATCACCATTTCTTTACATTGAAAAGCTCATCTCAGTCTCATTCCCCCATCACGCATTAATACTAAATAAAAACTTAAACACTGATTTGTGTATAAGGTTTTTCAGGGTATTTCACTATCAAATAAAAGTCTAGACATTTACATATGGGTGCAAGAGATTTTCTTTTTGTTTAGTTCTTCTGAACAAACTCAGATGTAAGACTAATATTGCATTTCAAACTAATATGTTGTGACTTAAATGATACGTTCTCTCAATGCATGCAACATATACAGCTAGGTTGATGGACAGTTGAACATCTTTTGAAGCAGTTTCTTGCAGCCAATTACTTGAATGGCAGCTGTTGCCGTGTGTCATACCCCCTATTTTTCGAGGTTCTCTTGCCCGTACTGTCTTTCCGTGCTTTCCAGCTCTGGGATCACATTTTTAACTCTGTGGCCTAGTGATCCTCTGCAGCTATCGCTTAATTGTAAGAGGATTCAGTGTCATCACAGCCAAACGTGCGAGTGTATACATGAGCAATCAGCCACCTTGCCCCGGCGTGCCACCTCATCATATTTTTTCAGCTATGCTATTGGCTCTTTTGATTAGCTCATCACCTCAGAGACCCGCCTAATTGCCAGGTGTCCTCTCAGACGCAATGTGATGCATCGGTGCAACTGGTTAGTGCTGAATTTCTGTGAATTACTAAAGATGAAGATTCCGATTGGCTTTTTATTTTTACAGTCTCGCAGTGTCACAGTAAATAGGGACAGTGCTCGCCTTAATGAATCCCTCTCTCTTATCAGAAAACTAAGGGAGACACTATCTGGGAGAGTCAGAGGAATCGATCTCAGGTAGGTTCTGTAGTCCGTAAGATGCTACTGTATATCTGGGATCATCTGTATCTATAATCATTATGGTACATTCTAAACCCTCGGTGAGTATTTCTCCCTTGCTACAATGTCATTACTTTATGTCCCTTGTGATTTGAACCCACTGTATATGGGAAAGTATTTCTAACTTTCATAGTAGGTAAAGGACCGTCACCCTGCCCTGTTTTTCAATCCACAGCAATTAAATGTTGACTGTCGTAGTCTCTTGGACACTTTTAACACTGGGGTGTTAGTGTTTGCTAAAAGTAAACTTGTTTTGAGAGGAAATAGGTTCATGATGAGAGCAGGTAGAATATCCTTTACTTGCAGGATCCAGGCTCCAGTCCCTGTCAGCAAGGGCACAGGGGCATGGAGAAATTGAATTTCCCTGAGGAGGAGGCATTGTGAATTGTTGTTTATCGTTATTCTAACATCACCTTGGTAAGACCTGTTTCATTGTAAAGACCAGCAAGACATGGTGACCATAGCGTCTCTGCAGGTAGGCGGTCAATGGACGGTGGATTATTTATCATTTATATGTGCATCAGAGGGTCTGTTCCACCGTAAATCAGCAGTAATTCAGTTTGTCAACCATCTCTTTGCCCCCCACTTGAATATTATGTAACTGCAAATAAAATAAAATAAAAATCCCATAGTCAAAATGTGTGTTTAAAGGTCAGATAATGTGATAATTTTCATGGAGTTCAACTGAATCTGTAATCAGAATCTGAATCAGTTTTTACCACAACATGCAATTTTCTACCCTTGAAACCAATTTGTACCTTTGAAACCTTCCCTTGGTACAATACAGCAGGTTATTTATATTGCGCAAGTGACAGAGAGGCCCGGGTTCATGGTTAATAGCAGCAGAGTGGCGTGGAGTGATATATGGTTATGGCCAATTAGATGGGCTGGGGGCAGATTTATGACCGAGCCATTTCTCTCTCCCTGTGTCTGCCTCTGTGACACACACACACACACACGTCCATTCCAGAGTTCTTTTACAAACCCCCGCACCATGCTGTTTCACCCTCGGTAGCTCCATTTTGTTCACTCGCTCCGCAAGAGGTTCTCTTAATATTTTCTTTTTCTAATTCTTTCACGTTCTCTTTTATACTTCCCAAAGTCATTCTGCATCATTAGCAGGCAGGAGACATACATTTGACAGAAAGATGAGCCAATAAGTCTTCTGTGTCACAAAATTGAAACTGACATTCCTTCTAACACACAAGTACTTACCAGAGACACACACACACACGCACGCACAGGAGAACTAAAATATCTAAAAGTTCTAGTGAGTGTTAACACAGCAATAAAATCCTCAAGTTGTGTGTGTCTCTGTCTGTCATATGGCAGGCAATGCGTGAATGTACGGTTGTGTTTTATGTTTGAGTATGACTGTGTGCTTACCTCTGGGGGAAGGCACCTGGCATTGACTCACTGGTGTGTGTGTGTGTCACAGGGCTGAACCTCTTCTTATCTTCCTGCATTCCTCAACTACACATATTTCAGATATAAACATTGCTCAATATGTGTGTCTGTTCCTGGATGGTTTTTGTCTATTTATGGTTGTTTCCCTTTTTGCATGCATTTATGTGAAATATCTGTGTGTGTGTGTGTGTGTGTGTTCTCCATGAGAATACAGGCTTTTAGACTCCATGTAAACATGCAGGTTTGTACCTGAGATAACACTGTAAATCTATCTACAAAACATGCAAATCATTTCCTCTTCTCTTCTCATGTAGTCTTAGTCTTTATTGACCTATTTAGTCCAATACTGTAAAATGTATTGCTTAATATTTTAAAATAAACTTTCAAATATTTAACTTCCTTTAAATTATTAATACAGTATATCTGGCTTGAAGGTAACTAGTGTTGCTTTGAATTGGATTGCTTCTGATTTGAATTTGGTTCTAGATAATAAGATAATTCCACCATCCACGACAACAGAAAAGTCCGCAACCTTTACATTGCTTACATGCTTTAAAATTCATGTTTTTGATCGGTCATAGCTTGAGTGACCATCACAAAATATCTACCATATAATGCTGTAAAATAAGGGTTGGCAATGTGCACAAACTCGTATGTTACTGCAGCAAAAGTGTATAGACAATTCCAAATTACGGCCTCTCATCATTAACAAATATTACACATCGTATCTATTATAAAATAAACACAATCATATGGATGAGTGCATGAAGGTTACCATAATACACCCAAATGCTTCCATCCATCCAGTTCAGTTTTACTGAGGAATTCCACTGAGACTCAGGATTGGACTGCTCCATACTTTATTTCCATGGTAATGTTATTAAAATGTGATGTCATCTGTACCTGCTGATGAGATTACCACGATACCCCCAAGCCCCTTCTATTTATTATAATCCCATGATAGCACAGTTACTGAGCTATTGCCCTGTCTGCACTCAGCTATAGATGGCTGGCTGCTGGTGGTCTTATCTTCTCTGGAACATTATTTATTCCATTGTAGTGCTGGCTTTATTAAATGACCACATTATTACTGATGGATGGCAGACTGATTGCTAAGAGAAAGCGATACCGAGACTGTTATAGTGTGTAGTGTGTTAGTGCAGCCTGTGTTTGAGAGAAAGAGTGTGTGTGGGTGTGTGTTAGAGAGAGAGGGAGAAGGAGCAGAATTCTGTACAATGTATTGGGGTCATGCTGCTCCAGAAAGTCAAATGAATTAGTAGGCACCTCCAGGAAATTACACTGTGATGTGATATGTGTGTGTGCGCATGCATGCACTTGCATGATGCATCATGTCTGTTTCAGTGTCTCTCTGCTTGTCCCTCCGGGGCCCTTAATGAACAGACATGCTCTGCCAATCGAGGTCAAGGTCATGGCTGTGATTAGTGCCAGACACGAGCATCGTTCTGTTCTCTGATGGGAGGCAACAAGCGTGTACCACCACTGCCAGCTCCATCATTTGTCCTTGTATGCCCATGTTGAACACATTTGGCACATTGCCATGAACTTGGCTTATTGGCCATGGCTGCTGTTTGATTACAAAGAGATGTTGCTTGATTGCTATTTCCACTAGTTAATTAGTTAACTGAGGAACAATCACCTGTTTGTTGCCTGCTAAGATGGCACTATTATAGGAAGCTGTAAATGCACTATGTCGAAATAGGGGAATATTTACCCAGCATCTTACCAAACAACTTTATTTAGTTTATTTTATTTTGAATTACACTTTTGAAATAACTCTGGTGTATCCCACCTGACATGGCCGGAATAATGTATTAGTTGGCCCCAGGGCAAAAAATGGTTGTCATGGAGATAGATCTCTTCACATGTGAGCTGTGATCCAGTTTGTCAAAACAATCTGGACTCAAGGTCCACTTATTTGTTTTCTGTGGAGCTTTCAATCACATCATTAATATGATGAATAGTATTGGCTGACTCCAGGTTTTCTGTCCGTCATTTAGTTTGTGGTAATTTGGCTTTATTTACTTAATTTGGGCATATGCACCATGCATGCACAAAATAAACTAAAATATAAAAGACTTAAAGTAAGATTTTGACATAGCGGCCATGCAGGACCCACTTTAGTAGATCATGTACTTTAATGGTGCCAATTCCCCATCAGATTTTAAAGTAAACTACCAAAACCAACTTACATGTCCTGAATGTGAGACTTTTGGGGCCCCTGGGTTGAGGACCACCATGAGGACGCTGAGTTCATAGAATTTACTGAAAATACAAGTGTATATGCTAAGTTAATATAACTAGGCTATAGATACAAAAACTAATAATAAAAAAAATAAATACAATATCACAGGCCATCGTTTTGGTAGTTATTGTCTAATATTTTTGCCCTGTGGGCGTCATGTACTCCGTGTTTCTAGAATCAGGCTACAGGAAGTGCCCCATTTGTTCCCTTGTGGGAAATTCCAGCAATTATGATTATAAAACAGCTATTTAACCAACTTACTAACTTGGCACCGTACAGTATGGCATAATATATTGTCACGTGTTAAAAATGAATTAAATTATCTATCTGTCCATCCATCCTTCCTTCCTCTGATTTGTTGATTGACCAACTCAAACGCAGAACAGCTGATGCGTATTTCACAGCGCGAGCTGGCTGCCCGCGCGCGCTCACTCTCTCGCTGCTCCCCATCTCGCGCACCTCCACTCCAGCCACCTCGTCGGCCGCAGACCAGAGGAGACGCGACACCACGAAAGCCGCGGGGCAACGGGGAAGGAATATAAGTGAAAGATGGACGGATGATGAGGAGGACGGTTAGTTGGCAGACAGACAGGAGAACCGCTGTCGCAGAGGACAAGGAGGAGGAGGACTAGAAGGCACGGAGGCACATCTGCCGTGACTTTGGGGATTTCTCTCCGGCAATAAAGTGGGGAGAAAAAAGGGAGACGCCACGTTGTTCGGATGCCAAAATTCACCGCGCGTGAGAGGGATGGTTAACATGTGTCGGAATGAGCGTGGTGGCCCAACATGTCGATTTTGGCGACCTTTTGTCATTTTTCTGTTTTGCAATTTCGTCAGTCTGCTTTAACACATTTGCGGCGCGAGTCAATCAAAACTGCTTTCTGTTGCTCCGGATTCCCTTTTTGTAGCCCATCTTTTTATTGGTAGCATCCTTTGGAGAGTGGATTTGTTTTGGGGGTAAAGGAGGACGGGCTTTAAGAGGCGACACCCCCACCTCCTCCTCCCCCTTACATAAATGTTTGCGTGCCGTTAGTGCTCTCGTTGTCGGTCGACCCCTCCGCCCCCCCCCCTCACTCTGAATAGGTTGCCGTGTCTCACACGCAGACAGACGCATCTCACATGCACACATAGAGACAGACAGACCTGGACATTCTCACGCGCGCACACGTCTCATATGCATACATAATTATACAGACCCCCCTCCCCCCTCACTCACCCAACCCTCTCACCCCCCACCCCTATCTGATGACTCCCCGGCTTAGAGGTGGACGTGGTACTGAGCCGACTGTAGCATTATCATCCTCAACCCTACTGTCATCATCACCATCCTCCTCCTCTTCCTCACCACCACCACCATGTCCTCGTCGTCGCGCAAGATCTCCTCCGAGTCGTTCAGCAGCTCGGTGGGCTCGGACTGCGGACTCGAAAGCCCCGGGGGAGACGGAGGGGACGGGGGTTTGGAGCCGGCGGAGGAGAGCCGAGGCTGCCCCTTCTCCTCCTTCCCCTCCTCCCACCGAGCGGTGCTCTGGAACGGCCGCAGCCCCGCCGAGAGGTCGGCGTTCCCGGCGGGCGAGGAGCAACAAGGACCCGGTGGACCCCACAAGAGGGTCACCAGGAGGCGACGGGTTAACCTGGACTCGCTGGGGGAGAGCCTTAAGCGACTGACCTCACCCATGGTAGGCCTCCAGCTCAGTCTTAATAAGAGCTTGATTGTACCTTCAGGAAATATCATTAAATATTAGGCTACTAGGCTATAGAAAGTTTATGCTGCCATAGCCTATTCATAAATGCATCTCATACATAACTACTTTAATGTTAAATAGGGACGTAGCCAGTATTAGGCTGATGAATTTTGAAATCCACGATATCCTCTATCTACTATATAGTCTAACTAAATTTATAGTTTAACATAAATTTGTAGCGCATTCTTTCTAAAATCTGTTAAAATGTATTAGGTCTAGTTTGTTTGTCATACTTTGTACAATTAGAGCTGAGCATTATTGACCAAATCAATAACTGTTGGTCTTCAAAAGACACTCAGTGATTATTCTGAGAAACAGTCAATATGATGACCAAACAGCCAGAGGCATTTATTCCATTCAACACAGCTGTCTCCAAAGTTGGCCTCTGAGACCAGGAAAAGACAGCATTCAAGCTATTCCACCATACTACGATTGTCCAAACATCCCAGACCATGTCTTTTCTCATATCATGATGTTATGTGGGCTGTAGTGTCTATGAAAAAAAGCCTTTTTACATCCTTTACTTGTGATAGCCTGAATCATCTGGCAGATTATGTAATAAATATGTTGTTGTGATGGAGAGAGAGAGATGCCCATGCCCTGTCTGTGTGTGTAATGATGTGAGGAGTGTGACGAATCTGTGTGTCTATCTGTGTCTCACTTGTATTACAGGCTGTAATGTAATAAAGCAGTTACTAGAACTGAGCGCAATTGTGATGGACGACATGTGATTAGGGCATTTGCTTGTGCATGGTCCTGTGTGATGGTACTTCAGTTTGGGATTTGATTGCATCTCCTGTAATGCGGCCCCTCTTATGTAGTTGGTCAACAAAGAAATGTACCGATAAGTAGAAAGATAGAAAGGCAGATGTCTAAGATGTGGACGAAAGAGAAAATGTGAGAGAGGAATCTAACTTTCACATGAATAAACCATACCATAATTTCAAAGGCAGCTATAGTTGAATTGATATTAAGTTGAATAGCAATTAGTAGTAAGTGTAAAACTATACAAGACTCCTGAAAAACCTGCCTTTCTTAATATTTCATATTCTATTTTTCTTTTCATGAAGCAGTTGATAGCTTGTCAAAGAGGTCAAATTGCCTGGCCTCAAATTCCGGTGTAAAGGTGATGTAATGTAAATTGACCGAGAGAGCAAACAAATGTTTTCCAAACCTGACATTATGTGACTGCTTCATACTACCTAAGGTACCGGAGATGTGACAGATGAGGCTACAGATCTGACCACGTTTAGTCCAAACGTCTTTCTGGCCAGAGCAGAGATTTCCTGCCGATATTCATATATGCCAGAGTTCAGCCAAATATGGAACTTTTTTTTGTTTTGTACTAAGGATAAAAACTCAGCAATATCAAGCAAAAAAAAACGTGAAGTAGCCTAGGAACCGTGACATACATGGAGAGACACTCGCAGTATTACAGGAGTGATTTTAAAAGTTGCAAACTCCTTGGTAAATACACATTGATTTCTTCTACATATGTTTTGGTCTCAACAGTTAAAGCTGCTGTATGCTATTTTTTTTTTTTTTTTACCACTAGGGGTTTCTAACACCCTCACAAAATTTGACATTTTTCTTATCAACTTTTTATGGTTAACATTTTTGCTAACAACTGCTTAATGACACATCTGTAAAAGCAATATTTACAGATGTGTTACTACATGTTTGGTGTGTCTACCCCTGAGAAATATATAACTCTCTCATTGGCTTGCTTAATATTCAACTTTCTTCACCAGCCATTTTTAAACTTATGCCGTCTACAGTTTCATTCTGGGTAAGTAGCATATCATAAACCAGAGTCAGCCGTGATAGGTTGGCTGCTGCTTTACATGATGTGGTACTGGTTTAGTTTGTCAGTCCAGATAACCAAAACAAGAGCTGACAGTGGCTGAAAGCATAGAGCTGCAAAGTTTGGTGCTGATTCTCAGTGGTACCAGCAGTACTAGCAACAGTTTACATTACTATTTGATTCAATGTTGATATTCACTCACTAATTAACTTCTAATGTTTATCTTAGTTTTGTATTGTGTATCTGTAGTTTCGTTCAAAGAAAAGCTACAGCTATGGTCCATGATATGACATTAAAAAATAAAGCCACAAAACTGAACCCAGTCAATGTACAGTGCTCCATCACCTCAACAGTCACATCTTGCTTGAGTCTACGTAGTCCACATTGTGTCACGGTCAGAGATAGAGATTGGTTGATGGATTAATAATGGATGGATAGATAAACAGTTTGTGCTCTAGTCATTGCCTCTAATCTAGAAGTTTTGAGTCCCCATGGGTTCCAGGTCTATTTATGGTGGTTCCCCACATAACAAGAGCACTGCTGTGTTTTCATTCGACTGAAGGAGGTCGTGGCTGTGGTCCCATTCCTGGGAGGAATAGATGTTGCAGAGAAATCTATAACGGAGAGCAGTGATTGTCAGCCTTTTCTGCTGCCCAGGAACAACCTCGCAGAATAATGAAATTCAACAGCACAGCTAAAAATCTGAAGTTGAAGGTTTACATTGGAGAGGACCACTGAGAGCCACCTACAGCTCTTAGCTGCAGCTCTTACTGGCCCTGATCTTTAATAGATATGTGAAAAAATTGGGGCAGAGGGAACACTTAAAGACAGGTTTGTATAACACTTGATGATAATATCTAGCATTTACATGTGGGCTTCATTGTGGAACTGTGTGTCTGTCTGTCTGTCTGCATGTCAGTATGTGTTTGCTTGCCTGTAAGTGCAATTACAGGCATCAGTCGGGCAACAATGGAGCCTTTTTAAAATATAAATATGTAAGGGTCATTATGGTGTTGTGCTTTGGTCACAGGTACAGGCAAGGGATACAAGTCCAAGGTCTTTTTTTTGTGTCTGAAGGGTGTTTGTGTGTGTTAGGCTGAACTGTGAAAGAGCAGCTTAAACTCTCTCTGCCTAACAACCATACCTCCTAAAGCATGTTTAATGTTTGACCACCTTCAAAACACATTGATAGTGACAAGCATTTAATTGCTGCCATCAGTAGGAACATACAGTAGAAAATTTGCCAACAGACATATACATATATTTACTCACACACTCACAACCCAACACACTTGTTTATTATCTTTTTTGTTCTCTCTCCGTCACACACTCACCACTCACACACACAGTGGCTGCGTGCAGTGGCAGTGTCTGTTGTTGACTGCAATGGACCGTGACAGAGAGAACAGAGCATGCTCTCTGTGGTTGTCTTCACCCTGACCACACTGACCTAGAAGCAACAACAACACACACACACACACTTACATGTGTGCAAACATTCATCTTCTCTCTCCCTCTCTCTCCGTTTCGTGTATACACATGGAAGGTGGCCATTAGCTTAGTGACCCATGACGCAGATCAAAAGGCCCTGAGTGTTGGCCACAAATATGAAAATTTAGAGACGAGTGTGCTAATGTGTGTATATATCTAGACCCTAAGTATGTGGTCTTCCCTAGCAGGAACCAGTTTTATTAAGGAGTAGATCTACCTTGCTTTTAGCTAAATACAGTTTGGTCTTTGTGGTGCATGTGTACACATGCTGGCTGTTTTAATGGAAATGTATCTACTCTGCTTACTCTGTATGAGTTTACCTGGTGAAGTTGGCTGTTTGCGGCGATCAACCTGCCTCTGTTGTTTTTATACTTTCAAATGGGGCTAGTTTCTTAAAATTGGGAGAAAAGGTGTTGATCTACACACCCTCCAGTTTTCCTTCATAACTCCATTGGCCATTTTCTAGTCTCAGAAAATCTTTTAAACAACATACCAGTGTAGAGTTTTTTCTTATGAACAACAAACTATAACTCAAACAATCAATATAACAAAAATGATTGTGTAACATTTTGTTTATCTGTAACTCCCAAAGTAGTGATAATTTCCCCTTCGCCGCAACTTGATCTCTAGTATACTATCAGTGCAGACAATTTAGGATTTACAAGTTTGTTCATAAATCAAATTGATTTGTTATGAAACTGTCAAGATCACTTTTTTGACAGTTGATTGTGAAGCTGAGACAATTAATGGGATTTTAAATGCAGTAAGAACTGCACTAATAGTATATGAATGTACATGACCAATCAGCTTGTGAGTAACCAAAGCTCGAGGTTGTCAATCTACTGAAATGCTTACAACTTGCGTGTTGCTTCTTATTGATTTAAAAAAAAAATCAATGTCTCCCCACGTGGCCAGAATTTACTTAACCAATTAAACTGGAATTATGCTTCTCTGAACACACACATAAACGTCTCTGTGAACCAGAGACGACACGCTCGCCTCGCAAATCACAACAACACAAGTTGACTGGTTGATTCAACTCCTGTCCGTATCCGAGCAACCCTCATGCGAAGCAGGATTCCAGATTTATAGTGACAAATAGCTCACCGAAATGTTTAGCTCCTCCGTCTCTTTTGCATTACGTTACATTTATTGGGACACGTTTGTGTAAAGTGATTTACAGTAAGTGCATTCAACCTTTGTAGGACCAACAGCTAGATATCATCAAATATTTTCTGTAGTCAGGAGAAAAAATATACACCCCTGCCATGTCCGATGCACTGGCTGCATTATACCGCTAACACCACTGTGCTCACATAGTCACATTAATCGCTGTGCCTCAGAGAGAGCCTCAAAAATCCTGATATGAAGCTGATTGCCACAGAATTGTTTTCTATGTAGCTGCTTTATTACTTGCCTGCTCCCCGACAGAGAAGCCTGATGCGTCTCATGCTGGGATTTATCTGACGAGGTCTCATCTGGTGTATGAGTTTCTATTTTCTTTGGTATTGGTGGCAGCTTTCCAATGGTGCAGAAGCACTAGTTCCCGCTGCTCTGTGACCATCCACCACACCGGTTCTGAACCCTCAACCTGGAATTCTGTTGGACACTTTCATTTTAATGTTACATTTTGTTTGTCTAATCATCCCTTAGATGTCATTTCCCCTGTCATAGTCATTACCATGTTTTTTGTAAAATTCTTTATTCAGTTAGGTAAACACATATTCTGTTTACAGTGTCCTAATCAAATCCTCCCAGTGTAGATGTTGTAGTGTGTTTTAACAATCTACCGAACCAGGCTACTAGCTGTTTGCCAAATCCTACCATCTAAGCACCTTGGTGTGTGTGACTGAGTGAGATTAATGTGTGATGGGGTATCGAATTGTGTTTACACTAAATATGCCAGCAATTGTAACAATGCAGGCTAACGATGATGTGTGTGTACAGTATGTTTGCACATGTGTGCGTGTGTGTGGCTGATAACAGTCAGTGCCTGTGTGTTTGGAGTCTTGTGTGCACACACTATAATGTGCATGTTCTGTGGTAAATGAGTAGCTAAATCAAGGAGGCAGTAAGAGGAGATTGCCATGAGAAAACACCATTTCTGTTCTACACATAGGCATTCACACTAATGTGTAAGTGGGGAATAGAGAGGTGACAGGGAGTAAAAGCATGTTTTTTTTCTCAGAAATAAACTGTGAAAATATGGCACACTTTAGCTATCAGGTCTACACAGTTGCTTGTAAAAAAGTGTCCATCTTGCTCCTGTTGTTGTTAAAGCTCGCTGTAGCTAAAGGGGAAAATATTTTTGCATCAGTATTTGCTACAATGTTAGCGTTGTTGAGGACATAAATACAGCAGAAAGAAAAACAAGTCAGAACTGGGAAGAGAAGCTCCAAACATTTGTGATACTTTGTCCAATTGATTAGCTACAACGTGACGTCTAACCGTTACTTAACCGGATAGTGAAAGAACTATATTCACCTTTTAAAACACCTGCTGACTGAATGTAGATGTGTTCTCTGACTGCACACACACTCTGTCGCTCTCGTTTTTGCTCTACAACCCCACAACTCACCAGTCTCTATCCCGGTCGTTCCCTCGCTGCCTCTTTATACACACACACACAAAATCGCTCCTGTATCTGTCCGGAGTGGGTGGAGGCCTCCGAATGACCTCTCCGGCTGGCACACTGTGTTCTAGTATTCTCACTACAGCCTTGCATTTGAGCCGTATCACAGATAATCACATTGGACCCGCCTTCTCAAGCTTAGGCTGTCAGTAACGCAAAATACTCCAGCTTCACACACAAACACACACAGACAGTGTATTATGGCCATCTCCAAATGTTTATCATTATTGCCAACTTTAAATTTTTTTAAAGATGGAAATATTAAATACAAAAACAAGACCTCTTTGAACACTGGCCTATTAGTAGAACTCCTCTTTATGACACACACAAATATAAAATGAAATGAATGACAGCAATAGTATTAATAGTTTTATATATATATATATATAGCTATATATATAATAGCAACTTAGACTCAAGCTAAATTCAAATTATATTTTTGCCAAAAATGATACAAATGTGCAGTAATAGTAATGGTTAATATTCCACTTTCAATTTCCATAAGAAGTCTGTCATCTTAATAGATAGACCTTTTTGACTTGGAAAACACAGGCGTTACTAAGATCATCAACGATGCGTCCGTTCTATTCAAGTGTCCCATAAGCCGTGACAGTGAGCCAGCGTGCACAACACCAGGACCCTGAAACTAAAGCAGCTAAATGTAATTCAGCCAGCATTCATTTTATTATTTACACCTGCTTTTCTTACAGTGACATGTCAAAATGTCTTCAGTGAAAAAGGCAGTTAAGATATGAATGTGTCTTGCCTGCAATAACGCTCCAGGTGATACTTTGGCGAGGGTCGTTGCTCTGCTCAGATGCTCCAGGTTACAGAAAAGAAGCCACCAATTTGTGTGTAATATATTACCATGATTTAATTGGGAATTACTGAATATGTGCAGTATTGACGCAGGGGAGGGGAAACAAATGCAAACACGCATGGATGCACAAATGAATGCTTGCACGCACACACACAAACACATGCTTGTCTAATATTTTCACTTGCTCTTGCAGACACAGACTGTTCAGGAGGCTCTACAGCGAACTCTACAATTCTACAGACAACAAGAGATCAGGTAAGACTGTCTTTCCTTGCTTGCTGTCCGTCTCTCTTTCTCTGATTCTCTTTTTGACTCCAGTTCTCTTTTATCAATCTCAACACTCACTGCCTGTCTACCTGCAGTCATGTCTTAGTGTCCCGATCACTCATTTTTCTCCCCTTTGCCTTTATTTTTCTCACTTCGCTGTCTGTCTGTCTGTCACACACGCACACCTGCTCAGTCTCTGTGAGCCTTTCACTGTCTCAGCTACCCTTCATTCTCCCTTCCTGTGTTTTTCAGTCAGACAGACACACAGAGAGACAGACAGACACACATAGTATGTAGACACAATCTTGTCTCTGCCTCTCTCTTACTGTCCCTGCCTGTCAAAACAGGAAACCTCAGTAGAGAGGATTCAGCCAGGCACAACACGTGCTAACATTGTCCATGAAGCCCATGTTGCATACAAATACAGACACTGGATTGGGACCTCTGTGGATTTGTCTTTTTCGGTGGTGAATTTTTTTTTTCTCACCTGTCCACTCTCCTTCACACAGACACTGCCACTGCACACTTTTTGTCACTCATTTTATTCTCTGCTTGATTCATGGACAATGGAACTGACCCCTAGTCATTTTAAGCAAATCATATATTGACACACATTAGTCTTTTCTGTAGTCAAGGCATTTTTCTGCGGCATTTTCTGTGGAATTGTAATTTTTTTTGCACTGGTTTCTGTGTGTCTCTTTCGGGATGTGATTGAGTGACTTTGGACTAAATGATTATGAGCATTCCCAGAAGTTATATTTTATACCAGGTCTGTGTGTTTTAGCGATGTGCAACTTAAAACATTTGATATGTTTATTACCATTGTTAAGGTTAGCGCCCCTGCCTCCCAATAAGGAGATCGTGGATTCGAATCCCGGACCAGACCACGACCTCCCTGGGTGGAGTCTGCATGTCCTCCCCGTGTTACCGTGGGTTTTCTCCGGGTTCTCCGGATTCCTCCCACCGTCCAAAGACATGCATGTGTAGGTTAATTGGTGACTCTAAATTGTCCCTAGTGGATGAATGTGTGCGTGAATGGTTGTCTGTCTCTGTGTCAGCCCTGCGATGAGTTGGCCACTGTCCAGGGTGTACCCCGCCTAAGGCCCGAAGCCACTGGGATAGGCTCCAGTCACCCGCGACCCCCAACGGGAACAAGCGGTAGAAAATGACTGACTGACTGACCATTGTTGAGGTGACGCTGAGCGCATTTCCATGTTGTCCATCTGCTTCAATGGTTATGCTCAGTGACCAACAAATATGAACCTACATGGGCTAATTAAAGTGTCAGGTCACCCGAATCCCGAAAACCATATACAGTATATTCTCACTTATATCTATCCATACCGATAGTGTCTCTGAGATTTTTGCCACCGCCTCAACAAAATTGAATTGAATTGAATGGAATTTTGTTTGTGGAGCACACTGCACTGAATAATGGCTTTTGAAAATGTCAGCATCAATGTGACTGTCCAGAAGCAAACGTCCTGTCATTCAGGATAACCCACAGCAGTCAGGATTTTTTAATTGATCTACTTTCTTATGAAGAAATAGTCCTAAAGACCTGGTGATAGCACAGATTGTGGTGAAGTATTATACAGTCCAATGGCTTTTGGCACAAAAAAAAGAACTGTCCACGGTACATCTTAAGGGGATGAAGGTTCATCCTGTTGTTAGCTTATTAGCGCCTTATTAGCTCTTCTTATTTGCTGATTTCATCGCTAATCATGGCTTATCCTGTGTGTGTGTTTGGTTTGCGTCTTTGACAGGTGTCAGGAAGTTGGAAGCGCGGAGACGCGAAGAGAAAGGAGAGAGGATAAGTGCCCATTTCTAGAAAATTCTGGTTCAGAAGAAGATGTTCTACAAATCCTACAGTATATGGCCACCATACTAGGTAAGCATGTGAAGTAAAGTAAGATGTCTGTATACTCTTGTGTGATTGACAGTGAGAAAGAGAGGGCAGGGAGGTTGGGGCTTTATACGTGTCTTATACATTTTTTTTACATGTGTCTGCGTGGTCTCCTCTGTATATGAGTAGATGTGCTTATGAGTGTGTGTATGTATTTATTTAGTTGTCACCTCTTTGTTTCTGGCTGTGTTATTTTTGGTTGTTGCTTAGGATTGATTGTGCTGTCTGTGTCATTTCTGTTTTGCACCAAGATACACATAGGCACTGCTTTGCTGTTTTCTCCCATATGCATGTCCTTCAATACCAGTATTGTTTGTTTACATGTGTGTGGACATTTACAAAATCGAATGAAGCCGTCCCCCAGAGGCTAGACCTCTAAAACACATTGTAGACACTCTTAATAAAAAAGGGAAATACAGTATCATGGCCTAGGTAGCGCGCATACAGACACAAAACAAATATACTATTTCCACACGCAAAAACACACACACACACACACTGTATGACTCACTCTCGAGGCATACACTGTCTCTATGGCCTATCATGAAAAAACACACACATAGATACACATTTTCCTGGTGAGTCACTCAGTACAACTTTGCCCTCCCTCTGTACCATCTAAGATCTCTTCCTGCGTCTATCTACACTCTTTTACCTCCTTATAGTCCTCCTTCTCAGTCCTGCCTTGCAGAGATACAACCACTGTGTATTAACTGTACACTACTACTGTATTTGTTAACTCTTCTGGCCTTCAGTCATCTTCTTATCTGTCTACCCGAAGCTCATGGCGATAGCTGAACATCAGAGTGTAACTCAGATGATTAATTGAAAGCTTCACTTTAAGGATTAGCACCCTCTTTATCTCAATAGTTTGGTAAAATACCCACGTCACTGCCAACGCCACACCAATCTGGCTGTCAATATCACGCTCCCATCTGACCGCTCTCACCTGTGTGAATTGCGCTCTAAGCGCTATGA
The DNA here is from genome assembly GCA_011952105.1 of Coreoperca whiteheadi. Lineage (NCBI taxonomy): Eukaryota > Metazoa > Chordata > Actinopteri > Centrarchiformes > Sinipercidae > Coreoperca > Coreoperca whiteheadi. Next base: position 17,049,197 of record CM022478.1, read on the forward strand.
GTCTTGGTAAACTGATCTGAGTTTGTGAGTTCAGCTTTGAACAGGCACATTGACACGTGTCTTTGAGCTGGTCTTCTTCTTTTCCTTTCGGCTGTTCCCTTTCAGGGGTCGCCACAGCGAATCATGTGCCTCCATCTAACCCTGTCCTCTGCATCCTCTTCACCTGTCAGTTTAAGCTGTAAATTTGTGTTTCAACGTATATATTATCTTTCTATTAACCAAAATTTGACTGGTGTTTTTAACAACGGCATTTTTTAAATGTGCCTTAAAGAACCAGTGTTACTTCTCAGTGCATTGTTTGCAGTTTTCTCTTTCCGTTAGTCTTTGTAGTTGTGCCCTGTTAAGTAATTTTTAATGCTTTACAAATGTTGTTTATTTTCATGCACATTTTGGATTTTTCTGGTTTTGTTCTATTTTGTGGTGTCAGGTTTTATTTATATGAAATGTCAATTTTAATTTTGCTATAATCCTTTAATCCTGTTTTTTTATTCAGTCAGTAGGCATGTGACATGATTATTTTATCTTATCAATATTCATTATTTTAGCAAGGCTTTGATGTTTGATTACTTTGAACACTGATTTTCTGTGGTTGATATGCTTAAAATTATTTTTGCTGAATTTAAATCTTGGCCAAAACATATCATGGAGCACAGGTAACGATAGGTTTCATGTAAAAGGCAGCTGTAATAGGAAATTATTATACACACTTGGACGGCTAAGTGCAGATTTCTGCATTAAGAAATATATTGAAAGACAGTGAACCAAGGTGCAAGTCAACAGAATGCTAAATGTCTACTCAGTCATTTTACTAATATCCATATGTAGATTTTTTTTCAGTGTAGGTATTTGATTGTGTGCATGTGGGCAGGTTAGGTGTATTGTAGTGTATCACTGTCTATGATGATACAGTGTGTGTATCCTCAGAAGAGTGCAATTCTGCATTGCTGACATTGGTGCGTTGCATCCCCTCTCTCCCAGGAATACCGTTCTGTGAACTGCGAGAGCATTTCGGAGAGGAGTTCTTTGGCCTCTGCTTTGAAGAAAATGAACGAGTGCTTCGGGCTGTAGGGGGCAACCTCCAGGACTTCTTCAATGGCTTTGATGCCATTTTGGAACACATTCGCACCTCCACGGGGCGCCGCGCCTCATCTGAGAGCCCCTCCTTCCAATGCAAGGATCCCTACGAGGAGGAGAAAGGGAGAAGAAAATTGGACAAAGTTGGGGAGCGAGGAGAAGGAGATGGAAGAGGGAAGGTGTTGCTTCTTCACTGTTTCAACCCTGCCCCTGTTGTTGGATTGGTCATGCCAGGGTTGATCAGAGCGGTTGCCAGGCGGATCTATCATTCAGAAGTTGAGGTGGAAGAGGTGCCACCTCTAACCCCCTTACTGCCCAGTGAAGATACAGAACACACAGACGGTGACTCCGCAACCCCCACCCCGACTGCATCCCCCACTGCCTCACCCTCCTCGTCCCCGTCCCCTCCCTCTCCTTTCCAAACCTCTATTCCCACAGTTTGCTTGTCCTTCCAAATCCAGGAGACATGCCCACCTTCCCTCTCGTCCTTCCCAAATGCTTCCCCGATGAGCACTAAACGGCCCCCCCTCTCACTCTCCACCAACCCCAGTGATCTGTGCATCAGCCTGGCCACGTTTTGCCGTGCCTTTCCATTTCACCTTGTCCTGGGGCCGCGCATGGAGCTACTGCAGCTTGGAGAAGGACTGAGGAGACAGGCTCGCATTGAGCCTCACCGGAGCCTCTCGTTCAGGGACTGTTTTGAGATTGTCTCACCCAAGATGGAGCCTTCGTTCCAGGGCATCCTCCTGAGGCTTGCATCCCCATTTACCATCCGTACCAGACCCGATGGCACCAAGGAGGCTGGCACCAAGGAGAAGGTAAAGATATTATACATAACAGATGACACTGTTTCTCAAATCCTATTTTTTTTTTACCACATATTATAGTAATAGTAAATACTTGGTAAACTGAAATCCAGTTTCATATTTTAAATGATAAGGCTGCTGGTTTGTTATCTTTAAAAAAAATAATCCACAATCCCCCGAGGAGACCAAAACCAGTAATGAATTTATCCTAGAAACAAGTATTGCTTAAGCCTTCAGATCATGGAGCTCCACTGTCATCCAGAAATTATTTGATTTTTTTTAAACACATAAAAGTGTTATATTGTTGCAATGGGTGACATTCTGTTATTAAAATGAACATGGCCAGGGTTGTTTTATTTGAAATCTGAATCTGCCATTCAATTTTGATCACTGGACAGTAGCTCCATGTTGGGCAGATGGTTCTTTGTTTACACTGCTGAGAGGAGTAAACTACACTGGCTACGTTCATTGTAATTAGCAAGTATGTCACCCAAATGCTGCGGTATGGTGCTCTTTGTGCACCATACCACAGCATTTTTAGTGTTTTTTTTATTTTAAAAAAATTGTTTTGGAGTGGAGTTCTACAGGCATAAAATACTTACTGGTATCACTCTTTGGCTATGTGGATGATCCTTGCAAATAGGACAGTTCATTGTTCGGTGTTAGTAATAAAAAGATAAAGTATCACCATTCTTACCCCAAGTCATAAGAATGTAATTTACAATGCTACAGTAAGCTTCGGGATGAAATCCACCCATTTTAGTAGCACATTTGGGTTATAACTGCACTTAGTTTTATATGTGATGTACTCACTCTGTGTCACGGTCAAGCACAGAACTTTCTGAACTGGGAAACAAAGTAAAACAATTAACATCTCTGTGCGATTATGTTATCAAATAAGAGTTTAATTTGAAACACTGGAAACGTGTACAAGAAGGCCACAATTTGATTTCCAGTTTGTTACAGATGTCCCCATGGAATCCCCACACACATGCTTCCAGTGTTCTCCCCAGTAGGGTGTATGTCAAGACAGAGTTTAGTGTCTGAGTTTGCTACAGTTAAAGTTTGGGTTTACCATCTTCAAAAAGAAAGTAAAGAAAACTCAGACTATTGATGGCACTCTTGTCTACACTGAATGCCATTCCACCACATGTTGTACCACACCCGCAAGCCTGTGATGTTTTTACACAGGAGGAATGCGGTTTGAATTGGTTCCAATTCGCCAGAAACAATTAATCAATCCAAGTTGTATGCTATATCCAGTTCTTTATTGATTTGATGGTCTCCGCAGGCTGTCCGTGTCAGCACCAAACACTCTGACACTAAGCAGAACTGACAGAGAGGAGCTTGATCAGTCCAGCGTCACTGCTGTGTGTGTGTGTGTGTGTGTGTGTGTGTGTGTGTGTGTGTGTATGTATGTTTTTGTATGGGTGGTTGACTTAGGCATGGCTTAAGCCACACACTAAAAAATACGAGTATATTTGTATTGAAAAATACTGGCACATAATGGAAGATCTCATGAGAGCAGATGTGTACCCTTTGATCCACCACATAAGTATAAACTAGTTTCTAATAGTTTGTACCAATTCATCCTGACCTAAAGGTAAAGTTACTGAGGAAAGACACTGATTGAGGCAGCCGGATGGTACAGGGGAAGAGACGTTTGTCAAGTATTGCAGAAGTGCTGTTGGTGTGTGGGAAGCTTTTGAGGAACGATGTCCCTGCCACAAGCATCTCCTATACTCCTTCTGCCGGCCAAGTGTGGAAGTAAAAATTACAACAAAACAAACAAACAAGCAAATAAAAATAAAGCCTGTTCCTCAATATTGTTTAAAAGTATGTTTTCTGAGGGTACAAATAGTCCTACTATTTGTACTCTAATGGGCTATTACATTGTTATTTCCACTGATTCCGAGACAGCCTTTAGTTGTTAACAATTCCTCCCAGTTGTATTTACTGGTTGTTGAGGCATTGGAAGTTTTGTTTTTAAATTGCTCTGTTTCTTCTCTTCTTGAGCGGTGCTAGTGGTATCTTGTGTAGCTGGGGGCTAATTCTGTGAGTGAACCAGATGAGATAGGGATTTCTTTGAGAATGACCAGCACACAGTGTTAGATCTTATGCCCACGGACTATTTGGGCGTTTCCAAGCACACCTGCTATGTTTGCTCATGTAAGCAAAGCATCACTATGTGGAAAAAGGGTCGGTGAATATAAGTGGCCTGTATAAATTGATGGGTGTGGAGGTTAATCATTATCCTTTCAGCGAGTTACTTTACTTGTCTCATACTTTTTAAATGGCTGTGCCAATTCATAGTGGTGCAAAATGGCTTACGGAATGGAGAAATGACTTCTCCAAATAGGAAAATGATATTATTGTATGTATCATTGTATCATACAGTGGCAAGATGTGAATAAACAGCACCACATATCTGCAGCCAAAGACAGATGGTGCAGTTAAAAGTCCTGTCATGTCATGTTTTCCCTCCTTGTTGTAGCGCTGTTTGCACTAGTCTTTGCCCTAATATGTAAATAGAACTCACAGACAGCTAGCATACTCATACGGCACTCAAACCAGTTACAATACATTTCTAAACAAACCTGATACAATTAGTATTAATTTACAGATCATGTCAAGTAATTTGTTTGTTTGCTGCAAGATGACTGGGGTGTGCTGCTGCCTCATTTTAATTCATATCATGTCAATGTCATAGAGAATTTTTTATGTTCAAAGGATTACAGAGGGCAATACATCTTGTAAAAATAGATATTGTATTTAAGCATGTGCTGTAAGGGGTGGGTGTAAGGACTGCTGCCCTTAACTATTATTTAGGACTCATTATCGATCAATCTCTGGATTATTTTCTCAATTATTCAATTCATCGTTTTGTCAATAAAATGTCGACAATAGCGAAATGGATGTAGTTATGATTTTCCACAGCCCAAGATAATGCCTTCAAATGGGTCTTTTTTATTCAATATTCGAATAAAGATATTCACTTTATTATCACGCATGACAAAGAAAAATATCAAATTCTCAATTTGATAACGTATAACCGGCAAATGTTTGACATTTTTGCTTGAAAAATGACTGAAACCATTATTGTATTATCGTAATAGTTGCCAATGAATCGGTCAAACGACTAATCAGTTAATCGCTGCAGCTCTGCTATTACATTTTAATAAAAATGTTTTAAATGACATTGCCATGGTTTGTCAATATAATTAGAAATAGTAGTTAGTACATCACAACTTGTGAACTTGGAGCCATGAGATGATGTCTGTTTGAGTGAACACCAAACAACAGAATCATTCATGTGTGCTCCTTTCAGGAAAGTTGTTTGGACTGCTTGCTTTGACCAAATAAACCATTTAGTGCATTAATCTGAAAAGATGACAACAAAACACAAGTATGTAGGTTCACAGCTCCTCCATACATGCATGCAGATGCTCATATAACACACAACAGTGCCCACATTCCACATACCATCAGGAGTAGCAGCAGGATTCCCCTCTTCACAGTAAGACCTCGAGTGCCACTACAGTACATCTCCTTTCCAGCTTTCATCTACTCTCTGTAAGTGTCTCTCATTCACTATCATTCTCTCACCCTCTCTTTGCTGCTCACCAATTTCTTTTTCTTTTTCGCCTTGTGTGACTGGCTGGATTACCTTTTGTGGTAGCTGCACAGATCGGGTCACTCACAAATATGTATTTTACTGTAACTGCTAGTAAGCTTTTACAGGTTATTTTCGGGAATTTGCTTTGATTTTCAGGAATCAGTGCAGTTGCAATTTTAGTGTAATCCTCTATATTTCAAGAAGATGAATATATAATGAGAAGGAGGTTTCTTATTTGAAAGTTATGGTTTATTTTTATCCTTAGTACAAAATGTCACGACATAATAATGACTCTTTTTTTCCTTTTTTTTGCAAGGACCTTTTTTTGCTTTTGGATCTACAGTAGTTCACATTGTATATTGCTGTTGCCTCACTAATCAAAATAGTATGCGTACCATAGAGTTTTTTTTTAAAATAAACAATTTATAATATTTTAGTTTTAGCGTTTTTAGGTGCCAGATGAGTGGGATTGGCAATTTATGTAAATAACTGACAGGAAGTTCAGGATTAGCTGAAGAATCTGTGTTCTCGTTCTGTGCAGTGGCCCTATAACCATCTGTCTTTCTAATCACTACCATCTACAGACAACTGTTGGAAAAGGTACTTCAGCACCTTCATGCTGGATTCAAGGAGTCAGTGTTGCTGCCTTTTCTATTCCCTTTAGTATGTGTCACTAGTGACCAGAACCTGGCACTGCTTAAGTTTACGTTAGACACTGCCTCCAAGCTCCAAACACCATCAACTAGACACTTGAAAGATTTGTGCTGCAGCATGTGTTTGTTGGTCTTAATTTTTGCCATATGAATCTTGTGTTACCTGGCCAGAGAAACAGAATAAAGAGAGGGAAAAAGAGAAGGATGGACTGACATTTTCACTAGAAAGGGCAGCAAGAGAAGGTGACAGGCCAAGGTAAAGAGGCCACAAAAGAGCACTCTGTGTGTGTATTTGAGTAGCCTGTAGACATCCAAAGACCTATTGAAATTGTCAAATTCCATTTCTCTCTGTCTGCTTAGTGTGAGCACTGTGGTCAGCCCTCAGGTGAGTGTACACAGGTTTCACCCTCAAGAGCTTTCCTCTAACCAGTGCATCGTCTTGTTCATCATGTTTCCCTCACACCACAGTTTCCTTTATCCTTAAAATGAATTCTCCTTTCCTGGTCTTGCTGTCTCCATCAAACAGAAGTAGAGTAGACGTTTTAGCAGAATGCATTGGACTTTAAAATATACATGGAACTTACATTAAATGCATGCAAAAGTCGTTTTATCATGACTGATTTAACATCTTCAGCTCCACTGATTTTGGGGGTCAATTATTGGTAGGTCAGTTTTGTTGGCAGTTGTTTGTGAAAGGTATTGAAGCCTGGAAGAGAGATGAAGTTCAGAAATCAGCGTACACTCAGCTTTTGTGTGTTTTAACGGCATCACGTGTTGAGGCATGTGGAATTGGATGCTGATATTTTCTCTCTCTTTAAAATAACGGGATGAAATATAAGACAGAGAATCGACGAATCACAACACCGACCTCCACAGCAGTGATGCAATTGCTGTAAACATCGAAGAGTTTTGCCAGACTGTTTGGGTCATAGAGTCAAAATTCTGGTTAGGATGAGTCAGTGCTTTTTTTCCTGAAGTGAACCGTTATGTGTGGATGTTGGAGCAAAAATATAGCAAAAGCTGGAGCCTAGACCAGCAGTTGTCTTAGGTTCAGCCGATTTTCAGCAGTTGACAAAATGGCATGTTTGCGTATTCAGATACAAATCGTGCTCTTTGCTATGACATTTGTACCATATGTAATAGGCTATTTAAAAGGGGAGATCGAGGAAAAGGAAGGTTTGTGAAGGACAAGGAGTACTTGCTTGAGGAACCGTCAGGATGTTCAAATCTGCAATGTCATACTTGTTATTTAACAAATGCTACTGTATTGCATTTGCAGGGGTTGCTGAAAGAGGTTTGTTTGTGTGTGCATGTTTGCACCTGCGTATCTGTGTACAAAAAGAATCTTGACATTAGCACCACCTTTGATCTGTTTCTAGATAAATCACTGCTGTGATGATTTGTTTGTTCAGTGGAGAGTGCTTTGAAAATCACTGGCCTCTGTCTCGGTCTACTCTTGATAAATGTACAAAACAAGGTGAATGAAAATACAAGGGAGAAGGAAAAAGAGGCATAGAGACAAAGAGAAGACACCACAAGTAATGAACAGACAAAACTATTTTTAGTCTGATTGTTGAAACAAAGATCAAGAGAATACAAATGTGATTGTTGGCTTGATACTTTTCTTTTTTTAGTCGAATCTCTCAGATCACTTCAGTTTGTTACAAAAGTATGTGTGATCAAGAAAAAAGAAAAAGAAATAGCTTTCTACTATGTCACAAAAGTCCACTCAAGTTACGCCTACTTCAACATTGGGCACAGAGACAGCTGAAACAACATTGTGCATTTACAGTGATGTTGATCAGTCAGCAATGTTCCTGACAAGTTGAGCGTGAGATGTCCTAAAATGCCCACTATACTGGTGGACATTACTCATTACTGGATCTCCATGGTCTATTTGTTGCCAGATTCAGTATAGACAGTTAAACACATGGCGTGCCAACTTATACCAAGGTGGAGGTTGCTTGACCTTCAAGTTTTTCATCATTAAAGGCCTTTTCACAAAGCGAAAGAAACTAAATGAAAATGCGGAATATCCGCTGACGATTTTTCGCGTTCAAACCTTTCACACCAAGTCCGATACGAATACAGGGAACGTGAAGTGACGTCACGCAGTGTTGCATTCTGGGACGGGGGCGCCATGTTTACAGGTACGTGCTCTGTTTACGGCTACCGTTGCGATGGCATTTAATTGTTTTAATTGTCGGTGTGTTTTGGTGTGTTTGGCTAAAACGAGGTATAATTAAGGAGAACGGAAGAAATGGAGAAGGGGAAAGAAAAAGAGAATGGACCCTAACTGGAGAAACTGAATGCCACTGCCAAGAAACGTTATTTGGACAAACTAACCGCGATAAACAATGTCGATCCCTTTGACTTAGCCCAAGAATGTATTACAGAACCAGACGCACGAGGTCCACTCACATACCCGGACATTGTTGATAACCTCGTTTTGGACTAAGTGCATACACTTTGCATGAGTTTAAGAGTTATGAATCCCATGAAGCTCATGAACAGTTGTGCAGTGGCTGGGTGCAAGACCTCCTCATTCAGTCGCATTTTCGATAAAAAAGAAAAAAGATTTGGTATCTTGGACCTTGTTAATAAAACCTTGCAGGTTTTTCTGCTTGCGGTGTGCAGATATATTTAGTATGTGGTTATGTCGAGTAGAAATGAATGGAGACAATTTACATTTACAAGTTAGTCCTACAGTGTTCGTCCTGTAGGTTTGTATGCAGGGTCTCTGCTGATCTCAAATTTGTTTGTTAATGATCTGTCAATGATTTACATGTGTCTGAATGTATGCAGCAGGATAGTAAATATGTGCCTGTAAATATGGCGGCGTACCCATAATGCAACACTGCGTGACGTCAACTTCACCGCCCCTATTTGCACACCCTGTTGTCATCCTTGTTCATAGAGAATGGGCTCGAATTTTTAACTTGACGTACGATTTATTCGCACTGATTATTTGTGTTTGGTCTGAAAAGGCCTTAATCCAGTACAAGTTACTGGAGTGACCTCGATCACAGGACTTAATCAGTAATCAGGAGTGTGGATAGTATGTGTGTGAACTATCCATTATCAGTAATAACCGGTACGTTACTGATCAATTTTAATATAAATTTCCATTTCAACATTCTGGCATTTTCAGAATAATTTCAACCATTGGAGTTGTGTTTCAATATCCGTTTAAGATATTTAAGATGCTAATAGTCTGACTTTGATTCTTCTCCACTTAGCGACTGAAGACTCAAAATTAGTAAATTAGTAAATTATAGGCAGTATGAACAATATAGATTTGCTATGCATCAAGTTTTTTCTCTGGAAACTAAGTATGAGCACAGCAGTGAGCATTTCCAGTGACCTTTAAATTCTCTGGAGCTTTCCAACAGCCCGGTCAAGTGTATAAAGCCAAGAAGGTGTGCGTCTGGTGGTTACAAGTCCTTGCCGCTGCAGTCATGAAACTCAATGGGTGTGAGCCTTAGTAGGACACGCTGCCTGCTGAATGTGCATCCTGTAGCACCCGTGGCTAGCATTGTTCCCATTACTGTTGGCTTAGTTGGTATTGGGCTGTGCATGGGTCTCATGTCTTTTTATTTAGGGAGCCAAATTATTACAAAATGTTTAAAATGGTAGATCTTGACCTAAATATCATTTAAAAAAAACTTATTTTCTTCATTTTGTTGCATTTTGGCATGTCTGCACCATAGGTTTGATTTGCACTTTTCTCATTTTAATCGTTAAAGGAAATTGTGCTCCAAAACTGGACCAGTCAGTATATAAACATTTTTTCAAGGCGAAAAAACACATGATGCAGAAATTGACTATTCATTCTCCCAGCATGAATGGTTGAATGGAAAGGAATCATCAAACTACAGGGCCACATTTGTGGTGTGTGAAAGAAATATATGCACTAAAGCTGTCAACTTCTACTCTACATGAAGTGGACTGTATTTTTTTTCTCCATTAACTGGATTTTCAAAAGGTTCTGTTTTTCATCAATTTCAAATTCTCAGTCTGGTGCAGTCTGATTGTGTTCCTGTGTTCTGACTGAAGAGTTTCATTCAATGCAACTTAAACAGTCCTATCAACTGATTACCTGTACTGGTTGCAGTTAAACATTGTCAGTGTAATTTTCTTGCATAGATCCATATGACACTTGCTTATTCAACAAAGACTCAAATCAACTTCTGATTCAAATATAAAATGATTTAACCTCACTGGGGTGATTTTTATTTTTTATTTATTTATTTTTTTCCCCCAAACATTTTATAGCTTCTGCTGACTCTTTCTTGTGAAACAGAAGGGTACAAGGTTGTAATGTAGTGTTCATCTGGGCTACATGCTGTGTGTGAGTGTGTGCATTTGTGGTTGTGTACACGTTTTCCAGTGAGAGTGGGATGTAAGAGAACTGCACAATATAGCCATGGTCTGACAAGATAAGAGCATTGCAGCATTTTGTGTGTGTATATGTGAGAGAGAGAGCGAGCGAGGGATGAGAGAGGCTGACTCATTGACTCTTTGCTGCTCAGTGCTTGTTCATGCAAATGAGTCTGTTGACATGCCAGAGTCTGCTCACAAAAGATGATCCATTAGCTGTCCGTTCCACCTCCTGCTATCCTTCTCTCCTTCTCTCTCTCATACCTGGTATCCATTTTTCAAGTCCAGTGTGTCTCTCTTTCTCTCTCTCTCTCTCTCCCTCTCCCTCCTTACTCCCTCTCTTTCTGCCTCTGTTTCCACCTCTGGCCCCTTCAGCTGTTTTTTTTTCTCCTTTTCATCTCGTCTGGCTAACTTTAATTTTTGGTATATATATGTTATCGTTTGTAGAAAACTATGAACAAAATAGGGCAAAAGATGACAAAAAACATGTTCATTTTTTCATAATAGAAAAGTTCCTTTTCCTGTTGGAGAATGAAACCTGTCTTTTCTTTTTCTAGCCATACATTGGATTGCGTTCTCAACAGTCGATGTTTCATTAGACAGTGTGAAACACTAAATTGCAGTTCTCAATGTTCCTATAAAGCAGAACTTCAAATTATGCTTTCATACATTTTTTTGTTGTTGTTTTTATTCTTTCAAATTTGTGGATTGTGCAACCCCAATTTGTTTCCTTTAACTGCCATAGCTATTTCAGTGGAGTTACTGTGAAAGGACATTTTAAAAGCATATGTAATATTCTTCCAATACATTATTTCCAGGTTGTACATAATATTACACGGCTCTTGTGAGTGTAATTATATAGACATGTAACTGGGACTGTGCCATCTGTTGCCTATGGCGATAGCAACCTGAATCTGTACATTTTAATGTGTGTCTTTGGAGATGTTCAATTAGATGCCTTGTATTGGTTTTGTTTTAGTGGATACATATACATATACAGTATGTGTGTGAACATTCAGTTCAATTATAAATGTGCATTTGATTATACAGTATGTGCATCTGGTGGCTATGTGCAGGAGAGAGATAATTCTGCTTTAAATGGATTTAAAGTCATACTAGAGTAAATTACTAGTTAAGGTTTTTTGTTTTTAACCAAGCTAACAAAAACATAAATATTATATAAGTTTTACTGCACAGGCTGTTTTCATGCCCTGATATATAACATTGTAAGCATTCTAACAAGCATCAGTTATCTGTGAAGAATTCTCAGAGTTGTGTGCAGAACATTTTTATTTCCTTGTGGTGACAGTGCAGTGACCTTGAACAAGCGCTCAGTGTAAATGTGTAACAACCAGCCTTTTCTTACAGTTGGGTGTGTTTTTATCTGCTTTTTGTAAAAACAAGTTTTGCATGCCATCTCTACTTTCTGCCTCCCTAAAGTTCAACCATGCCTTCTTGTTGTACTGTTGTTTCTTTCTGACTGCTTTTATTGCGTTTTCACAGTCTCATCATCATGCTTTCATCACTTTCTTTTTTTCTGTTCTCTGTATTTTTCCCCAACCTTTATCCACCCAGCTATTTCTACGATGCTCATATTTCTCATAATTTTCCCTTTTTCTTTCAGCCTTCCCAACTCACTCTCTCTGTCTCATATCTCTCGTACCCCTCTCCCTCTTTCTATGTGGCTTTTTTTCCTAACCACAATGTTCCTTTTGCCCTTCCTTCCTCCCTCATTCACTCACCTCCTCTTTCCCTGTGCTGTGATGACAGAGATGCAGACAGAAGGAGAGGAGAGTGCTGAGTTAAACAGACGCACAACTAGGCCAACACAACTGCCTCCAGGGATGTGTGTGTGTGTGTGTCCATGTACGTTTGTATCTGTGTGTGTGTGTGTGTGTGTGTGAGTTTGTGACAGAGTAAGACAGAAAATGAAAGTGACAAAGAAACAGAGACCCACACTGAGAGAAAGGTGGTGAGACACTGGTATAATTATACTTATTGCACATGATTAAAAAAGCCACGACAACAGTTGCTAGATGTAAATTTCAAACTTCATTGTCTAACAGCAAAAAGCAGTGAAACAGTTACAGAAAAACATTGCAGCACAACAGTGAAACAATGGTCAACATTAACAGCTGTCATCTTGCAGTCCTTGAGGAAGGTTATGTCCTGCAGAACGGCTTGATGAAGTCGCTGGCCACTGGCAGGGCAGGACTCGTGATGCTGTGGTGTCGGCCAACCCAAATTTGAGGCATTACCGTACAAACACAGAAAATTGACTAAGTCTGGATTTCATAGTGTAGTGACCTTAGCTTTATCTTGGGGGCTTTTTTAAGGTAGACCTGATTAGGCGTTGTTCCAGCTGGTGCTTGTCACGTTAAAATGCACCTAGCAATTTTTCATGTGAATGGAAAGATGCAAGGCCTAGCTGCACAATCTGCATTGCTGGTCATAGTGCTTGTAGAAAACTGACTTGTAACAAATCAAAGCACATAACCTGTAACTGTAGCAGTCTCGTTCCATAAAATATCCCATTTGCTTTTCCATCAGATATGCATAAAAAAACTTTTAAAACCAGTCTGCTATTCCCCCCTGCCATTTTCTCTTTTGTAATTGATATAGATTTAGAGGATAACTTTGAATCTTAACTTTATGACAACTTGGATCTTATTTCCGCTGTCTCGGCCAACATTGTACCGATGTTGTTGTGTTCCCAGACCTCAGCAATTACTTTGCGCACAATGCTATCATAAATGATGACCAAAACTACAATAAATATAGCAAAGTTTTCATAAACTACCTTTTTTCTTTAATGTGGGATGTCAGTTTGTAATTTGAGCTTTACTTGAAATCACCTTATCATTTAAAGAGCAAGCATCTTTAATACTTTGCTGAGTTCATACATACAGTATATATATTAGGGGTGTAACCTAATACAAATACATCAGGATATGCACAGATAATGTGTTCTGAACAGGAACGAAAAACATGAACATGATATTTGTTCCCCACCATCAGTCCCCGCCGCGCTTTCTGGATTGACACAGTTTACCACAAACATCATACCTCTTCTTCTCAGTCGTAACTCTGAAGACACAGACATCATACATACTTTTGAGTTCAATACTCATTCACGCTCATCCCTTACAAATCTTCTCATCAGTTTTCACGAGATTAGTTGTGCAGTGGGAAATAAAGCTAAGGGATGTTCCACAGGTGTTATTTTTACCCCGGGATCAGGTATTGAAGCCGGGAACTGTGTGTAAGTTAACAGAAGACGGGAAACTGAGGAGCTGAAGTTATGGCCCATTTTGTTTTGTCTATAGCTTTCTCATTTTTCATAGAGACTTCAGACTAACTTTGATTCATCTGAGCCTCCTACCATTATATACACAATGGCCCAGTGCAATTCTGATTTGTATTTTGTCTATTCTATTCTCTTTTCACCATTGATTCCCACCCAGACCATTAACAGTTATTTAGACTCAGTTTAGGCCACTTTTTGTCTGTTTCTATATTTAGATATGTACAATGTACTGATGTGACTGTTTCTTAAACTCCCATATGACACTGACTACTGCTGTATTGGTGTCGCAGCTTTATCAGATGTTAGGCATACAGTATGCAAATGTGCATTTACAGTAATGTAGAATAACAATGCATGATGAATTAATGTATCAAACACACCAAGTTGTGTTTCAGGGGATGGGTGTGTTGTGGGTTATAGGCTGCATATCTACATGTTAAGTGTGTTTATATGTATGTATGTATATATGTCAGTGTTTCTGAGAAACAGACAGTATTATTGTCTCCCTGTTGGATGTATTCTGTGTTTGTGTGTAGGGAAATACTGTGTGTGTGGATGTAGACTGTATATATTATGCAGACCTAGGAGAGCCTTGTGCTATAAATAAAACAGGGCTGCAATGTGCTCACTGGCGGAATAATCTATCTGACACTATGGAGAAAGAGAGAGAGGTAATGGAAGAGACAGAGAGAGGAGCATAGAGAGGGAGAGAGAGAGACAGGCAGGAATGAAAGACTGATGAAGATGGAAATGGAAGGAACAGGGACGAGGACTGAGCAAGAGAGAGAGGAATCATGTCGAGGCAGACAATGTTAATGTCCTACGTTGTGGCACACTGGTTAGAGAAAAGCAATTATTGGGTGGACATGACATCCATAGCAACGAGAGGCTAATAATGAACATCAGTGTATTTCTGAAATCTGCAAATATTCAGGATTATCTATATCTTTTCACTTTCTCTGAATAGTGAATATCCATAGAGAAAATTAAACTTAACAAAGGCCTGGTTTTCTTAATTCACCTTTTCTGTCCCATTTGATTGCTCTCCCTGCCAGGTCATGGAGTTGAAGGGTCAGATGATCCATGTGCCCGAGTCCTGCTCCCTTATGTTCCTGGGCTCGCCACGTGTTGATAAATTGGAGGAGCTGATGGGCAGGGGCCTTCACCTGTCAGATATCCCCATCCATGATGCCACGCGGGACGTTATCCTGGTGGGGGAGCAGGCCAAGGCCCAGGATGGCTTGAAGAAGAGGATGGACAAACTTAAGGTAGAATTGTTGTTGAATGCTAGTTAATTCTGGGTCTATTTGTATTTACAGAGCAGGACGAGCAGAAACGTTATTGCTCTAACTTCAGTAGACCAGTTTGCCATTGTGAAAAAATAGGCCAGTCAGATTTTTTGCTTCTTTTGTGGCCTCTTGTTGTAAGACAATTGCGTGAACATAACATTGGAGGGATACATTTGCAGTAAGCTGATCACATAATCTAAGCATCGTAGTACAGCACAGGCAGTACTGGTAAAATGATTTGTTGTTAGATCTCGGGGATTTAGTTACCACTAAGCCTTACCAGCTACTAACAGACCACAACATATACCAAATGCCTTTGGTTGCCAAAAACAAGAAAGGATGCAGGCCTTACCTGAACCCCAGTGACCTTGACTCACTTTCGCCACATGGTTGGGGGCCAGCCTGGCATCCTCTAATTGTGGCGCCAACCGTACACTGAGCTCTGCGTTAGTTAAGTTCATTTAACAATAGACGCAGCCAGAAACTACACCACAATATTTCAAGGATGAGGGTTATCGTTCGTTGCCCATTACGGTCTCAACAAAAAGAGTAATGCTATCAGCAGCATGCCACTCTTCTTTCTCTCATCCTCCTCTACTGTCTCTCTGGAGCCTGCCCTCTAACAGGCTCATATTAGGTAAGACAGCCCTTCTTGACTACTGGCAACCAATCAAAATGACAAACTGTGACCCTGACACCTGAAATAGTGAAAATACACAAAAGTATTTAGTATGTTTGGTAGGTCTGTATTTTCCATCATACAAGTTGCGAGACAACTCACAGAAGCAAACATTTTAATTCCAATTCATCAGCTGTACTGTAGTTAAATCTCAATGTTTAAATCCATACTGGCTGAAAGCACGTGGCTCCTGGGACTTGCTCTTGTAATTTGCTTTTTAAAGTACGTTTGAGCAAGTCATTGCGTCTTGACCCAATGCTATGCATCTGCTCACTGGATCACTTTCGCACTGCAGCTACTCCCCCAGGCCACTGTTAAAAATAGCTATATCTTAGTTGACTTGCCTGCTTGAACAATGGTATAGGACTGCATCAGACAGATTTGGCATTAAGAAGCTCGCCCACAGACACAAATAAGCATATGCAGATACACACAATCAAAAGAATATCAAACTAATACACTCATAAATGTACATGCACCAGCAGTTTTAATTTGGTGCAGTACTCCCACATCCCAGCATCGTTGTCATCAGTGCCTTCATCAAAGTAAAGCAAGAATACAACCTCTTAATCTCTTTCTCTTCTCTCCTCTCCCAGGCCACATTAGAGCGGACTCACCAGGCACTGGAGGAGGAAAAGAGGAGAACCGTGGATCTCCTTTATTCCATATTTCCAGGTGATGTGGCACAGAAGCTGTGGCAGGGTCAGCCAGTGCCTGCTCGCAAATTTGATGATGTTACCATGCTGTTCTCGGACATCGTGGGTTTTACTGCTGTGTGTGCCCAGTGCACACCTATGCAGGTCATCTCCATGCTGAATGAGCTTTACACACGCTTCGACTACCATTGTGGCATTCTGGATGTTTATAAGGTCAGTAGACAGAACGGTGCACACAACTTCTTTATGTGATGTAGTTGACACAGGATGTTGAGACGGCATAATATATTGGGTAAAAATGTTTATGGGTTTATGTGCACACCTGTGCTGAATGAATAAAAGATAAATTGTTTTCCAGGAAGTCACAGTTTCCCAGGAAGTTAGAGCCCCCCTTTCATAGGGTCTTTTAAAGAGTTGCCAGTTCTGTTAGAGCAGCTAAAGGTTAGACTGTGTCTCTATCTGTGTGTAGTGGATATACGTGTGTTTGTCATGTGTAAGTGTGCGTGTGTTGTGTACTGATTAACTGATTTATGGCCAGTCTGTGGGAGCTTAACAAAGATGTGTCAATATTCTCCATGTGACAGTGTGGCCTTGGGCCTACTTACAGTCTTCACTGTAGTCTGCTGTCTTTCCCTCCTTTCATCCGTACTTTCTATCATCAGAACAGTATTTGTCTTCATTTTTGCTCTTTCCTTTTTGGTTCTCTCCATCATCACCATCATGTTTCCTCTCTATCTCATTACCTCAGTCCCTGTGACAACGACATGTACTTGCTATTCCGCTGTGTTATCTCTCAGAAATGTCCTGTATCACATGCCTGGAGAAAGGAAAGAAGAGACACAGAGAGGATGGCAAAGAGATTGAGTGTATGTAAGAGGGTTTAATGTGTATAGAAGTTAAAGAGTGATTGTGTGTGTAAAAGAGAACGCAAGAACAGGAGGACACGGTGAGGAAATTGAGGCACCCATATGTTGCCATTGTCATGGTTACTGTCGAAATGATTTAGCCGGTGGCAGGCTAAATGAGAGCAGTTTGTCTCTTAGTTTTCTTTCCCCCCTCCTTTTTGTCCTCTAATGCGATCTGTTTTTTTTCTTTAAAAAGACTGTGTCAGCCGTCATGACACCTAGCTCACTCCTGGAAGTATAGCAACACATTCCTAAACTGCTTCTTTGCTTTGTTCACATGTTCTCATTTAGAATTGGGCTGTGGGAAGTAAATCTTAAACAAATAAGACGTGCTACTACTGCAGTCTCTGGCATAGTATGCCTTTACAGGGACTGGGAATGACTTGACTTAAATCTTAATTCATCTGTGTATGCAGCTGTTTTGGAATGAGCTCATTACACCGTTTACTATCATTCTAAGAGAATGCTTTTTGAGAATAAAACCTCCCTTGTGTTCTGGCCAATCAATAAGGATAGGCAAAGCTGTGTTAAAATGAAAACTAATGTTTTGCCCTGTCAACTGAATTTCCACAAAGAAGTTTGAAAGGAACAAATAATAACTACAAAAACATCGCTTTCGGTGGGGACAAATATATTTGGCTAAGTTGCCCAAATTTCTTGCTTACCGTATGTGGGAAACATTGTACTGTCGCTTGAAGGATCAAGTGAGATGGTTTCTCATAGGAAATACAAAAAAGCCACAGATAATTAAGTGACAAAGATAGCAACCGATTGCATCTCTACCTACCGACCCATTAACCTTTCACACTGAAGCAGACTAGTTCTCTGGAGCCTCAAGATGCCCTGTTACTAAAAAGACTTGTTCAGAGGGGTTTTTTATCGATATAATTATGGGTTGAATTATTTCTGCCACTCAGCAGATGTTAAATAGCTTCAAGCTAACATGGTACTGTACAATATGTCAAGCATTTATGTTTAATAGTGTTTATGGTACCTTACAAATAAAATAAAATAAACCTCCTTGTCATTCTTTTTATAAAATCCTGTAAAACTGACTAAAAACATTTAAAACGATATAAGCTTTTGTGATTATGGGCTTTACTTATGTGACAGTACAAGGTGAAATGGCATTTCAGTGAACTTTGCGGTGGGTGCAGTAGGGGATATGTATGGCTTCAAATTGGTGTCAAGAATAAATAGAAATGCTTGTATTTTTTGGCTTCTCAGACTGGGTCAGAAGCAGTGCAAGCGCTGTAAGTGGCTTTACCGAGATCCTCTCCAAATGCTCACCAACTCTTATTGTAGGCCAAGAGAGGGAAACAAACAGATACTGTAGTTCTTATATTACAAGAGGAATGAAGGAGTGCTTTTTGTTTCTACTATTCAGTGAGATGGTATAAATTATTGAATGGCTACTTAGTTTCACACATCAGCATATACTCACAGCCACACTTATTCATTTCAGTTTCTGCCCCTCCTCCTCCATTTCTCATACAGATCGAGACAATAGGTGATGCCTACTGTGTGGCAGGAGGACTTCATAAGAAGGTTGATAGTCACGCGAAGCCAATTGCACACATGGCTCTGAAGATGATGGAACTTTCCGAGGAAGTGCTGACACCAGATGGGAAACCTATTAAGGTGAGTTTTTATTCACTCTCCAACATACAGGTTTTGGAGGCCATTTTGAAGCATGAAAATCAGCCCTGAAAAGATCCCTATTTTTCTAACTATTCTCAGGCTTTAGCACGCAGAAACTAGCCTAATTAGCTTAATAGTTTATATAATAGTTTCCCCATTTTGTGTTCATCTGTGCATTCATTACATAACCTATTACTGCGTTTCTTCCTTCCTGTATTTTACACATCCATGTTTAGTTTGCCTTGTAGGGTTTTTTTTCCCCAATCCTTCCTTCACCCCATAATGGCACTGCTGTAACACATTTAGATTAGGTGGCTACATAACTTGTCATCATCAGTGTTGAAGGATCTATGTTTGTGTGCCTTTTCTGTTTATGCATTTTATCTTTTGCTGCATCCATAACATTACCTCTGTGTGCCTTTTCACATTTACTTTTATTTTGCATATTTATCTGCCATTCATCTGTTTTTGGTATAGAACTGTCTCCAACTGTACTTAAATGAGCTATATATATGCTGTGTGTGTGTATATACATAATATAGTTCAGGATTCCCCCTGGGGGAATAAAGTAATTAGGGAAATTATCAAACTAACTTAAGTCTGGTGTCTGACCTGCAGTTCTTTTGTCACAAATCAGCACTTGATTGTGACTGACTGATTGTCAGTCAATCAATCAATCAATCAATCAATCAATCAATCAATCAATCAATCAATCAATCAATCAATCAATCACCTGCTGAGCTGAATGACACAAATCCTGACACATGTTGTCTCATCAATAGTCATATAGTTATTCATTACATTAAATACATGGTCATTGATGTAGCGCCACTGCTCATTTCCCCTGAAGCTTAATAACCCTAATATTATAAATATATATATATGTTTATAAAAACGTTATGATTTCTTCTGATATTATAAAACGCTAGAGGAAGCCCTGTAGTTCATGTAAACCACTCACCATACACCATCTTTTTTATAAGCAATATTGTGCTTGAGCTCCATCATACAAATGCATAATGTACATTTAATGTACAAACATTTGTTCGACTCTGATGGAGAACAGTGCCAAAGACAAAAGATGAATACATTTTTGACCATGTTATCGAGCTCTACTATGCATTCTCAAATATTTACTTGGCATATTAGTCCTTAAGCCAACGGCGAAAGACTTTATTTAGAAGTAAATGAATTAGCCAGTATTGACATCCCTGCTGAGGACCGTATCCTTTGATATTTGCCTTCAAACAGTAGTGTGACATTTAATTCTAACACATGGACAGTGTAGGACAAGAAAGATTGTGCGTCTGTGTGCCGGTGTCTGTCAAACACATTAAATGTATCTAAATGGTTTTCTGGATCTGAATATATATTTGTGTTGGTATTTGCACATTATTGACTATTTCAGAATGCACACTGATAGTCCAGGTTACAACGCTACAGACCTCGTCATGTGCAGTTGCCATGGTAATAACAGAATACATTATTGACTGGAAGGGTTTGTGCTGTGATTGACATGTTGGTGTTGTACATGGATGCATGGATGGATAGTGGAACAAGGGAAGATGGATGATATAGTAGATCTGAATTGACAGATGGATAAATTATATTTTAGATGAATGGATAAAATCAATCTATTTTCATAAAGAGAGACGTTGATTTAGAAATGCCTCACGTAAAGTAAAAAAAATAATGATGTTGCTATTAGCTTTGTGTTAATTGGGGTGGCCGTTCCATGTGTGCCCATAGAAATGTCATTGACAATCTTTAGCATTTCCCCGCTGCCCCACTTTCTGGTACATGTATCCCATTATTGCACACGTGTATTCTGAGGGAGATACTGATCCAGATTCTGATTAAATAGTATGTAAATGTTTTACTTAAAAAATAAAATAACAAAGCATTGTGCAGCTTTGGACTACAGTCTCTGGAGTTCATCAGCTAGTTAGTGTTTAGGAAATAACATGCTGACTAAGATTTTTGGAACAATAAGAAGGTTATTTACTGTATATGCAGTGTGCATTTCAGTAAAAATTCAATGAAAAAACACACACTGTCTCTCACACACACTGGCAAATGTCATCATCACAGTGTCTGTCCTGGTCCAGAAAACTCTACTATATTGAATACAAAAAGATCACATTTCCTGTAGTTTTAATGGCTAAGGTAGGAGAATAGAGAAAGAGTAAGAGATTCTGTGTAACAGAGGATAGTTATTTTGATCATCGGTGCTAATGGTTCAGATGAGTGTGTTTTCATGAAATGACCAAGAGACATGGTGTACCTTAAAAGTGTGTGTCTCTCTGCTTGAGTTATACTTATTCTCTCCCAGCCACGCTGCATGTGGCATTCAAGCAAAAACGCAACAGTAGGGTTACACACAGCCTGCTGTCCATATGTGTGTGTTTGTGTGTCCATTTTATGGGATTTCCTGACCAAGGTTTTTTGACCTAGATCCTGATACGCGTGCTTTAGAAGTGGGTACCTCCTATACCAAGTTCGATACGATACTTATATTTACCTAAATGTTGATTTAAATATATATCTGACACATTAAAATAAGCTGTTATTTTTCACAAGTTACTTAATCAAAATACTAAAATCCCTGGTTCAAAACTATTAAGTTGATCAACTTAAATTATTAATAAGATGCGATTAAAAGTTTAATTTGAATCAACTAAAGAAAAGACGTAACACTCTGTCGGGGTTGTTGGAACAACAAAAACACTCAGTCCACTTGAATTATACAGTGGTGTTACAGAGGGATGCTCCTTTTACCTTGTTAATGTTTGGCTGAGTACAGAAACCCGCTTGCAGAGAGCACACAATCCCACAACAGCCTAGGTTAATTTTGACCTGAAATCAGGTTAAGCACGGAATTAACATTAATTAGCGACAACTGATATGACCTGCGGCATTTGTCATTTTAACAGTTGAAAGCGATGGTCCGTGTCGGCTAAAGATGAGAAGATGCTAGCTGAATGTTTTATATACTGCTCTTTGAGAGAGAGGAGAACTAACGGATTTGTTGCTAGCTTAGTGAATTTTGACAACCCAGGTGTCAGAATAGAGCAACACTAGCAGGCTGAGGTGGACTAAACTCACTGAAGTACTGTAAAGAAAGGATCGGATTTATTTTTGCCAATATGATCCCATTAAAATATTGGCCCTAATACTGATACTTAGGATCGACTTGGGATGTTTCTTAATGTAGTTGGCGCGTTTGTGTTTACAGTGGGAAATTATTATATGTGTCTGTGTGCCATGTGGGTGTATGTATGTGATGTTTTGTTCTATTTATGTACCATATGCTTCTGAGTGTGGGGCGTGTGTGTTTGTTGGTTTTCAGCTGTCTAAGCTTTGTAAGTCAAGTCAATTTTTTTAATATATCTCAATATCACAAATCATCGTTTGCCTCAAGGGGCAAAAACCCTTTAAAGGTCCAGAGTACAGCATTTAGGAGGAGCTATTGGCATAAATGGAATATAATATTTATAAGTATGTTTTTATTACTGTATAATCACCTGAAAATAAGAATCATTGTGTTTTCATTACCTTAGAATAAGCCGTTTATATATACAGAGGGAGCAGGTCTCCTTACACCGAGGCGCCATATTTCACCGCCATGTTTCTACAGTAGCCCAGAAAGGACAAACCAAACACTGGCCCTTTTCTTAATTCTGTCCTCTTTTCCTTTTTTTTCCATTTTGTGTTGTAAAAAGATGAAATATGTTGAGATGATTAGCTGTGCTTATAATGTATTCACCTTACACAACCTCCCAAGGGTTGTTTGATTAACAATTTTGCAAAACATTTCATTTTTTTCATATAGGTTACTCTTTTCTTTAGTTTATTTTAGGTCTTGCACATAAAATTGCTGTAGTTTACCCTAGCCCCGAACAGTAAGTAATATAACAAGTTCCTTTTGGTTTATTTTTTTACCCTCATGGTTTATTTTTGCACGTTGGCAATGGGACATTTAAAACAGTTATGTTGCTAGAGGAAAAGCACATGTCCCATATGTCAACTGCAGTAAAATGACACTGACTTGCTGTGAAAAAATAAAGTTTTAATAGAGGTAAAAACTGTTTGCTTTTCATCACAATAGCTGCAGCTGGTGCTGTGAGTGTTGATCCACCTTCATAAGGTACTATTGCTCAGATTCATTGTTAAGACAAATGTTAAATTCATGTCATGTGTCTATGTGGAGCTAGATTTAACAATATTTATGTACTTACAAAGTTAGATACAGAAAGGCCTGCTGCTCTTTTGCAGAAAAAGCATATTAAGTAGGAAGGGAAGGACAGAGGCAGAACTGAGGAAATTGAGTTTGAACTTCTAATTTTAATTCAGTAGAATGGAAAGGGAACACAGGATATGATTTATTTATGTCTATCCACAGTCCAGTCTCTGTCAAGGTCAACCATCACTGTTAGGCTGTCTTGGTAGCTTTGAGGGCCAGGGTGCTTACTTTCAAATGTCATAAATATGAGTCAAAGTCATTACCTATAGTAAGTTTCACTTTATTGCTGGTTTGGCTCAGGTCATCAGTGAAACAGAATCCACAAATGTAGCAAAGCCATGGAGAAGGATGTTTAGGATAATGTCATTGTTGTCATGCGCTGTCTTCTCTTTTACTGTATTCAGTTATATTACAGAATAAGGCTGGTGATATTCTATATTTTTCTTATCGTGAACAACTCTCGTAAATACAAAAGCCCTTAAAAGGTTACTAACTAACCACTTTTTAAAAAATAAAACCACATATTTCTGACTTGTTTTCATATATTCAAAAGCATTAAATGAGTGTCAAAGAAATTGTATATAAATTGGAAAGTATTGAGAGATGGAATAATCTTTTCATGGAATTTGTTGACAATAAAAAAAATGCCAAACAGACACCAACTTTATCCGTTTAACATCCTTTTAACTCGCGTTAGAATAATTGAACCTGTTTTTATGTTTGTGAACACGTTGAAGTCAGGTATTTTTTTTGCCACCGAGTGCATTTGGTTTTGACTTGTTTTAAAAATACACATAGGGAATGACACCGATAGGAACAAAACATGTTATGTGAAAGCGCTAAGACCGATAGCTGCTGCTGAATAACAGACAGGACACTGTTCTGTGTAATGCTGTGTTCCTAACATTGTCCATTTGTCTCAAAATAGAAAGGCCTTGCCAAGCATTTTTGGCCTGCTCTCTTGCTCTTCCCCTTTCTCTCTCTGTCTTTCCTCTTCTATTTATCTTCTCCCCCTCCTCTCTCTCCCTCACTCTCTCCTCTGCAGCTTCTCCCTAACTTACTCCTTTCATTTCCCGCTTCAGTTTCTTATTTCTTTTCCTCTCACTTTGTTTATTCTTGTTCTGCTTTTCCATATTTTGCACTCTCTGTTATGCTCTCCTCTTTCTTATTTCTCTTCACTTCATGTTGGTATAAAGGACAGGTATAGAGATATTCAACACTTCAGCATGATAAATGCTGTTCAGTGAGTGCACTCAACTCCAGCCAATGTTGTACTGTTATGCAAACTAGCATGAGAGAGAAGTGAAAGAAACTGAGAGAGTGATCTAGGGACACAGGTAGAAATATACAGAGGAGTGAGATGTCAAGAGAGAAACCCATATAGAAACCAAACATTGTAAGTTGTTTTCATCTGTATTACTGCTTCAATTTAATTTCAGGTCTGTAACATGATCTTTGTGTATTTGTGTGCTTGTGTGTATTAGTGGGTGTATGAGTATGTGAGTGGGTGTGGATATCAGGGATGTAGTACTTATCTTGTTACTGCTATTATGAAATGTGCCCAAACTACCATGGTTTTCTAACCATATACGTTTTAGACACTATACATTCTCATTATTACACATTCTTAGCGCAACTCTGACCAAACAGAATTTTGTTGTTTCTGTGAGCTTACAGTATGTCCACCAAAAACACAAACCGACCAACAGTCCCGAACCAAAATTCAATTTACAATTATATAAAACAGAGAATGTCAGAAAATTCCTCACATTTGAGAGGTGGGAACCAGCGTATGTTTGGCGTTTTTCCTAGACAAAAAAAAACAGACATTCGACTTACTGGTTAATCAACTGGATATTTCAGCACTAAAACCATAAAACAACTTTTCCTCTCACAAAAGTCCACCATTGCTTTTGTGTGTGTGTGTGTGTGTGTGTGTGTTATGGTTTGGTTACAACAGCTAAAGTACACTCAGCTGCCCGTTTATTAGATACAACTAGCTAAAACTAATCCAGTCAGAAGGTTACTGTGCTCAGTGAAACTGTTTTAGAGAGGTTGATTCAACTGTATGATCATTTTGGAGGATGCATTTTGTGATGCTGTTCAACTGTATTGCATTATACAGAGAAGTGGTATTGTTATTTACCCTAACCTCATTGATATAAATGGGGTGGACAAAATAATAGAAACACCTGTCAGTATAACGCAACACAGGACTGTGACTCTATAACAACTCCCTCCTCTCTCTGTCTCAGTCTGTCCCCATCACTGTATGCTTCTGTCAGCTTGGCCAGAGGCTAGAATGTGATTGGTTGTCTGTGCTGCTGCGCCATTTGCTCATTGGCTCACCGAGGGCCATGTGCTGTGGATGCTGACTCATATTATAAAGGAAGGGAAGAGCGTATGAGTGTTACTGTGTCTGTGTTTTCAGACTAAGAAATAAAGAGGAGAGTGGGCGCTGCATGCACATTTGTTTGTGTGTGTCTGTGAGTGGTTGTCTGTTGTAGAGACAGACAGACAAGTCCATGGCCATCTGTAAGCAGTTTAGCTGAAAAATAGGTCACACTGGTGCACCTACCAGCCCTTTCTCTCTTGTTTGCTTTATCTCTCCTCCTGTGCTGTTAAGGTTTTGCCATCTAATTATAAGTTTATTTTGCCTCACTCTTTCCATTGTCTTTCTTTATTTCTGTCTTTCTGTCTGTGCTCTTTCTACCTCACTACCCCCATTGCCTGGTGTTGCCATGACGCTGTGTGCATGCCAGCACACAGTGGCGTTGGATACCTAGATGATAAGATGCTCAAGTAGATCATTAGAAATCTGGCTTTTGTGTGTATTTATGTATGTGTATGTATGATGACTGGTTCCCAAGTGGAGGAAATCAATAGTTGGTCGAGCGGCCATGTAGTGGAATGGTAACATTGGAATCATGGGAAGATAGCTTTCACTCTGCCTCCAGCCATTAATAGATTCATACTTCAGCCAGATTATTATATGAGCACCATGTTCCTGCCCTATATCTGTTACCAAGAGGAGATGGAAGTAATTATTTATTTGATTAATTTCCCTCTCTCATTCTTTCTATTTTAAGATCGTCTTCTCTTTAAAAATCGGCTGGCATTGGATATCAGATTAGATAATAACAGCTACACTAATATGGAAGTAGAATTGCTACAGTGCAGCGGATCAATGCGGGCAAAGCACCTCTGGTTCAAAACAAGATAGCCTAGATAGAGGTATGTGTACACATACTGGTGATTTTGATGTTGCTCTCAATGTACTTACACACAGTTCCAAGAACAATTTACAGGAAGATAGACATAGACATACAGTTAAAAAAAGGGAAAACACAGATGAACAAAGACAGTTAAAAATAGAACTATTATGTGCATATGTACAATAGGTGAGTGTGTGTGTGTGTGTGTATATACATATATATGTACACGGTAAATATAAAAAGCAACAATGACCAACAACATACAATGTTTATATACAAATCAAGTGTAAATTCTAAACAAATACCAATAGTATAATATATTACTTTATATACATTAAGTGGGTGGTTATGTACAGTATATGCATGTATACATATATATGTACAGTATATGTAGCGTGCAACCAACACATGAATCATTGGCATCAGTTCTGCGGGAGATCACATTTATGAACATTCACTGCCAGGTATGTTGTGGTGGTGCAGTTCAGGATCTGACAGGGTAGTCATTTAGATGCCATGTGCCAACGTGTTTGCTCACATTGCTTACAGATCTTGAAAGCCAGGGGTCACAGTGAGATCAGACTAGGAGTGAAAATAATGATTATTTTCATATGGATTCATCTCCCACTTATTTTCTCTATAAATTAATCTTAATGTCTATAAAAAGTCAGAAAATAGTGAAACATGCCCACTATAATTTCCCAGAGCCCAAGCTGATGTTTTCAGACGGCTTGTTTGATCCGTCCAACAGTCCAAAACCCCCCAAGATATTCAGTTTACTATCATAAAAAACACTCGCTGAAATCAGGGATTTTTTTTTGTTTTGTTGCATTTTTGTTTGATAATCGACTTAAATGATTAATTGATTATCCAAAAAGCTTTTACTTCAGTTACTTTTTTGTTGATCGATTAATCGAATAATCATTTCAGATTGAGACTTTGTTGAAGAGCTGCATGCACATGCAGTGTGAATAAATGAATAGGCATGGTGGGGAGGAAGTAATGTAGACACAGCTGTAAGTGTTAATACTGTAAAAACAGCAGCTGCATAACTTCCATTTTCAGGCCAAGTGCATGTGCCTGCTGGTTGTGTTATTGCTCTAATCTCTCTTCCCTTTTTATTGTTTCTCTACAAACTTCTCCCACCACCTTCTCCCTCCTTGTCTCTCTTAGCTAAGGATAGGTATCCACACAGGTTCGGTGCTAGCAGGCGTGGTCGGGGTTAAAATGCCACGTTATTGCCTTTTTGGGAACAATGTGACACTGGCCAGCAAGTTTGAATCAGGGAGCCATCCGAGGTGTATCAATGTTAGTCCCACAACTTACCAGTAAGTAACGGCACTACAAGTACACACACACACACACACACAGATGTGCATGTACACAAACATATACATGGTCTTGTTTTTGACCATGTCGCCATGACAATAAATTCTTTCTAATGGTACATCTGCAATCTCCTCATACATACCACTCCAGCTGTGTGTGTGTGTTTGCGCGTCTAATGACTAATTACGTTTGCTGTGATGAATATTATCTTCTATTATGTCTTAACAAAGCTATGTTAAAACATAGATTAAGCTGTGGACACACACACACCAACGCACATGTAAACAAAGACACTCATTATTGTAATGATTATTCATTCAGGTGGAGTGATTTTTACACGTTCTGTTACTCACCTGTCCTTTTCTCGGTTTATTTAAATTGATTTATTTACCTTGTTCTTTAATGACATTTCTTCTCTTCTCAACAGGTTGCTGAAGGATGACCGCTCTTTTTCATTTGTCCCTCGTTCACGGCTGGAGCTCCCAGAGAATTTTCCCAAAGAGATCCCGGGGACATGTTACTTCCTGGAGGCGGGGATGTCGCACAGCCATGCATCACTGACCAGCTCCCGCTCCGCTCCCCCAGCCTCTATGAGGAAAGTCTCCTACAGCATTGGGACCATGTTTCTGAGAGAAACAAGTCTGTAGGTCCCATACACAGATTAGGATGCACAGATATTCATGCTGTGAGAGGCTGGATTTGAACCTGTACTATGCGGGAAAACAGATCACACAGATCTTTGGATATGCAAATGCAGAATGGGAAAACTTTGATTCAGACCTGTGGGATGGCCTATATAAATGAAACTTAAATAATGCTCTCATCATAGGTGAAAAAGAACAACATGCCCTCATCTCCCCTGAGCAAAGGAGATATGGTTCAAAAGACTTGAGGAACAGCAACTGTGTTAGTCTCACATGGATCTTTCCCCAAGGAAGTGTACTGATGGCGTCAATTAGCAGAGAACCTTAATATAAAACTTAATGATCTAGCTGGATTCCTCAGCTTCAAACCTGGTTTCTAGCTCTCTCCAGTGGTCTTCTCTTCCAGATGTTACCCTGACCTGGATCTACAGGCAACAATGTTTGGAGAAAACCAGGAGAGAAACCATTTACATGACCAGTGTTGCACTCATTAGCAATGGAATTGCACAAATAGAACAAATCCAGTTTTCATTAACAAAGTGGATGCTGAGGAATGACGTTGTATGAACTTTTAGAAGATGGCAACATTGCCACAAATGTTTGCTGTGCATCATTGCCTCTTGTACAAGGAAGACCACTACTGAAGAACAATACAACTCCCCTTCCTCCTCCTCCAACTGTCCCTAAGTCATGTCATGCTTTACCAAACATACATGCTTCTAACATCTGCTGCTCGTTACAGCCATCTGTCCACCTAGGGCCAGTTGGTTGGTGTGGGGAGAGACAAAGGAGAGGCACAAACTAGGAGATTTGTTTGAAAAGGGTTCATCAAAGGACATACAGTATGCCAAAAATGCTAGTATTAAGCTGGTCTAAGAGCCTTTTCTGCTTCTAACCCACAGGAAACTATAACCAACAACAATCCAGCCATTTCATTGCAGGTAATTAGGACTGAAAATGATTCCCAGCTCAGTGCCTTTTCACTGCTTAAATCAGTACAAATACAAGATGGACTTATTTTAAATGTCTGAAGAAAAAAAACCATAAGGAGCGCTTCAATTATCTTGTTTCCACTTGTTTTAAGAAGCATTTTGTGTGTCGTTAGGTACACTGGAGAGTGAAAGATTAGAATGAGGGAATGACGTGCCAAAGGTAATGAGCCACATTTGAACCCGTGATGTTCCAACGCACGGCAGGCGCCGAGCCACCAGTGAGTCATGACTAGTTTTGTCTTTAATTTTGAGGCCATGCGTGCCTGGCAAGGTAAATCAAGTGCTCCTCAAAGAGTTCAAATATTTGAAATTCTATTCATCTGGGTTTTTTTTCCAGATCAACCAATAATACATACAATATAGTACTAATAATATAGTACTATACTTACTGGTACACATAGTCACAGTATGCATGCTTGACTCGGTTCACATTTACATACATAATCTTTTTTAATTGAATTTTTTTAGCACATGGATATAAAAGTATATACTAGCCCCTTATGCAAATGTAACGAACGGGACTTAAATTCAAGTCTACTAGTTTGCTGGAAGACTGAGTATGATTTACTCAGTGGAAATTCTCAGGCCTTCCAAATACTTCAGCGTAGCTCACTAACCCAGACCTGGGAGAATAACTATCAGAAGTTGTTGTCTTCGAGTCTTCATAAACTGCCATCATAAAGTAAGAAGTGAAGGGTTGAGGTTGGAAAGTCTTTGAATTATATAGAGACTTGGCACATTTGGATACTTACTTAATATAACTCACCTTACCTTGCTGCCATTGTTCTCTTCGGTTGGTGACATCACATAGATGTGACATCACATAGATGTGACATCAATGAAGTACAGGTCATATATCAAGTTGTATCAGTTTGAATAGCTGACTGTTAAAGACTCACAGTGGAAAGTAACTATTTAGGAGGCATTCATTTCCATGAAAAATTATATTTCTGTTGTCGATAGAAATGTTTTTACTATCACATCCTAATTTTAATGTATTATTAATCTCCCCCAAAAAGTTCTGAAATAATCTAGGTTGTTTAAATTTGAGTAAGTGTTACTACCAGTGCGTGCTTACCTTCTTGGTGTAAAGAAAAGTTAAATTTATTCAATTGTACGACATCATAATATGCCGTAAATTACGGACAAAATAACTTAACAAGATAACTAAATTTTTAAGAACTGCTCTTCAAAATCGCAGTACATTTCTGACAATAGAGAACTCCAGCACAGGTTTTAATACATTGTTAAATCACAAAACTCCACCAGGACTGGAAATGGGAATAGCATGTTGTAATTTCACTAAATCTTGCCAAATGACATACGGTACTGGTGGCTGAATCTCAAAAAGATCAAATAAAATGTGCCAATTGAAGTCTGAGACACGTCCAGCACGGACTAATCTTGCTTTTTAAGTAGAGGTTTGGTTCTTGCTGTCTGTTATGTACGTTCAGTTGTTAAACGGCAGGACCAGCACAGTGACAGCCAAACACAGCATGTTCTGTAAAGGTCCTGATACATTTTGGCAACATATGCCACAGTTTTTTCCATATTTTCTGTAAACAGAAATAACTATAACCTTTTTGAAATTGTTTCCCGTCGCTTTAAGTATACTATGCAGCGTAGAACTAACAATGGACTAAATAATAAACAATAACGCCTAAAGATCCAATCAGTCAAACACAATGGGGCATCGTTTTGGCCTAAAAATATCAGGAATTGTAACGCAAAAAAAAATGTGTATTAATTCCAAAATAGGTACCATTGCTTAGTGGGTCAACTCTGTAATTTTAAGCCTAGATAATTTATCAACAATTTAAATTGATATAGACATGTGGCAACTCGGAAGTTAAGTCCGTAGATACATTTCTTGTGGGGGCTTGCTAAACCTGTTAGAAATCAGCATAATCTTGTTCATATTTGATTTCTTTGTGGCAACAAAGCCAAAACTGTTCATGAGACCAAAGGGTCTGTAACATTCATGTTTTTTGTGTTTATTATAGAGGAACATACCCGGCAAAACCCACCTGAGACATCAGTGACACATCCTGTATCTCTATACATCAGTGGCTCAGAAGATTAGCTCTTTGACATTTCTCTTTCTAGTAATGTTGACAAGCCTCGCTAGCAAAAGTGAATTCTGCTTCAGTATAAATTGCTAAATACGCTAGAGAATGGTTCACCAAGTTTTCCAAGAGCCTGATGAATGTTTCCAGTGTCTTTAAGGCCTGGGAAAGTGGATACTGGTTAGCCTTATTTTTATTCTGATGATTAAGTAAAGTATAGTTTCACAAAATGTTTAAGAGACCACATTGTATAGAAAACAACCGATTTCAGCGAGGTACCTGAAGTGTCTTTAGCTCTAGTTTAGCTTGAAAAATCCCATATGGACCAATGAACCCATACCCTCGTACATAAACTTATTATAGTGGCTTATGCCAGAAACACAGGACAAGTTGCAATTTGATGTTGCTCATGGAAGAGGATGTATGGCAACTCAGCCTCAAATGTTTGCGTGTTTAGCTGACTAGCTGTCATTGCAAACCTAATCTACACTTTTTACTTCTGGAGACTTTAAAAAGAGGATAACAGTTTAAAATCGGTTTTATGCTGACATGTTCCCATGCATCCAAAAGCAGGCGCGCCTGTGCTGCAAGAAGACGATGACCAACACAATTTAACTATAAAAGTACATAAGGAAGTGCACTGTTAAATCCACTATGGGGAAAAGTCAGTGCATGGACACTACTATTGTTTTGTATTGTAAAGACTGAATTTCCTTAGGGTCCTCACAAGTTAGATGAACCTCTCTTAGGTGTATTTGACCGTTGTGTTAATAAGCATGGGGTAAGGTTTTCCCAAGGCAGGCTTTCACATATAGAGGCACACATGATGACTGCCATCCTGGCGATATTCTATAATGCATACATGCATTAATGTGTACTTGTACAAAATCTATTGTAGCATAAATGTAGTGCAGGTGTTATTTACAGTCAACTTCAGCAGTGGCTGAATTCTGCATCTCGGCTAAATAAAGGACATTACATCAGCGCTACACCTACGCAACTTGTGTCCAACAATCATGTCTCCAAGTCTGTAAATTCTTGGCATAATATTAAGCGTTTGGTCAGATCTCGCTGTCTTGCCGTTATGATGCGGAGGTGTTGCAGGTACTGGTTCTCTACAGTGTTGTTCTCAGTCATGGACCATTACACCGCAGTGCATACTGTAGGTCACTTACTCATACACAGGCGTACATCGCAGTTACAGTGGCAATACAACTGAGCTGTACAGTATAAGCTGTCAAACAGTGAGTGTCCAGTGAGACGAAGCCAAATACATCCATAACTCCAGCAACAGTTGCCTGTGAGAGTCTGTCTGTGTGTCAAATAATATGAGAACATATTGAGTTTTCTTATGTACAAACATAATAATTTGATAATAAAGGCCTGTTGTACCTGTAACAACTCTGTACAATTTAGATCGATTTAATTATATTAAAAGTGAAAAATGGAAATTGTAATAAAATGATATAGCAGATTAAATTTTTTTTTTTTTAATTCACAAAATGATTTGACTTTATCACCTTTTCCACTGCTTTGTTGTCCGTTTTCTGTTTCAGCCAGATACTTTGTGTCAGTATGAGTGCCATCTAACGCCAGGCAGGTTTTCCCAACATGCCAGTGTCCCACAAAACCTTCCCACCCTCATGTCTTGTTTCAATTTCAAGAATTAAGACAAAAATAGTCGACTTTTTAACGTTGACACTATTGTAATTTTTTCATTCCACATCAAATTTTAAACGATTTTCTTAAATGATGGATTATTGAAACATTCTCCTCAAATTAATGAGCATGAAAGTGTCATTTTTATTGAAAGATAAAGTTGCTCAACATGTGTTGTTTTGTTTTTTTTGCAGGACTTTGTTATAAACAGTCTTGTTGCCAAGATCAACTTGACCACCACAGACTTACAGTACAACGGCTCTAAGTTGATGGGAAACTGTTCCCTATTTGTTAAATATTATCCTGGTTTTAACAGCAGAAACAAACATGGTTGATGCTTGTCATCCATGTCCAGGGTCCTCCTAAGGGATGCACATTACGTCACTGATCTCCATCTATAAAGCTTCACTTACATTAGAATAGTAGCTTCCATAGCTTAGTTTAAATGTAATCAAATATTTGTGGCATTTAACAATTCATCATTGCACTGGAATCTCTCAGAGACTCTGGGAGCCAATGGTCGATGTCACGTGTCAAAAATTCTGGTCAGTGTTCTGTACTTTGATGTCATGTTGTAAACATACAGAGCTGACCCTGGACGTGAACCCTGTTCGACCCTGTCGTTTGGAATCAGGTGTGTATGTGGAAGAGGCATTATGACAGCTGTTGGTTTCTGACTGAAATTAAGGGCACATCTTCTGTCTTATATGATGTAAATAAAAAACACCAAGTATCTTTAATAAGGAAGAAAGACTGCCGCTGTTACTTGTATTTACACATGCGACTGATATGACCATGTGAGTATGCATTTGATTGTTTGACAGTGATATTTATATAGATCAAAGTTATATAGATCTTTAAATTAGCATTAAGTTCCCTATTTCTTCCTTTCTAAATATGCTGTGGCATTTCAAACAGACCTAGAGTTAACATTAATTTGTCAAGTGTGTGTAGATCACAGAGATACTGAAACAAAAGGGCCTGAAACAAAGTTTTCCAGATGGATCATGGTAACTAGGCAGGATAAATCAGAGGATCATAATTTGTTGGACCAGGAAATATTTTTTCACACTTTTGTGGTCGAGGATAGTCCCGCTTTAGCGTCATCTTCTTGAGTCTGGTTTTTAGGTGCTGTTGCTCCTCAACATCAATGAGTTGTATGTTATGAGGTGACCTGCTGCCCACCAGCGTGATACCTACTTCTTGCCTTTAACAAGTCTTGCCATTCACTTCTGACCTCTCATTACTGAGGCATGTTTGACCAGTCAGGGATTAAAACCTGCAAATAACAGATTTCTTTGGCCACTTGAGGGCAGCAGAAACAAGTTGTCAATACAAGACTGACATACAGTGTCACCACTTTTTTAGTTGATATGGCAAATGTGTTAGCAAACAGTTGAGCAATATCATTAATTTAGTCATGTTTCTGACCACCTGATGAAGCTCAATATTCACTCTCATTTAGCTCTGTTTTTGGTCTCCACCAACTCTTAAAGGAAATAAATATGGCTCATTATCTGCTAAATGCTCCACAGCTAGTGTTCAACAGCTAGTTGCTAACTGTGTCTGCCTGCTGTTTGGGGCTGAGCAGGTAGTGTACAGTGGGTTTGTCACTGAATACAGCTCCCTGCTGAAAACGACACTATGAGAGCAGTGAGAGTGAACCAAAACAGTTTAGGACCGGGAAGGTAAACAGTGACCTTAAACTCACTATAAAGCTCTGTAGAGCAGCAGAATCAGCTAAGAATTATCTCTAGGTTTCATCACTATGAGCAACCCCTTTCATTTTCACGTGATACACTGTTAGTATACAATATCCAGATGCATCCAGATTAACCTAAACTGCTTTTCTCATATATGGTTTGAAATAGATCTGGATTTGGCTAAAACTGAGTTTTGTAGGTGTGCGGTTAGCTCAATCAGTAGCGCGCCCACCCCACGTACAAGGCTACAACCCTCACAGCAGAGGACCAGGGTTCAATTCTGACCCGCAGGTCCTGTCTGCATGTCACCCCCCTCGCTCTCTGTCTCCTGTTTCTGACATCTTCAAGCTGTCTCTAACATTAAAGGCATGAAAGTGAGTTTTGTTAGGACTAGACAAGAGAGAGACAAAGACATAGGCCTACAGGTAAATAAAGCTTTACCTGAAGAAAGCTGCCTCAAATTGCCTCTCTAGGATCTCACCCAAACTCTGCTTTTCCCCTCCTTTTTGGTCTTTTCAGAAGCAAATTGTACTGCATTATAAACAGTGCAAGCTGCTGGTTGTCATCCATGTTTGTTTTGGCACAAGAACACACGACCTCTGGCCTTCCCACACGATTTGCGAGGTCATCTACTGTCAGAACTCCGGTTGTTACTGACGAGTTGTTGTCGTTGTCCAATGTATTTACTCAGTCATAAGGTTTATGCTCCTTCCTGACTCTCAAACACTTAAAACTCTATGCAAGTTGGTTTAAGCTAGTCTTCGCTTTTGTCCAGTGATGGAAAGTAACTAAGAACATTTACTCAAGTACTGTACTTAAGCACAAATTCAAATTCCTTGTACTTTACTTGAGTATTTCCATTTTATGCAACTTTATACTTCTAGCCTACTGTACTACATTACTAAGGCAAATATTGTACATTTTACTCCACTACATTTGTCTGACAGCTTAAGTTACTAGTTACTTTTCAGATTACACACATGTTCATACCCTTAGTCTCCAGTAAAAACCACGTCTCTCCAAATTTGGTGATTTTGAATTTTCCAGAGGTCTTTGGTATTGTGTTCCTCCAATTCCACCAATTTATCTGCTTTTTGTTAGACAGCAGGTGGTTGAAATGAATCTCTTTTAACTTAGTCTCTTAGTACCTTGGTCAAGAGAAGAGAAATAAACTAATAAACTATACTGGGTAGTGTCAGCCAATCAATCTGACTGTTCAAGGATGCTTTCAAACTGTGTAGATCATTTCTAGCCTGTATGCATTATGCAAAATCAAATTGGTTGCCATGTAAACTATGGTAACCAGCAGGTCTCCTGTTATTTTTGTCATTCTTGTGCATCTTTTTGAGAAATCCTCTGAAGACAGTGCACCTTCACTGGTAAATTGGTAATTGCTTGGTTGTAACAGTCAAGTAACATGCCAGAAACCTGCAAAATGCTCAATGACAATTTCAGTGATGTTGTTGATTTCCCTCTCATCTGTTCAGTTTTCTCTTCTTCTCTCCTTATTCCTCTAACCCTCCCGCCCTCCATTTCTTCTTTTATCTTGTACCCTCCTCACACCCTCTGTATATGCAAATTCCTTCCTATTACACTAATTGGCTGTGGGAGGTTTGAATATTTCACATGGAACATCTCCTCTGTACAAAGGGGGGGGGGGGGTTGGGATGTGGCATAACATCTCACAAGCTAAGCTGAGTTATAGGGTGTTGTGGGGTTATGGTGTATGTATGTATGTATGTGTATGTATATCTACGCATGTGTGTGTTGCACTCTGCATCTGAACGAATTATGCTGTCATTATTCAAATAGTTTGATTTTCCTTTGTATCGTCTAAAAAATGTTTCTGGATGTTGTTCTGGAAGTCCAAGGTCAGTTCAACAGCATTCAGTGTTTTGACAAAACAAATAAACCCAACTGTGGGTCCACTTACTAGCTTTTTTCCACCACTTTCAACTGTATTACATAGTCTTCATCAGTGGATGGAGATTGCACAGTTGGAGACTTCATCTAGATTTAGATTTATTGTCCCCATAGTGGTTTGTTTTTGTGATTAATGGCAGCAGTACCTCCAGCCTGGTTGTGCATTCTAACTCATACAATTGATATTGTTCACAGGTGGGAAGCCAGTGAGAATTATTGTCTTTGTGACCACGGTCGTAGCCAGGATTTTAGAAATACTGCACTCATGAGCCCAAATTCCCTCAATGGACCTAAGATTGTGACTAACCTTTATTCAAAAAACAAAACAAACAAGCTAAAACAACCCCCAAGAAATTCACATTGTATTTATTTATTTAACTGTTCCCCTAAATCAGTCCAAATTTCAGCCAGTCTAATATGTGTGTAATTGTAGAGTAACCTCTCATAGTCTTTGAAATATTACAGACCTCGTGACCTTGGTGACCACAGTATAGATATGGCCCTGCTTGTGGCTACATTAAAATACAGTACATTAATAGCATCACAGAGAGGTAAAGCACACAAGTATAAATTAATTTAAAAACACAAGGCATGGCATCTTGGTCTTCATCAACCTTCATCAGATTAATATGTATCTGTGGGCTGTAAACATGTCGATGAAGATATACCAAGGAAGGACTGACCTTCATCTTCCTTGTAGTTCTAGTTAGGTAATAAACTGTCAGACACTCTGGCTAGCAGGGCGTGCCCACTCACGCCCACTAGACCACCCTGCCAGCCTCCCCATGTGTGTGATTGCGTGCGTATCTGTGTCTGTGTGTATTTCCGCAGGTCAGCCAATGGGCGTGGTCCTCAATAATGAATCACTGCTGCCCTCTCACTTGTTTTCTTCTTTCATCTGTTCTCTCCCTCCCTCCTCCCCTCGTCCATCACTTAATACATTTCTCTCTCCGGCTCCCTGGGCTCTAACTCATATCACTCTCTCTTTCTCTTTCTTCCAAGCCAAGTCCCTCTCTAATCAGCTTGCCGGTAAATTTCTCTGTTGTTGCCATATTCCAATATCTTCTGTCACCCCCTCAGCTGCATGCCAGTGAGACATTTTAATCATATGAATTCAGACCATGGCTCATTTGCTGATTAATATCTTCTTATTTACTTCCCCAAAACCCCTAGAGAAGTGCTGCTGCTCTGCAACTGATTTTTTTTAATTGTTGACCATATATTATTGAGTATAACTTTGGTTGAGGCAAGGTTTGACATGTAACATAATTCAAACCCACATATGTTTGTTTTAATTCGAGTAGAGATTCCAAAGATTCCGAGCATACCAAATTATGTCAAGCTGAACTTTGGGGGAATGTGTATAAAATGATGCACAAGGCATCCAGAATATTTCCATTGGATGAAATGATACCGCCACAAATCTTTGAATCTTGGGTTTCATCATAAAAGCTTCAATGACAAGATGAAACAAGCTGATACAGAATATATATGACACTACAGCGTGGAATAAGATGATTGTAACAACCTTATTCTACATAAGGGTAAGAATAAGAATCTTTATAAACAGTGAAACAGATGACAGACTGACAACTGAAACCTTGCATGAGTTTATCCGAAACAAGCGGTAATCCACATGTCCTGCCCTGCTCTGATATTTTCCACTAGGGTTGCCAGAGTGGAAAAGAGATGAGCAGGATTGTGGGATTAGTGTTGATCCATGCAAATTAAAAGATCATAGAAGCAACCTCACAAGTCAGTGTGAGTAGGATGCCCTTTGCGTGTTTGTTTGTGTGCGTGTGTGAGAGAGAGCTCCTAACCCCCACCCAACACCGCCATCTCCCTGCGCATTTGCCTTCTTACTGTGCTGTATGCATTTGTGTGGACATTTGGCTTCTGTTAATCTTCATAGGATGAAGTGATGCATATTTTTTCTAGTGGAACATGGATGTCTATTTTCCCTAGAAGTCTCTGCGTTCCTGGTTAATCTCAGGGATCAGTGTATAATATCTGTGGGACAGTATTTTTTCCTACAGGATTATTAGAAAACACACCATTAGCACCAATGTTGCAGCAAACATAATGTCCACTGACCTACAAAGCCTGAATTTTATTTTTATCTGGCCTAACAGAGGTTTGTATCAGTTTTATTTGCAGCTAAGTAACACAACACAAGTCGACTGTACTTGAGAGAGTTCATGACTTACTTCATGTTTCTGTGAACACCAGTATTACTCGTTGTGTTTAAAGCAGCTATAATCAATTTTTATAACTAGAAAAATTGCATTTCCTGCTGAAAATGCATGTGAATGTTGAAAGACAATTGCAAAACATTGCTGATATTGCAAAAATATGAAATTCCTGAAAAACATGAAAGCTTACAGCTCAAACACCTGGAAGCAGAAATATATAAGTGGCAGAATTGGGAGTTTAAAACATTAAGTTGAAAAGTTGAACAGAACCATAAACGTCTTAAAGAGCGTAATTTTTTTACATTTGATTTGTTTCTGTAGCTAAAGTATGCAGAAAAACATACAGAAGAATAATAAATTGCAAAGAATTGTTAAAAATGCAAAAATGTGAAATGAATAGCCAGAAGTGAAAGCTGAACTGCGTTCCTGAGGAAGCTAAGAGCTGAAATACTTTGTGTGGATGTTCTATAATATTGCCAATGGTTTTCACGCCTATTGTAATTGTTGAAAAAAGCAGTACAAATCCCCACAAAGATAACAAGATACCAGTTAGTGTGTGTATGTAGAAGTCTCCACGAAAACAGACAAAAACAGTATGAGTGTGTTTAATCAACATTAGATTCTCAGAAATAAGAGAATTCTGGAAATCTGAGTATAAAAGGTAGAAAATAGCTGAATCCCAGCTCACATGCCCTTAAATAGCTGAACATTTTGATATTTGAAAAAGTAGATTAGAATTGTGAACTAAAAGAAATTGTATTTCCTGCTGAAGATGCGTGGGAGTGCTGAAATCCGAAATGCTTTTGCAAATGCAAAACTGGCAGAGGTGGAAGCTGACCCACATCGCCTAATAATGCTTAAAGCTGAGATACATTGCTAAAGCTGGGCTCTTAGCTGTAATACTGTCAAAGCTGCATTTAGTTCTGTTAGGTTCTTGAAAAAAGCTTAACATTTTTGAAACGCATGAAAGGTAGAAAAATGTGAAACAGATGCACACGTGTCCTTAGATGCTTCATCAGCATTTTCAATAAATGTGTAGCCCTGCAGTTAATCTGTGGTGCAGTGAATAAGGTGGTGCATGGATCATCCTGTCTCAACACATAAAATCAACATTATCCCAAAACTAAGCTTTCGTGTTTCTTTACCATGATCTTAGACTTACCATTTTAGCCTTCAACTTTATTCTCAAGTTTTTCTTAAGTTTCACTACCGCTTGGACATGAACCATCTTTTCAATATCCATTTAGCCACATACTAACCAGTGACAATCCAACGAGGAAACTCTAATAATCTGAACAGTGGGACTGTGTGAAAAATAAGTTAAGTTGTTGTTGTTTACATTACAAAGATTTGTGTCTCAGAAATAAACATAATTCTGCAGTTAGACTTTGTTTTCATTGAATTTTATTTATTACAATTGTATCCCGTTTGTATTGACTCATGAACCTCATATTGCGTATGTTGTTGTATTGTGAGAAGAGCAGATCGTCCCATTCCTACTGAAAAGGACATTGTGAGGATTGTTACTCTCTTACCTTCAAGCAAATCAAAATTTAACATGTCAGTTATGGCTCAGTCATCGCTGAGTAAATTCAGTCAGACCGTTGCAAAATCCCACTAAAACAACAGTAGATTGTAGTTGTGACAAAGCTTAATGTCTCTTGAGGCAAAAACAGACTGTTTCTGTCCATCCTCATTAAGTGGCCCGTCTGATTTCCAAAGAATCATTTTTACACTGGTCCAGGTGCTTATTACATAACTTTGAATAACTCCAAATTCATGGCAAATCAGACAGACTTCTTAATCAGGGTGAAATTAAATTTCAGTTCTTCTTACAATTGACAGTAAAAACAACTTAAATAACACAAAAATATAAACCCTGCAATGTAGTAAATGCTACGTGTTTACTAACATTCATGTAAGTTTCAGGGTGTTGTGACGCTGGCAGTGAAGGCCCATGTTGCTTTAAACCGCATGCAGGGTGTGACCATGATCGGCGCCATGAAAGCCACTTGTGTGCTGCATTCACCTGCCAAAGGAAAAACAAAAATATTTTGGAGGTGAATCCAGTTAGGTGAAATCATTAACATATTCAAAGCCAATGTCTCAAAGGCAGCTTATTCAGTTACAACTGCTGCCAAACTGGGGTGTTAAATGTCAATTCACCAGAACCGACAGCCAC
Organism: Coreoperca whiteheadi; assembly: GCA_011952105.1. Taxonomy (NCBI): domain Eukaryota; kingdom Metazoa; phylum Chordata; class Actinopteri; order Centrarchiformes; family Sinipercidae; genus Coreoperca; species Coreoperca whiteheadi. The sequence goes on from CM022478.1 coordinate 17,090,351, forward strand.
CATCTCTGATCTTTTTGATGCTGCATCAGAAGATACAAGCAGGTCAAAGACGGGTTCCTGAAATACTGTTTTTGGTAAAAATGTTTGTTTGTAAATGTAATATTATGTGTATTTGTTTAAAATGTCATATCCCTTGTAGTGATGACATAAAAAACAATTAACTGTGAAACACACAAGTCTCATAATGCGTAGGTTTTATATTTATCATGAGTGTTATCCTTAATACTAATATTACAGATATATTATTGAATTAATCTGGGTTAAGGTCAGCCATTTTGAGTTCCAATATTCATTTTACTTTTAAGACTCCGATCTTTGGCACGAGGAATCCAAACAGCCAAACGCCCCACATTAAGCCATGCAATTTGAATATTTCACAGGAAATGCAGCTACTCGTGGGCTTGTACACGGGACAGATTAATTATAAAGCAATTCTTGGCATGGTCCCCTCCTATCTGTGTTTATATTTATTATTAAGAAAACTAGTGGACAATTCTCTTTGTGCTCTCAAGATGTTTTTATATTTTTTGTCCCAAACCTGCGTACAGAGCTTGGAAAAAGGTGTTTATGTATTCTGCACCTTCTGCCTGGAATCTACTCCTTAAAGACTTCAAATTTAACACGTCCATCTCACTAAATGCTTTTAAACTGAAAAATAAAAGAACTGGAGGCTGATTCCTTGGAATGTCACTGTTTGTGATTAACAACTTTTTTTTGCTGGGGCCTCTGTGATTTGATGTGGAATACCACAACGTGATTAGATACCTTTATCTGCAGTCTTCATGACAGCTTTATTAGCAGCTGTTTCTGAGGACTCATCTGCTGTGCACCTACAGAACATAACATACATATTTCTTAATACCAATTTTGAATCTTAATTTCTAATATAATTTGTCAGCATTTAATACTGTCAACAGCATTATTTGCATCTAAATCTCAACAGCCAATTCAAAGTGTAAAATGATGAGAATACCAAGCTTAGAAAAGCTGTTTTGGTATCACATGAAATTTTCAAAAAAGTAAGCTTCTCTCTCAGTGTAAAATATCAATGGCAGACTTCTCAGAACAGAAGTTTTGCTTCAGCTCGATTTTAAGCAACACTGAAAACTGAGCTGTAGTGACTGGCATTCAAACTGTGTTACGATTACAAGAAGAAACACAATTTCCACACACGGCTGCTAATCTCTCTTCCACCGACTTCACCATCAATGAAAGACTCAAATCATGAAACTTCATACTGAGGAATAGTGTCACATCCCACACAAAGTGTTAAGAAATAATTATAACTAAATGCAATACAGCTGTTGTGAATGTTTGCAATGGCTCAACACTATACAAGGACCCAGGTATAGGCCTGTGTTATGTTTTAGTTGCCTGGTTTTTCTCACTTTGCACATAACCGAATGGCATAGAGAAACAAATTGCCACTGTTAATATCCATTACTTGTTTCAAATGAAATCCACTTGGTGTCTTTCAAAATGGCTTCTAATTGGGCACTTCCATAAAAAGATGGCTTCTTGAGGGTGAGGCCGGTGGCACACACACACACACACACACCCCTTACATAACTTTACACAGTTTGACAATTCTGACTTCTCCCTCCTGTTGACAGCCAGAGTACAGGCTATAAACATGTATGTATGTATCAATGTATGTATATATGTATGTATGTACATATATGGAAACCTTGTACGTTTCCAAGGTCATTCATTCTAACCACCCTACCACCTGCCCGCTGGATCTCATCCCCACCCATCTCCTTCAGGCCATCTCTCTGTCTGTTGTTCCTGCTCTGACCCACATCATCAACTCCTCCCTCACCATTGGGTCGTTCCCCACAACTTTCAAAGAAGCCCGCATCACACCGTTACTGAAGAAAGCCACTCTCAATCCGACACTATTAGAAAGCTACAGACCAGTTTCCCTCCTTCCTTTCATTGCCAAAGCTGTGGAACGAGTTGTTTTCAACCAGCTCTCCTCCTTTCTCACACAGAACAATGTCCTGGACCGCAACCAGTCTGG
>CM022478.1:17093345-17176041 GCA_011952105.1 Coreoperca whiteheadi
ACTGCGTGTCATCCGCATAGCAGTGATAGGAAAAGCCATGCTTCTGTATGACCGAGCCGAGGGATGTCATGTAGATGGAGAAGAGTAGAGGTCCAAGCACTGAGCCCTGCAGCAGCCCTGTATTGAGATGTTGGGACTCTGAAACCTCGTCTCTCCAGGATACTCTGAATGACCGACCCGAGATGTATGATTTGAACCATCGCAATGCGATTCCAGAAACACTCATAGCACTGAGAGAGGACAGGAGGACGTGGTGATTAACTGTGTCAAAGGCTGCAGACAGATCCAGTAAGATAAATACGGATGACTTGGATGTCGCCTTTGCCAGTCTCAGGGCTTCGACAACTGAGAGCAGAGTGGTCTCCGTGGAATGGCCGCTCTTGAAACCAGACTTGTTGCAGTCCAGGAGATTGTTCTGTGTGAGAAAGTAGGAGAGCTGGTTGAAAACAACTCGTTCCAGAGCTTTGGCAATGAAGGGAAGGAGGGAAACTGGTCTGTAGCTTTCTAATAGTGTCGGATTGAGAGTGGCTTTCTTCAGTAACGGTGTGATGCGGGCTTCTTTGAAAGCTTTCAGGAATGACCCAGTGGTGAGGGAGGACTTGATGATGTGGGTCAGAGCAGGGACAACAGACGGAGAGATGGCCTGAAGGAGATGGGTGGGGATGGGATCCAGTGGGCAGGTGGTAGGGTGGTTAGAATGAATGACCTTGGAAACATCAGCTTCAGATAGACGAGAGAAAGAGGGGAGCAGACACGTATCTGGGATGCATGCGAGGTCGCACAGGTGGCACCGCAGAGAATTGACTGCTAATGGCGTTGTTTTCTTGACAAAGAAAGATGCAAAATCGTCAGCTGTTAAATCCAATGAAGGTGGGGGAGCAGGCGGAGAAAGGAGAGCAGCGAAGGTTTTAAAGAGAGTGCGTGAGTCAGGTGAGTTGTTGATCTTAGAGCGGTAGTAGTCGGTTTTTGTGGAGGTGACATCAGCTGAGAAATTGGAGAGGATAGACTGGTAGAGACAGAGGTCAGCGGGATCTTTTGATTTACGCCATTTTCTCTCAGCTGACCGGAGGCTGGTGCGATGCTCACGTAGAACATCAGATAACCAGGGGGAAGACGAGGATGTGTGGGGTGGTCTAGATTTGAGAGGGCAGAAGTTGTCCAGGCAGGATTTAAGAGTGGAACACAGATTGTCAGTGACGCTGTCAGAGTTCAAGAGAGAAAGCTCCTCAGAGGGAGGGAGCGCTGAGGAGACAGCAGAGGAAACGCGCGAGGGAGCCAGCGTACGCAGGTTGCGTCAGAAAGTGACCAGCGGTAGAACACTTGCAGCGTCTGGAGGAGTTAGGTCGAGGTCGAGAGTGACGAAGAAATGATCTGATGCTTGCAGCGAGGTGACCTGAGCGTGATGAGTGAAGCAGTACCATGTGTAGATAAGATCTAGTTGATTACCAGACTTGTGGGTTGCTGATGTGGAAACCCACTGGAGGTCAAATGATGCAGCCAGGTTGTTGAAGTCCGCAGCCTGTGGCTTTCCAAGGTGGATGTTGAAGTCCCCAAGTACCACCAAAGGAATGCCATCTTCAGGGAAGGATGAAAGGAGCACATCCAACTCCTCTAAGAAATGACCAAGCTGACCTTGGGGCGATAGATAACTACGAAGTGACTTTTAACAGGATGGGTGATAGTAACAGCATGAAACTCGAAGGAGCTGTTGTCACACAGGGATGTTCACTGTTTGAACTTCAAGTCATTAGGGATAAGCAGGACGGTTCCACCACCTCTTCTTGCAATGCGAGGACTGTGGGAGAAAGTGTGATTATGGGAGAGGGCTGCAGGAGTGTCAGAATCCTCAGGTTTGAGCCACGTTTCTGTAAGTGCTACAATTGAAAGACCAGAATGATTAACAAAAGCTGTGATGAAATCAGCTTTGTTCACAGCAGACTGGCAGTTCCACAAGCCTATTGGGAAAGTAAAAGGGGCAGTATTGGACAGTGGTACAACATGCAGATTATGAACATTGCGTTGCCTTTGGCATGAAACAAAAGTTTGTCGTGTTGAAATGACAGTTGGGATTTGAAAACACATTGTATAAGAGCAAAAGGAAAAATGCAATAAGGGATCAAAAATAAGTGTGAACAATTAGTCCAAGAAAGTGCAATAGACAAGTGCCCTGTGCTTGAGTCCCTGCTCGGTGGAGTCACATGCAGGTAGAGTCGATGGTCTTTACTCTCTTCGGTCTTCTCTTGAGGAGGGCTGCCGCGACTGCTGCCGCGGGGCCATACCCACTTAAATACCCGTCTGTTTTGTCAGTGATTGTATTTAGCAGGACACGCCTCCCGTGACCTGGAAACAAGCCACGAGACCAATCGATACTAAATCCTATTACACAATAACGCCACATCACCAAAACCCCGGCAAAACCGGCAGTCTCTAACAAAAATAACACTGCACTAAACTTCCAACAAGACACGAATCAAATACACTTACAGTTCTTGTAGGCTTCAGCTGCTAAATTGCTTCTCCTACATACATACGTACGTACGTACATACATACATACATACATATATATTGTGGCTGTGGCTTGGTGGCAGAGCGGGTCGTCTACCAATTGGATGGTTGGCGGTTCGATCCAGGCATCCCCCAGCCATGTGTCGAAGCATGCTTGAGCAAGATACTGAACCCCAAATTGCTCCCGAAGCTGTGCCTTCGGTGTGTGAGTGTGTGTGTGTTAGTTTCATTTGTACTGATGGGCAGTTAGCTCCTGCCATCAGTGTATGAATATGTGTGAATGGGTAAATGTGATATGTAGTGTGAAAGCGCTTTGAGTAGTCAGATGACTAGAAAGGCGCTATTCAAGTACAGTCCATTTACATTTACATACATACATACATACATAAATTGATACATACATACATAAATAAATACATTGATTCATACATACACACATACACACATTCATATTTTTTTTTGTCATTTTGACATCTGATATTTTTATCTTATAATGTGTAATGTGAAAGAAATTGCTCCTGACAACCCCACAGAAAATTATCCGTCAAGGCTACATAGTCTTTTAGCATTTTTCACATATCAGATTCTCATTGTTAACACTTTCACTTTTGGAAAGATTTAACAAAGGAGATATAACATGTTAAATAGTAATTGTGTTACATTTGGACAGAGCCAGGCTAGCTGTTTCCCCCTCTTTCCGGTCTTTAGCCAATTAGCGTACTTCCCAAAATGTTGAAGTATTCCTTTAATATGAATTCATGGTAAAAATGTAAATTTCTACTGGTCAGTTTGCATGCCTGAAGTTTTAACCAATGCAGTTTTGATACAGCTGAGACAGGAAATAATACACAATGTCCTTATTTAATACTCTGCAGACTAACTGTATCTAATTGTGTGAGTGTGTGTGTGTGTGTGTGTGTGTGTTTGCATGTGTGTAAGGCTTTGAAGTCAGTCCACAGCTGTTCAAAGGAACAAGCAGGACACAGATACAGCTGACGAAACAAACTGTACGTAACTGTGTGTGCGTGTGTGTTGTCATCGGTGTGATTAAGAATACGCTCTCATTATCCTCCTACTTCCTGGAACAACCTGTAACTTCATTACCATGCTCTCATTAGATACTCATTTAGACCAATCAGATTTTTCTGTAATCTAATCATTCTGTATAAATTATGAGAGTAATCCATTATTACTGCAAACATCCAGCTAATTGGAACTGGGACGCACCTGCTGTGTGTTTGTGTCCTGTACATCGTTGGGGTTCAGATAGTCCATGTGGATGTGCGTGACCTGTGTTACACACCTCCCAATAAATAACCAGCTCCTGTAAAGTGGAAGCTGTGGACTGAGAGATGACTTGGTTGACCCAAAGCTTACTTAGCACACAGTAGCCAGGTTGTGGTGTGCTAGGAGTTATTTTAACCTGCATTTGATCAGTATGACTCAGAAGGTCTGTGTGTGTGTTATCATTTCACTACAGTCTATTTTTGTCTATGTGTGTTTTAGGTTATTACGCAGTGTTTTCATGTTCAATCAACCTAATCTGCTCAAGTAGGTCTCACACCATTGCGTTATGAAGCTTTGACATGTTTTGTTTATCAATTCTGCATAATAATTTCTAGAATCTGATTTCTGAAGTATTTGTACATCATTTGGGGCCAGGCAGCCATGCAGGTTTGTTGTTGGGACAAAACACCGACAACAAACCTACAGATGATACCCACTATTTTGTCTAACTCAGACAATTGAGGCCTCAGTTATATTTATTAGATATATATTATATTGAGCTGAACTTTAGAATGTATTTTTGCATAGAACTTAGACTTTGGATTTTGTCTCCCATCCCTTCTATTGTATTCATGTTAGGAAGAAATCTCTTCACAGCCAGTATTGATGAGGAGGAATGATTACAGACACAAACAACTCTTTCAAACTAACATTTGAGTGTTGCACTAACATAGACTTAAAAAAAAATGAAACTATCTTGATGTCTCACATTTAAAGTAAGTTTACCTACTTGCCTTGTAAATAAGGATTTGGTATCAGAATCTCAAGGTATATAAAACACTGATCATTAACATATTGACTTTAGAATAGTTGGCTGCTTTGTTCGATGTGGTTTCCCTAACTGGGGATGTTTTTGGACATATTGTATAGAAACAACATGTGTTCCAAAGTCTAGAGAGAAAAAGATGTTCATCTACACACGCCCAGACGAGGGTGCATTTCATGCCAAAAACGCTAATGTAAAAACCTGCCTGGGCAATTATGCACATGCACATGGTACATGTTGGTGACACATCACAGTGACATGATGTAGCTTTCTTTGCAGCTGTTTGAGACGTTGGATGCTGATGGAGGCGGTCAGTTACCTTCATGGCATCAATTCCTCGCCTCGAAAATTCATCTTCAGTGGAGGACAAAAGAAAAAAGAGTGCTATGTCATGTTACCAGGTGGTTTCTAAAATGATTGGCAGGTATTTGGCAGGTGGTTATTGACTGATAACAGGAAGGTACTGCTTACTTACTCTGTTTCATCCTCCATATACGTCTCACAAGTCCCAGATCTATCTACATCTATATATCAGTAGGGCACTTAAAGATGGATGTAGTTACCATATAGTGTTACATAAAAATATTAGATTCTTACTTGAGCTTGTAGAATTTAATCAGCTTGATGATGTAGTTCCTTTCCCATCTAGAGACAGTGTCTGAAAATCAGATAAAGACATTACAGCACTAATAAAGTGCTGCATTTCATGTTACTTCTTCATAACACACAGCTTACAGGATTGTACTTCATTACTGTACATGGAGAGGTAAGTATAACATATCTGCAATATTCTTTGTTAATAATATTTGTGACCTTATTACAATATTCAAGATATTCATGTGTTCACTTCAACTGTTTACTTATTGGTTTGGTTTCTGTTGGGCTCGCTCAGCATTAAGCTTAAACACATTTTTATAATGTAGGAATTCTGCACTTTCAGCAATGCTTTGCGATTAATTTGAGTTGTCAACATTCACTCGCATTTTAAGCAGAAAATGCAATTTTTCTACTTACCTTTACAGTTTTTCAATTTAAAGCAGACAATATGAGGTTAAAGGCCTAAAACATGCAAAACTACCACTTCCAGCAAGAATATAAAAATATTAGTACATAAAAAACATCCTCAAGCCCCGTTACTGCTGCCAGTCTAAGATCAACAGATTGAATACACATGGATGTATTGTAGCATCTATAGCATTACTCAAAAGTTTCTGTAAAGACCTTCTGAAGCTTTTTTGAAATTTAGCCTATCAAGCTAGTTTTTAGAGCTAGAGTATCCAAATTCGGGCAAACTTACCTTACCCTCTGAAAAAATACTAAAAGCATTCAAATACTACTTCTTTATTAATTGTCACAATAATCAGTAGCATATTACATTAAGAAAATAACTGCTATTTGAAGCAGAAGACTTAATATAAAATACTCTCTCCAAAGAGAAGTCACATGCATCCTTTTCCCAACACTGCGTACATGGATGCATTTAAAGTGTGAAGTTCGGCTGCTTTTTCTGCATCACACAAGCTTTAGCAGCCATGTACAGTGTAAAAGACATTTCCCCAAAGTGCCAAAATGACACATCTCTTTAGAATTCAAATCCTCTTCCAACAAGCCTAATTTATTTATTACTCAGACAACATTGTGATAGTCCTGGGTATTTGATCTATCACAGATAGTTTGATTGCAGCATAAATTTACCACGTAAGAAAAATAACATGAGATTCATAAATCACATGTAGAATAAAGTGAAAACAGTAGATTGGAATGTTCCTTCTTCTCCATATTTTCTTCTGCTTCTTTTCAAAATCAAAAGCATGCATAAACACATACGCAAGCACATACTGTATGAAGTGTGTAGTGTAATGGTAATGGATATTCATGCGTGTGTGCCCAGAAGCACGCACAGAGTTTAAATACAGTTCAACAGTAAACATTCCCCTGGCCTGTTTGACATTTGACCTTTGTGTACTCGTTCTATTCGCCTTCTCTTCCTCAGCTGCAACAACAATCCTCACTGTGTTTGTGTGTGAGAATGAGTGTGTGTAACGTGTGTACGTGCATTTTTCCACATAAAGAGACTGATGGGAATTTATTGATGTTTTGATAATTTTTCAACCTTTAGTGCTCAGAACAAGGGAGAGAAAGGCACGTTTGTGTGTGTGCTTTTGTTGGCTAAAGAAACGTTTGCCTTCTTAAAGCAACTATGTAATGTTATTCATGTTTTCAAGACCTTTGACCTGACATTTAAATAGTGATTGGCTTGGCCATTTCCATTAAGAAGGCCCTTTTTTTTGCATCTATTTAAAATATTTATTTCACTGACCAAATGTCAGTGTTGTTTTTCGGCTTTATTGCTGAAACAGGTATTGCCTATGACTGTAATACATCATCTTTGTCATCAAAAGGAAGCTGAGGTTTGGATTAAGGAGCAGCAGACCTTGAGCCAGATCAACCGGACAAGGCAGGCACGACGGCAGATGCTGTGATCGCCCAGGAGGAGAGGAAAGACAGCCGGGAGAGGAGCCCAGCTTGGACTTAAGGCTGCTCCTGGCTAATGTCCGGTCTGGACAAAATGGGACTTAGATGTAGCCAAGCAACAGCAATCAGAGACTGTTGTGCCCACATCTTTACAAAAACCCGCTCCATTACCATCCCAGATCAAGCACTCGACGGGCTGACCGTGTTCCAAGCTGAAGGAGCACAAGACTCCCGGCAAGATACTGGACGGACACTGTCTCACAAATGTCGAACTTTTTGTGTTAAGATGGAAACCTATTATCATCATTACTGCTGTTTACATTCTATCAGATGCAAATTCAAAAAATGCTCTGCAGAATTATTTCCTGGGTGTATACGTGTAGGCTATGTATACATGTGTATACATCGTCTTTTATTTCATTTTATTTTATATGGTACCCTATTTGAATATGAATTTAACTATCTGTTATGTTATATTTGGGTAGCATGAAGGGACTAAAAACTTTCATTTCATTACACAACCTTGTGTTGTAAAATGATAAATAAATTACCTTGTACCTTGTACGTAATGTGGAGAGTATGGTTGGATTTGATGTGGTAATCTCACAGATCATCGTGATACTCAAACGTCTTATTTTTCTATTAAAGGTAAAATATGTGGACACTGGAATGCAGCGTTTGCAGTCTGTTGTGTCATTAATGAAATAAAGCATTTTTAAAATGCAGCCTCCCCTGAACTCCTCCACACATGCAATGACACAAACACACATTTTACATTTTACATTTTCTCTCCTCTTGAGTGTGTGTGTGATGTCCATGTCCTTTGTCTCCTGCCCTCGAGTGAGGTTTATTTTTGGGGCGATGCATGATGGTTTGCTCCCACCGGACACTTATACTGTCAAAACAAATCACTCTGCGTGTGCGTGTCTGTGTATATAAGCATGCAGGTGCAGTGGGTGTGGCTATTTCATTTGTATTTTTTATGCATCAGCACGTATTACTGCTTACAGTGCATGCATGTAGCTGTGGATGGATTGCTTTGTTACTGTGTGTGCAGACTTTATAGTACACAGTGAAACGCAGCTGTTTGACTTGCTGCCCAGTAACTTCAGACTCTGAAACATTTTTGTTTTGTGCAGCTACACTACTAAGTCATATACATTTAATGTAAACGCAAATATGAGGTCTGAAACAACATTACATGAGTTTTCATGGCAATGTAAAGCCAAAAAATGATTTAATGTGACACACAAAAGATCTCAGTCAGTCAAAGAAGCATACGGATCACAGGCAGACCCAAACCAGCATGGACAAAAGAGAAAATCTCCACTGTTCAATATTTTTTAAGTTTAATAAAATCAAACTCCCTGTGATGAGAGAGGGCTGCAAGTAGTGCTGAACCCACTGATAAATACTACCTGACTCTGCAGCTAAAGAGAGTCCAGTGTCAGCTTTCAGCTGCTTTTGGCTCATTGTTTTAGTTCGCAGGTCCATACAGTCGAGTCCCAAAGCTCTCACTGACCACTCTCTTAAATAAAGCTCACAAAGCCTTCTGTATGCTACATGTTAAGTGTGAAATGGCAGACAGAATGGCAGAGTAAAGAAGAATTGAACATCTAGCAAGACAAGGAAAGTCAGATATCTTTCACAAGAATTAAACAAGAAAAAACGGAATTGAATGCTGGACTTACATGTGATGGCTGGTGAAAGGACTGCGTTGAGATGCGCCAAGTTGCTTTGCATTTTTGCTAAAACATGTAAAAGACCTTAGAAAACTAGAGTATGCATCATACAGAGACTCTTTTTGTATGCTGTAATGTGTTTTGTGCTTGTGCTTGTGTAACATACAGTTACAGTAGCTAGCTCAAAGACGCAACATATTCTCCGGTGGACAGGTGCAGGGCAATGGACAAAGACTGAGGTTTAATCCACTGTGGCAGTTCTGACGTTGCTCTGACATTAACACTGTGTTTGTATGTGTGTCAATGCCTGAAGGTGAATTGAATTTGTGCACCCGTGACCATTGAGTGCTCACAATCACTGATTTCATGGGCTTAATGTACTAAGAACTGTTGCTGTTATTGGCAACAGAAGGAGGTTGAGGTTTTCTCTGTCTTTCTCAGTGCATTTCATTCTTTTCAGTTCTTTTCTCTCTTCATGCTTTCAGTTTCAATTTTCCTCTCCTTTCATCCATTTCCCTTTTTCTCTCTTCAGTTCTCCATAAAGTGCACATTTGTTTCTTTTTCCATCCCGTCTGCATTGCCTAAACATCAATTTCTCTCTTCATCTCCCCTCTCCAAACCAACCATTACTGCATGACAAGGAGCTCCACAACATCACCAATTTTAGAGCCTCTCAATTCAAGGACTCAAAATATGCTTCTGATGCAATGGAATGATTTCAGAAATAATTTTCCTTTACCAATTTTCTGGTTGAGATTGGCAGCCTGAAAGTTGGCATCCCTATGTGCTGAAAGTAGTTTGGGAATGTGACCACCTCTCCTCAAACATTGTCGGCATGAAGGTAATTTCATGTGGATGTAACTAAGTTTTCTTAAAGATTGATTTTCTACTTTCCACAGTTATCTGGTTGTAACACCACAGAAGAAGATGCCTGTTTTGAGTGAGAGTTCTTTCTGGCCTTCATTTATTCCTTAATCTCTTTCTTTCTCAATATCCGCACATCTTTTTTATCATAGTTATTTCATCTCTTAACTTCCTCCTTTTAAGGGGACCTCTCATACTCTTTTTTTGTACTTTTTTCTCTACATCTTTTGCTTCATAGCCTCCATTTACCCTCCTACTGCTTCCCTTGCTCTCGCCAATGAAACTGGAGTAACTCCCCCCCCACACACACACCCATCATACCCTTGTGACTGATGCTAGAGTTCTGCCTGCAGCACTAGATTGCATTTGTGCAGATGGCTGCGAACACACGCGCATGCGCGCACACACGCGCACACACACACTGGTTTGCATTAATACAGCTGGCTGGATGGTGCCCCAGTTACATATGGAAAACAGTGCGAATGTGAGTATGTGTGTCTTAAGGTCGCTTTTTCTGCACATGTAAGAGATGGTACAGCAAATGTCGTAACCCGAAAACAAGTGTGTGTGTCCAGGGATACAAAGATAAGTAAAATCCTCAAAAGTGAATGTTTGTTAGTTCTTGGTACTCAAAGGATCTGATTTATGGTTAGGTATTCAAACAGTCAGCAGTTTGCCTGCTGCTGTCTGATCTGTGGAGCGAAATAGGGGAAAACTCACGGTCAACTGAAATCCTGAATCTTATACAAACAACCTTTAAACTAGCTGGTGCTCTTTAGAAATTCATGAAGAGTCACCGGATACATGGCCTGTTTATTCCCTCAAATATATTCCAAAACTAGTTATGTGAAATAAGACAAATAAAGGTATTTGTAATGTGTGTAGTAATATAAACTGTACAGAAACACAATATCATTCAAATATCATTATATAAAGGATACTGCACCTACTCTACAGGTGATTAATGCACTGCAATTGTAATATTTGCTGCATGACAAATGTAATTTTCTCTATCATCTATAATCTAATGTAGGCATAAGTTGGGTTGTAGGATTCTTGTCATACTGCACGTTTCAGATGCATGTACAATAATTACACGGTATGTGCACTAATACTCTGGGTTGCCAAGAATCAATGTAATTCCATCAAAAGACTGACTGACTGATGTCAGCCAGGCAGGTGATGACAATAGGATTAGATGAAAATAAACACCAATGCTTCAGTGCCATTAATTTAACACACACAACACAGCATGGAGTATGTGACTTGACAGTGAGCAGATAAGATTAATAATTAATAAATATTTATATATAGAAAAAAATCATCTTAAATACAGAGCATTTCATTTAATTATTCTGTGAAGTAAAGCTTCTTTATGTCGTTGACATGTTGTATGTCCAATTTCAAAAGATAAGTAGAAATAAAAAATTACAGGAGGAGACATACGATCAACAGAAATAATAGGATAAATACTAGGAATAATATTTGGCAATAATGGTTGTGCTGTGGAGGGCAAATTATTGTGGAAATTCTAATTCTTGATTTTGGTTGCTCTACCAATTGTCATTAAGGAATCTATGTTGCACTTCCCATTTGTATGTGATTGCCATTACCTTTATTTCTGCACACATGATATGATGCCCATGCTGTTTGCAAAAGGACCAGAGCAGTTTTATGAAATAAAATGTGAAAAGGATGTACTGCATACAATTTTCATTTTTCATGATAAAGGTGACAAGTGTGCAGTGACTTGAGTTTGAGCCAAACATCTTAGGTAAAAAAAGACAAAGAATAACTCTAGACCTTACACATGAGGATTCTAATTATACTTGTACCACATGGCCAACTTGTGTTTTTCGTGTTGAGTGGCGGGGCAACTTAAAACTGTATTAAAAGTAACTTTACTGCATTTTTTTCTCCAAAAGCCCATGCAATAACCAACTTCAGACCAGTGTTTTATGATTGTGCGGCTGCAGTAAAAGTGGTAGAGAGCAAACACATCAATCAGCCAGCGGATTAGTCTATGGACAGTGTGCATTCATTGAGCTGCAGGTAGATTCCTGATAACCTCAAAATATCAAATGACAACAAAGGTGACGCTAAGCCCAAATGTATAGATCAGGAAAGCAACTCATTTGAAAGTGGTGTTTCAAAAGCCCTTAAATATCTGATAAGAAATTCTGTTTCAACCTCATCTATCTGACACTTCAGTGAACACGTGCCTAGAGAAAATGTCACATACAAAATGTCTTTATTAACACATACTTTTTTGATTTATCAACAATGTGAAATACTGTATTATTACCCCGTGAGGAAAATGGTTAAACTTAGTGTGGAGCACCTTTACGCTATCCTCTATGATTCCCTGTAAACCCAAACCCCACTTTAAACACACACATACGCACAAGAGCTCACACAAATACCTGATTATTTATACATGCTGCTGGCAGTCACATGGATGCGTCTGTAATCAGAACAAGCCAACAAGTGTAAACATGTGCTAATGTTTCTGATTGGGTTGTGAAGGTATTACATACTGTATCTGCCCTGCGTCTGTCGATGTGTGTGTGTTTTGATTGTGTCAAATGTGGCGTAACTTTCTAATCACACATTGGGCTGCACAGAGCATATTTCAAAGCAGGGGAAAAATAAACAGTGACTGATGTCACATATGGAACAAAAATACAAAAAAGAGCTCCGGCCAGCTGATTTAAATTAATATGTTTAAATAAGTAAATAAAACGTATTTACATGTAGGAAAAACGGGTCTGGAAAAGAGAAGAGGGGTGATCGGAGCATGGTGTCTCTCATAAGTCAAATAAAGACGGATCTAAATTTTCTACTGTCCTCACTAGACACTCATTTGGTTTGATTAATGAACCAGTCATGCATGACAAGAGGCCATGACTGGTGCTAACATGATTTTAGAGATGTGTTTAGGTGTGTGTTTTAAGATATGACTGTGTTTAGCAGTTTAGCCACTGTGGAGACATCAATGTCTAGAAAAGTCAAGAAAACCGTCTTGTCTGCAAATTTGAAGGCGTTTCGAGGAGTATAACATCAGTAGGCTATAAGCTGTAGGTGGGTGATTTCAACATATTGACCCAGGGAAACATGGAACATCTGACCTAGGGAAAAAACATTGCTTAGAATATAAACCCTTTAAAGGGTATCCTTAATGGGTCACATTACGAGGATATTGAGCTGGGGAACACAGGACCCGAGCACAGAACCCTGGGAACATAGATAGACTCCCGTTATTTCATCTTAATAATCAGGATCAACTTCTTACAAATGGATGCTACTTATAATTACTGTGCTCTTTTATGGGTTCTTCACAGCATTGTGTACTGGAAACCGCTGGGTTAAGTTAGGTAATTTGGGGGTGAAAAATGGCAAAATTGAAACCACTGAAAATTATAAACTCCAAATTCAAGATTGAAGTGTAAACAGCTTGAGTGATTGAGAATTCTAACTAACTCCAGTGGCACGGGGAATCCAGACTTCTCATCAGTTGCAGTGACACTGTTTCATATCTGAGCAAACATGAACCTCAAAGCTTGGACTGAAAAAGGAAAGCTTCACTCAGGGCAACGTCAACCTCCTCTTTGCTGACTCCAAGCTGCCAGCTACATCAAAGTAGCACCACACTCCCTTGGAAGTACCAAAGAATCAAGTATCCATGAGGAAAAAAAAACCCTTTGAATATGTTTTCCATCCGGCCAGACAGACATAACAAAGTCTGGTCTTTGACACCAGAGTAAATCATTTCAGGCTTCAGCTTAAAAGATGTTCTTCAGTGTTAGAGGTTGAGGAATAAATTGTTTTTTGAACCTGAAGACCCAGCATATTTAACTACCTCCCTCTCCTAAACAAGGTCCTTCTGCTAAAATATATCCTTAATTAAGTAAGCACCCTCCTAAAATCAGTCTTAACTGAAAACAAACAAGACTAAGAGTTTATGGCAGGTCTGTGAGGCTGTACTTAGGCATAGTGGTGCTTTTCAATTCTAACGTCAGCTTGTATTTGCTTTCTGGCAGCAAGTTGGAAGTAAATGTATGGAAACTGTTAGTCAACAGCTTCGAAAAGACATCCGCCTGCTGCATGCAGTCAGCAAAGAGGAGGTGAAAAGTGACTTTTTTGACATCAATGAAGATATTCATATTGTATTGTGTAAAGAAGCTAAGCAGTAGCTATGGGCTGCACAACGAATTTACAACATGTGTATGACATTGAACATACAGTATTTTTGGTAAATTATTATTTAATGGTAAATTGTGGTAATGCACGGGGTGATATTTTTGTAGGAACATAGTCAGGGTTCACATAGTTAGAATTCACCTTTTGTTTTGTTTATTTATTATTTCATGGGGTTATAAACGTGTTTGATTGTTTTGAAAATGTTAAGTTAATACACAGTTCTTGGAGTTTGTTTTTTTCAAATAAAGGGTTTTTACATTGATTGCTTTGAGCTCAGGGTTTTATTTGTTGTATGCTTTTCTTTCTCACTTTGGGTTAATGAATTGTATTAACTGCACTAAAGTAAGGAAATAACAGAGGTGGATGTATAATGTATAATGAGATGTCAAATTCTCATTCTTTATGTACATTTTTAAGTATCATGTAAACCTGTATTTTTGATAATAAAAAAATAAAACAAAGTTTAAAAAAAACCTCGTCCATTAAATATAAGGATACAGCCAGCAACTGGTAAGCTTAGCTTAGCATAAAAAACAGGTGGAGCAGGTAGCATGGCTCTGTCCAAAAGTAACAAATTCTGCCTTCCTGCAAGCTCACCACTTGCACTACTAAAACACTACTCACGTGGCTTTTGATATCATTGGATAGAGCCAGCGTTGTTGTATCCCCGTTTCAGTCTTAATGCTAAGCTAAGCTAATTGGTCGCTGACTGTAGCCTTATAGTTAACAGAAGGATATGAGAGTGGTATCGAGCTTCTCATCTCTCTGCCAGAAATCTAATAAGCGTATTTCCCAAAATGCTTCTGTACTAGCCAAGAACTTTGAACCGTGAAGAACAAGCGTTATGTCACATAGCCAACTGGCTTGTGAAAAAATAATGTTTACCATGGTCACCACATAGTGTGTTAGTACAGCTATTTGGTCATAAAGCAAAGTATTGGACGTATTGAAATTTCGACCTGATGATGGAGCTAGATTCATGTTATTACAATTCATCCTGAGGGGAACATGATCCAGTCCATCCAATTGTTGTCAAGATATTTCTGTCTGGAGTGGTGGACTGACCAACACTGACATTTCAGTCAGGTGTTTTCACTACATAGTCTCCTTTTTTAAATTAACATTAAGAAAAATACATTAAGATATTACAGATTGTAGAGCCCTTTGAGGCAAAATTGGGATTTGTGATATTGGGCTATATAAATAAAATTGAATTGCTTAAATGAAACACAGGGCATTTGTTAGAGCTTGTAACCCTAAAAAAACGGTATACTCTATGAAGTAATGGTTGTAAACCAGGGGCTTAAAAAACAGTTATGCAACTTTGAAACTGAATCTTATTTTAAAAATGTGTCAGTGAAAATCCAAATGTGGCACAAAAGGTTCTCCTCCTCCAGAAGAAGAAACTTTGCTCTTAAGCTCCACAGCAGGCTGAGCTGGGTCTCATCTCTTACCTCAGGGTAAACTCTCAGTCTGGTGCCCAAAGCACTCTTGTCTCCATCCCACAAAAAAAACTACAATAAAATCTATTCCTGTGGTCTCCTCTCTGACACACCAGTAAACCTGAGGCAACTAAAAATGGCCTCTCTCTGAGGAAAGCCTGTGTGACTCCAGTCTGACCCTGCTGCCTCCTCTCTGCTGCACAGAACAAGATTTAAGATGATGAGAAGGCAAACTAATTCACTCCAGCTGGAGGCAATGAATGCATGTGTGTGTGTTTTCAAGCTCTATTTGTTTCACTCACAGCATACACACGACGGGCATGCACATGCTCACAAACATCTATTTGAATGACTGCACTTTGTCTCTGACCATACTATCTATACTCACGTGTGTGGGTCTCACATACAAACACAAACAGAGGACCTCCATAAAGCCACCCGGACCGCACTTTGCCATTTCATCCATTCTCATAACTACGCTCTATTCTCCCCAAAGGCTCATCAATGATGAGAAAACAATAAATGGAGGCAGAAAAAACTGATAGAAAGAAGGTTGGAGGTATCAAGAAAGAGGGATATCTAACATGAAGATGAGCAGCAGGTGTGCAGGTCATGGTGTCAAATAGCAGGTCCACGTCAAGATGAAGTCAAGTATCAGGGTTGTGTGTGTGAGGTCATGGCAATTCAGACAATTGCATATTTGTCGGTCAAAAATACAATTGCCAATAATGTCCTTAAGTTGTCTCTGTATTTGTTGTTGGTTTTAATAGTTTTGGCATTGGGAGAACTCCTTGATCTTGGTTTCACTATTGTCATTTTTCTCAAATAATTACAGTAACAAGCCAAATGCTCTGCAGCAGCCACTTCACATGTTTATGTATCTGTTCGCCTCAGGGGTGAGAAGAGGAGGTGGTGTGTGTAATGACACAAACATGGGGCATACGCGGCTGCACGTACATATATATCACTTGACCTCTAATTTCCTAGCCTAGTCATTTCCTTCTGTGTGTGCAGGGCAGAAAGCTTGTGATTATAGGCTGCTGTTAAAGTAATGTGGTGCGGAAACAAGGATTAAACAGAATGTGCAGCATGACACCGCGTCTACGAGCAGTCCTCAAGAGAGGGGGAGGACCGAGCACAAACGAACCACAAAGAGAGAGAGAGAAAGGGAACGTGACGGTCAACTGAATGTCCTCGACTGAAATAGATATGCTGCCAGATGGAGAGAGAAGATACAGGCAGAGAAAAGGAAAGAGAGAGACAAAATGGCAGAGATAACATGAAGGAAGAAAGGAAGGAGAAAACTCATGCAAGATAAGCTGGGGGGGTTAAAAAGAGAAGAGAGAGTCAGAGATATTTATCTATACAGAGGAAGTGAGAAAGACAGAAGTGGACAGTGGAGTGAAAGATCGGGTTGAAATCAATATATCGATATTACGAAGAAAGTCTTTCCAATATGGCAAATTACTGAACTCACATGTACATTTGCCGATGAACTGTGTTCCACTATAGTACTTCACTTTATAAAAAAACTCTTGAAATATGTAAAACAAAAGCTTTCAATTACTAAATTTCTTTGTTTTTAATTATATTGAAATCATGTGCATGTGAGACACAGAAAATGATGGGTGGGACACACGGAGGAGAGTGAGAGCAAAGACTGAAAAGATAAAAAAAAAATGTATAACAGAATGTGCAGCAGTTATCGGACACTTTATATGTCGCCTTGCATTGAACTGCTGGAAAAACTGGGCTAAAGAAATACAAATGATAAAAGACAGAGCCCTTGAGAGGAAAAACAACTTTGTGAAAAGAGACATCAATCTTGAATAAATATAAAAGTGAAAAGTGTTTAACACCCTGGACAGACATCGCCACTTAGTGTAACTCTTTAGCTTATCCTTGCATCTAAGGATTTGACTTAAATAAAGTAAATATAGTCCATTAATCATCCCTTATTTACCTGTGAGTTATGCAACACTTAGCTTACATATTATACACTATATACACTGTATTATGGATTTGAGGGCTGTTATGGCATACAAGGATCAATAATGAGGAGCTCAGTGCAGAATCTTTGACAATGTGTATCCTGAAATTACATAATCTGTGTAGTTTTTTTTGTTTAGCTTCGTCTTACCTTAAACACAAAATTATATGTGATAGGAAGTGAATAAAATTCACAAGATTAATCTATTGATCAACATTAAATATTTGGATGTACTGCACAGTATTTTTGTGTGTGTGTGTGTATCTGGTTTGCAAAGTTTTTGTGGAGTTTTACTTTATCTGAACCGAGGATCAAAAGATAGATGGTGTCAGATGCTGTATGGATTCTGAAATCCTCTGAGACAAACCTGCGATTTTTTCCTTTATAAATAAACTTGACTGGACTTGTGTTGAATAAGAAAGCAGCTTTGACGTCAGCGTGTGTTTGTTTCTTTTTTTGGCCCTTCTGAAAGGTGTGCGTGTGCGTGTGCGTGTGTGTGTGTGTGTGTATGTGTGTGTATGGCAGGTGAGTGTCAAGTGTGAGACAGGTGGTTATTTGGATGCGAGTGTATCTCTCTGTCTCTGTGGAGCTTCAGCCTTCATCTTGAAGCTGTCCCAGTAGGCGGAGTCTTCCTCTGTCAGAGGTGAGGCTGAGGTGATGAGGTCACTGAACGACAGCAGCGTAAATGTAGTGGGAGGAGGAAGAGATGGATGAAGAGGCTGAGAGAAAGCGAGAAGTAAAGAGTCTTCAATTACTGAAATACATAGTGTCTAATAGTGCTGCAACTGATTATTAATTTCATTATTAAGTTATTGAAGTGATTATTTTTTGATTTATCAATTCATTATTTAACCTGTAAAATAATATGTTACAAGCGTTCACTATGTGCTCTTGGACATAAGGGAGGTTTAAGTCGATAATGTTCCATATTTTTAATATATGGTTAGAGTACAGTAGATGACTTACATCTTGTTAATTCAGCAATAAGATGACTAGTCCTTGTACCATTTGCATGTACATTCCAACTGTGTCCAACAGAAATGGACAGTTCACAGAGGAACTAAACCTGATTTGATGGTGTTGGTTGCACAGTTGCTTGCTTTTCTCCAAAGTTATTCTGAATATAGGTTCTGTAAACACAGAATAAAAAACTAAATTATGCCCACTGAATGCCTAAAATTGTCTGCCAATAATGTATGTTAGTTGAGCCATTGAAATCTGCAATAAGATTTTTTCAGCCACTTGGAGGCAGTGGAACCAAGTTGTGAATGCAACATTGACATATCACCAACCTTTAAGTTGATATGGCAAATTTTTTAGCAATCACTTGCTTATTTACACATCCAGCAGATACGGAACAACATTCACATTTATTTAATGCAGTGTTTGTGTCCATCTAACGAGGTCCAATATTCACTCTCTTTTAGCCCTGGTTTTGGTCTCTACCAACTTATGAGGGAATTATCTGGCTCTTTAGCTGCCAAATGTGCCACTATGTTTACCAGCTATTCTCTAACTGTGTCTGCCTGCTGTTTGGTGCTGACCAGTTAGAGTACAGTGGTTTTAAAAGCTTTTCTTTGAAAACAGCTGTGGCCAAAAACGAGACTTGAGAGCACTGAGAGTGAACCAAAACTGTGACGTTTCAGACAAACAGATAAACAATGAGCTGAAACTCGCCATAAAGCTCCGTAACGCCAAGGGGAGCAGCGGATTCAGGTGATCTGTATTATCTGTAGGTTCATCACTACGAGTGAACCCTTTTACATTATCACATTGTTTTCACATTGTCATTTGATACACTGTTAGAATAAAAATATAAATTAGAGCTGCTTTAAAGAGTAACATAACCTAGTCTCATCTTGCAGTGATGTACAGGTGTACTGCAGGATGTGTCAGTACACCGTGACATCATTATCAGGTGTGGTTAAAGGTACAACAGACTGGAAATAGAAACCTGTGCAACATTATGGCTGCTAATGAAACACTTTTGAAAATTTTCCTTTAATCGTGCATCCTGAGAAAAGTGGTGTCTCACTTTAAATGTGAGCAACTGTCAAATGGTGAACATGTTAATGCTTCCTTACTGCAGAGCCTGGGTCATCCGCTGGTCCGAGTGCTACAGCAACATGATGGTCAGCATCCAGCAAGCTCTCCTGCACATACACACACGTAAACACACACTCATCACTAAATCCCCTTCATGCCCTTTCAAATTCAGGGCAAATACGTACAGATACTACATAAAATAGAGCAAATATGTGCATCTTTATCAGACATTCAGGCAGATATTCACCCTACATGCGTCCACCACTGTGTCGTCTATTAAATATATGCATGTGAATATTTAGTGCATGTTTGGATGATTTTTAAGGAGAAAAAGTGAAGGCTCAGTCAGATAACCACTGCGTTTACAAGTCACACATCGCTTCCCGAGCAAAAATGGTGCTCGCGAGACCAGGCAACATCAAGGATAAATGTATTCACTGAAAAATGTCAGTGCCTAGCTTGAAGATATAAATCCATTCCAAAGTATATATGATTAATATGTGTGGCAAAATCAGATTAATTTCATTTTCCAGCTGTTCACTGTTGGCCTCCTTACTTTAACATAAAAAACATGCTTTAGATGTTATTCACATTTCAAAGGACACACACAGTACATCTATCCTGAATTTTTTATCCACTCTATAACTTCTACTCAAAATTCAACTGGCAAAAATACACTTGGACATTAAAGGCCAAAAGCTGAGTGTGTATATGTGGGAGTAACAGGTGGCGGTGTGTGTGTCTTTGTGTGTGTGTGTGTGCAGTAGGGGGTTAGTTTCAAAGTGGCAGAGAATAAGGGAGCATAGAAAGAGGCTCAAAGGAAAAGGAACAAAAGTAGAGGAAGAGAAATATCCCCAGAAATTTTATTTAATTTTGAATATTTTCTCATTTTGCTGCTAAAAAAAGAGGAGTACAGGCTTTGTTACTGTCTGTTTTGAATGTGTGTTATTATGTCCCCCAGTTTCTGTGTCTAGAGGCTGCAGGGTTTCACATCACCAGAGGTCAGCAGGAAGTAATAAGTCTCTCTCTGCTCTAGCCAATCAGCACGCAGTGAGCCAGAGGACAGCGGGCAACATCACTGCTGCTCATCTCATCTCTCTGTTAACACTAAAGAGCTCTGAGTGTGTCTATTTGTATGTAAGACAAATCAGAGAAATGTATTCAGTTCCAGTTCATTTGACCTCTCGAGGTCACTGCAATCATTCACTAATCACAAATAATGACGTATGTCGCTGTTTTTAAGGACGTAGAGAGAGATGACCAGCTTCACTAAGGTGTGTTAGTGCATCCTGGAACTACCGCCTGTACATTATGAACTTATTTACTTTATGATTTGCTTATATGTAGAGCACTTTGTGTTACATGTTACATGAATAAATTGTGCTATGGAAATAAAGTTTATAATTATTATTGTGGTTGTTCATGTTGTTATTATCATTATTCAGAGTTGAGGACAAATTCAAGTACTTGGTGTATTTGTCATATTTAAAGACAGCTTGGGCGTTCTGTAGTCCGTTATATAAATGTTTTCTACCCAGACTTGCATAATTTGGTATACCTATGACTATACCTATGTCTACTTTTTATTCCCTCATTTTTTGGAGAGCATTAGGTTATTCCATAGATTCCAATCACAAACACCTAGAGCCCATCTTCTTCAGGTCTGAAGAAGCCATTTATGCATTTTCATTAAACAACTTTTCTGATTTTTGAGGTCCTCTAAATGGACAATCTATCTAGCATCTTTGCATTAATATGAAACTGTTGTGATGCTTGTTAGATATAAATTAAATAAACGGTAAAAGAGTTTTCCAATTTTATTACAAAAAAATGACTTTTTTCTCTCAATTTCTCTTTGCTTCACTCATTCTTCACAAATTCTACATCCTGTATGTTGCTGTTACTTCACATCGCCCTAAAATGTATAGTTAAAAAGAGGACACGACACATGGATTACCCTCTACCTGCGATTGCTGTAAGTGAGCTGTTATTCTCTGGTGTGAAAACACAGACACTAAAACAGCATTAAGCCTCCACGACCCTGAGAGGGATAGAGAGAGGAGAGGAGATGTGACATCAGGCTTTTGAAACCGGTTATAACCTTTTAGCAGTCACTAGTTAATCCCTCTGCCACTGGGCATGGAGGAAAGAGTGAGAGGACGAGGGGAGGGGGAATAGAGAGGAAAAATATTGGGGAAAGAATAGAGAGGAGGCGAAAGAAGGGAGCAGGTACAGTAAAATGAAGGAAGAAGGTGAAGAGAGAGAGGAAAGAGAAGGTGATATTGGAGAGAACATCAAAGGGAGAAGTGGAGAGGAGGGGGAATGAAGGTGAGAGGACGAGAAGAAGAGAGGGGCAGAAAAGAGGAGATGAAATAGGAAATATATGGGGAGAGGGGGGATGGGAACAGATGATTCTTCTGCTCTGACAGTCCTCCATCTCTTCTCATGGTGTAAGAAGGGCCACTTGGGGGCCCCGCTATTGCATCTCTTGTGTGTATTTCTTTGTAAAACCACCTGTGATTCACTTTGCAGATGCTTTCAAGAGGGCAGCCACAGGGGAACGGCGCACGTAGGACGTACTTTCAACCTCTGCTTTTAAGCTCATTGATTTCATAAAGGCTGCATCAAACATACACGTTACTATTCCAAACAACATACCCACTAATTAACCAAGTAGTATTTATCAAACAATTCTAATAATAATTATAAAATTAATTATATCCAAAAATTAGCTGCAGTATATCGTTACACCTGGCTGGAAGAACAGCTGTTTAAAAACCAGAAAAATTAAAATTTGAAGGAATTTTTACACATCTAGATATTCCTATACTACAAATATGCCTCTTGCCCCCCCGATTTTTTTTCCTTGCCAAGAGGACTATAAAAAACAACGAGGTGACGTTTTATGCGGGGTTATGAACAGGACTATTTTCTTGGCTGGGTGCAGTGACTTCCTGGAGGCTTTGTCATCGCCATGAGTTTGCCAAGCAACCAGCAGAGACTAGCTGAGACTACAAATGAGATATAATGTGCTCATTAGTTTTGAGGGCATATTTTGTTAGACAGAACCAGGCTAGCCCTTTCCCCGTTTCCAGTCTATATGCTAAGCTAAGGTAACCGCTATTTGCTGTAGCTTCATATTCAGCAGACAGATATGAGAGTGGTATATAGGGTATATATAACGTTTCTCTTGGGCAAAATAAAACAGTGAGAAGAATCTAAATGAAGAATGAAAAATGTGAATAAAGCCCACAGCATCTTAAACAAGCTATGACATTTGACAGGAAAGCCTCAAGAAAGACAACGTCTAGCTTTTTAGAAATCTTGGTAGGTAGTTTTTCCTGTCCTTACTCTTCACACCTCCCTTCAAACAGACTCACTTCAAATATCCAGTCCTCTTCTTCTTCTTCATCTAGATGCATCCTGGTCTGGCGCAGTGCCCGGCCCTGTGTGAGCGGTTCAGAGGACAGGTGAAACTCCACCCTCTGCAGGTTGAAGCCCAGACCTGTGCCGATGGCTTTGATGAAGCTCTCCTTCAGGGCCTTGGTGGAGGAAATGAAGGAAACCCAGTCATCTACGCGTATAACTAGTTACAAAATTATCACAGGCACATAAGGAAGAAAAAAATTACTTCTGTATGTCCAACAAAGCTGAGAAGGACAGTCTGTGTGTGCTTCTTTGTGTGTGTGCGTGGTGTATTTTGGCTCAGTAGCACAATAACTTTAAACCACAACAGATGGGAATCTATGCACCATGTATTACAGTGTGTATACAAAAGAGCGTCTTGTGAGTGTGTGTGTGTGTTTTTAGCCAAAACCAACCCTGCTCGGCAGCCAATGAGCCACAATAACAGTATTACAAGGCTAATCGCTATGGCAACCATCGAACTCTGCCATTAGTCAACAGTGTGGTGATGATATCAGAGCTTGACGTCTCTCTGCCACCCTCTCAATCTCACAACATCTTTACTTAGCACCAACGTTGCTGTTGCTGTCCATCTGTGTGTGTGTGTGTGTGTGTGTGTGTCTGCAAGAAAGAATCTGTGAGGATGGTACGCAGGGATAGAGAATGGACAGAATGTGAAAAAAAGAGAAAAACTGAGAATCATGAGAGTTGAGGAGAGAAATCCAGAGTTCACACATGTATGTACAAAATGTATACACGTGTATGTCTCGAAGGACATTGGTAAGGTTATTTTCTCCCTGTTTTCTTCTAACACGCATGCACAAAAAACACCGCCCGTGGGGCCCAGCGGCGGTGCAATCTGACGGCAGGGTAGTATGGTTGCCATGGTTACCCAGTGGCGGTAGAACGTGGCAAGCTGCTGGTGCGCCGAGTCGGCTGATTGGATGACGCTCCACTCGTACGCTGTAAACTGACGAGTCATGATGCGGAAAAACTCCGGCACAGAGCTGCTACCTGGAAAGAGGGAGGGAGGAGAGGAGACGGGTGAGGGCCAAAGAAAGGGAAGAGGATAGAGGAAGAAGGATGGAGAGAGAAACAGAAGGAAAAGGAAGGGAAGGAGGGAGACGAAGGGAAAGCAAAATGAGGTGAGAGGAATTTGGAGGCAGGTGTCAGTTGCAAGTAAGAGTTAAACAAGTGCTCCCAATATTATCTAAACATATTCAGTTTTTAAGATTAGTGTGGACTGTTTCCTCTCTCAAAAATACCTCATAACAGCACAGATTTTAATGTGACTGTGACACACACACACACACACACACACACACACACACACAAACATTTGCACACACAAACCTGCTTGGCCTAGACCTTTTACATAGACAAGGCAACAGTGGCCCCTTGTGGCCGAGTTGGAGAACACCATTTCTGCCTTACGCTTGGGACTTTGGCCGACTATACTAACAGATTTGGCTGTTATGGATTAATTATCATTAGTGTGAGATGGTGCAAATGGACAGCTGACACAGACGACAGATTTTTGTAGTCAAGCTTTTGCCGTGATCCAGACAGAAGGACCATGATTAATTCAAGCATGTTTGATGTTTTTTTTGTGGCTTTAATATTATAAAGTCTCACATTACAGGAGATATCAACAAAATGAACTGAAAAACCAAAACAGTTAATCAGAACTGACGGTTGTTCTCCATTGTTTTTTTCTGTGTGTGTGCGTCTGTGTCTTCGAATCAAACTACAGTATTTCCCCAATTTTAACCCAGCTGACCTTACCGTCATAGCCAATCTCATGTTGCCACTATTGCCCATGTTTCTTTTGCCTTTTGTCCCAGACATTAATGCTGCAAGTGACTCTTAATCTCCTCAGAAGAGGAGGCTTGTTTTTTGCAAGGAATTATGTAACTGTAAGCCATTTGTAGGAATGTTCAGCGGAGGACAAACCAACAGACTTTCTATGAATGGCCACTTCATGCTGCTCTGCCATGTCTCTGTGAAGATGCTCGTGCGGTTTTAAGAAGGAAGGGTAATTTTATTCTTGAACTGTACTCATTTCCAAGTGACTGGAAAAATATTTAAAGACAGCTAATGTGAATTCACTTCACATGAAGCTTAGTGGTTTTTTTAATCACTTAATTGCCAGTAAAATATCTGCAGATTTCAATGAATGTGGTTGATATTATTAGTGCTGCTTTAACCTGAGCATTTACCTGGCATGGTGGTCTTCATTATATCCACTCCGACCTGCATCCCCTGCTCTGCAGCGAGCACAGCGTAATCCCCCTGGTGGGACAGGTTGAAACTCCATGCCGGGGGTTCAGGGCCTGAATATGAACTGACCTGGATGCAAACAGCAAGACAGTTAGAAAACAGTGCATATTTTCATATATGTGACCAAAAACATGGCCATCAGAGAACTACTTTACTTCTGGAAGCTATTAAACAAGTGAGGAATGGCGTGCTGAATTAAACTTGGTCTTTGCTGTACAAAGTTCTAAAAAATAGCACGTTAAGTCAAGTCAGGGTTAGAGTCCAGAACAAATGTATTAATTAAAATAAGCCATGTCTTGATCTCACAAATGACCAGCGTCCAAGTTACATCTTAAGTAATTAAATTCATGGGAGTCTTCCACTCAATGTAAAACTCATAGCACTTCAATGAAGAGCTGGAAGATAGAGAGTGTGTAGGTGAATATTATCAGACAGGGTGGACTACCATGATTAAAAGGCACCTGGGAGATTTAAAAGGGGAAAACTAGGTGTCATGTACTGTAGTCACTGTAGTGTAGTATCAGTGAAGCAGCACTATGCAATGAGGTGAGCTGCTAATTCAAGACTGATATGAGACAACACTCTAGATAAAAATGAATGGTGTGAACCTTCAGTGGTGCTGCCAGGTACGGTTTCCCTCTGGGAGATCGCTCCAGCCTGATCTCTGACCAGGGGATCCCCATCCTCTCACACACGAATTTCCTCAGCAACAACCTGCCAGCCTGGTGGGGTAACAGAGAGACAGACAGTCGGTTTGTTAACGTTACACGTGGAAATCTTGATTGGACAAGTAGGACACGAACTGAGCTAGCTGGTAGTGCGATAGGTCAGCATGCAGAGCGTGACAAAAACAAGAAGTTAACAGTCAGGCTCACCATGGCTGATTTGGCATCCTTGACAAACGCAAACTGTCCGATCCTGTCTTTCTCCTCCCGCTGAATGCAGCGAGCAGCAAACAGCCAGTCAGCCCTGCTCGGTGTCCACGACCCGCAGCGAAAAGCCCAGCGAACAGAGCCCATCTCCTTACCCCTTGTCTGGGCCCCTGGACTCCTCCGTAACGTCAGGCTGCTCACACGTTGTTAGTGAGCCTTCGTTAGCATCGCGCGTTAGCATGGCGTTAGGGTTTGACTGACTACAAAACACAAAACCCTGTCAATGTTATACCTCAGACTTTCTGGGTTTCCACTGTGGAGCAGAACAGCAGTGGCTAACTGACACCTACAAATAAAACCACTACACAACACTGCTGTTATTTGTTTACATGTTTGAGTTGACAGCGTGGGACATGCCCGGAAGAGCCCGGCGAGATCCAATGTCGTCATAAGTGGGCGCGGTGGAGGATTGACCAATAGGAGCGATCGAAACAGTGCGCAACTAACGATACCTTCAACCCTTTTAGGAATATTGTACATACGACAACCCATCTTGGAGTTTCAATACATATGACAAAAATGACAGTTTTCTGATACCCGAGATGTGAAGTTTTAGAACGAATTCACTGAAGCTGGCTGACTGTAAAGATGGTGTATCGTAACCTTCCTAAAACATCTCTTGGGTAGGCTACATCCTTGACAATCCCTTCCATCTGCATCAGAATTGGAAAAGTAGAGCTGTGCTGCTTGACCAAAAGTAAACCAAATGCTTCTATTGCAGGCTCCAATTTTCTACTCCAAATTATTATATCCGAGTGGTAACACTTCTAAAGTCATACTTACAGCTTGAACCCTGATAATCCTCAGTTTGCCGAGTCGCCCCTGAAAGGAGCATTAAAATTGCACCTCTCTGATGATGTTTTGATTGCGGTACATCTGTGTGCTTGAGGTGAGTTGTCTTCACACTCTATTACACATAATGTTTAACTGGAGGTGGTGGTAAGATAGGAAACTAACAAGACCACATCACATTTCTGATTGTGATGATGAAATTGTGTTGCGCTCATCTGATTAGAAAAATACTATCTCATAACGTTTTCCTCGAAAAACGTTTTTTTTAACTAGAAATATTTGAGAGATACAGCTCAGAGATAGAAGCACATAACACGTATATAGCTATTTTGCCTACATGTACTATAGCCTAACTATAACCATCCCATAACAGGTTTATGGTTCATGTGCTGCAGATAAAAATGAAACATCAGCAGTATTTCATTAGTGACAGCATATTCACCATGCTTACTTACAACCTCACAATGTCTTTATATTGACATGTGTTTTAGTTAATGAGAGATCCCTTACTCAAAATGTAACAAGATGAAATATCGTTATATGATTCCCCTACTACCATCCACAGAAAACAGCAATTTATGGCCTTTTCACTTCACAAGTCAAATAACATAAATGCTTGACAAGTCCACATTTATAATCAAAAAGAAAGTGAGAGACTAATTTATTGCACTTATGTACTTAATTTACTTAATATTGTAATTTGTTTCTCCATATTGTAAATCTCTTTTTTTCTGTCTCTACCACATACTGTACTACAAGGCCTTTTGCATGTCTTCAAAGAGATATTCCCCCACCTGGTTTCTACTTTTTTCCATTTAAGTTTTTTTTAGCTTTGAGCTTTTGTTTTAAGTGTCCAATGTTGTATATATTTGTGATTTTAGTTTTTTTTTTACAACATATTGACCTAGCTGTATTCCAATGGAATTAAAAATTCTCTGTTTTATCTACAGGGAGACTGTAGAGACCTTTCAGCTCTTGATGCTTCTCCACCTGTGTAAGCTCACCTGACAGCAGTCCAGACCAAGAAATAAAGGTGGAAAACCCTGTGAGTTGTGTCATAATAATGCTCTGTGGTCTTAGCTGCATCAAATCAAGGCCTTATCAAGGCACAACCTCCACTCAGACTGGGGGGAAAGGCTTTTGATGATTTACTCCTCCAGCCAACCAGCTGTGACCTCTGCAACTACACTTCTCTCCACCTGGTATTTTCACAACTTCAAGTCTCACATGTCGACACACAGAGCCAGCATCTAGTGTAACAGCTGGGATCAGTCTTCACAGGGACTGCTGGAGCCACTGAGGGATTTCTCCCTGATAAAAACTACTGTGCTTTTGAAGGAAAGCTGCACTGCTAGACATGGACTAACCTTTACAACAAACGTCCACACTTCTTTCCATCTGAGGACTGAGTCCCCTCTTTTCTCTGACCAGTGATCTATCGCTTTTGTACACACCATTGTCCATCTCTCTTCTCATACCTTCCTCCTTTATTTTTTTCTATTTCTCCCTCCATACAAACAGCTCTCGCATCCCTTTGTCTTCCTGCTTTATTTTTCCCCAGTTGTCTCTCCTCGTCTCTGTTTCTCCCCTCTCTCTGTGTTTGTGGGGTTTCTGTCCCCTCCTTGCTGCAAAGCTGGATTTCCTGCAGGTGAAGAATCTTAAGAGGAAGAGGAAGAGCAACTACAGTGTGAGAGAAACACAGATTCTCATCAGGGAGATCCACAAGAGGAGGGACGTGTTGTTCTCCAGACAGCAGGTGTAGATTTCCTCTTCCCTTCTTCTTCTTCTTCTTCTTCTTATGTAAACGGATAGATTGGGACATCTATGGTGAGGGCTAGTAACGCATAATAATGATAATAATATGTCCCAGAATAGTGCCACCATGTTATGTTGCCAACAAATTATATATAACCAGTGGTGTACTGCAGTGCATGATATTATGTATGTATGCAGTGTAGGTTGATCTTTTTCCAGTGCCACTCATGCATATATTACACCTGCTCCTCATTCACTGTAAAAAAAAAAAAAGTGGACATATTATTATATCTAATCTTTGAACTCTGAACCGTGAGCCGAGTTGGACAGATCAACAGCAGCAAGAACAGAAGCACAAACCAATTACCAAACTCTCCTGTCCTATCCAATGTGTGAAATGAGCTTTCAAACCAGTTGTTTGATGTAAGTCTAAATGAGTGTACTTACTCATTGCTGACAAAAAGCAGCACTCAATATATATATGCAGTATGTGTGTGTGTGTATATATGTGTTACAGTATATGACAGACATGCTCATCCAAAAAGCAAGTCACAAGTATCAGCATAAGCGTCGGCTGTTAAGTAAAACGAAAGTGCATTACAGAAATGCTAAAATATGTTTAAAATAATTTAGAAGCTCCATTATCTCCATTGTCCACCAGAGAGCAGTGGCACAGTATATTTTCCAACTGCAAGATATCATGCTCAGTACTTTTACCAAACCAAAACAAATTTAAAGGGATCCTTTAATAAACTCAGAAATATCAATATTAGTATTAGCCTCAAAAACTATCCTATAGTTTAGTTTTACAGACAGCTTTGTTATGTTTCATTACTGGCATCTCCATTATTTTGACAGGAACCTGCGTTGCTCACACTTTTCTACAGACCTACAAGTACGTCTTCACTTTTCCCAACGCAACATCGTTGTCACGAAAGCCATGTTAGAATTGTCAGAATAAAACAACCTAATTGTTGTCCC
Source organism: Coreoperca whiteheadi (assembly GCA_011952105.1). Classification (NCBI taxonomy): domain Eukaryota; kingdom Metazoa; phylum Chordata; class Actinopteri; order Centrarchiformes; family Sinipercidae; genus Coreoperca; species Coreoperca whiteheadi. The sequence continues at coordinate 17,122,749 of CM022478.1, forward strand.
TTGTTCTTCTTCTCTTCTCTTTGTGTGTGAACAGAACACAGCCATTAATGAGTTGAAGAGACAGGCATGGGAGGAAGTTGCACGAGGTGTGAATTCGCTGGGGGAGGGAGAGCTACGCACTGCTGCTGAGGTGTGTTTATTTTTATGTTCAAACCATACTTGTAAGGTTTTTATATTTACCCAGTATTGATTCCCATTTGAGGCCCACCCCCTCAAATTTCCCTCCTGATCTCCTGTACAGGTGAAGCGTCGCTACCTGGACTGGCGTTCACTGATGAAGAGAAAACAGCTTCAGGCTGAGCTCTCCCTCTCCTCCTCCTCATCCTTGTCTGTGGCCCTGAAGACTGAGTATGATCAGTCCTCCCCTGAGCACGAGACAGCTTCTCTGGGATCTGGGTGTGACCAGCTGCTCGACCTCTCAGGCCTCCCAAAGGATTGTCACTGCGACTGGCTGGAGCTGGCGGCTTTCGGTGAGCCGAGCGGGCAGGCCATGATGTCATCGCCGGGTGTGAAGATGGAGGGCGACGTCAGAGAATACAGAGTAAGAAACAGAAACTCATCATCTACATCATGGTGCCGCAGTAGTGCCTGTGTCTATACAATAATAAAATAAGACACTAGCTTTGATCTTACACCACAGGGTCCCTCTATAGATTAGATATTTTTATTAAACCTTAGATTCTATAATTAAATTTGCATGTAAATAAGGACACAATGATTTTCTTATTAAACACCTTCATGCTTTTTGATACAGAGCTCATATTAACACCGCTCCTGTTATGAGAAGACAAGTAGCCTATATTGGCATGCAAGTATAATGCTAATGTGTTAATTAGCTTAATTAATGTCCTCATCAGCAGAGGTAGTTATGTTTAACATATCACAGCACAAAATGTCGCTCAAGTGGCTCTTGTTAGTCCGGTGTTTTGATTGGGCTCATGTAGGTTCAAAAGGTAAAGATAAAATTAAATTAAGGATGTGTTAATTAATTAGTATTTAATTTAAAACTTGACATTAAATGTGACTTTTTTATGATTGCAAGATTTGTTTTCAGATTAAATCATCATCTTTTCCCAGTGTGGTATTTGTCCATTTATAACAATCTTTCACAATAATTCCCTAATCTAATATTTCACCCTATTTTTTAACAGTGTTATTAACTTGTACCCAGTCTATTTAAATTCTTCATGTTGTCAACCAGCCAATTTGCACTAGGAATAGAGGTAATAGTTTTGTTTGTCGGACTACAACATGATCAGCTTGCCACATGAAAGCATCAGCTGGAGTCTCAATGTTTTGGGGTGTGAGTCATTAAGCAAATTAACCTCTATAAGGGCCAAACTCAGATACAGAATACCACCTTTAAAATGACTAAAAACCCATAATATGCTAACACATAATTGTATTCAGTGACATTAGTATTAAAACTGTGCAACAAGATAAGCAAAACCGAAGCTGCAGAGGTATAGATATCCATACTTTTTGTCACTAGTATTGGTCAAGCTCCAAAAACACTGGATCCTTCATTACCCATAATGCAACTTCATTGCATCTTACTTCATCTTTCATCAGGGTTATTTTTTCAGACTTTGGAAAGATCCCTCCAGAGCCACATTTTTCAGCTATTTTCACATGCTGTGTGGTAGTACCTCTCATGACAAGTAAGCTGAACCTCATGTGTAAAATTGGTGGAGAGCCGCTTTAATGATCTCACTCTCTCGGTCTAGCTGGACGGTGATTGTGATGTGGGAGATGGAGAAGGAGAAATAAATGAAGATGATATTCCCTCCCTCCTCAGCGACATTGAGTCCCGTGGTGAGCGGCATGTTGGTGATGTTTACTCCCACAACGACTTGGGCATGATCAGCTCCACCAAGGCTCTGACCTCCACCTTCACCAGAGACCTGCCACTCGCTGGTGACCTGGTGGGGATGCCAGAACATGATCCGGGTGAACTAACCAATCATGAAAACATGGGTGCGGGGTTTCCGGTTGCTGTTGAGAAACAGCGGCTGGAACTGGAAAAACAGCGCCTGGCTGTGGAAACTGAACGCCTGGTGGTGGAGAAAGAGCGGCTGGTGGTGGAGAAGGAGCGGCTTCGTCAGATGGAGGTAGAGAGGGAAAGGCTGCAACTGGAGAGAGAGAGGTTCCAGGTGGAGAGGGAGAGGCTGAGGTTTCTGCTCCTCAGCCAATTGGAGCACGTGGACTCTTCCTTTACCCTGCCGCCACAACAAGGCCAGCCCTTGTCCTCCATGTCTTCATTATCCTCTACTCACGATGGACAGAGGGAGAGAGAGAAAGAAAGTAAAGGCTGGAGGTCAGTGGTGGATCTGGAGACAGAGAGGCTAAAACTAGAGGAGGAGAGGCTGCAGCTGGAGAAAGAGAGGCTGCAATTCATCAAATTTGAGGCTGGCAGACTGCAGATTGAAAGAGAGCGCCTCCAAGTGGAGAAAGAAAGAATGCAGCTGCACAAAGATCATCTGGGCCACTGAGAACAAGAGGTAGGAAGCACAGTTGAAAGAGGTGAATACTTTCTATATAATACATTTTCACCAGCTTCCAGGGGGAATTCTTAATACTGAAAACAACCCAGAATATGTGGATTTACATCAGCAGCTGCTCCCTTATCAAGTTTCCCCACACGCATGTCCTTCAGGAAGATGTGAGGCACTTAAATGTTCATTCCTGATTGGAATTTGGCCAAGGAGAAGACTGAGATCGAGGGCTGGCACATTTATGACCATCATGATAAAGCGGTGCCTTATGATGTCTTCATTAAATGGATGACAGGATAGAAAAGATGCCACTATAATAAAACCTTGGATTTGTTTGGCACAGGCAGCTGGTTAGCCCTGAACATATTTGATTTATCAAATGCGACAAGTTTTAACAGCTGTTCAGTGCCCCAAATACACTAATGCACAAAACGTACACGTATGAAACATTAAATGCTGGAGTATCACTGCAACACATCCTTACTAGTGTAGAAATGTTTTACAATGGTATATATGAAAGAATAGAATCATGATGTCTTACTCAAATCAATGCCAATTCATCTACTGCATGGGTGCTTGCCTATATAAATTATCTTCCAATACTTAAAAAACTAAAGCATAAAGAAAGATTTTTATGCTATTTATGTTTTGCTGTCAAGTGCTTGTGTCAAAATATCATTTACATGGCAATGCTCGTGACTGTACATGTTTTCACCAATGTTAAACTGATATTTCATCGTTGCTATTTTTCACAGCAGACAATTTGACTTGTCAACTCAGGACAAGCAGTTACTAATAACATTAACAATGTCTCCGTTCTATTCAAGTGTCCCAGTGTGCCAACATGCACAATACCAGGAGCAGCTAAATGGAATTCAGCCAACATTTAATATTATTCACACCTGTGCTTTCACTAGTGTGACATGGGAAAATGTATTCTGTGAAATAAGGCCTATTAAGATTTGATGTTTTTGCCAGTAAGATTTGTGGACTTGGAAAAGAGCCTGAACATCTGTGATGAGCAGCTACTGGAGGTTTGGTGTGCATGCTAGAAAATTAAAGTGAAATATTCCTTTATGTTTTCTCGGCTTGTATTTTCATTTTAAATTCTGTTGTGCTAGAAATATACCGTGAAGTGTTACTGGGTACTAAAAACTATTTTCTGCTACTGTGTACTGAAGGTTATGTTGTCCAACAAAACTAAACACATCAAACACTGCCTTTGCCTTTTGGATATGTTGTTGTAAATAATCACCTCTTTTAATATGTTTGTCCTGCGTTTCACTTTCTCTCTTTAAACCACTTGATTTCAGATCACAAGACCAGGCCAGCAGTCCTGTTTTATTATTTTCATGTATTATAATTCTGTCCCTGATATGTAAATATACATTATCTATTTATACATATTTATTATGCTTTCTTACTCAGTCCCTGTGCCTCTATGTTAATAACTTTGAATAAAGTTTGCTGAAGAAAAGAAATGTGACTTCCAGACAAATCGTATAACGATCAGCATTGAATAAAATATGTGTTACACATTCAAACCCCAAAGTACTGCTGCTGACGACCAGCCTCTGTGGTCTCTCTCTTGCCCTTAATTTCTCAGCATTGCCTTTGAAAAATAATGGTAAAAGAGAATAAGAAGATAATTAATATTGTTATATATAATGTTTTTGGTCTCCTCTGTATTGATGCAAGCCCATCAGGGGTTCCCTGGATCAATGCAGGCTAATAAGAAGAGGCGAGCATTAAAAATCACTTTAGAGATGCAGTGTTATGCTCTCAAAGAGTCAACTTTTGAGGATTTCAGTAAAGCTGATGTAACCCAGTGACACTCCTGGCTTTCTTTTTTGCATTTCATATTTAAATTGTTGTGAAGCATGAAAGCTTAGACATAGTTTTTACTGCAGAACTGGAGCCACAAACTCTTAACTGAACAGAGACAATAAAGCTGGCTAGTTTGAGATGACCGTGAAACATCTAAATCCATGACTAAACTCTAAAATCACATGTGCTCCTACAGACCCTTACAAACACATACACATACATGTATTCACAAAGACACAGACAGGGACTCAAAGCTGGCAGATTGAATCACAAAGACTAGTTTATATTTCCGTGTAAGGGTTATTTCATTGTCTGCCTGTGAGATGAAAAATATATATATAAGGGCCCTTCTTTTGTCTGGATTTAGAACTGTATTCACTGTATTGTTATAAAAAGGGTCCCTCAGTACTGGAGGCCTTCAGTGACTCGATCCAATGCTGTGTGGATCGTCTGAGATGTGGCAGCTAAGGCCAGAGGTAGAAAAAACTAATTCTACAATAATTCCTTTCTGGTACTGAGTCAGACTGATATCTTAAATCCCCATTTATTATGGCCTACTTAAACTATTTCAAAACTGCAGTCAAATCAGGGTATTCAATATTACAGGTCAGCGCTTTACAGTTAAAATGAAAGAAAAACCTCAAGGATTCGTTGAGAGCCATCTGAGGAGGAAAACTTGTAAAGAATATATATATATATATATATATAAATATAATAAATCATACATGTTACTAAATATGCAGAAACATTGTCTCGGTGGTCCTCTGGCAGACTGTTCCACAGGTGGCGATGATAAAAGTAAAAGCTGCTTGCTCATAGGTCATACATCTCACTCTTGGTACAGCTAAAAGGTCTCTACCCATGGATCTAAGGGCTCTAATACCAAAAGCATGTTTGACATTGAGTATACTCAGGTGTTTTGAGATTTGAAAAACAGTGAATGGACCTTAGAGATGATCTTAGGTCTTTGTGAGCATGCTTATTACGCGCGATTATTACGCCAGTCAATCAGAATCAGAGATGTTGGACATACTTGAGTAACTTTTTGAAAAAAACATTTACTTCTAAGAGTAGTTTACTGCAGCATACTCTTTACTTGTACTTGAGTAGATTTGTGAAGGAGAAACGCTGCTCTTATTCCACTACATTTGGCTACACTCGACTCGTAACTTTTTTTTAACATTTATTTTACATATTCTATGCTTTATTTTTGCCAGAAAGATGCCGTCAGTACATCTACCACATGACTCTGTTTCACTAATCAGATGTAGTGATGCAGTCACATGACCACACACAAACTGTGGCGGCATAACCTCACAAAAAAAAGATTTATTGTTCTGACAGCTCAGGTCGCTTTAAACAAAAATGTTGTTGTGCACTTTATTTAAAAAAGCCTATATATTTGGCAGATGTAAAGCATACATGTTCAATACAGCTCAGGGATGTTCAAGGAGCAACCTCTTTGTGCACTTTCTGAAGATGTTTTGCACTTTCAGTTCTGTTTTTGAATAAAATGGTTGGAAATGAATGCTTTTTTGTTTTTTATATTTTTTTATCCGATTAATCGAAATTAATTCATCATTAAAATAATCATTAGTTGCAGCCCTACATTGTACTAAGAGGTGTATTTAGTCTACTTTCATTGGAGTGGATCTATCCATTATCTAATAAGGATCTTGTTCCGTCAAGATACTGTAGTAAACCAATTTCTGGTGAACTTTGTAGGCTTTGAGATTGGTCTGAAGATATTCAGCACTAGGAAACCCTGCTGTTTCAAAGAATATTATACCTTACAGACATACAGACAGAGTGGCTGACACTGAACTGCAATACATTCTGACATAGAGTAGATGGGCCAGAGATATTTAAGGCTTTCAGATTAATACACAACCTAAATGCTGTTATCTTGTCTTTGAAATATTTTATAAACTCATCACATTTAGGGGAGAATATGATATTCTTGTGGCCGTAGGGCATTGGCTTTAAGAGGCTGTCTGTAGTTTTAAAAAACACTCTGGTGCTTTTTGCGCCCAGCTTCAAAAAAATAAACTTGATGTGCATTTATAATGACATTACTGAAGTCTTTCTCTATCAGCTGCTCTACAATTTCTCCTGAGTTTTGCAGCTGAAAAGAAGGTGACTTGCACTTGTATGTAATTTGACCTGATCCTGAGGGTCAGTGGTCACTCTGACTACTCCTAGTTTACATTTAATAATGTCAAATATATTTATCACAGGGCGAGGGAATACTTTGTGGCAAAGCAGCAAATATTTATTTTTCACTGTGAGTGAAAAGATCAATGATAATCCTCCTGAAACAAATCCTTTGGTTTTTAATCAACTTGTAATCAGATCCATTTCATTCACTCTACTGAAAACATTTTAGTCACACTTTTCAGATGGCATCAAAATGAATACAAATTTGATTTATTCCTCATTCATGCAGAAAATGATATTTGTATTAATTCAACCCTGTAGAATCACAGCTTTGTGTGTTCATTTTGTCATCATCTTTGTCTGTATGTCTGTAAGTATTTATACAGCAAAGGTAAGTGTGTACTGTATGTAAACACACTTCTCAGCAGTCTTAAAATAAAATGGACTACAACACAAGAAGCAGCAGCACCAACAACAACGTCACAGGGATGAGCTACTTGTGTGTGCTGAGAGTGTTGCTGGAATTCAATTTCCTATCCGACGGTGAGGTACAGCTCAAAGAAAAAGTGAGAGCAGAGGAGGTGGTCATGACAGGAAAGGAGCTGTGGATGAGAAATCAGAGTTTGAGATCGATTCCCCTGAGAGAGGGATGCAAAAAATGGAGAAATTAAGTATTACGGGGGAGGGAAGATAAAGAGAATGAACAAAGGAATATGGAGCAAGAACAGAGGAAAAATGAGGAGGGGCTGAATGAGATGAGGGAGAATTGAGATAGGGAAAGATAGAGACTAAGAAAGAGGGGATGAAATGAGCCAATGAAAATATAAAGGTGAAAAGGCTGCTGTCAGTCTGCAGCGACGATAAAAGAGGCAGATTGAAGGTGTGTGTGCGTGTGCGTGCATGTGTGCATTTGCACATGAAGGTGCAAGGTTAAAAGGGTGGCAGCAGCGCCTCAAAATTGTTATTTTGCTTCATCTTCAGGTAAATGGGAAATACTTGTCAATGATAACCCAGCATAGTATGTGAGTATGTGTGTGTGTGTAAGAGAGAGTGAGATGGGAAATAATGGGAAATGCTTGTCAGTGATGGCTTTGCATTAGTAGTGTTAGGTCCCAATGGACTGACATAAAAGGAGCCCAAATGACAAAATCGCAGCAGGGAATATAACCCCGTTAACTGGTGGTGTAAAGCAGAAGAGACTGTGCAGCATGAGCTTCACATACACATAGAAAAGATGCACATAAAAACTTTGGCGAGGTTTAACATTTCAGCTGTTCTCGAAGACATCTCAAAGCCACTGAGTAATTGATTTGAATTCTGGCTGTGATTTGAATTTGCTCTCCTAATAAATCCTGCTCTATAGCTCCAATGTAATTCTTGACACCCTGAAGGGACTCATTCAAAATTTCTCAACAAATGTAATTTTCTGCCATGCTAGCTCTGGGCATGGGCAATGTCAGTATATATATATATATATATATATATATAGATATCTCAATGACTATTACACACATTGGCACAACATTTTGTAAAGACATTCGTTCCCCGGATTATGAATCCTACTGACTCTGGTGATCCCCTGACTTTTCCTCTAGTTCCACCATGAGGTGGACATTTGTGGTTTTGAATTAAATGTCTCGACAACTATTAGATTGGTTGGTACACACATTCATGTCCCCCTCAGGATGATACCCTGACTTTTCATCTAATGCCATCATCAGGTCAACAAGTTTCTGACCAAATACCTTCAAAATGAATGACAAATTCCCATCAGCCTTAGCTGGCTGAACGTCAGCATGTTATTATTGTTAGCTTAACATTTTGCTCAAAGCAATGGTGGGCCAACATACAGCCTCACAGAGCCACTAACATGGCTGTAGACTCTTAGACTTGTTTATTATCTTAAAATAAATGTTTAGTTAATGGAATTCAGGCATTTTACTGCATTGTAGTGTGTAAATTTAGAATATTAATTTCTAATATTTGTACTGGTTTTACAGGCTTTTGTGATAAGCTACTGTTACAAGAGTTCAGTTTTTGCCTGTAGCCTACTTGCTGAACAAATGTTTTAGCTTTTTAAAGAAATTTCACAACTGGCTGTTTACTGGCTGACAGTCCTGGGACACACACTGCCAGTGATGATAAGAGGTGTCCAGATTTACTGTATTTTGGTACCTAATAGCATTTGGAAGTTAAATGGTGAATGTTTCATTAGTTGACGTTTATAATTAGCAGCCATTTAATATGATTTATCTCAGTCGCATATCAAGGTAATGTAGTAGATTTCGGATGGCTGCAGCTTTCTCCAAGAACGTGGAACAACAAAGGAATTTGTCTGTAAAAGAGCTGAGTAACACTTTAACTTATTGCTCTATAATTTCTTTCTTTAATAAATGTGCAGCTGTCAGAACACTCGTCATCAACATCTGTGTTCAAACATATGCATTATTGATTACTCAAACTTGAAATCAGCTAATCTCGTCTTAATCCAGCCTTGAAAAAGAATTCAGTTTATTGAAAACCAAAGTCACTATTCCATTTGTATAATGCATAACTCAGTTTTATCCATTGAGGTCATTAATAGTATCCCCATAGCTCTTTGCTTTGGATGGCATTCCAATTAACACTTAGTATCACATTTGAGAGACCAAACCTTCATACACATAGACTGCTTTTCTGTGCGATTTAACACAGATTCTTTCTGTATTCACCTTACGTGTGATGCAAAATAAGTTCTGCATTTTTAGTCCATTACACGATACCCTAGATATCTTACTGCATTGTTATGATAAATAAAACAAGAGAAGACGTCAATCCAAACTGGCAAATAACATCACTTCTACGATTTGATTGGAAACGAGGGCGGCAGGCTGGCTGCAGTATGCAGTTCAGGGACAGGATCAGTGGATAAATAATCACACAGACAGAGCAGGTTCAGCATTGATGTTTTACTAGAAAAAGAAACCAAATGGAAGGACAGAAACAAAGGAAGAAAGAAACAGTGTGTTAAAGCCAGAGTGTTGACAGCCCAGCAGTCAGCTTTTTGCTGTCTGTGCATGAAATCTTGTGTGCTGGAGGTGACAAGAAATAAACACAACAGCAACATGTATAGTTCATCTGCCTGGTGTGTCTGGTGTGGTGATACCTAGAGCAGTGCTAACTGTTTCTTCACAAATGTATCCACTGTAGAAACCCACTATTTCCACTGTTGCTCTCATGTTGGATTGCTGCAGTACTGCTGCACTGATCCCCTCGGGCTAAGAGGAAGTGATTGGAAACTGTCTACCTTGTTTGTTTTAGCCATAAAGAGGGTTGTTGTTTGAGATACTTGTTGTTTTAAGATATTATTTTCCACTTATGCTTTTCGTTTTGAGTTTGACTTGAATACATTTGATGTAGGACTGATGCAAGATGAGGTACGTGGGTGAGTTTATCAAAGAAGTGGAGGTTTTTATGTTTTTTCACAATGTAAAACGTATGCAACGTTCAGGGCAAAGAGCCAGAAGAAAATCAGATTGTCCATTGGTGTGTCGAGTTCTCAATTTATCCCATTATTTAGCAGTGTATCAGGGTAGAAAATTAAGTAATGTTTCATTGCTGAGATGCATTTTGCACATCACACAGTGAGATGGGGGGTATGAAAGCAGAAGGAACAAGGGTAGCGCACAGGAAAAAAACAAACACATTTAAAAAACAAAGAGGACAAGGAAGAATGGAAGATTTGAGCAGGGCAGAAAACACAATATTTCATTATCACTGTATTATGACTCAATCTCTATGTAACTATCACCACCATGCTAAGTTGTATTACAACAACTGAAGTAAAACCGCACCAATGTCCTACTTGTTCCTCAGATAGTGTATGCAATGTATATTTTAAATTGGCAGTAAGTGGATGTGCCAAAAACAGGCTGCCATATTTATATAACAGATTATAAAAAAAATTGTAGGATTGATAGCTCTTGCCTTGCATGATGGATCCAATCATGTCCCCAAAAAGTGCAAACCCTGCTCAGTTTGAACTTGTGTTGGATTTCAATCTGTAGCTGACACATCTGGGAAGAGAAGACAAATAACAAAAAGCACTGAGGCGATATGAAATGCAACACAAATGCTATACTCTCCAAATGTCAGACAACATTGTTTCCTTACAGTACAGTAATCACAGTGGCCCATCCTCTCCAGAGGCGTGCCTAAAAGAGTTCCCATTGTATCTGCTTCAGTGTTATGCCAATACTGGCATCTACATGCTGTTTCAGGGGCCTTTTCAGCCAACCAACAGAAGAATTTTAGGGTAAAACCACTTTTAGACAATGAAAAACTACTAGTGAAACAGACAGACAGGCCAAAATAAAATCATCACAACCTCTCATGGTGATCACTCTGAGCTGACCCTGTGTATGCAACAATGTGTGCGCGTGCGTTTCTATGTGTGTGTCCGTGTGAGTGCCAGATGGACATTCAGTGTTGAGTAGGACACACAAAGACTGTGGCATATTAATATTCTCAAGTTATCAAAAAACAGCCATTTAACAGAATGTATGCCATGGCCTCTGACAATCTGTGATCAATGTTTTCTATAGCTCTCTATAGACGTATAGATATATATTTATTTGTATTATATATAATATGTAGATTTATAAAAAAGATTTGTTTCTTAATTACAAGTAGTGGCATTTTTATTTTATATTCATTATTGCAATGAATTATTATCTAAGATGATTAAAAAAGACAAGTGAGTTCTGTTTTGCTACGCAGTTATTTACAACAGTTTTAAAAAGCAAGCTTTCTGATATGGTACCTTTCCCCGGCCACCGGAAAAGACTGAGGATCTCAAATGACAACCAAACTGCCCATTAGAGTCATTACTTTTAGAGAAACTAATAATTATACCTATAGGTCTTTTGTAGTTCAAGTCAAATGAAGCGCACACAGCATAGGCCTGTGGTTCTCAACCTTATTACGGCTCTTGAAACAAATTGTTTACTACTCTAGTCACCCCACTGTGGGGGAAACGTGCAAAGAATGATGATCTTTGATTTGCCTCTTCCATTGACTGGTTATTTGGATTAATTATTCAAGAGGACACGGAGGCTGAATTTGTTTCCACAATTAAATGGTTTTATCCCAAATGTTTTAGACACCATAATTATTCCCATTTCCTCCACCATTCATTTTGCAAGCTTCTATAAAGTCCCAGTGTTCAGGTTGAGAAGCACTTGGTTAGGTAGCCATATGAGATATGCCCATGTGTTTTATTTTTTCTTTCCATCACTGAATATACAGTTTAAACCTTGCCTTTACCACTCCACAAACAGTAATAATCAATTTGCTATTTAGCATTTCTACTGTCATGACAATGCTGTTGATGAAGGACTTCTTTAATTACTACTGTTTATTTTTTTTCTTTTACAAACCCCTGTGTATTCTGTGGCCGAGATCCGCCACACATATGTGTTTCGAGGTTACATCTGTTCTATATTGGCTGATTATCTCGCCGGTTTGGGGCGAGAAATCACTCTGTATGTGTAGTAAGAAAGCATTTTCATTCAGTTTGAACAGTCCATGGCAAAGTAGTGGGTTTGCACAGTCTGAACGTTCAAGGTTACAGTTTTCTGGTCTTCTAAGGGTGATAATACCTGGCACTCTCTGCAGGCAAGTTAAAAGATGACAATGACCATGATGATGATGATGATGAAAACAATGTTTTGTAGTCTTAATAAGGCGTTGTCAGGCCAACATCGTCCAATGAAGACAGAACAGGAACAGAGTTGTTTGGTTGTCCTTTTTTTTCCACTGTCAGCTGTGATCATCATCTTTATCACTATCATCATCATGATCAGTTTTGTGGTCATGTTCACAGCAAATAGTTCATTTCTTGTAAGTCTGTGCTGGCTTTCCTGTCAGTTTGTCGATATCAGGATGGTAACCTTCCAGAAAATAACAAAATGAATGCTGCAGGCAAGTGTGATAGTCGTAGTTGTCCTTTGTTTTTGTTTTTCCTCTACTGTTCAATCCACAGTTTCACTTGTCTCTTGTAAAATAAGTCAATGGCAGCAGGAAAGTGAGATGATGATGCCCAGTGTGTGTTTGTGTATTCAAGTGTGTAAAAATGTGTGGTCAGTGTCTCTGTATCTGAGTATTTGCATTTGAGTATCTGTAATTATATGCAGGATTTTATGTGTGTGTTATGCATGAAAATAGTATGTGTGTGATTGTATGTAAGCACATGTGGGCGTGTGTGTGTCCTCCAAGTCTGTATGTGTGTGTGTCGTTAAGGCACGGCAGGTGTTTTTGGTTTTCAGGGCAGTCCGGAGGAGACCACTGCAAGGCCAGGGTGTCGGAGGGAGGCGTGGCCAGCATGCACGGCTTTGGGGCAGTCAGGCGTCAAGACGCGGCCATTCTCCCCCACACTTCCTGTGATGGACAGACGGGCCTTGTTCCGCATGGCTTCAGAAAAAGACAGCTAATAAGATGAGAGATAGAGGGGAAGAGAAGTGGAGATGGCAGAGTGGAGATGTTGTTTGAAAAAAATCATCTCATAGGCATAGAAACTGTACAAACAATGCAACCACTGGCGTAAAGACAGAAATTTCTATACAAACACGTGCACAAAAAACACTTATACATGCATGTGCCTGTACACACGACTACACTACCAATTCTGAGGGTCTGAGGGTGCACTCGCACACATAGCTAAACAATACTGTGAACGTTTTGCTTTTTGCATTCCAGTTTATTTTTGTTTTGTTTTAAGGCTCACATTAAAAGCAAACTAGTGCTGAAACAAGTCAAATAACCGATTAGTCATCATCAAACTAATCAACAAAAGATTTGATAATGGATTAATCGCTGAAGTCATTTATCAAGCAAATAGTCTCCCAGTCTCTCAAATGTATGGATTTGCTACTTCTCTCTGTTCTTTATATTATTGTAAAATGAATATGTTTGTGCTTTAGACAGTTGGTTGGACAAACCTGCAATTTGAAGGTGTTACTTTGAGTTTCAGGAAATTGTCACTTTTCACTATTTTCTGACATTCGTACTGACATTCATTAATTAAAATCATAGTTAAATATGAATGATGAAAATTATCATTAGTTGCAGTCATGAAGAAAACTGTGCTTTGTGAGTAAAAGTCACATGGACAGTAAACTACTACTGCCACTTGTTAACTTATTCATTTTAACTTCTGTTTTTTTTAAACAGAATTTAACACAAGTTGCTTGGAAAATAACTTAGATTAGCATTTTCAGGTGTTCTCCGTACACGTGTTTGTTGTACGTCACAGACTTAATTTGAATGACTTAAAACAGGCATGGTGTGAGTGCACCCCAAACTACATATTCAAATCTCACTACAAGGCTATCACACACTATGCAAATGCTACAGTAACATAGTTTTACGGAAGGCAAAAGTAAATGTAAAAGCAGGCAACAATCAACAAACATGTACATAGTAGACGAGAAGATTTGGGTTGTAGACATCTGCATTTCAAGGGTGACCATGCATTTTTGGGTTCTGGGTTTCAGTAATCTGAAATATTCGGGTGAGGCTTTGGAAGGTGAGGACTTTGGAAAGACAAAAGGAAAGCATGAAGGAGTGATTTTTCTTTCAAGGTTTTAGATTTATAGAGAGGGAGTGACTGACTATACTGCTCAGAGTAGGGCGACACTTCACACAGACAGGCTACTCAGTGATGACACAGTGACGTTTGGGCTGCTGCTTCCGAATGAAAACCTCATATGTCTGACAGCCAAAAAGCTTACTTTTTAAATTGACCGTGCATTTTCTCAGAAAATGTAATGAGTTAAATGGCTATTTTTGGTGCTGTGATTGGGATACTTCTTGAAATGTCTGCTTTAACTGAAGTTAGAGGGTTTTCCACAGAAATCATTGGCAATCCAGAGAGAATAACCTCTGTTAATGATGCTAGGAAAGAAGACATTTCTCAGTTTCACCCTCAATTTTTGAAACATAGCAATTTGATGTTCTGCTTATAAGCTAATGGCTTTTATGCAGTACCTAGTCTTGTAAAAGCCACTTTTGAAAACATGAATTAGAGGACACTATCTGAAAATAGACATTTAGATGTTATATTTTTCATCTATAGAACAGTTTAATCTGCTTTTACAAACATCCAACTGTGTTTGGTAATACACTGCCAGAAACAGAGACAAAAGTTTGCCCCCCTACTCTTTTAATGAGCGCTGTCATGCTGATGTACAGCTCAATTAAAAACTAAAGAGAGAAAATATGGAATCGACTGCTCTAAAGGAACATCGAAGACAATTTTCAAGGACCCTGTATTTTTTTTTTTAGATGTTTTGGATGGTATTATAGTATTATTGCAACTTGGAACTCATTTGGATGATTAAAGTTAGAAAAATATGGCATTGAGAGTCCAGAGAGTTTCAAAGCAGACTACAATCACAGAGGGAATGCTGTGGTAAACCTTATACTTCATTTAAAGTTGCCACTGTTACCTTTGCACAGATAATAGCCAATATATTGTGTACTGTATTAAGCTGTCTTTATTCTGACATCCTGGGTATTGATCCTGCTAAGTATCTCATCAATCACCAAATATGACCTTACAATGCCGCCGAAGGGTTTGTTAAGCAGATCATCAACTCACTGAAGTCCAATTGAAGTCCTTTCACTTCACTTAATTGCTCTTTTACATCAATTGAGTCATGTTCTAACAACATCACTAAGTAGCTGTTCTATATGAAGTGTTTGCTTCATCAATTATTCCTCTGCATTACCACTAAGTAAAGTGGGCTGTTTTGAAGTTGTCAGGACTGGAATAAGTCGGAGTGCCTGTTTGTACTGTCTACAACAGGGGTGCACAACTCCAGTTTATGGATGACACTTTAAAGGTACAATATGTGAATAGAAAAAGGTGCCACCAGAGATCAATTCAGCAGGAGTAAAGCTATCGTGCACTTAAGAAGATTTTTGTACCGTGGTTAGTCATTGGTAAATGAAATTCCCATGTATACACAAAAAAATTTCCTGGTCTGCCCAATTTATATTTGAAATTAAACATCAATAAATGCAGATCTATGAGTGCATACCATGGTAATCAAAATTAAACCACCACTATTTTGATTACCTGCTGTGATTAGGTATAGTCAGGAGTAGAAGTCAAGTAAATATTTTTCCCCATAAGAGACTGACTAATAATTGAGAGCATTTTAGACAGGAACCATTTGCACTTTGTGAAGGGATTTAAATAAAAAAATAAAAAACTCACAACCACTTAATCAAGTGATGGCTTCAGGTTGACTAAATATCTATGGACAAAATTTGAAACCAATTAAAAACGGCTGCTGGGTAAAAATTCTTCCTGCTATTTCATTTGTTCCCTTAATAACTCCAACTTCCCTGATTATACATGTTACCTGAATTGAAGAAGATTAAATCAGTATTTCAAGTATAATGTTTGAAACTTTACTCAAGCTGTCAAAAGCCTCAGCCTCACCCTAAATTGGTTTGAATTAGCTCAGTGCGAACTGGCTATAAAAAGCTATTAATAATCAGGACATTTAATGTACACTTCACTCATATGTCTTTTCTGACATTGCAATGGTGCTTGAGGACTTACTAGTTATGAAGATTATGGTGGACATCCACTGACATAAAAACAACTTAATAGTGCTTTTATTCCTCAGATATTTGTCACATTATGGCTGAAAAATGTTTTAGTCAGACCCGAATCAGAGACAATCGGTGCCCACACCTTAGCTAATTAATTTCTGGCTAGAAGCGGTCACAGATTTTAATGAGGAACACCAGTTTTTGCTCTCAGGATAGTGAAGTGCCAACAGTGACTACTGCTACAAAAATAGTTTAGCCAAGATAATATTGAAACATTAGAGGAGAATCTTAACTGATAAGTTTTAGGTATTAGAATGAATAAGCTTGCAAATTTTATAGTGTATGTTGATAATTGCTAGAACTGATATATCAGGAAGTCCTTTTTACATTAATTCATGTTTTGTTGGCATCAATAAAAACGGGACCAAAGTATTTATGTACAATATTAAGCTAAAATGATTAGTCAATTAAGTGATTAGCTCATTGACATTAAAGTAATTAGAAACTATTTTTGTAATTGTTTAATTGTCATCATCTTCATCTCCTCAATTGTGAGGGTTTGCTGCTTTTCTTTAACTTATGTGATAACACACTGAATATTTTTGGGTTTTTGACTGTTGGTTGGACAAAATAAGCAATAAAAAATAATAAAAATAATAATAAAAATAATTGGCAGATTAATTGATAATGAACATAATTGTTATTTGCAGCCCTATTCAGTATATAAAAATGTATTTAATATAACACTAGCCCCTGAGGATGGAATTGTGCATCCCTGCTCCATCATTATTTTGTTAACTATTTGCTAAAATTACAATGCAGGTGCCTAGTCAATTCATCAGACAAGAGCATCACCAACAATGTCATCATCATCAACATCATCATCATCATCTGCAGCCAAAGACGATGGAACCAAATCTGTAGTCACACAAATCTAGCCAGGGGTGAAGTGCTATAGAATGAAAAAAAACCCCAACAGTAACAAAACTCAAAACAAATTTAAACCCAAAAATCTAAGAAAATATTAGGCCAATAAATAAACAAACCATCCAAAATTAGCTTTCTCAGACATAAAAAGCTACATTGGTTCCACAATGCTTGACCACATCTTCATCACCACATGAAGAACAACACGGTTGCGTGGGGCTGATGCGTCAGCCTCTACATCGACAATACAATAATCTACAGCACCACCACCATGATCAACACCACCATTACCCCACCTATATGGGAGCCTCTAAATCCTACCCCTATATCTTGACCCCCTCGGAGCCGTACACGTTGTACCCCTCCCTATAAGTGGCTAGATTCTGGGTGCTGGGAGAGGGGCTGGGGCAGTGAGGGGGGCTAAGGTCCACCTTCATGCGCTTGGCTTCGGCCCGTGACTTGTAGCAGAACTCGACCAGGGCCACCAGCATAGCCAGGCCCAGGCCGCCCACAAGGATGTAGAAGACCCCGGCCACGTTGGATAGGCTCAGAGCCTGGGAGGACTTGTCCTGGAGAGAGGGAGTTGGATGGGGTTTGGAGAAGAGCGATGGACGAGGAGAAGGAAGAGTTGAGGTCGGGTGTAAGGAGGCCATAGAGGGTTAGAGTTAAAGAAGGGATCGGTGGGAAAAGAAAAAACAAAGATGGGAAAATGGTGACATTTTTAAAACAAAAGGGAGGGAACAAGCAGAGTGGGATGATGATGCATGGAGGATTAAAGAGAAGACGTGTGATTAAGTAGAGGAGAAAGGCAGGTGGGATAAGAGGTGGAGGGAAAATGTGAGAGATGGGAGAAGAGGAGAATACCAAAGTAAAAAGCAAGAGAAGGAAGTGAAGGAGGAGCAGGTTGCATGGAGAAAAGCAATAAAGTAGGAGGTGAGAGTATGGGAAAAGAGGTGGGAAAAAGCAGAAAGAAAATAGGGTACAGTAGGTTAGACACAGAAATGGAGATTGTCAGAGAAAAAATCATTCAGTGTCAAATTCTGCAACTTTACAATTCTATGCTACTGAAATTATGAAACATTCTGCCATTTTACGATTACATTCTACGTTTACAACTACAATCAATACCACTATCACCTACGACATACAGTACTACACATCTGTAACAGTCAATACAACTACAGAACATTCTACATTTCTACAACTGTTAACATAGTGATATCAAAGCAGCTTGAATCAACATCTAAACACAGAATTAAATCACAGAGCAGGCTTTAATCTGAGCAGTGAAGATATTTCACTGCAGTTTTAATGGAATTTAAAGGCTCCAGTAGTCTAAACATCTACAGTAGAGCAGCTCCCATGTTCTATACTGTAAAAATCTTACTGTTTAAGAATTTATTTTCTACTTTATAACAAATGCTAATAACAAATGCTGTTAAAATATATGGTAACGCTTTATCTCACAGGTCCACAATTTGCTAATTTTGAAGGAAATTTCCTGAAAAGAACTATATTATTTTCTGCGTTAATGTTAGAAATATAGGAAAAATGGAAAGGTTCTGCTTTTAATTTAGTTATAACTGAGTTGACCTTAGAGGCAGCTGTTGATTTCCAGAGGAAATAACTGCTCCACTTAAATCCAAGCAATTATTAATTCAGTATTCATTTATTATTGAGAATGTTTTTTTCCTATATATGTTAAATTGTACAGTCACCTGTTGACAAAATTCACTTTTTTGTTCAGCTGACCTGCTGTGCACTGAAGTCTTTGTATTAGCCTAAATATTTAATTACTAAGTGTAGAAATTGAACATTGCCCTTTATTTGACCCATAATTATTAACAAATAAAAGAGTTTTCCCAAAAAACTACCTAGGATATTATTAAAAAAAATATGAACCTGTAAACTAAAGCGCTACCACGCATTACTCCAAGTTATAGAAATTAATTGATAGCCTAGTCCTGAACAAATCTTAAACATTAAGTCAATAGTTGCTAACAAGTTACTAATGCAAAAGCTAAGGAAACAGTGGTATTCTCATCTGGTGGATGAATTTCAGCCTATCAAAAATGGACTAGTGTATGAAATCAAAACAAAAACATGAAAGTGAAAATTGTCTGATGATAATCAAAATTTACATATTTTCTAATGCTAACTGTAATGAAGATGGGATTGCCACAGATTGCTACAGAAACTGAACACGAATTTGAGCGATACATATTTAGTAAAATGTGGTCCACCATCAAAATAGAAAAGGAAATCACTAAATGGAGAGTTTATTCTACTGTGGACATGCAAGACATGTTTCAGCGTAATTGAGAATATTGTTATTGCTAAAACAGTAGTTGCAGTAATCTGGAGCGTATTCAGGATGAGAGTTTCAGGCTAGCGTTTTGTGGGCCGCAGCAGCGTGAGACTGACCTTACTTCCAGAGTCCTTGGGTCCACACTCTCCCTTGTCATACCACCATTTGTTTTTCAGTTTGTCTAAGACGCCTGCTTCGCTCAGTTTCAAAACTGCAAGGTTTACCGGGGTTCTTCGCGTGTAAAAATAACATAAATAACATCATAGGTCATGTTATTTTATGTTATTAGGATATTTCACATTTGCATTGCACAGCTCAGTTACATAGAACGGTACTTTTGTTCAGATCAAGTGACCTAGTATGGATCCCACTGAGTACATGTGTGTATGCTCGTTGAGGAGGGGCTGGGGGGAGCGAGGAGCTAAGGCGAGCTACAGACATATGAGTGGGACCCATCTTTGTCACTTCAGGTAACACACCCATACTGCCCAGCTGATCCTACACTGAACCAGAGGCAAGTACTGTTAAGCCAGGACTATTGGCATCAGGCCAGCACTGTGCTACTACTGGGAGAGTGAGCTACAGTGAGACAGGTTTGAATGTGTAGCCGAGGATTTCATAAACTCTACAGACTTTGAAGGCAAGAGAAAACTTCTATCTTGTTACAGGTATGATCTTTTCCTGTTGTACTCGGTTAGCACTTTACGTCCCTAGTTAATATTTTCAATGTGAGGCAGTTGGTCTGTCAGTCATTCCATCAACTATTTAACTATCAACTACTGAATGGCTTTCCATGGAATTTGGATGAAATTACTGCTATTCATGTTCCCCTTAAGATAATCTGGAATAACTTTGCTGATACCCTGACTTTTCGTCTAGCACCATCATCAATATCTGCAAAACTAATGACATTTCCAATTCTTAATTGATTGGCTTTATTCCAAACAAAACGGGTATTTTGATTAGAAAAATGCCACTGTTCCTACTGTTTATTGTATAAAATCATGAGAGGTGGGAAATGAACAAGTAAAGGAATTAAATTACAACCCTGCTAAAACATACAGAAGATAACAAGAATCATTTCAGGACCTTAAAGTAACAAATGAGTAGTATAAATGTTTGAATCTTTAACACAACAGAGTACATTTAACTGAACCCCCTCAACTCCAAATGGAATTGTTGAAATCTGACAAACGAACAAGAGATGTTGGAAACTTTATCCTGTAATTGCATTCTGCTTCTATCAATTATTCATCCCACCCTCTGCCTCAAGTCAACCTGAGCCTAAAAGAATCTGAGAGCGACAATTACCCTTGGTCTTGTTTTTCCATTTAACGATGTAAAACCCGTGTCATCTGCCATGTACTTGAGCAACATAATGAGTGATAAGGGTCAGTTTGGTGTCTCTCTGCCTTTCTTGCAATTCTCCTTCTCTCGCCTCTCCCCAGAGCTGCAACTAGGGGGCGAATATTCCTGTCTTGACAGTAATTGCTCTCTTTATTTTTCCACCTATCCATCAATCTACCCTCTTCCCATTACCCCACACTCTGTCCTTTCAGAGAGGCATTACCACATCAGTGCCAAAATGGTTATTATTATGAGGTGTGCTTGATTTATCTTGGCAGGCACTCACCGGCAAAGGGAACATGCTGTATTTCCCTGCATGATATTGAAAATGAACAATTATTTTTTTCTGATGATTCAACATAAAATTATATAATACATTGATCTTATAAAATCTCTTTTGGGTCTCTAAAAGATACAGCAAATCGATTTCTTTCAAAAAATGTTTTTAGGGTTTTTCTGTCTCAGCAAGCTCAAGTGTTGTAGCTTTGTCACTGTGTGAACCTTTTATATAAGACACACACCACTGACAACAGATGCAACATTGTGCCTATTTTTGAAGCTGTAGGGTGTCTCAGGAGATTTTAGGGTGTCACTTTTGCCCTCCCTGTTTGCTGCTTGACTCTTCGCCAAGGCAGATGCGTGTGTTACACTCCCAGGACGGGGGCCGTTACTGGCTACGTAGCCGGTGAGTGGGCCCCCATCCCCCTAGTGGTGGGGTGGGCAGACAGAGAAGGCTAACCTTGGAATCCCCTCCCCCGCTGCCACATTCTCCTTTGTCATACCACCACTTGTTTTTCAATTTGTCCAACAGGCCCTGCTCGTTGAGCTTTAGTACGGCCAGGTTGACCGCGTTTCTTTAAGTAAAAAAAGGAGGGACAGATAAGATAGTTTGGTCAGAGCAGAGGATGGAGGGACAGACAGACAGGATGGACGTGGACCACAGCCAGGAGGAAGAAGGGGGAGGGAAACGAGGAGGAGATGGAGCAGAGGTGGGAGAAATCAGAGGGGTTGAAGGGACAAAGGTGGGTTAGTGGGGAAGGATGCACCCCAGACAATGCTCTCTCTTTCTCTTGGACTTTCTTTCTACTTCAAATACTTTCTTAAAATGTATTTCTGATTGTTAAGCTTTTTCTGCTTTTATAAAAAGATTTTCAGTTAATTGTCTGCTTTACTGTATCTTCCCTCTGTCGCTCTCCTGTGCCAGGCTGCACTAACAGAGGATGCTCCAGAGTGAGTGTCAGATTGCTGGTATAAAGTGTGTTAACCTGGTCTCTGCAGCCTGCTGATGGTGCTCTTGTCCCCTCCTGCTGCTCCCCTACCTTTCTACTACTCTGTGTTTGTGTGTGTGCATGTGTGGGTGTGTGTGTAGCTCCAGTTTCCTACAGCATTTCTGCTCACACCCCTGAAGGGATTGACCTCCAAACAAAATTCAGGGACACAGGGCTAAATATCAGGCATTCATGTGGCATGTGCACATGTATTCAACTAAGCTTTTTATATCTAGCATGTTTATAAAGAGAAGAACTGCAATTATTTATTTTAATATATTATCAAAAATTAACTCGCTCATATTTGAAATAGGTAAATCAGTTGTCTGTTAAAACAGTTATGATCATTGCTTTCCAATGCAGTTTAAAGCATTGCTTTGTTCAAAGGTTTAAAGATTGTTGTGCAGTGGAGAACTTCAACATTCAACACTTGAGAGTCAGCAAAAAAAAGGAAGCCCTCCTTTTCATAATGCCAAGGTTTGCTGGGTTGTCTTTAAATTCGATTTTTTAACAACAAAGCATACCTTGTGAATGCTGTGCCATTTTGCAGCCAACTCTTAGATCTCAGATGTTAGTGCTTCTCACCGGCACTTCAGTGCATCACTCAGAAGACTTCAAAGAATCCATGAATTCAACTGTGTTACGATGCAACAATAACAAAGCTTTAATGGAATAATAAAATGGCAAAATGGATTCCATATCTTGAGGAATTGTCAAATCTCTTCAAGTTGATTTTGGTACTGAACTGACACGAACCGTAACCAGTGGCTGTCTGGAAGATAATATGCATGCAATCTAAACTACAAATGGTTGGCAGTATCATATAAAGTATATTATATTCAGCTGAAACATGCAAAAACAATGCCCCTTTATAAGTCAGGCAATCCAACAGCAGTCTTATGAGACCTACTGTAGAGAAGCAAAATTGGTAACCTACAACAACCAGCAGTACTGCTGATTCTTCTGATATTCACAAACCACTGTGTTGTCCACTTTTTAGTTGCCCCAATTCTCACCATTTCACTATTCCTGCAAATGTCTCTCTCTGGCCTCAATATGTGGCTTGCAGTAATGTCCAGAAGAGAGTCTACAAAACATGGCTGCAGCCAGTAGCTGAATGATTTTGTCAATTTATTCCCTGCATGCCCTTTATGAATTCATTTTTCCTGTCTGTCCTGCTTTGGTAAATCTCTGCTTTTTACAGCTACCTGTAAAATACTTTCCTGATACCACCTTCGGGTTGACCACTCTTGTTTTTGAGATGCTGTAATCAGCCCGGCTAATCTCAACAAAAAGGTCACTGAAGTCATTGTCTACTTGTTTGTTAGTCTGCCCCTTTGTCTGTACACCAGCCTATCTTGAAGTGCTATCTCTGAGTATGTTGGCAAGAGCTGGCTTGCGACTGAAAGGTTTTAGGTTGAGGACCAAGTAGGAAAGTAAGAGGAAA
Source organism: Coreoperca whiteheadi (assembly GCA_011952105.1). Lineage (NCBI taxonomy): Eukaryota > Metazoa > Chordata > Actinopteri > Centrarchiformes > Sinipercidae > Coreoperca > Coreoperca whiteheadi. The sequence goes on from CM022478.1 coordinate 17,146,128, forward strand.
AACACTCTCCCCACTCAACAAATACTTATTTATGAAAGACATACTTTTCTGTTCATGTTTTACATATATATTTGCATTTGTTTTTCTACAAACATTAATCATAAAATTACTTATTTTGCCAGTGCTACACTGAAAGGCAAAAACCCCATATAGGTTTAGCTCTCTGAGTAAAGATAGTCAAGAGATTTAGAGAGAGACAATGTTCTCTGGGGTGATCTAATCTACAAGCCGTGAATAATCTCATCAACATAAGAGGTATGGATGGAAACAGTTCAAACATATCTCTGTCAGTCATGCTAATAACAGTCACATATTAATAATCATATCAAACGTAGCTATACTTCAGAAAGCGTACATTCCTAACATTCATTTTAATCATCAGGGTATATTCATTCTCTTCATCAACATAATCACATCAAATTAGAGCTGTGATTAGTGCACCAAGAGGAGAGGCAGGCTCACCTGACTTGCACACTCCCAGCCACATGTGTGCACCTGGTAGACTGGCTTTCCGCTGATTGGGAGAAGCCAGAGACAACCGTGGATAGTCCCAGGAATGTGTTCTGGGGGGAGGGCGCTTGAAAAGGGACCAATCCACCCGCTGTCTGTCACTTTTCCCTCATAAACGGAAAAACCTTTGTGTAAATAACAAGGGATTAAACTACAGTGACTGGGGTTTTGAGGGACTTGTTTGCACCACACACAGGGGAAAGTTATAGGACAGGATGTGAGGCTGATGTGTTTTGCTTTTCATAAGGCAAATCTAAAATGCTGACATAGAGAGAGGTGGAGGGAGAGAAGAGAGAGCAAGTGGTCCAGCTTTACTGCATTTAGTCAATTATTTTCCCTCAGCAGGCACTTGTGACATTGTGAAGACACAGTCTCTATACTGCTGTCACAGTCACTTGAAAAATTAATTATTTTGAATTGGTAGCATACCTCTGTGAAACCTATTGGGACTGTTAGGCTCAAGTTAACAAGCCAGATAAACAAGTGTCTGCTGAGGGAAAATCAAAACAAAAGGACCAACTTTAGGACTTAGGACGGTCGCTTTCTCATTCATTTCCTCCAGCTTATGCTCTCTTTATTATGTTACATTCAGTGTTTTGTGTTCTTTCAAATAAACTACTGATTACTCATTTATCTGGGATTATTCTGGTGTTGTCCAATTACCATTAATATTTTTTTAAATGTGGTTTGAGCGGAATTGAAGGACCATTTTCATTGCTCTCATTTGTGACTCAGTATTTTTGGTGTGGGATCCTGTATTATGTTTAGTTTCTAGTCCCCCCATTGGCCAGGCCCCTCTACTTCCTGTTTCTCAATTTTGGTCTCCTGTTCATCTATAAATTCCCCCTTGTGGCTCTGGATGTCGTGGCAGCAGTCTGAGGTACTGCCCCTCCTCGTGGTCATATTCAGTGAATAAATCTCTCCTATAGTAATCATAATCATCATCATCATTATCACCATCATTACTACCATCTCTGAGGATGAAAGGAACAAAGAGACAAGACAACAGACAAATGGAGTTACCTGTAAGGTGGCCCTGTGGAGAAATAGAGTGAGTGAAAGAGGAAAGAAAGAGGGCATGTGGGCATACAGGGATGGACAAATGACAGTGACAGAGGACACAGAAATGGAGCTAACAGGCCCTACATTAACAAACAAGGTGGAAGCAAAGAGTGAGGAAAAGTACAGCTGAGAGAGACGGACAAAAAACAAAAAGAGGCCAGAATGAGAAAGATAAATAAATTCAAGGAATTAAGTGTACATGAAAGAAAGTATGATGAAACACACAATCGGCATATTCAACATACTCATCTGTATTGCTGCTGCTGGGTGAAAACCTATAACTTCCTTTTTGCTTTTAGAGTTTCTAATAATAATTGCATAAATTGTTCTGGTACCATAATCTTCACAGTAAATTTAGCACTCGTGAGAAAAAAATCAATATCCAAAAATGCTCAATTGTAACTCAGTTCTTAAATTTTTGTGAGTGAGCGATGTTTTCACCTGACAGCAGGGACAGGTTAATCAGGTTTAGTATAAAAGGCACAGCAGGGTAGATGGAATATCGCAGCAATAGTACAGTACCAGCTTTGTTACTGTTGCCTATTGTTACACTATTCCACCCACCTTAACTGTGAGCCTTTCGGTGTAGCAATCCCATATCCTTTGGAGTCCAGGTTCCCCCCGACTTTCATGGTGTCACAAGGCTTGCGCTGCTCCGTGTATTCGTTCATGGTGGACTCCAGGAGGAAAGCGTATTTTCCCTTGGACTTGCGGACCCTTGCCACACCCTCGGCGGTGGTTTTGGTGAAGACAGTCGGTTCGGCAGACTTCATATATGACCACATCTTCTCGTATACGGCTATTTTGGACCTCTGACGAGAGAGAGCAGAGGTTAGTTAGATATGAGTGGGCATCATTTTGCACAGATTATGGTTTTCATAGTCCAGTTAGGAGAAGACTGTCAAGGGAAGAGAGACCATGTTGGCCAGGCCGCTTACATATTATTTCACGAGATATTAAAAGAGATGACACATTGAGAAAAGAAGACTGCCATGTCACTCCTAAATTGCCTTAAACTTTGACAGGTGTAGATAAGGAAGAACAGTGTGGATCAGTATGGTCTCACACGCAAAGAACATAGAGTAACATTTAATTTGTGCAATTTGACTGAACCTCAGTAGCTAACAGTTTACCTTCCAGTGACCCTGTGAAACAGGACTCAGGCAATTTGACAAAACTGTCACCGTAGTAGCTCACTGAAGGTATTTCAGCGTTTTGCACTTTCTATTGTTGAACTGTACGTTTAACCCTTTAAATGAAAAGGTTGTTGATATTCTATATTCATACTATATTCAGTCATCCAATCCCATGAAAAGATGAACCTACAATGAATTCATCCCACTTACAAGACAGTATTGCCTGTGTAGCCAAGTAGCGTATTCCTTCTGTGTCACAGATCTTCATTGTTAAACTTCTGCCATGGGTGTCATGTTCCTTCATTACCATTAACATGGCTACTGTAGCTTATTTTGAGTCAATCCCACATACTGCAGCTGTTAATACCCATTAGTATTAATACAACTATAACTTTTCAGGGGATTTGTTGACTGTAATAAAAATACAGAACAACCAGCAAGCCTTTTCACTTAAGAATGGCATTTTATTGCTAACACATCCATGCTCTGTGTCTACTTCTGGATGGCCATTTGCACCTCACTGATGCCCAAAGCGCTAGCAGCTTCTCTAACCACAGATTTGATTAGTCAAACGAGCATGCCATGCTGAGACAAACAGGATGAATCTGAGATGTAAATGAGAGCTGAGGAGGGGAAAACAATGCGCGCAATTCATTATGTTGACACAGTGACACTCAATGCTGTCTATTGATTAGGCACAAGTGTTTTTCCCCATGTATCTACATCGAAAAACAAGAGTACAGCACTGAGACTGAACTTGTACAAATATATTAGGGCACTGTTTTATATGTTTTTACAGCATTTCATTTATTGCTCCAGTTTCTTATGATGTAGAGCAAATTTGCTGAGGCTGATTTTCACTCTTATGGTCCTTGAATAAATTACACTGCTGATGGAACGCTGTGTCTTCCATCTTCCATTTTGATCCTCTGGCACATAATGACATTTATAACCACATTTAAAATGTAACGCGTCTCCCTTGACAAGTCAAGCATCAACCTTACTTTAAATTAGTTTATGACTGGAATAGTGGGATACCGATCTGGCTGTGCCGTTGTGAATTCGGTCACCTGCTGTAGCAGAAGAGCTTTTCAGAGGACATCTGTCGGCATGATGCAATAAATTGTTTTATATTGTGTATATACCAAGCATATGTAAGTGTGTGTCAGTGTGCACCAGTCTGTATGTGCATGTGTGTGTGGACTGTGTGTACTAAAGAGTGAAAATAACAAGCAGAGGAGTCAAACTGTCATCCTCCACAAGCGTTCTATATCTTTCTTCTCTTTCTCTCCCGGTGATAAAGTGTTATTCTGTCGACAAGCCACGGCCTCAGCCACCGAAACCAGTGCCCGGGGGATGGTGTGTTTGTGTGAGTGTGTTGCTAGTGCATGACGGACACCTATCCCATAATAATGCCACTCAAATCCAAGAGGAACAGTAGGCCCCTCTTCTCTCCACCCTTTCTCTCTCCATTCTTTCTCTTTTTATTTCTCACTCTGTCTATCAAAGACCATCATACATTTAAAAAAAAAAATTCACTTCTTTACACCTTGTACCCCTTTCTATCATTCTCATTTCTCATTTTTAATCCATCCATCTTTCACTTATTTTTCTATCCACAGATTTCTCATTCTGGCTGCAGCAAAATGTGCATGCGCATGTGTAAGCTGCTTTTGTGCACAGTGTGTATGTATTTGTATTTGCCTGAGTGTGTGTGTGTGTGTGTGTCGGAGAGAGTGAGAGACAGTGATGTTGATGACTGTGCATGTATAAAGCAGCATCTGGCCTTGGAGGGATGGATGTGTGACAATACGTTATGACTCTTTCCAGATTCTTTAACAATGAGTGAGGCCGTGGAGAAGGAAATGGATGCTGCAAGTCACCTTCAGGCATCCACACTATGAAAAACACTTTTAAATATACATAGACACTGCAGCTCTGCTGATGAAGTGTCGCACACACTCACATGCACATACAACGCATACATATGAGGTTGAATATGCATACATGCACGCTTACACACAAAAATGTACACACACACGCACACACACAGATAATTAATGGTGGTGGCGAATCCCCCTCAGCTGTGGGAGACTAAATTGCTTTTTCACCCTCCATAGATTTCAGCCTGCTCGTTATGTTGATGATGCCAGAGCCGCTCACAGAAGCACAAACTGTCTGCTAAAACCCCCACCTTGCCCTCCTCCACATACACACACTAGTATCTTTACAAAGCACAACTGTAAATTTGTGTATATAACACACACACAGTCCACGCGCACACAAACAATATTGAATATCAACCCAGAACATGACTATGTGACAGAGCAGATTTGTTTTTGTACATGTGATGACCCTGGTGTGATGACCCATGTCTGCAGAAAAATTCTGTCTTCATCAGCATTGTGTGCATCTGTGTCTATTTCTGTATGTGTTTATGAGTACTTATGTAATTGTAATTCACTTGGGTGAAAAGGTCAATGGGTGAAGCCACTATAGGTCTCCTCTGGGCCACTTCACTTCACTCTGCTATAATATCCTGCTCACTATTTTACAGTGTGCAACAGCTCCCTGTAGTATATTCTGTTCCAGCTCTGTCCACCTAGTCCACTTCTACTTCACTGCTCTTTACTATTTATTATTATGATTATTACTATTGCTTTATTTGACAGGGTAGGGGAGTGATTTAAAGCAACAGGAGTGGGGTAAACAGATATTGTTTTATTGCAATCATGTTTGGGAATTTTAATCAAAATTCCTTTTTCTTCTACTACTTAGTATACTCCCTCCCAAATACCTTGTTGTGAACTTTGATGAAGCCATCAAGTTTTATAAACAAATTAGCCGAAAAGCGAAAAGCCAGACATTTCAGCTTAGCGTCTCTTCAAAAATGTAAGCCTCTCTTAATTCAAGATCAGGAGAAAGTCATCCATTCATTCCACTCCTCCCACCTGGACTATTGTAAATCGGTTTACACCATCATTAGTCACTCGTCCTTGTCCCACCTACAGTCAGAGCAAAATTCTGCTGCTTGACTTTTATCTGGCTTCAATAAAGGAGACAATACCTCCCTCATTTTTGCTTCCTCTGCTGCAAGTTTTTTTCAGAAGTGACTTTAAGATTGTGCTGCTTGTTTTCAAAGTTGTGGTCTTCTTACATTATTTAACCTCCTTCACTGCCACTGGACTTTTCCCCCTCACACTCTGTCTACTTCCCTTTTCTATACTGTGCCACAAGGGAGCAATAATGCACTGATGGATGGAATGGAGGTGATGAATGCTGCAAAGCATTGTAAAATGGTGTTCTTCATCTCCAGGGGACACATGGGCCTTCACATTTATATAATGACCATTTAGAAAGAAATAAAGTACACAAGAAATATGAAAATTGTCATCCATTTCTCAAAAGTTGGCGTTTTGTTACAAACACACAAACATATGTTTACATTTGGTGTTTGTCACCAAAACACATTGTGTGTGTCCTCGCAAAGTCAATTGTTCACAGATTTTGAAACCTACATTGTTGACATCCATGTTTGCTTTCTTGTTCCCCACTTTTTGCTAGCACATTGCTACATTTCATGAAGCACAGCCGTAAACCATTGGTATGAAAGTATGTTGCATCTATGTGTGCTTATATGCTTACACTAGATACAAACAAAATGGGGAGCCACTCATAAATACACTGCTCTACCGCACAACTAGTGGCCAAAGACTCTCTAGGGTAAATTCAAACTTTTTTTTGGCTTTTGTGTCAGGCTAGATGTACACTTCTCTGTAAATTATCATGACATGTATGGTATCCTTGAAACCTTGAGATTTTGACTACAAGTTCAAAGGTCGTCTGCGACTTTATGGCTTTTCCACAGCTTGAGCTCAGTAGCAAATTAACTCAATTTAACATAGTAAAAGCCTGAAACCTCTTAAGTAAGCAGAGCGTCATGTGTCCATACCCTGAAGAACTCCTTAGTAGAGCCTGAGTCCAGTGTCCCGTAGGCTATCTCCGTCTGTTTGGCCAAGTCCTCTGCACTCTCTATGGGTGAGACCATCCTCTCCACAGTGAGGAAAGCAGCCAGGTTGGCTGTGTAAGAGGAGATGATGATAAGGGTGAAGAACCACCACACACCTCCAACAATACGTCCAGATAGAGACCTGGAGTGAAGACAGATAGAGGCGAGGTAGGGCGAAAACAAGGGACAGATGAGTGAGGAGTAGGAGGTGGAAAGAAGGAAGAGATTTATGAAAAGCAGGAGAGATGGCAAGATTAAGGAGATAAAGGAAAAGAATTGTAGATGAGACATTAGCAGAAGGACAAGTAGAATATGATGAAGGAAATGAAGGTGAGGGTGAAGGTTAAAGAGATAAAAAGAACATAAAAGAAAGAAAGAGGGAAAAACAGTGAAGGAAACATAATTAAGGTTAGCTCCTCAGAGATATGCAAAATAACACATTGTAGATGCACAAAGCATTTTCACCACTGTGTGCATGACTGTGAAAATGATGGTACCGCCAAAGTAATTGTCTTTCAACCCTCAAACCAATTCAGCACTAACAATAACCAAGGCTACATGAAACAGATTGTAATCTGGGTGCTCCTCCATCTCTCTCATGCTCATTCTCTCTTTTCTGTTTCTCCATGTTTACTCTGTTTATCTCCCAATTGTGAGCAGAAGCATCAAAGTAAGTGGCAATTTATTTTGTTTGCATGAACTTGTTTTCACTGAGTAAAGGGGAAGACAGCAAGCAAGAGTGAGCACATTAGAAAAAGGAGAGAAAGATGGGAGAAGGTAGGAAAACATTAAGTTTTCTTTTAAGAACTGCAGTCAATAAAAGACCTTGAAATACTAATGGGCACAAGCAGTGACATAAAATACCCACGCTTTAGAGAGAGTGAGAAAGAAAGTGAAGAGAGTATTGGGTGAGTATTACTCAGTTTTCTCTAAAGCATAAACGTGAAAAAAAAGATCATATAATATTCACAGAGAATGAAGATGAACATGTTTTGTACCATTTCCCTTTCAGGTCTTACGACGACTACGAATACCTCCATGTTATTTGTGTTACTCAGTAAAACAAGAAATTTGAAAATGTGTCAACTAACTTCTAGTCATAGAAAACCGTGTGTTATTTTGTCCAGATGACTTTGAATCTCAAACTTCCTCTAATGGGTAAACTGACTGGTTTACTTTAATTTATTTATCGACGTTTGTAATTAAACCTGCAATAACGTATTTTTTGGCCACTTGGGAGATGCAGAAACAAGCTGTGAACACAACACTGACACATTATCACCTTTAAAGTTGATATGCCATGTTAGCAAACAGTTGTTTATTTACACATATAGCAGCATTATCACTCATTTGGAGTCGTGTTTGTGGCCACCTGGCAAATATAAGTCATTCTCCATATAGCTCTGTCTTTGGTCTCTACCAACTCGAGGGAAATGTCTGGCTCTTTAGCTGCAAAATGCACCAATATGTTCACCAGCGAGTCGCTAAGGTTTCTCTGCCGTTTGGTGCTGGAGCAGTGCTGGTTTTTAGAGCTTCTTCGCTGAAAACGGCTGCCTGCTGCTGCTGGAAACGACGCTATGAGAGTGGTGAGAATGAACAAAAAGAGTAAAGTTGTGCGATGAAAAACCAAAAGAATGAGCTGAAAGATGCCCTGACACTCGAGCTGAGACAAACTGCAGAATTTGGTGAAAATTATCTGTGGATTATTCACCACAAGCGACCCCTTTTGTATTACACAGTACATTTGTCATTTGATCATATGCTCTTACACGCAATCAGAAAATAAAGCCTGACATTTCTTGGTGATACCACCACTCTGATGTAAAAGCAGTGATATATGAGTTATTTTTAGGGTGGGCTGGGTTTTATGGAGTGCGTGCTGAAGAGACAAAAGAGGAATGAGAGAGCTGAGAGGTGGAGTGACGCCTGACTCGGCATAAATTCTCACCTTTTGGAGCAACTCTGCATTCTGCTGCTGTTCAAATGCCAGCACACCTCTTAATCCTCAAGCACACACACACACACACAAATATGAATTGATAGCGTGTGTCCTTGACGCATTGATCTGTTTACCTGAATTAATGAACCTTGGGGATACTGTGATGGATTCTCCTGAGAAAGAGTTGTTAGGTTTTGTTTTATACTTATTAGGAGTCTGCTGAAACATTGAGACCTTATGATGGAAAGAGAGAGAACATTTTGTACTGTAAATGTTGACTTTCGAAAGCATGGAGAAGAGGGGTCCAGGCACTAAATGCATACTAAAAGCATTGATTTGACAAGATGATAGTAAAACATAGTTACTGGTGTTAAAGTAAATGGTAGCAATGTAAATGACAATGATGATGTGATGATGATATAAAACACTAATTTGAATCATAATAGTAGTGCTGAAGCTTGTCTTCTTGCTAAGAATGACAAAGACGACGATGATGATGATCACGTCAAGGAGAAAGAGGAAGAGGAACACGGCTGATGCTTTGTGAAAACTCATTTTCATTCATTCTACAGGGCCTCCAACAGAGGCCAACAGGGGCGTGTGATCTGATTGGTTAGCTGGTAAACGAGCTGTGACAGCATTTTAATCTGACCTGATGGAGTGACTGTGTGATTTGAGTGGACATACAAACGGAAAGAGAAGGGGCAATAAAGGCAAGGCAAAGAGGATGACAAGAGTGCAGACTGAAAGGGGAAGACAAAGATAAAGAGGAGTAGGAGGTGGAAAGAAGGAAGAGATTCAAGAGCAGTGCAAGTCCCCACTGTGCACCCTTAAGCTCAGTATGTTCATAAGTCATATTATTACCAAAATTTGGCAAAAATCTTGCTTCTGTCTCATGAACCTGTCGAGCTTGAGAGCAAGCCAGGTACATGGATTTGAGTACATTAGAATTTGGGAGTCTCACTTTAAGTGTCCCTTTTTGCTGTCAAAAATAATTTCAGTGCGTTTTGAAAATGTATCGTTATTAGTTTTTTATTATTAAAAAGGAATACAAAAGGTCTGGGGAAATATCAGACATGCCCCTTTTCATCTCAGGCATCTGGAGGGGTATCTCCCTGTCTGTGTTTGATTGACAGCAGCTGGCAGGCTGTCAAAGTGCCAGTGTTACACCATAGGAAATGATAGACAAGTCAACAAATATGTCTTAATAGGAGAAATTTTAATTGTTAACAAATACTGTACATTAATAAACATTTAAAAATGTTCTTATATTTGCGTAAAACTATATTATAGTGTGTTATAAACATTTATTAAATGTTTATATAATGCTTATAACTGCTAAATATGGGGGGTTAAAGTTAAGTGTTACTAGTATTTCTAATACCTAAAATGTGTGGGAATGAACTGACTCACCAGGAGGATGCCCACACAAACACAAGAATGTACACACAATATCTTTTTCAATCTTTTGTGCTGATGCCATGAGAGGACAGACTGGTGTGGTAAAGCACATTGAATTTTACAAACAGCCAACTGTTCAGCTGTGAAAGTTAACTTATTTAGTGCCCTTAATTTAGAGTTGGCAGAGCAAAGTCAGATTTTGGACTGGAGGCTACAGCAACACAGAGCTACAAGTAACAAAAAAACAAGTGGTTAACAAGTGTTTACATAACCCAACCCACATTATTCATACCTGTTAAACAGATTAATCCCTTATGGAGGAAATCAGGTTTCTTATTTTAATGACTTTCAGAAATCAGACTCCTGCTGAAACCTGGGAATAATCAGAATTCTTGCGTTAGCGACGCCATCCCAAATCGAATAAATGCTGCATTCATCATCACCAAACTGCTTTTCTAGCTATATTTTGTTGAAAGTTATTTGCTTGACTGATTAATTTCATAGGTCCATAAATTTACCTGCAGCAGGTGAATGCTTACGGTGCGTTTTTATATCAAATTTATTTAGGATAGTGACAAGATTACATAAGACTCATACAGTTAACTGAAATGAATCACCCTCGACATGCTTGCAAAATGAATCTACAGTAAAATTATAAATAAATAAAAATCTTCTCTCCTTCTATCCTGTCAACATATGTTCAGGTAGATTTGGCTGATAGCAGCTTGTAATCAAAGACAGAGCATCTAAAATGGTTCTGTATCTCAGGAGGCATGAAAGCAAACCACCCTTAAGAAGAGGAAAGTAAAAAATAGATTGGTTGAGGACAACATGATTAACAACATGTCTATTTCTAAATGTTTTGTCCCTGATTTATTTGTGAGGGTGTGTGAGGTATTCACCGGTGTTTGGCCTTGGAGCGAAGTTGGAGAACATGTTTACCTACCGGAGGGAGCTCGATGGAGCATGCTCGAATCATATGAGATCATGTGTGAGAGTGTTCATGCATGCATGTGTACAAGGGTGTGTGTGTGTGTGTGTGTGTGTGTGTGTGTGTGTGTGTGCCCATATGTGCACATGTTGCTGTACGAGTGCATTTTGGTGTACATGGGTGAACCTTGGGAGTGATGTCCTTGATACTTTATGTGACATGTCAGAGTGAGCGTGCACGTGTGTTTGTGGCACTATGAATGTATGTGTCGCCTGTGTGTGAATAGTTGTGTTGTGTGTGTTGGTATGCAACAGACGACTCATTCTATAGCGGGTCATGTATCATCTATGATAGCCAACAGATTGCCTCCCCAATCCTCTGTGTGAAAGATTAATGGCATTCTGTTCTTTTCTCTCTCTCTCTCTCTCACACACACAGCACACACACACACACAAAATACAATACAGTTTCTTTTCATCCAAATCATCAATATGTTCTCACCTAACAGAATAGACTGCACTTTTAGGCTGTGTGACATGTCCATATGATCATGCATGTGTTTTATTTTCCTTCTTATTAGGAGTAATGGAAGACAAGCATGTTCCCTGTAGTTCAATAATCAACTTATTTCCTCAGATAATGCTGTTTAGCTGCTTACAAGTATTACGGTTATCACAATCATCTTGGCAGAAAAAACTGTTAATGCAATCTTAGTACTTGATAAACATCAGAATATATTTTTAGACAGAACAAAGACAGTGGATTTTGTCCCCCATCACTAGTATTGGAAGCATGTTAGGAAGGGATGTCTTTAGGGTGAGTATGAACAGGAAGAATGATTAATGCAAACAAAAACTGTTTCAGTGTACATACTACTGTAGGCACCTGGCTAATGTTTTAAAACAGTCTGTAAATAAAAAACAAAACAACTGACAAATGATACATGAAAGAATCTTCCAACAGGTATTTTTTTTCCTCTTGTTCCAAGAAACAACTTGGGACACACCAGACATCACTGGTGACGTGTTTCATTTAACTATGCATTCATTCATTTATTTAAATCATGCGCTTGTTAAAAGCTCATTTCCTTGTTTGTTAAGACATGCTGACAGTGGAAATGCAGTACTTTTAGTTTGTATCTGATTGGAGAGCAAATAAGACATGTTTTATCAAGTGGTGGTGACAGACATGTTACCAAATGTTGAGTCTAACAGTTACTAGTGTACGTGCGAAAGTGAAGCATGACTATTTGATTAATACACAATAAGACCAAAAGACAGTAAAACATACAGATAGAAATACAGACACATATCCTATCTTCATCTTGTCTTTTATCTCCTCTATCTCTTACATGGAATAGAGGTGTAAAATTAAGTGAGTCGACTGATTGATTGAAACAGGAAGAAAGACTCTGCAGTAGATGGATGCAGAATAAAGGACTTGAAAGCAAACAGACACAAGAAAATCAGATTAATAGATTAAAGATTAGGTGCAGCAGGCAGATAATGAAAGGCATAATAAAATAAACTAATAACAGGGATCATAAGAGTGAAGCAGAAACGATATGAGACACCCAGAGAGAGAGAGAGGATTATTCACAAGATTTATAAAAACTATCACTGGTGAAATTTATACAAACAGTCAGCCGTTGCGACAAGGTTCTAATCAGTGACCTTGAGACTAATCATTAATTAATCAGTAAGCGTGCTCGTGCTCCACTGTAGTTAGTTAGTCAAAACCATTAGCTGGATCTGTTGCTATCGTTAACTATTTGACACACCCAAGGCCATTTACTCACTACTTACGTATGGAACTCACAAACACACACACGCAGACACTCAGAGCCAGAAGTGCACAAGTGCCCTCACCCAGCAGCAGACACACATGCACACCCCCTCCCCCTCCACCACCTCACACACACACACACACACACACAAGAGAAGAGATCTGTAATTTCAGATGTTTATTGACAGAGACAGATCCAAATCCCTCTGAGATGTTCACTGGTGAACAGTTTGCTTCTCTCTCACTCTCCCGCACTTGTTTTTTCTCAATGTACACCCTGTCATTTTTTCTGCCAGTTATTAATTTCTACTTTTAAAAGATTCCCGTCCCACCACCCCACTGTCCATCACTTTGTTGCCACCCTTCGTGCGGTGACCAGGGCAATTACCGACATTACAATCCCAAAATGCCTGGGTTGAAAGATGGCAGGTGTGTGGTGCATATGGCACCTCAAGGTCACTTTGACAAAGCTTGTGAGTGCGTATAAATGCATTTGTGTCTGCTGCCAGCCATCACCTTCTGCTTGATCGGAAAGGTGAAGGAAACACCAGTCGGTGTGTATTGCAAAAGACAAAGAAAAAAGGGTTGTCTATCATGAGCATGCAGACATGCCACCACACACATGTGCTGTAATGTCTAGCTATGAACATGTCAATCAACCAAGGTGATGGTTAGACTGCAAAGCAGCAGGAACAGGCACTAAGAGGGAGGAGCGGAGATAAAGGCAGTGAGAAAGAAAGGGAAAATGAAGGAAAAATGAAGAGAAAACAGAAGGACAGACAGACAGACAGACAGACAGACAGACAGACAGACAGACAGACAGACAGACAGACAGACAGACAGACAGATAGATAGATAGATAGATAGATAGATAGATAGATAGATAGATAGATAGATAGATAGAGAATAGGAGTTGAATAAGAGTGCGTGTTATACTGTGTCTCCCAGACTGCAGAGATGACTGCAGCAGGAAGAGAGGGACCCACACTGAATACCAATGGACCTACTATGGCAGCTCAATACACAATACACACACAGTCTCACACATACACAGTGTATAAAGTCAAACAACACATGGACCAGTTGACCGACAGGTGAAGTTTGTAAGATGACAAATAAAACAAGAGAGAAGAGATGTTTACTTTAGAAAGAAAAACACAAATACACTGTGCAGTAAATAACAAGGCTGCAAATCATATATGTACACACGCACACACTCAGAAAAATACATATACTATATAATAGACGGAAAGGCATTCAACCAGTCTGTAAGAAAACCTCTTCCTGTAGAGGATGCCTCATTCCCTTTATTCCCAGCTGTAAATATCAGCCTCAGTACTCTGATCCCTGCTCACTAGCTGGAGACGATACAAGTGGCAGGATGGATAAAACGGATAAAACCAGAACAAAAATGACCATACCATGTTCAGGGAAGATGTATGGAGAATGGAAAACGTTACGTTTATGTGAAGGAAAATGCTTCTGCCTCTGACAGAGTTGAGTTGTGCTATAATGGTGTTCATCAAGTAGCCATCACAAGATTTTTTTTTCCCTTGACTTTATAGGGCAAAGAAAGTAGGCATAAGGGAATGTATACAGTATGTAGATCTTTCTTAAGAACATTGTTAAATACTTCCAGATAAGAAGTGTAGATGGCATTATTTAACATCTCAGTTAACAGCACTTAAATAGCAAATCCCCAGTGTATCACAGGACTAATGTAATGAAACAAAAATGAAAGTAGTTCATTTTGTGACACCCCAACAAACTGACTCACTTTTAACATCAGCTACAATTGATTCTTCACCATTTTCATCTTAGTAGTACTTTTAATACATTTACTTGATCATTGATGCATTCAGACATTAAAGCTCCAAAAGCACAGATTTCTATGTAAAATTACACCTGTCTTACTGACCTAAATCAGCACACCGCCAAAGAGTTATATGCTCTGTAATTGAGACCCTGTGGATTTGATCTGTTTGTGGAACTGGTCGAGCAGAGACATGGATGTGATATGGTAATATCTTTGTCTTTGTTATAGCACATTTCTGCTGTCAGCTGTGAGTGACGTTAGCATTATGACTTTGCTCGCATGCAAAGGTGAACAAGGGAATGGGAGATTAAAGGAAATGTACTGAGGGGACAGAAAAATGATATGACATGATGATATTCATGACAAGTCTCCTTTTCTAAGGGCATGAGCTAGTGTTTCTGCATAGCCCAGTGTCACAGTGAAGACTCATCCATCACATGGCTTTATGGCAGAAATCAATGTGTCTGCAAGATTATTTAATTTCTAATGAAAGTTTATTTCTTTGACCAATTCATATTTTTCTACCTCTTCTTACATAATCATAAATTGTGCCATTATTTGGGTATATCACTCAGTCAGTATACGTGGAATGGTTATATTTGAATACAAGGTACAGTAAATGTTTGACGTCTAAGCATGTCAGTCAAGCCTCATCACTCCCTGCAACATACACTTAAACCCACACATAGAGAGATTAGGGAGTGACTCATTACAATCAGCAGCTACAGGTGAATGCTGGGGTGGAGGTGAGGCTGTTATAATGCTATACGTCAGCAGCATGATGATGATGATGAAGTGATGCTCACAGTGAGCGGCGCAGCAGTAGCAGCTTAGGTGGAACAAAAGAGTGAGCGGAGCATGACCGATTAAATAGATGAGTGTGCTGGGTATGTGTTCCAAACAGCAGAGCGTGTAATATGTGAGAGTAGCAGCGCGACTCGAATGTGGCGAAGCTTCACACCATTTGCATTTTGTTTATGTTTAAGTCAGAACCACTAAGAAACACTGATAAGTGCTGTTGTTCAGGCAGGAAGCTTTAGTCATGTCAGATAATCTGGATGGTTATCAATAATGACAGTGACTTTTCATAACTAGGACAGTAACTAGTAACTAGGTAGTTCACATAAACACTGAACCAACAAATTATCCTGCATGGACTTAGGCATTGCGTATGCTTCAAACAAAGCCCCCATATTTTTCCAGCATCTGAATTGGGGGGTGCATTCGAAAACTTTGTAACTTCCGAAACTGACAAGCCAGATATAACTGAAAGTGTGTTGTGTTATGCCCATTTATATGATTCATTGAGTCACTATGACGGCAGTCTTACGGCTTTTGGCTTTTGATGGGGTTGGATGATATCTTGTACGAACTGGTTTCTTTCAAGCAAACTGAACCATTTACCGTAAGCTGCTGATTTTTTTTGTCCACTTGGGGTAAGCGGAAACAAGTTGTGACATATCATCGGCAAGCAGTAACTTATTTACACAGGAGCAACATTATCATTCATTTGGAGTCGTGTTACCGGCCACCTGGCGAATCTTTTGGTCTCCCCCAACTCCTGGTGGAAATATCTGGTTCTTTAGCTGCTAAATGCTCCACTATTTTCACCAGCTAATAGCTAACTGTGTCCGTCTGGCGATTGATGCTGAGTAGGTAGTGTACAGCGTGCTTTTACAGTTGTTTCACCAAAAAAAAAGAAGCTGCCTGATACGTGAAAATGATGTTGTGAGAGCGGTGAGAGTGAACCAAAACAGTAAAGATGCAGGACGGACAGCTAAATAATGAGCTGAAACTCACTATAAAGCTCAGTAAAGGTGAGGGAAGCTGCAGAGTCACCGTCTATGCCTTTCACATTGAAAATAAATACAATGAATTCACCAAACCACACATTTATTTAATTAAATAACATTGGGCTCACAATGTTGTCTGTTGTGTGGTTTAGAGTCAGTATGCTGTTGTTACTTTTTCATTTGTGCTACTACCATTGTAATTTTCTGTTCTTTCAGTTTCACCCTCTCCTCAGCCTCCTCCTCATTAGGAAGCATTAGTTCACCTTATGTTAGCTAGTATGTCCCCACACTGTCAATATTACAATTAAGAGATATGCATCTCCAAAGCACTGTTCTGTACACACCAGGGGGTTGCATAACCCAATCCAAAGCTGCAGCATGTTTCCATCAGTTTGCTCCCTGATCATCCTGGGAGCAGAGCCACACCACTAAATACAGCTGTAGTACCAGTTGTTGCAATATGGTTTATCTCATGAGACTGACATTGTGATACATTAGACATCATGTTGAATTTACATGATACATTATTACTGTGCGAGCTGTCTTTATCAGAAAGACTTTAGTTTGCATTGAAATTTGTGTGAAAAGTCCAACAAATAAAATGAAATGAAGCCGAAGAAGAAAAAGTATGTAAGTGACAGTTTTCTCATTCTACAAATATAATCTGGCATTTAGGACTAATCCTGGCCTATAGGGGAGTTGTGCTGTATTGGAGGTGACAGGGCTGGGTGATTTATATGACGAACACTGGCTTCATGTTAAGTATCACATTATCGCCATGACAGCTGTAGCTTACGCACACACATCTATATCAAGTCCTGAAAGTGATGGAGAGGTTTGCATGTGCGTGTTGGCTTGTTGTGAAACTGCACACTGGGTGTTTTTTCTGCATGTGTGTGTAAGCAGCGTCAGTGTGTGAAGTGTCTGTATATTCATGTGCACATCCTGTGTGTGAGTGTGTTTGTGTGTGTGCGTGCAGCTGGTGTGAGTGTTTTCCATTTTCTGTGCTGGGGCTAGAATTGGCCTGTCAGTCACAGTAAAGAGGGCAGGAGTGGGAGACGACAGGTGTCTCGGGAAGCGGGGGAGAGAGGAAAAGAGAGAGCATGAAAAAGATGGATGAAAGAGCAAAAGAGAAGAGCAGAAGAGCAAAACAGGAGGAGGAAGAAAGTGAAGTTTGGGCAGCCGATGTAGAACTTTTGTTCTTTTCCCAAAGTAAATGGCAATGCAGTAGAAATGTTTGAGAGATAAAACCTGTTCTGTTTAAAAGCAGAAGAAAAGCCTTTGAAATGAGAAACAAAATGTTAAAGATTATATGTGTGTCAGTGATATATTGCTTTAGAACATGGGCATGAATTCATATAAATATTGAGAAGGGACTTTTGGGGTTAAGGAAATTAACAACTTTTATATATATTAATAATACTGAACATTTAGTATTCTGAACACTTACAAGATAAACCTTATTTCCTGGGAAACATCTTCTGCTGGACAGTGATATATTTCAACCATTTAATATTAATGAGAACAATAACAACAGTTTGTTTGTTACAAAAAAAGTTCAAGAAATGTAGGAAGCTCCAATTTACACTGAGGGGAGAATTCATAAAGAATGAATTATGGCCTCTGATAGCACCATGAATTGCACATCTGCCCCATCTCAAGGTCCGATTCACAAAATATATTGCCTTAATGATATTACAGTCCAAACATGCCCATGAAGTCTTGCAGTTTGCCATTGTTTTGCATCTGTTAAATGTTCATCTGTATTTTTCTGCAGTGGTCCCGGTAATATTTTTTCTTAAGGTGTACTGAAGTAGCAAATCACATGACATGAAACATTTGAGTCAAAAAATGTTATAAATGCAGCTGCATGAACAAAACTTTCCACACATATCTTAAAATGTTGGATTTAAAAGAGAATGTATTCTAAGTATAAATTCATTCAGGTGCACGATAAAGATGAGAAATGTGAAGAGTCTCTGGCGATTAGGCCCCATCATGACGTCATCAACGGGATAGTCAAGGAGGTAGTGAAGCCGTGAGTGATATATTTTGAAATTTGTGAATTTACCCGTGTTTATCATTAAAACTTGTTGGACCAGGGCCTACATCGACATCAAAACATCACAGCAATGACTGCTTCTCACTAAGAGTGTCACCAAAGTCAAGACAAACAAGAATCATGCACATCATCATGTTTAGGGATACAGAATCGTAATAGTTGCACATATTAAAAGTAAATCTAATTGTCTTTGTCCTACAGCACGATACGAACCACTGATCACTTTGTCTCCATGTCTATGACAAAGTGAGAAGTGTCCATTCACATACTTGCAAACAGTTATTATCATTCTCTCAAGCACACATACACATTTTGCTCAACCGGTCATACCTTTTTCTTCTTTCAGCTCATCGTCTATCATTCTTTTCCATCTGTTCCTTAGATTTGCTCCCTAAAGGTCTTGAGGATGATGGCCATGAATATTTCACTAAACTGCATTCTCAGGTTATCAATAATAAAATGCCATATTCATATAAATATACTAAAAATACAGCCGGACTCTGCCTCTTCAGTGGTGCATTAAAAATTCATAGACATCTAGCAAACTGCTAAATCTCCCACCATAGCACACCCATATGGACATGACATGACCGCGTGACTATGTGCAGGTGTTTTTTTCTCACTTTAGTTTTTTTTTTTGCACATTTTAAGTTTCTTTAACACACTGTCTTGGAGACGAAGTCCAGTTCAGTGAAAGCTAGAAAAGTGCTAAGAGAGGTGATTCACATTGTCAACAGTCTGAATCACCACAGCCTAATACTAAAGCACTCTAACATTACAGACAGTTAGACGGACACACACGCTATCCCCAGGCCAGACGCATACTCTCATGAACAAATCCTGTATAGAGGCTCAAATATTATCTCTTACTCTCTCAATCTGATGCACACGTGTACACAAATGCACTCTGCTTGTCTCACACACACACACACACCCCCCCCCCCCCTCACCGTGGTGAGATGTCGCAGCCCTGTTGCATGAAGGCTCCCAGTGAGAACCAGAGGGAGTTGAAGATGCCAAACTCATTTGGAGGTTGGTCAGTGGGGCCCAGCTCTGTTGTGCCCTCATCTGGTTCCTCTGCATGCCACTCATAAGGGCTGAAGCGACTCACCTGAGACAGTAAGGGAAAAAAAAGAGTCATAGATCATTTAGAGGTCTATAAAGGAAAAAAGGATCAGTGCATGAACATGAAAACAATAGATAAAAATTAGGGCTGTCAATCGATTCAAATATTGAATCACATGATTCTCATGAGTTAACTCACGATTAATCGCAACTTAATCGCACATTTTTATCAGTTCTAAATGTACCTTAAATTCATATTTTTCAAGGTTTTAATACTCTAATTAACATGGATATGATCAAATATGCATGCTCTATACAAATGTATGTTTATTATTAGAGAAACCATCAGAGCATGAAGGTTAGACATGGACACAAAAAAGCTTATGTAGGCTATATAACATCACTTGTATCAGAATAGTAATGTTAATGTTAGCCCATTTCTTTCCCCATTTCTGTTTGCTGCTGCATCCTTCACGTCTGTCCCTGCTCTCGATTTCTCCAACTACGGGCTAGGCCACGGATCAAACAGAATTAGTGCAGTTACAATGAATTAGCTTAAATTTTGACAGCCCTAATAAAAACACATTTAATGTCTCATTCTCATACAGGCTGAAGCAAATGAACAGAGGGAGAAATATGTTCAGCAATGATCCTAACAACTAAATAACACACACAAAGCCATAGAGGGTAAATTTGACCGTTGTGGAAGAGAGAAATGTTTCCTTGAATATGCAGACACTCTGGCGTCTTATGAGCGATGTCGACATGACCTTGACTATGTGACCTTGCATGTCTTAAATATCGCACATTAAGTAATTGCATATCTTGCATACAGAGCTGTCTGTGATGTTATTTCTGTCCAGATAGGACGCCTTTAAGTTATGATTTTCTGCACAGAAGCTTTCTTCAACACTGTAAAAAACATTATAGTTGAGGGGATAAAGGCAATGTCGTCAAACTTGAAAAAGTATTAACTTTATTAATTTATTGAAGGGTTTTAATAATCCTTAAAATATACACATGGTGAATTCTCACAAATATCAAGATGCATGACCACTCAAAGTTATTATATTATCAGAAAAGTGCATCCAGGAGTAAAACCTGCCATGAAAATAAGTCTAATCTTCTTTATATATATTTTTAAAATTGACCAAACTGACTTCTCAGACAGGGCACCATGTGCTATAGCCCACTAGTGGTGAAATATTTTTAGCCTGTGAGCCATTAAAGAGATTCCTTTCTTTCATCCCTAAATCGAAGCCTTTCAAAACTCTTCAAACTGTAACCCTAACCCTAACCCCTAACCCTAACCCTTCAATCCATCTCAAGTGCTGACTTCTGGTTTTTAACAATCACTCACCAAAAACAGCACAACACTGACTCCAATGTATGCGAACACTATGCACATCCAGATCTCGTAGGCCAGTGGGTCCAGGAAAGAGAAAACACCTGGTTTAGACTTTTGGGGCTTCTTGATCATGATGGAGATTCCCAGAGACATGAAGGGCTTCGAGAAGTCGATTACCTCTTCTCTCACCAGAGTGATGGTCAGAGGGGCCACGGCAATTTCTGCTTTCTGCAAAGAGGTTAGTTAGTGAAATTTAGTCATATGGTAGTGCAGTTAATTTGCATAAACTTCACATAAAACAGGTGCATGATGGTGACTGATTCTTTGTCTGCAGAAGGGGAAAGTCTGAGGACAAAAATAAAGGAGGGAGAAATAAAATTTGAAACAGAAGGGGAAGGTAAAGTAGACAAGCACAGTAAGGATCATTGGAGTTTGAAGCAGGAGCACCATAAGGAAGGGAATGAAGGAAATAAGGGAGGCAAAAAAAACGGAATTGGTACAGCGGGGGAGAGAAAAGGGGGGAGAGAAAAGGGTTGAAAGAGACAGAGGAGATAGAGGGAAAACCAGTAGAATCACAGAGAAGTAATTCATACGTAGGCATGAAAGTGACACTGCCAGAATATAAATTAGTCTGCAAGGTCTCAAACACATTTGCATGTGTGAACACACACACAAACAGACACAAAATCTGTAGAAGACTCAAAAACATCATTCATTCAGCACACTGAGTGTCTGTTTCTGAGTAGCGGCGTGTGTCTGAACAACGTCTGCAGTCTTAAGAAAAAGTGGCTACAATAACAGCATATCAAATAACAAGTGTTCCTTTAGTACAAGGAGTGAGGATGTTACATTGCAAGGAGAATAAACAGCATAAGAAAGAAAAGGAAGTCAGAAACGATATGGAAAGAATATAGGGGAGGAGAGGGCAAAGGAATATCAAAAGCTACACCACAGAAAGAGCGATGAAATAAATTGGCGCAAGAAAGCAGGAGACAAAATTACACAACATGAAATAAAAGGAGAACAAAGTCACAAAGATAAACAGAGAGTAAGGGACACATAAATATAAAACAGAGCAAAGTAGAGGACAAAGTGCTGAAATTTTACAAACGTATTTTCTCTATGTGGTAGAAGAGTCATCAGAAAGGACTGCGTTTGGAACAAATCAAACCAGATTAGGCAATGCAGCGGTTCTGCTGTGTCACCTTCCACGATACGAGACTAATTAATTCAGTCGCTGTTCTGCAGCAACGTCTCCACTTTCACTCTTCCGCAAAGTGACGAGTGACATTGTCTTCTGCATGTTGATAAAGTTTGCGTTGGGACAGCAATGTGAAATCTAAGACCGTGCATGGGAGTGAATAGCATAATAAGCCAGCTTGATAAATTCTCAAGAAATAAGTGAACCCTTGGAGACACAGCATCTATGCAGGAAACCGAAACGGTAACTAAGGAGTGGCAGGGCTGGAGACAAGTTTATGTACTCCATATGAGTTACTTTGAGCATTTCTCAGGTGATGGCCTGTGGTGGGGTCACAATAGTGAAGCACATACTGTATAATGCAATGTAATAGCCCTACTGTGCAGTACATATGATATCTATGAAGATTACAATGTTCAAGTTCTGTTGAGGCTCTGTCAGAGAAGTGCTGATTCAACACAATTTCTCTGTGGCCATAATTTTTGATGTTGTCTTACTGGATTGCATTACATTATATTGTAAGTTGAACATATTATAGTCTCCTATCCTGTGTGTATTGTCATTCTGAAGTATCTGAAAATTTGACATTATGGGTTATTTTGTATGGATTATTGACAAAAAGTACAGATTTAATCAGATTTCAAACAGACAACATCTTGCGATTACTATGTTTTAAAGCTGAGTAAATTAGTTGATTAGTGTATTAGTCAAAATTAATTGAAATCTATTTTGGTAATCAGATAAAGGCTTAATTGAATCTACGCTTAAAACTCATCTTTTTTTCTTGGTGCTATGCTCCCGCCTACTTTCACCAGCTGGATAAACTTTCAACTGATTTCTTTGACAACTAGTTACCTCAATTCTGTCATTGTCATTGTTGTATTGATTTTCTTAATTCCTTAACCTCAATCATGTTGTTGTACTAACATTCTGGATTCTGTATTGACATTATGTCTGGGATTTTGCCTGTGTGTCTGCTTGTAAATGCGAGGTCTCATAGTAATGATTCTAATGTTTGTAGTGTGAAGTATGCCAGAGACTCTTTTGGTGATGTGAACTATAAATAAACTGAAGTTGAAATTGAAGTAAATAAAATTGAATAAACAAACAATTTGAAGACATCATCTTGGGATCTGAGAGCTTGTGATGGGCATTAACCACAGTGGCATTAGATAGACAAAACAGTGAAATAATTAATCGTAAACATAAATGACAAAATAATCAATAAAGTCCCTAATATTTCCCATCCAAACTCACCCCATACACAAGCTCTCCAACCATGCCGTTCCATATCTTCGTCTCTGGATCTCTGGCTCCATATTTCCCATCCGGTACGATGGAGATCTTGTATTTGATTCCAATGTGCTTGGCGATCTCCGAGGCCAAGTCCACACAGTATCCCTCAAACTGGTCATTGCCTTCATAAAGTTCCCAGTTCTTCTTCAGCATCACATAAGGACCCTCCTACAAAACCAGCAAAAGGGGAGAAAGACACAACTGTTTGGAGGAACATGACAGCAGCAATTATTAAGGAGAAGGAAAAGCAGCAATTGGCAGTTTGGTTGTAAACATTGTACCAAGGGGAAAAACAACACATACTGTACAAAGAAAAAATGTAGGTACATACACTATTACTTTTTATCATACACAAAGGCGCACAGCTCTATAAAATACACCAATGCAATGTTGCAGACAGAATTAAATTCTGCTTTGACAAATGAAACTGGACACCAGCCTCTATGAAAACAAAGCTTTGATCGTAACATTAAGATTCTGAATTGTATACACATCATTATAAGAGATTGATTTAACCATGCAAGTAGGACAGTGAATGTAAGCGGAAAGTCACACATCTTAAGATCCACATTTTCTAAATGGTAAAAGAGATAAACAGCTTACAGTTTTTAGGAAAACACAGCAGCATCCCAAAATTTGATAGAAACAGTTGCACAGTTTATAAAATGGGAAAAATATTAGAGCTGTTTTTAAAAGGCCATGTCTGAGGTAGTTGTTTTATATCTTGTGTTTCTGACTTCTAGTGCCTTGTTTTATGCCTTCGTCTGACTCGACATGCTACCACTGGGACCTGCACCTGACTCAGTACAACACATGCTGAGAGGAGAGAAATGAGAGGAAAAATACAGGGAGAGAGAAGAAAAGGAGAGGAAGACTGCTGCTTTGGCAATGTGTCGTAAGAGGTAGAATGATTTCTGTGTGCATGTAGTTAACAAAAATGAAAGCAAACAGAGAGAGTTTAATGTTGCATACAGAGATGATGGGTGTATTAGGAATGACACAATAACACAAGCATGGTCACAGAGAAGCTGCAACACACATCACCACACCTACATTGGATATCCACAGACACACACACACACACAGACGTCTGAGTGACAGCGCATCCACAAGGAGCAGTGAGTTATGGTATTATGCCTGAGGCTGTTCACCCTGTAATCCAACTGAAACCAAGCCTATTAAAATGCTATCAAACCCTTTTTAATCAAAGACTAATCTCATCCAATTAATCAGACAGGCTTGTATAATATCCAACCCTCCCAAGCTATGAAACGTTTTATGAAGATCATAAAACACAATAAAAAATGATAACATATTTTGGATTGAATTCTTCATTCAGGAAATTGATTCACATCACAAACAAGTACAGTTTAATCAAAGAGGATTTTAGACGGACATGTCTTAAAGGCGGTCAAATGAGCAATGAAATCACTCAAGATCGTACAGATTTGGAAAGAATTGACAGAGTAATCTTCAATCCAGGACACATTGAAAGCACGTTGAGATCTGAAGCAGGCAGGAAAAAAAATCTTACAATGGAAACTGGACTATACAAACAAATCCTACAAAGTGAAGCTGGATTTATGAATTGATTGTCTTTCCCTTCAGTAAACAAAGAGCTTGAAATGAAACCATGTGTACTTGATATGACAGACAGGTAGAATAGGGAGAAATTCTATTTTTAAAATATGGTTATTCACTGTGCTTACATATATACAAAATGTTTTTCAGATCGTTGTCAATTTTACATGTTAAATCATGTAAGTTTTAAAATGTACTGTTAATTGTTAAGCTGCAGTTTTCAGTAAGTTCTTTGGGGTTTGCATGTCCATATCTTTGTGCATAAACAAATAGTGACAAATATATAATAATAAGAATTATTTTACATTTCCATATAAAGGTTGAGAAATACACATTTTAAAACAAACAAAACACATCCCAAGCATTGCATTATCACATTACATACATACATACCATTATTCAGTCATTAGTTTGTCAAGATTTGTTCAGACAAAATACGTTTCTTCCAAAAGCGACAACACAGATTAGAACTCAGTTCTTAATTTACGCTGAACATTTTTGTCAAACACTTTACACTTTCATCAGCAACATCATCCTGAAATACTAATGTCCCCCGCCACTGTGTTCAGTGTCAGAACATACAAAAAGATTTCTCCCAAAACGCCATTAAGTGGCATTAGCAGGTCCCGGGGCACTCATTCCATTGACTCAACATGAATCATAATGTTAATGAACAGCAAAAGAGGTTCAAGTCAATTCCATCTAATAGACTGACACAGCCATGAGGACTGCCCTGTAGCAGCGATAAAGGCTAGAAGACATGAAGATGTGAGCTGAAAAACATGTTTTACAGTACACGACAATACCAGTGTGAAACCTAATTACTGTTTATATCTAATTTACAGTTTCATCTTGCTGTGCATACCATATACTGTATGCTTACCCTTTTTTCAATTCAATTGTTATTGTTTTGCAATCAAAAACCTGATGGTTTCCAACCTGGTGTGATAGTAACTGTCCAGAGATCCACCAAATAGTATTGACAGAAATGTGACATTACAGTTTGTGAGGGAACATGTGGTTAAAGGATTATTTTGTGGCAGAGATTATTTGGTGCATTTCTTCAGGTGAATGACACTAAGCTGCCTGTAATGTTTGGTGCATGAAAACAATTCAATTTGAACACAAGGCCACAGATAAAACAGAGACTTTCTACAAAATTAAAGTAAAGTTGACTTTACAATGACAATGATGGGAAAATGTAGCTAATGCTATTTTTAAGGAAGCTGAAAAGGATGAATGGTGGTAATGCTGTAACCAGATGAACATGATTATATTCGTTTAAAATTATTAAAGCACCGTAATACTGTAATAGACATATTTTGGATCTGGTGAAGCAAAGCTGTTTTCAGACTTTATGCAAAGCTAAGCTAGCTGGCTGCTGGTTCCAGCCACATACAGACATGAGAGTGGTATCGATCTCCTTACTGAAGAGAAAGAAAGTAAATAAACGTATCTTGCAAAGTGTCAACCTATTCCTTTAAGTATATTTATTTGGAGCTATAATTTGTATAGTGAGCTGAAATGTAAAAGACACGTCCTGGTGAGTTCTTCTGATGAGATCTTGTCAAAGTCCAGGCGGGTCAGAGGCACAAAGAGGAGTCCCACATTGGGAGATCAAACTATTACTATTAAATTCTTAATGCCTCGCTTTAAAAATGTAAGAAGGCCATTTTGCTTCACTTTTCATCTCAAATCATTGAATCGAGGGTAACGATTTACTTAATTTGTGTTAACAAGGAAATTGCAACCATCTAAGTTGCCTCCTCCATCAAATTACCCTCAGGTTTATCATGTTAGAAGGTCAAGTATTTGAAATCAGAGCAGGCTACTTTGTTGAGTTAATTTAGTATTATGAAAGCAACTGCATATAAGTAGACACACACACACAGATACACACATACCAGTGGGAGCTCTGCCAACAGTGTTTTACTTTAAAGCCTCCTTAAGGTTTGTTATCAGTTTGCCCCAGACGCCTTTGTCTCGGTGTGAAGGTAGTAATGCCAATGCTGTGTGTGAGCGTGTTCGTGTGTGTACTGGATGTACTGCTGGGAAGAAAGCATCATGTTTGGGTGTTGTATGTGCCATCATGAGTCAGGGCATGGCAAGAAACAGGAGGTGATAAGGGGGTAGTAAAAGGGAGGAAATAGGAGCAAAGATCAGGAGGTTGAAAGGAAGAAAGGAGGGAGGGCATGGTAATGAGAAATAGGAGGAAATGCGGATGGAGAGAGGGATTTGGGGGGTGTTGGCTGCATGAAACTACAGAAGAAAGATGAAGGAGCAGGTCAGAATACACACAGTGATAGCTACAGGGAGAATGGAAGATAGATATGGACAGAAAAAGGGAAAGCATGAAGGAGAGATGGAGAAAGAGAGAATATGACAAAGTGAAAAATGAGGAGCAAAAGAGACAGAAAGCAAGAGAGGGGATGGGATGAAAAGAGGGAAAATGGATGGGCAAAAGAAGGGGAACAGCTTTGTAGAAGCAAAATGGTCGGGCCTGATAAGATATGAAACACTTCACGCTGGAGCCAAAAAGGCAGACAGGACTTGCTATGTAAGCCAGTTAGGCAGCCAGTGAAAACAGGCACCCTACTGGACAGTCACCTAACTGTGCAGTCACTCATTCAGGCTGCCAACCGGACACTCTGTCTGTACAGCATTTAAAAAGCCAGACAGTCACATAACAAGTTAGCTAACCACCGAGACATTTAATCAGCCTGCGAGCCATACATTCAGATGGCCAGAGAGCCAAGCCAGGCAGTCGGTTAGTCACAGCCTGTTTCAGTCAATTGGTCAATCAGTTCACTCATTAATTAATTACTGCAATTACACTACATAATCATCTACCCAGTCATATATTTGGCCTGTGAGTCAGCATGATTATCTAACAGCTATTCATCCATAAATAGCGGAAGGCAGTTCAGCAGACAGTCAACCAGTAAACCAGTGACCAACTGGCTGTCAGTCAGCCAGCACTCAGTCACCATGGCGGATGGTCTCAAAGCCAAGCCAAGCCAGTCTGCTGCTAAGTAAGTCAGTCCACCAGCTAACTATCCAGCCAGCTGAACATATGCCTTGTTGTCAGCCTAACCAATGATTCAGCCTGTTAACAGAGTCACCAGCTACTCAGTCAATCAGCCAGTCAACCAGCAGCCACAATACTTTGTGTTAGTCACTATTTTGGTTGAAGTTATATATGTTTCAAATCCAAACATTTTCAGAAGCCTGCATATTTTGTCTTCTGTTTATGTAATTTGACCTAATTTATACGACCACATAAATAATGTATCTCCCTAATATCAATTTCCCATCTTCAGCCCTGTGCATGAGCTTCTTTCATCCTGAGCAAGAGCCTTGTGGGAACATTGACCTTTCTTTTGTAAACACACTGTGGGAGAAAGTTTAGTGGACTGTACAGTTTTTGTTCAATGCTGCGTGTGTGCTGTACTTTTTGATAATCCATCAATCAAAAAGAAAATACATTAAAAGGCAAAATTCATTGATTAGAAGTCAGAAAATGTTTTATAATATTATATTAAAGCCAATTAAACATACAAATTGCTAATGGAGCATTTTCTATGCCACGGTTAACTAAAGCAAAAGCATAAGTAAGAGACTGTTATATCCTCAGGGGCTTTGTTAACAAGTACACATTACTAAAGGCAAATGCCAACAGGCTTAATTTAAAAATCAGTCTCCATCAGTTCACTTTGCTCATACAGGTTGTGTTTGTAAAAATATTTGTGTGTGTATACATATATTTTTTTATAGTTTGAGAGCTAACGTGCTTGCATGTATGAATGTTTGTTAGGGGGACTGCTAGGCTACACTGTATATGTCCCTTCTCCTTTAAAGCTGTATTTTTAATTAGAGTTGTGCTTTTGGACATCCTGTACTGTCACATCTTCAGATTTGAAAAAAAAGGTTACAATACAAGCGTGTAGGTTTCATTACAGACAAGTTAAAACATTTATAATGGTGCCGTTTCAATGTGAGGTGTGGGAATCTCTTGTGTTTCAGACAAGGGCCCCTAGTTTTGAAAACCTTTCAGGTGTGGCGCTCTCAGAGAAGCTTAACTACAGTAGAGGAAAGTTGACCGAGTAAGCATGACGGAGTAGATTTACAGAGTGACGGAGCAGAAAGCTTAAGGTGGAGAAAGCGCGGTATCAAAAGGTGAGGGCTGCAAAATGCAGGACACAAAGACCTGTCCATTTATCACTCTCCTCCCACACTTTCTCTTAAAAGAAAAAAACAATAATGAATAACAATAAACTATAATGTGAAAATATAGAATAATTATATATTTTGGTAAGGTATTTTTTCCTGCAGGTGCTCTGTAGTGTAACAGAGAAGGTGGTGGTGACTGTGGTGTCCTAGAAAAGAGTGAAAAGAATCTGAATTAACAGCGCTGTCTGATGGTCCGGTGATTTTGCGCGGCCAAATGTCAAATCTTGACAGCGGCCACAAAATCCCTCGCAGAGCTCTCGCCCAACTGTGGCTTTTGTCATGAGAGCAAGGCGTCCCAGTGCATCACTGGCTCACATGGCAGCCGTGAATCTCCTTTTCATCTGTTCAGTCCCTCTTTGTCATTGCTGCCGTGTTAATGAAGGTTACAAAACTACTATAAAGAAATGAATTCAAAACAAAATAAAGCACTTTCTCGAACAAAGAAAAAAGCCATCAGGACAAAACAAAAACAGAGCACACAAAGTCTTTGTAAAGAGCTTTTGGGGACAGTCAGTCTATCAGTCTGTCTGTCCTCTGTCTTTCCCAAGGGTTTGCGACTCAGGCGAGTTTGTGTTTCGGTCTGTTGCTCTGTCTGCAGACCCGGCATCAGTGTCGCAGCAGAGGCTTCCTCATCATCAGAGGCTGCAAAGAGGAGGAGGTGGCTGAGCTAACATTAGCCAAGGCCTGCTGAGGTCACCATCCACAGAGAAGTATGTGTGTGGGGGGGGGTGGGGGGTGGGGGGCATGGA
>CM022478.1:17176066-17282603 GCA_011952105.1 Coreoperca whiteheadi
GCGGGTGTGGGGGGGGGGCGGGGGCGGGGGGGGGGGGGGGGGGGGGGGGGGGGGGGGGGGGGGGGGGCAGGGAGGTAAAAACCAGGGGTGTGTAGGCGGATTGGAGAGATAAAGACAGACAACAAGACACAGTGGTGGTGGTGGTGGTGGTTGGGGTTGGTTGGTTGGTGGGGGGTGGGGTTGGGGGTGAGGGGTAGCGGCATTGGCAAAAGTTACATGACAGACAGACATGGGTGGGAAGAAATAGGGAACAAAAAAACATCGAACAGACATCTTGCAGTAATGCCAAACTATTCTAATTTACAACCACGCAAAATGAATGCAATTAGAAACACAAGCCAAACAGCAATACGAACAGCAACAGAGTATGATATATTCTAACAGTAATGATATATTTATAATGTTAATATAATATACACATATTCAAAATATGATTTTGTCACAGAATACCAATTTGCCCTTTAATTTATTTGATTGTGTTGATGTGTTTGTATTTGCTTGTCTTCGGTCTGGCACCACATCACACACTGCGCTGAGGTTTCATACATTGCCAGTTGGAGATTGCACGTCTGTAGGTGAGGCTGTCACTGGGAACATTTAGTCCAGCTAAATTCAATTTTCTGAACTCTTTTCTGAAGCATGTGTGGTTGTTTTTCTCTGTGCACACCTCAAATCGACATCTTTGAATAGCTGTCCATAGGTATGAACACTACGTACTGTTAGCACAACTACAGATATTTTGGTCATACTTTGGAGTCTGCTGGATGAAGCAATGTGGTTTGAAACAAAATGCTGAATTGCCAAAGCTCAAGCATCTGTGGCTTGTTTTATCTCTAGGCTGAAATTAGTCTTTTGAGTTGCTTTCACTTGCATCATTTTGCATGCCCAATTGAATTAGACTGATTGCATTTACAGGAAGGGGATGGCCACCATAAAAAGGCTGCAGATGGGTGAAGTGAAATCAAATGTAAGCAGAGGATGTGCACAAATCCACCGATTAGCCCTCCTTTATCCGTTTTTGTAGAAGAAAGAGGAGTAATTATAATGGGCTGCAGACCGGTGTCTATGCGAAAGCCATTAGAAGAGACAGGACTGAGGTCACTTCTAAATGGTGATCTGAGGTCAGTCTTAGATTTTAGATTTGCCTACTAATGAGACATTAGTATAATCTTCCAGCTGGACAACTGCCACTCCCGCCTGGCTGTGCTCGGAGTGCTCGCAACAACTTGTACAGCTCATCCAGCTCCAACCTGATTTGTCTTTGACATTAACAAAACTGCCATATGACACCCCTGTTCTACTTCATCCCCTGGCTTTCTGACACTGAATGTATCCTATAAGGACACTAAGGGAAAAAAGCTCCTGCCTCCAGCCCATGGCTCAACCTGAAATGTGACTTGTACAGTGACTGTACATTGATTTCCAAACCTTTTGGGGTTGTGACCACTCAAAATGAGACAATGCCTTCTTGCAACCCCTAAACACTGCTTGCATATATGTCTACTAGTTATGACCAAGAGGGAATGTTTTTCCTTGTTTTGCTTGAATAACATAAAAAAAGCATAAATGTATGAAAAAAATGTGCTCCTTTTCTATACTATCATGTTCTGACCCCTTAAATGTCACTTACAGACCCTTGTTGGGGCTCCCGGGAATGACTGCACTACAGTAGCAAAGCCATGCCTGTAACACATTACTGCATCTAGTCCTGTCTAACCACCCTAATGCTTACCTAGTGTTTCACCCCAGTCAAGACTGCAACAGTGTTTTTACACAATTTATTTTTGTCAAACCAATTTTCCTTGAAAACTAAGCTAACCCTTTTATCTCCCTTTCCCTGTACATGCATCTGATCTTGCTGAAGTGTCATTTTTATTTGCACCAATTATTATTGCCATAAACTTCAATTGTAAGCTGGAAAATCAGGTGAGAGCAAGGTTTAGTGAAATTAGGTTTTGGAATTGTAAAAAATGATTGCCAGTGTTAAAGGAGAGCTTCCCCCAAATCTCAAACAGCACCCAAATTATGCAGAAATGAAAGAAGTCTGAGGGTACATTACCATGATCGTTGTCACGACTACTGTCCGGTTCTCCATTGTTGAGCTGTCATTGGACAGAGCATTTTCATTCTGGACCAACACAAGTTTGTCTATGTCATTCCAGTAGCCAATCTGAGAGAAACAGGCGGACAAGAGAGAGAGAATGAGTCATAAAAAAATAAGTCTTTATAGCAGAATTCATGCAAAAATAAAATTTTAAATGCTTAGAATGAAATCAAGCCAGAAAAAAACACAAATGAATTGATATAAAAAAAGAAATACAACATGTGAGATGAAGAGAAAGGAATAGAAAGTAAAAACAATTGTCAACAGAATGAGCTCACTCCAGCAGATTTCCCATTGGAACTGTAGAAGATATTGAGAGATATTGAGTGTGAGCCAAGAACTTTCAATAAACATCCATTGCTGTCAAAGGAACACTTGAGAAGCTGGATCACGGTGTTCTTTCTTTATTATAGATGCTACATATATGCTTTATTTTCCAGTGAAGAGAAATTATGAGTACTTTCAACCTGAGCCTTATCCTCCAACTTTTTTCTATCATGAAGAAGGATTATGTTCAAACCTTTCTTATTTACGTCACTGCAGAGTTTTATGTAGCCCTAGGTTGTCTGGGAGCTGCTCTTCAGCGCACACTCCAAAAAGCTATTAAAACACAAGCTGCGGTGGTTCAATCGCAGTTATCTAAAGATATTTATAACTGCAATAAAAAAGTTATTAATTAAGAATTATGGAGATAATCATGCAGTAAATTAATACATTTTTCAATAATCAACCACCATGAGGGATAAAACAAGAACATTGCAGCCCACATTGAAAACTACAGGAATTACTTTAACAATAACAGTAAACTTATGTTCTTTCAGTGGTGATTAAAAGTAACTTTCCTGCTGAAGAGTCACATTTGCTGAACTGATGAAACATTGTTTTTCACTTGCAGTTGTTTTTCTGTCCTTTAATATTGCTTTTCAGCACCACAGTCTGAAAATATATCACAAAAAATGAATGGAAAAAGTGGGATGTGGTATGTTTTTGATCTTGTTTAACTCACAAAAAGGGTTGTTTATCTTTGTTTCTAAGCAATGAGGAGAGCCTACCTTGCGTGGTCCGTTGCTCTTCAGTTCAAACACGTCCATGGTATAGTTGACCCGCCGACCATAGTGATCAAACTGAATATTCCCAGTAAGGCCCTGAATACGCACCTGGATTTGTAGCAAAAATCATAGTAAGGACTGGAGAAAAATTAAAACACTCTTTAAAGTTAGAATCACTAAGATTTCAGTCTACGTTGATTTGGCAATACCCATAGTTACTTGTTGTGTAAAAGTGTTGTTTAAAACTATAAGTCCCATAATTCTGGGGTGAGCAAACACTTGAGCAGGTACTTAGCCAGAAATACAACAGAAGATCTATCTGTTTACAGTGCAGCCATATAAGCAGTGTTTTTACAAATAGTTAAAACGGTTTTAAGTGGTAGCAGGAAATATTGGGTTTGTATTAACAGTAACTTAGTGCCCGGAACACCCCCCCAGGGAGGCATCCGGGACAGATGCCCGAGCCACCTCAGCTGACTCCTCTCGATGTGGAGGAGCAGCGGCTCTACTCTGAGCTCCTCCCCCTATCTCTAAGGGAGCGCCCAGTCACCCTGCAGAGGAAACTCATTTCAGCCGCCTGTATCCGGGATCTCGTCTTTTCGGTCATGACCCAAAGCTCATGACCATAGGTGAGAGTAGGAACGTAGATTGACCGGTAAATAGAGAGCTTCGTCTTGCAGCTCAGCTAGCATCATATCTTTTTTTTAAATGTATACCAATGGTTTATATAATACGAATAATTTGTCAGATAACAAAAATTCAGATCACACATGGTTAAAGGATATTTTAGAGTTTAGACTTGGTTTTAGAGTTACGGTTAGAATTATGACCAGGAAATGGTTTGGAGTAAGACATATAGTGCTTATTGTTAGTGTTAGAATAAGTACCTGAGAAGTGAAAGGAAGTCATCACAGTGCCTCTACAAGTATAGCAGTACAAGTCTGTGTGTTACAGTAAGAGTGTGTGGACTCTGGTGGGTACGCCATCAAAGAACCCAACAAGAATTTAAAACACATAAATGTCGGCATGGATTTCTGGAAAATCTTGTCCTTTTTCATGCCAGCTGTTTTACTGACTGTTTGTGCTTGTGTGTGCGTTGGTGTGTATTTGTGAACATCTATCTAAGCGTTTGCCAATCTGTCTATACTAAACTATACAACATCAAACTTGTGCCAACCTGTTTGAGTGCACGCTCCATATCTATTCCTTGGTTCCAGGGAGCAGCTGGATTGGCCAGGCAGTCGCCAGCGTTGCCACGGCGACTGATATCAATTTTCTGACGGCGAAGGGTGCGGAAGGCCTCGGCCATCACAAGGACACCGTCATACGTTAGAGATGAGGTATACTGAAGAGTGGAGAAAAAACAGAGAGAAAGAAAAGAAATGTTATCATTTTGTTTGTTGTTATCAAGTTTTGAAGATGTTTTTGATGGGCAAATAAATACCTCTTCTTGAAAGCAATATTTCCACATCAGTATTCCAGTCCAATCATTTCAATGCTGGAAACCCACTGACCTTTTCTGATGTGTTTGATGCTCACCGCCATTTCAAAAAAACATCCAAATTGTCTTTTCAGTTATGCTAGCTTACTCTGCAGGACTACATGAGTTTAGATACACAACAAACTGTGTTTGAATAGATGCTTTCTGAGATTTACAAAGCCAAAGTAGAATTCGCTAATGTTGCATGGCTATACAAAATGAGAACCCATTTAATCACAGCTGTATTACTACATCAGACCTCAGACCATCTTAACTCCATATGAATTAACCTCACCAGTATTTCAGCATGCTGACCTGCACTTCAATCTATCTCATCGCTCTGACTTTTATTTGACTTCCACAGAGTTAACAATGGTGAACATCAATTAACAACGCTATAAATATAACATCACTGTAAATTTGCCAGTTTTAGACAGGCTTATAGTTTACAAATACAGTCACTGGGGCATTAAAATTATATTAAAATGGGTTTAAATCAAATTGTAAACCCATTCATTAAATGCACTTTGTTAGGGAATTCCCTTTTATGGACAAATTTAGATTCACAAGATATATAAATGTGGTTTCATTAGGTTAAATCGGATGTAGCACTGTACTGTAGAAGTGAGTTAGAATGAATTACAAAAATTCAATGTCTGAAGGGACCTTTGATATGTAAGAAAACGTGAAAGGGTGAGAGATTATCAGTATCTGTTCTCTAATTAAACTCTTAAAAGTGGTGGTGATCTTGACAGATTGTTTGACAAATTCATTATAGGTAAGACACAGCGCAGCAGGGAACAGCACCACACACTCAGCAGCAACAAACCCACCCAGCCCACGCAGTGCCACACAGACGGAGGCAGTCAAACACACAGCGGGCTGCCTTCATATCACGGCGGAGACAAGTGGTGAGATAAAAATGGGAGGAAAGAGGGAAGTCGGCTGAGACACTCCGATGCTCTCCATGCCTCTGCAGGTAGTTTTTTCTCTAACTGACATCCCTTCATTTGTATCCCAAAAGGCATGTTTTGGAAGGCTGCACAACCATGTCATCCTCCTTTCATCTCTCCCCTTTGAAACTAAAGAAGCTGCTAGGCGTGCAACCGACAGATGACGACTATAGAATCCAAATCAAGGAGAAAGCAACAACATAACTGAGCCAGCTAGCATACTGTTTTTTGTTTATGTCAGGGGCAGGACAGAAACACCTTCGGGACACATAGAAAACAGTATTGGCTTTAAAAAATACCAAATTCTGGATAATATTTCTAGGATCAGTTCAAATCTCCAGCTAATCTTCAGTTAAACTAAATCCACTAAGTCAAAAGAGATTTTCCCTGTAAATGTGGATTCTCAAATAGGATAAAACAATCAGTCATACTCTGTTCCATATCAGACCAAAATCTTTTCATTCATTCATGTATTCATGTATTTCTAGCCACGCTAGCAGCGGTCGGTCGGTTGGTTGGCCCCTCAGTCTACCACTTTGGTCCAGACTGAAATATTTTAACATCTATTGCAGGGATTGTCATGACATTTGGTACATACATTCATGTCCACTCTGGATGAATTATAACAACTTTAGTGATCACTTAACTTTTTAACTAGTACCATTATCAGGTCAACATTTGACTTTGTACTTTGGTTTATGACAAAATACCTGCATAACTAATGACATTCCCAGCAGCCCATAACTTTGTGTTTAGTGCTAATTAGCAAATGTTAGCATGCTAACATGCTAGAATAAGTTGGTAAATATGGTAAACATTATACCTACCAAACATCAGCATGTTACTATGGTGATGTTAGCATTTAGCTCAAAGCACTGTTGTGTCTAGGTAAAGCCTCATAGAGCTGCTATAGTGGCTTCAGACACTTAGTCTTGTTTTATTTCAAATCATAGAGGGCCTCAAGAGTGTTCTATATACAGTAATAACAATACTGACGTATTGTATGATATTGTCATCCAGTTCGTAAAGTAATATTGGAATATAGTTAATGCAAATTAGATAAGAGATATGGAATCAATCATTAGGCCATTATAGCTCACAACATAAGCATAAGGACACACAACTTAATGTGGCACTATTAGACAAAGCGAGTGCCAAGCTGTGGACAGCACACATCTGGTTTGTGTCCACAACTTTAACAGGGATATGTCACCATTGTTTTATGGATAATGTGCGAGTGGCCATTTGTGTCATGCATGTGTGCAGTTTAACAGGATATGCAGTGATTTATAAATCCAGAGCAAAGACTGCATACACGTTTCTGCTTTTAAATGCTATTAAATAATCTCGCTATAGACTGTACCACAGGGAACATAACATAGCAAAGGCAGGGTTAATGCCACACTGAAAAACAATTCAATCATTCAATTATTCATTTTTCTTGTAAAATTAGAAGAGAAATTTAAATGAAAAAGTAAGACAGTTGCTTTAAAACCATTTGGACACCCATATTTAATTTATAAAATGAGCTTTGCACTGGTGTCTGGCAAACATTAAATGCTTTACACATGGATAAATATTGATAAAGGAAGCCGCATTATTTGTTAAAATACGCTTACAGAGATGTTGCAAACCTTTTCATATTCGGATCATGCAATAAGGGAATTTGTGAAAAGGTTAGATGGAAAGAGCCCAAGAAGACTGTAAATTGGAGAACATGCAGTATGTGTGAATTTTGATTTAGTTAATACATTACTTTGCCAGGTCACTGATCATTTTCGTTATATATTTCATCAAAATCTCCAGGCACACTGAATCACTAGGTTAAGAGATTTTGAGATTGATGGCCAAAAGCAGCTAGCTCAAAATCCAGTCCCCAGTGCAAAAGGGACAAAACCCTATAGTGCTTTTCACACAGCACATTATTAGACAAGAGTTCTACTTGGCCTGAGGCTATGAGTTGGCCCAAGGCTAACAGAGCACAGTTTTTACACAGCAGCAATTAGCCTAGAGCAATTTGGAGGCATCTGTTTTCACTAGAGATATCTGGTGTTGTGTTATTGTGTTAAATGATTAAAATGTGTTTCCTTGTTTGCAAAAGGCAGCGGGTAAAACATCACTTTTTGTGGTTGCAATGGGAAGAACATCTTTGAATGCACTTCATCAAAGATGTTTACAAAGTTCTGAAAGTTGAGAACACCTGCAGTTTTGTTTAACTTTGTTTTGTATATTGAAGCATGCTTACTGTGTCTATCTGTCATAAACACACTTAAAAAGTTTGCCTCCATTAACACACAAACTGTTGTGTAAACAGTAAGGGTCGATTGATGCAGCCGATATACTCTAATGAGAATTCATTAGGTCAGTCTGAGCGATAATGATGATTAGCCAATTATTATGGTCCCTGGTTGAAAAATGACATTTCAGTAATGAAAGGATATGTGCATAAATATAAAGTTGCAGCCTTGAAAGACTCATACATTGCATCGTCTTTTTATAGGTACTACATTGTGTCTGTGTGTGTCTGTGTGTGTGTGTGTGTGTGTGTGTGTGTGTGTGTCCTCTGAGAGTGACTGCATGCATGTGAGCTGCAGTTTGATGTATTTTTAATAGGTAGGTGGACATTTTCCCAGTTAATATACGCACAAATCAAACACAATTGGCTGCAGGTCAGTAAACTGTCAATAGAGGTGTGCTGAGGGAGGGGAGAGGGACAAACACAGAGACAGAACGGAAAAGGGGAGCGGGACAGACTAAATAGAGGCACGCTAATGTGACAGAGAAAGGGACATCGTTAGTGAGAGAAGATACTGAGGATGGTGCATGGAGACAGGATATACAATTGTGCATTTGGATACATAACTGGGGTGGAAATCTAGGAAAAAGTGAGAGGGAAAAGGTGAGATATCATGAAAGAATATCATGCAGGACAGACATGACAAAGAAGTCTTTAGTCAGAAGAATCTGCATGCACCACGTTAACCTTGACACAAAATCAATTTCATAGAGGAATTTATGTATTTAGTCGTATAGTAGGATCAGCCAATTCACCTCACACCCTAAGGTCACACTCTGATTGGCTAAGAAGCTGAATCAAAAGCACCATATCATGCTCTAAATGTTTCAAATGCAGCGCATCACTCTGTGATTGGTTACCTGTTTGAAGAAGATGTATATTTGGCTTCTGTGGTGAATTTCAGGTTAGAATAACAATTTGCAGACCAATGCCACCACCCCTACATTTGTGTTTGTACGTGTGCACTGCAAAAATGCGTGCACAGTTTTCTGGTGTATATGTGGGTGCACTGACGGTGTATTAAACTATAAAAGAGCTTTAGCTACATTTCTAAGTAAAGTGAAGTTCTGCATTTTTGTTCCCTGAAAAAAGCAGCTAAGGCAGAATGGGCTACTGAAGAGAACAACATTTCGAAAACATTTGCAACTATTTCAAATGACATTAGCAGCTCTTATGGACACCAAACTGTATATTTAAGGATGAGACAGCATATTTTTTATCACCTTAGGTGGGCTTTCAGATCCAGGGTACTCTCTCTGATCCAGTTTGTTCCAGCGCTGCATCAGTTTGATAACGATAGGCCTGCTGAAGTCCACCAGCTGGAAACCAGTCACATTGGCCCCGCCGTGCATGAACCTCTCCAGAGATATGTCCTTAAAACCCTGAGAAAGAGAGAGAAAGAAAGAAAGATGGAAAGAAAAGATGAAAGGAGGGATGATGCTAGACACAGACATAACAGAGTGGACTACAAAACCCTCCGACAGAATGTGTGCACGTTTGCTGATGTATCATACTTCAACTGTTGATCTGATTATTTACACCCCTACTTAATAGGGAGTGGCTTCCAAAGCTGTGAGTGACACTTTGTAGTGGAGTGGTCGTGAAGAACGATCCATTTGGTAACAGGCCAGAGACAGAGGTAGAGAGTCAAGACATATGAGGGTTATACTGGGTTGATGGATGCTAATTGCTAAAAGCTCACCGGCCCCTTTTTTACCGTCCTGGAGAGAACTGCTGTGGAACAGATTTTAGGGATTACGGTTGAAGCAACTTCATTTACGGACGTGAGCTCCGGCAGCTGCCTGCAGCTCGGGACTTTTGTTGAAGAGAGACAAATGTTAATATACTAATCCTGAAGTAAAATGAAAAATGGCACCTTGGTGGGAATATTAAAAGAAACTGGCAAACATTGCCTGTTAATTCTAATAACTGCAGAAAAAACAACAACCTTGGGGGAAGCTGAATGTCAAAGAAGTCTCATAATTGATTGTGTGTCATGGCTGACTCAAATTTTTTAAGACCTCATCTTGATCATTTGTGTGTGTCTGTTTGCCAAATAACCTTCTGTCTTGTCTCTTTGACATATTAAAAAGGAATTGTCCTCATGTAGGCTAGTAAAACAAGACATTGCACCGAGACTCTACCAAGCATGTCTCAAAATAACAGCCAACGGCAATGCTATTAAGAGTTCTTACCAGGTTTGCTATGATGTAATGGTAACCTTTTACATGTTTCCCCACACTGACAGCCTGGAATGAAAAACAGAGAGAGAGAGAGAGAGAGAGAGAGAAAACATCATATCTTAGCTATCTACTGACAGTACATGTAATGTCCTGCAAACCAGAGGCATTGTAGGATTCATAATTAACTAATTGCCAAGAGAACTTAAAGTTGTTTTAATTTAGATTTAGGGAGAATGGCAGGGGAGTGAAACTACAAATAAAGAAGACTACACCCCCACCTGTAGCTCCCTCACCTCACTCAACAGTGACAGTGGTTATATTCTTATGCTGATTAAAAGCAGAGGGAGTAAGGAGCCTGTGAGGACTTCACTTGCCCTTGCTACCATGCTGGCTTAGACTCTGCAGCCTCTTTTACATTTAAAGAGTTTCAGCAATGTGTTGTCTGGCTTATGGCTCTTTTAACCTGTCTGGTCCCTGCATCCTGTAAGAAGGATGATTTAACTTGTTTTGGTGATAAGCTAGGTTGCTGGCACAAGAGGCAACCTTTTCTTAGAAGAATTACATTCACATTTTGTATTAGAAGAATACAGTTTTTGGGAAATGTAATGACAAACGGTTTATTTAAAAAAAAAAACCAGACAAAACATTCCTATTGAAACACCCCAAAATGTTCACTGTCCAAACTTTTGCTAATATATTAAGTGTGAAATTGAGTACAAGAACACATGTTTTTTAGCTTTCCCTACAACATCAATTTATTGCAACTAAACCACAAAGCCTAGTCTATGACGTCAAAGCCAAAGGCACTTGACACCACCTTGACCTCAACACCTTTTCTTTTCCACTTCATGCACTCTCAATACATGTTGAGTCAAGCAGAAATCACTAGTGATTGTCTGTCTGGTGTGTTTGTGTGAGATTTCATCAAAACTGTAATTCTGCTCAAAACTGAAATCTTCAATGTTTTTTGTCATCGTTATATCTGTACAGTGGGATGTAGTGAAATATGGCACATTCTGAGATTTCTGACAAATTAGAAACAAGCTTCTTCACATTAACATGGTGCATAATCCTAATTAATAAATTGTTAAATTTTTTTTCTTTCTGTCTCTATCACCCACATATATCAACAGCTAAATACTGACACAGACAGATGCACACACGCACACACACACACAGACGCACACAGATCGCAGCTGGCAGAGGCAGACAAACAGAGCAGTCTCTGTCTCAGAGCAGGG
Organism: Coreoperca whiteheadi; assembly: GCA_011952105.1. Classification (NCBI taxonomy): domain Eukaryota; kingdom Metazoa; phylum Chordata; class Actinopteri; order Centrarchiformes; family Sinipercidae; genus Coreoperca; species Coreoperca whiteheadi. The sequence goes on from CM022478.1 coordinate 17,187,373, forward strand.
ATGCTAGCCAATGCCAGCACTGCAGAGCCCACTGAGACAGGAGTGTGTGTTTGTGTCTGTATGTTACACACCACAGAAGCCAATTATGAAACTGTCTGTCTGTCTGGGATGCTGTTACTGGTGTATGTTGTGCAGCTTTGTGTGTATGTGCATTTAAAAGCTGGTGTGTGTTTTTGTTTGCCTGTAGCTTGTAATATGCACTGGTATGTATTTTACAGATAAGCTTGTATGCGTGTGTGTGTGTGTGTGTGTGTGTGTGTGTGCGTGTGCGTGTGCGTGTGTGTATGTGGGGGGGTGCTTGAGTGTTTAGCTGTGTGTGCCACTGAGTTTGTCAGATGTGTAGACAGAAGATCAGATGTGATGACAGCTGGCATGACCAATGGGATGTTACACTGAAACCTGAGTCAAAGGGCACACGTACACACACACACACTCCCTCTCTCTCTCTCTCTCTCTGCCACCTGTCAGAGCTCAACCATCAAGCAAGACAGATAATCTAATGAACTTGGACAAGCGTAAGGTGTCAGAGTGTGTGTCTTCATATACTGTTAAGTGTCCGTGTGTCTTTCCAGATGTCAAAAAGCTTAAGGAGTGCAATTGCAACTAGCTGAGTGAAGCAGACATCAGACAGACATACACCAGTAACTATATAGGAAAATATAATTGGTAATGTAATACTTGATGTTTTGTTATAATGGTTCTGGATTAAATTTACAAAAAAGCTTACTCTGTACTATGGTTTAAGGTGGTAATAATGTGTCATTGTGGTCTGGTTGTAACTCATTATTAAGTGTTAAGTGCTGTTAAGTCCAGGTCAGTGAAGTAATCTCTGCTCTGTCTGTAGTAATCTCATTGATAGTTACAGTGCCACATAAAACTATAACGTGACCTCCATTAAAGCAGTATCTCATGATCTAAAACGCGGCAGGGCCCTTCAGGTTCCAGATCAGTGTCAAATATAACCCTGTGCCTGCAGTAAGCAACTGTTGGGTCTATATTTTATACTCTTAACTAGTTAGTTAATTATCAGTTAATTAGTACATTTTTAATTTTTCCATCTTATTAGTTATATAAGTATACGTAATACATTTTGTACATTAATTTTATTTCGACTTATAAATGGCGGCATATAGAAGTAAAGTGGGTTTACATGCCTGATTACTTTGCCGAATACAGTATCACTGTGCTTTTATAATACTGTGTATTGCAGCATTATCGTGTGCTATGAAACTTTAGTAAGCAGTATAATAATTTTACCTGTTCTAGGATGCACTGTAGTCTCTCAGGCTCCAGGTCAATGACATATTTCCTCTCCTGACGTCGATCCAGATCCTCTAGGAGTCGACGGTACGCTGCCTCATTGAAACTCTCCACACAGATTGCACTCACCTGGGTTAACATATAGTACATGCATGTATTCATAGGACTTTAGTATATGCTGACTAACACAAACATCATGGTGGAATAAGGTCATGCATGCAAAACACAAGCAAGTTAACAATGTGTTTGAAGAATTAACATAAAAAACAATCGTTCAGTTTTGTACTGTGTGTGTGTGTGTGTGTGTGTGTGTGTGTGTGTTGGTGTATGTTTTTGGCCTGTTTCCAGGAACATGTGTGTTTGTGTGTCCTGACCTGCCATCCGTTCTGCCCCGCTCTCTCCATAATTGCCTGCAGTATTGCATAACCTAGACAACAGAGAGTAAAGGAAGGGAAAAAGAGAAAGAGAGAATTAATGCTGTACTAGGCAGAAGCTGTACTTGGGACATGGAGTCATTATATTGTGCAATTTCTGCAGGTAAAGCCAAAAAATCCCACCAGTATTTGCAAAATATTTTCTTTGATCTCAATTACATCAGTGTGTTTGCACAAAATGCTGAAATCAGCAAAGCATTTCCAGGTGTGCATTACTCTCCAGCAGATTCATCAGCATCTCATCCCTAATGTCTTATCTTTAAACATGGGGTAAAGCACTTAGCAGCCCAAGGAACAGTCCTCTCTTGAATGTCACTTTTTCAACCAACCCACAGATCTTATCATGACAAAGAGTTATGTGCCAAAAATAATAGAGTCTGCCAGTTTCATTATGATACTTACTGTTGATAGTGAGATTTCATTGAAATTAATCTTCTCATTTTTTGTTGTTCTGTAGTGAACTTTGATTCAAATGCAACTAATCTGAGAAAACACTGCCACTTATCAATTTTATAGCCTGGAACAAAACATAGAAATGAACGTTCTTCAAAATGAGGGCTTACATTTTTGAATAGGGTGAATATGCTTCTCGGTGTGATATTAGATTCAGATATTAGATTTCAAAGTTAATATGATTCCATGAGCAGCAGGTGACAACATCAGTGACGATAGATTACGGTATATTACATTGAACAGCTGTCGAGATGGGTCAAAACACGTCGAAAAAATAACAGTAATGAGAGAAAACTGAATATCATAATAATTATCCTTTATTATACTGGCATACAACTGATGCATTTTTATCATAATGATCTCGATCAAACCTGCAAATATGTTGTTAATTCTGCTCTGGGCTATAATGGGAATTGGGTAGTAATAAAATCTAAATATCTCACAATTTACTCAAAGTCACATGCTTGCAATGAAAACACAGCATATGTCTTCATGAAACACAGCAACATAAATAGACACACATGTACACAACACAAAATGATACACACACACTTGTGTGCAAGCAGCTATTTACTGCTTGAGTTGAAACAAAAAGCACATCTGAAGCTCAGTAATCACAGTGTGTATGTGTGGAATTGTATGTGTATTATTGTGGTTTACATTGCAAAAAAGGCGTTTGTCTTTATGTGTGGTGTGAGATGGTGCTTTCACCTTCCCTTCCACAGAGGTGATATTGCAAATGTGTGTATCTGTGCCCTAAAAGAATGTATTTGTGTTTAGGATTACACTTGTGTGTGAGCTGTTTATATGTACATGTTGTGTTTGTACTGTCTAACTTACATTAATGTAACGCATGCACAGTTGCACATAAATTGATCTACTGTATGTGAATTTAAGCACGTCTTGGTACGTGTGTATGCATTTGTCTTTGTATGCATGTGTGCAGGTATGTATACCTCAGTTTGAGTGTGTGTGTGTGTGAGTGTGTGTCAGCAGGCTGTCTGTGGAACCAAGCAGAGCAGGGAGCATAAAACAGATCACAGTGTTACTGCCCATTTTCCAGCACATTACCGGCAGCAGGGCCTGATGGGAGCCTATAATGAAGGGCCATGCCTTGGCAAAGTCAAGGGTGAGCACAGTCCAAACTCTACGCATCCATCCTGCGCTCCATTTCTCCCTCCTTTCACTCTTTCTCCTTTCACCCTCCACCCCCACCCCCGTCCTGTTATATTCTACTGAACTGTATATCCCCAGAGAATTGTGATCCTGTGTGTCCTCTTACTCCTCCTCCCTGTCCTACTGTAAGGCTAAATTCTGTAATCCGTCTCCCTCCACCACCTCCCATCTACCTCCATTGTCTTCTCTTCCTGTCTCTTCCTCTATCCCCTTGTTTGTCTCCTCCTCCCTGTTCTCGCACCTGTCTTTCCTACTTTCTCTGTTTTTGGCTGCTCCACCAGCTCAACTGACCTCACCTGTCTTTCCTGCTCCCCCTCTTCCCTCCTCTTTCTCCCTCTGCTCCCCCTGGGTACTAACTCAGAAAACCTGGACCAGAGGGAGGCTGGCAGAGGTACACACAGAGCACCCACACACACCCCCACACACACACACACATCCACCCACACTGTGCAGCTCACTGATTCTTTAACATGCCACTATACCATGGTCTGGGGAGGGACTCTGCGTCATGTTTGACCTGTGTTTCTCTCCCTGTGGCAGGGAATTAGTCTGTGTGTTTGTGTGTGTGCGTGTGTGTGCGCGCAAGAGAGAGAGAGAGAGAGAGAGAGCGAGAGAGAGAGAGAGAGAGAGAGAGCGATAAGCATGCGTGCCAAGCATTCCCATGACAGTGGTTAGGGGCCGAAGGCGTCAGCTGTGCCTGCTCCACTACCTTACGTGCACAGCATGATTGGATGGTTAAGTTAAAGGCAGGTGAACGCTGCAAGAGTTGATGCCAGACCCTAGTTTCTGGTTGAAAAGTGTCAAATTGCACCCTTGTTTCTGCAGTTGTATCCTTTCATCAGGAAAGTGCAGATCCAGTACCACAGCATTTGCGCTTTTTATACAACAAAACAAGGCTAAATTTGGGAGTTAAATTAAGGCCAAATAATACCAGACAAATAGACTTTTAAAAAGATCATTATGACTTGATGATATTATAATAATGTTCTCAGTGTGCCATGCCAAACTGAACCCAAATTAACAGATAACTTTTCATGCAAAAAAAGTGTTTCCAACCAGAGTAATTTGGAAATCTAGTTCAATCTTACATAACTGAGTTTTTAATTTAAGCCCAGATATAGATGACAGCAGATCTAACCAGTTAGCTCTTGTTATCGAGCAGGATTTGTGAAGCTCTGGCGGTGCCATAAGGACAAAGTGCTGCTCCAGTCACAGTCATTTGGACAGTTTTGTATACAATGAATGTGACTATAATATTGAGATACAGCCACTTTTGAATACTTTCCCCAAATCCCTCCCTGACCTTTCTCCAACAAGGAAGGAAAATGGTGTAGAAAACAGATGAGACATCATCGTTACATCAAAACGGTGTTACTGTACTGTGGCACTTTAATAACTGGTGGGGAAAAAAAAATTAACATATAATTTAAGTCATGCCAGTCATGCATTTTCCTCCCTCAGTCGCTGACACCAGTGACTCATAGTGACTAATATATTTTTTTATTTTGTATTCTTAGATTATAAAAGGAACAATCAACTTCAAGGTCCAACAATAATGTAAAGTGAATCGTGTATTTCCCTAGATGTTAAAAACCCTTTCAAAACCTACACAAAATAATAAAAATATGTTTAAAGGTATCAAATTGTTTGACATTTTTTGTATTCTAGAACACCAGCTCTTCATACACCTTGTTAAGGTATTCCTCTCTGTGCATTTACCTCTGTCTGTGTCATAGAGGAAGACAAATCGGCTCCAGTCGTAGTGGTCCAACAGTGACAACAAAGCCCCTCTGATGGACGGCCGCAGCTGCAGGGTGAACTGGCCCTCTCCTTCAGTGGGGAAGCTGGGCGTCACTAGGCTGATGTGCAGGGCCCCACAGAACGACGTCAGCGTGTTCACCGAGCGCTTGTCGTAAAGGCCAAAGATGGCGAAGACACCCCTCGAATATTGAGAACAGACTGATGTGAGGAGGGAAGAGGAGGGAGAAGGGTGGGGTGTTGGGGGTAGACAGATCCAGATGGAAGAAGGATAAAAAATAGAGAATAAATGAAGACAATTTAGGAAACGCATATACAGAGTATACTCAGTGATACTGTTTACAAGAGCTTTGAATTGATTTTACAAATGAACAGAGTAGAAAAGAGCAAATAAGAGGATAGACATGTGGTCCTTAATTAAATTCACACTGTGAAATCTAAACATGTCAACCATTTTAATGAGCGACAGACCTTCTCACTCCTAATTAGACCCCAAAACAGCACTCTTTAACTGGTGTGTATGAGCATCTATAAATGTGACTGGGGTTCCAAAAAGGTCTAATGAAACTGAGAATCTTGAAAATGCATCAATCGGTTTTATAGTCTAAGTCTAGTTGAGTTTCCTCTGAAAAAAACCCAACTTTCATTTGAACCAAAACAATATGAGACAGATCACTGGCATTTGCTTCTCTGCCTCGTCATATACTTACACATGTAATTATAAAGTATAAGCACATACATTTGCATGTACATAGGTGTAAATCAGACTACTCTACAAGCCACTGGCAAGAAATTTTCAAAATTTCTGACTGGCACAAAATCATTCCCACTAGCCAAAACTGGCATGGCTGCGTATACAGTTGTTAAAGAAATTACAGACAAATTATCCCCACCTGCTTAGAGCTTAACATCCTTAAGATCCATCCAAGCACGCGCACACACACACGCAGATATAAAAACCCTTGACCGAGCCGCGAGCTCACTTCAAATGTGAAGTCATTTTCCACTACAACACTGCAACTCAGTCTTCAAACACCCGGAAGCGTTCAACCATGACAGAGAGGAGAGTGAAAAGCACTGACGTCCTCCGCTATCTCGCTTCCACAAAAATCTCTCCTCTGCTTCGGTTTGCCGTTCATCCGTGCGGCTCTACCAAAACTGTGTTTGAACAAAAAAAAGGAAGAAAAAAAAAAGCTCTTGGGTGTGTGAATCGGAGAGTCCTGCATATTCTGACAAATCAACTGAAATTTGCACACAAACACACGCCTTACTTTCTAAGAATTCAGTGCGTGAAGTGACTAAAAGTGTGTGTCAACTAATTTTCCTTTTTATACTCTTTAATATTTCTCTATGTCTGCCCCCTTTCTCTTTCATCCTCTTATTTCATCCCCTCCTTTCTCTTTTTAGCACCATTCACCCTTTCAGCTAGATTCTTTGAGGCAGGCATGTGTTGAGCTTAAGCTCTAGTTTGCTCCATAATTCACTCTCCACCCTGTAATACGTCACACTGGAGTAAACAGTAAGACAGGGGAGAATGCAAACTTTGCTTTTGGCAACAACCAGCCATCACTCTGTAACCTTTTCTCTCTTTCTCCCTCTTTGGATCTCCTTGTTTATCACTTCTTCTCATTTCCTCTCTCCTCTGTTTTCGCCTCTGTTTTCAAGGGACACTGCATCCGTCCTCTCTCACTTTCAGCTTCCACCATCCACTCTCCTTCATCTCTTCTGCCTCTTTTCCTCTATGACTGCCTCCTCATTCTGCTCCTCCCTCTCTCCCTCCTCCTGGGACTCAGAGTAATTCCATTATCAGCTATAAGCCTCAGTGGGGGTAAACACTGAGGGAGATGCAGCTTTGACGGTTCGGCTTGTGGCAATTAAACAAAGCCGAGGCCCCTGCACCCAGGAAGTGATAAGGCAGGGATTTAGTCTCCGATTATGACAGGAGCTAAATGTCTTCAATTCAGAGAACTAGCATACTACGTACTTAGCATGCGTCATTCAGCAGGAGCTGAGTCATGGCATCCTCAAAGTCAACGGACTTAATGTCTTCCAAGAAGATTTTTATGGCATTTCCAGGTTATATTTGATACTTCAGAGTACATAACAACATAAAAGATGGTTAAAGAGAGACTATGTCTGATAAACTACTAAATGACAGGTGCTAAATTTTACTGAGACACCAGAACAGTCTAGTACCTGGAATGCATAACAGTGTTTATGCTACATAATTGAAGTACCCTTTATCATTAAGTGCTCAGAAGATAAGAGGAAATGTTTATCTAAAATACAAATAGCAACTAATGACAAGGATTGAAGCAAACAGCATGCAGAGACAGTTTGGTAAGATGTGTGCATTTAGATTGAAACACATTCTTATTTTAACATACAAGTAACATACAGTTGTATTTCTTCAGCAGTGTCATGGCAAATGCCATTCCCTTGCTTTTAAATTAATTTGTGTTTTTTGGGATCAGCTTTTTTTGGGAACAGAGCAACAACAGAAAAGCAGCAGAACAAAAAGAAAGCATTTGCTATGTTCCCATGCCAACTGATGATTTTTTCTTTTGAAAGTTGACTAAAACTACTGGCCTAGATGCGGTGTTTGACATCATCGTCTGCAAATTTCATTTTTCACCCACCTCCTGGGTCTCAATCAAAAAAGGTAAGGAAATATTGATAGTCTTAATCCCAAACCACTCTATTTTTCAACAATACCAAGACATCTACAGCCATAAACACAGATACACACACAGGCCCAGAGCACATCACAAAAATCTCTATGTATGTCTCATTCTTCATTCATCCACTCTCCACGCTTTCTGTTTTTCTCTCCTATCCTTTCACCTTCTCATTACCTCATTCCCTCATTTTCTATATATGCCTTCTGATCCTGCCTTTGCCTCTCTAACTCTCTCATCCTTTCTATCTCCCATGATTCTCTTCATGATGTATGTCTCGATGGGCTTGTTTCTCTGCAACCCCCTCCACCACCCCACCGCAAGGCAAGAATGTGCCAGACAGTGGCGTCATTGTAATAAAACGTGTGCTAAGCTTGCTTTATAAAGCTTTAATTAGAGGAAGGGACCAGCGGCACTGTGCATCATCACCACAGCGAAAGCATCGGACACAATAGGTCTCCTGGGACTTCCTCTACCTCCCAATGCCTCCCCCTCACTTGTGCTTCTCGGCATCTCCATATGTTCGATTTTTTATGCACAATCTCCTATCTTTTTCGGGTTCTTAATTGCTCGCGCTGTCTGTCAAACCTCTCTCTTTCTCTGTTCAGACCTCTCCATAAATCTCTTTAAACGTTCCTCCTTTATCTGCATTACTCTATACAGTATATCAAGCCACAGCATCCTTGCATCTTCCTCTGCAGCCATCCCTGCCCCTCTCTGATTTATTTAATTTGTCTCTGTGCATTTAGAAAGCCCTCAGTCATGTGAATACTGTGCACATCACTTTATTTCTTGTTTTCAGATTCAAATTGGTCGAATTTGCATAACAGGAATGAAAATATGCATATACTTATATCTTAGCTTTCTGTTTGCTTCTCTGGTATTGTTTTCTATGTGTTCATATTTCTCCTCTCCCTCCCTCTTTCTTTACCTCTCCCAGTCATCACAGTGCTTATGTGTCTAGACCGGCCGCTTGCTTGTATTACACTTGACAGCAAAAAACAGATGCTCACAGATAAACCTGCTACTGATTTCCTTGTCACTGCACTACAGCACAACATAAACAGTAACACACACATACAGACACACAGCCACCTATACGAGAACACACAAAAGCATATACCCCGGTCCTCCAACACACACATACAACTTTGCGACTTTCTGTCTTGATGCTACAGTTGCTTCTCACCCATTAGTCTGACAACAACCCTCTAGCTGCAGAGAGAGTCTCCAGACAGCCACAGAAACACTGCAAAAATACTGCGAGCTCTCATTACCTGCAGGTAAAGGCCAAGATAAAGGAAGCACCTGAGTAAATGAGGAATACACTCTAGTTTAAAAGCCATACGATGTATCTTTCCTGGCATTGCCTGGGGTTACCTACAGTGCAGCACAGTGATAACTGGGTGAAGGAAGGTAAATGGCAATAATAAGCTTTTATGAGCTATATAATTAGAGAGAAATCTACTGCCCAATGCCTTATACTGACATTTCACGTTTAAGCCATTTACAGTAGTATCCTCTAGAGAGGTACGCTCCTGTTTCTGTTCTGTTTCAGCACTGCTCAGGTTCTCAGAGATCTTTTTACAGAAAAAAGTAAAGAGTGGAGCGTCCTACAGCAAGCAGTGGAGTTTCTACAATAACTGAAGCTCTAATACAGACTGACGCAACTAGTTCATTGTGTAGAATACATTAAAACTCATGATCAGTTAACACACTAAAAAGGGGGTAATTATGAAGTGCAAAAAATCTAACAAAGCTAAAAAATTGAAGAAGAGTTGTTTTAAATCTCTACGAGTGGTTAAGTGTGAGAGGGATGAAGTAGCAGTGAGGCAACTAATGTGTGAAATTCACCTTGAAATTCAAGTTTCATCCAACACTTGGGCAAGTATGTTGATAAACCTTTATAAATAATTGTTTATGCCAAATAGAGCATGTAGTTTTATTGAGGCTCTGATAGTTATTCCAAAAAAATCTTAGTAAACTAATGCTGTCCGTCATGAGTTTCATATGCTAAATGAGTATGTTTTAATTTTCATATTTTTAATTTAATTAAGGATGGTGAAACTGCGTAAGGCGTAAACAATAACAGTGTAGGACTAACAATAATATGACAACAATATTATGAACAAGTAGACTATTCATTTATGTGGACAGTGAGCTAATAATGTAAAGCCCTCCAATAAACACAACACAACACAACACAACATTTATTATTTTTAATTATTTTTAATTATTTTTGCACTTTTACAGGTACAGATTTTTAAATAAAATCTGTACCTGTAAAAGTGCAATAAAATCACAAATTGCAAACAGAAATCAGGATCAAACCAATACAGATACCATGTAAGTCTAAAACTTTCAGGCAAGCATGTGCTAATTAGCCAGCTTCCTGCTACACTAGCTAACAATTAGATCAATTTGAGACTCAATTTGAAGCAAGACAAAAATATACCTGCTATATTCTGCTTACAGTATCTTAAATTTGATCAAACAAAATACAGTAAAAACCAGCTTTAAATGCACTCAAATACCTTAACCAAGCTGCATGAGGGCCTAAACATAATCATAAAAAAGTTTAAGAATGCTTTAGTTACTTGCTTTAGCTACAAGCGGATATATTGCAAGATCAGTATGAACATGTTGCCACCTGCCAGATAGGTCAATTAACATTTTCTCATTATGCTGAATTAGTGGTATACAAACATCATTTCTTGCACCGTCACAGTGCCCTCTACAGAGAAGTGACAAAATCAGAAAGAGGTATAGCTGAGAGCAAAGCATAAGCTGGTTTTGAAGTGAATTATTATGCTAAAATATCTCGCAGCCAGCTCTTACACAGCTCTTATCTCCAAAAGTATTTTTGTGTCAGTATCTTACCATTACGTTTGGGGGGACCATTTGTTGAATTGAGCCACTGCCTCTCAAATGTCTGTGCATGCCCCTGGCTTTCTGGGTGGCATTAGTTGAACATTCAATGAAGAAGAATGGGGAGATCTCTGTGCCTCAGTGATTTCAATGGTATTGCTCTCTCTAGGTGAATGGTACTTGCTCGCTGGGTAACATTACCTATTTTACTCTAGTGTTTGATAGCTGCTCTCAGCTCTCCAAAGCAGTGGCATTGTCAACACAGAATGGAGATAGAACACAGTACATCTAATTAATGTAAAATAAAAACACTGGTTAATGACTTACAACACAGTAACACAAGTACATCCATAAATGGCATTTATAATTGGGATGTTTGTTTTGTGTAGAATATGAATAGAATTTTAAGGACTATATGAATGGCGTCTGTGAGTGACCCAACATAATATTATGGATATAAAACTATGACTGTATTCTCTAGATAACAAGCCATGTAAAGGTTCCTTCTGTAGAAAAAATGAAACACTACTACTACTACTGACAGTGGCACTACAGCTCTGTTAGAGAGGAGCATTATAAAGACAAGACAGAAGACAAAGTCTGGAGATCAATAGTATCTGGCAGAGAGCACAGTCACTGTATGGATTTCATATTCCTCGACACTACAACATAGATTATGGCACAATAGGGCAACTTCTCAATAGGGCAACACTGGCCCCTCAGAGGTTGGAAAAGGGATTTTATCAAATATGATGCTTTTAAAATAATATTACGTGGTGTTTAAACAAAAAAAAAATAGCATGTAGAGGTAAAGCATCAACACAAATCACATCATTAAAATAACTATTATTTACTATTGCTTTTCAATACTGCTTTTCATTAGATTTAAATTCCATTAGACTTCCATTAGGTCTATCCGCAGATAAACATGGTCTGATTATTTTTAACCCAGACAACAACTTCATCCTTTCTAAGCAGCAATGTTTTGATGACCAGCTAAAAGCCTGAGGATCAATATTCTTTGAGAGAACATGCTCTGTTATTTTATAACTTAGACAAAAATGAGAAGGCATTCAGGACAGCTTTGTAAGCAGTGGCCAATTGTTTTGAACTGAGGACACAAAACCAAAAGTTATGAATGACATCTGGAATCCAGTTTAATAAAATACATTTATGATATAAAACATGACAACATGCAATGTTCAATTGCTGAGATGTTAATACTGACACCAGGCCTCAAGTGTGCTCATCAGCAGCAATATAAAGACAAGATAAAAGATAAAGCTTTACAATCAATACTCTTGCAGGGTAGTTCTGCCACCTTATAGATTTTATATCTGATCCTCTCCATTAGAACATAGTTTACAAGGTAACTGAGCTTCATAAACAGGGCAGTTATTATTGAGAGTGATAGTGTACTGTGTGTTGTGCTGTATCGTGTCTGGTTTGCTGTGCTTGTGAATGAGGCCATTCATCCCTCTGTCTGCCTCCCTCTCCTGTCTGTCTATCGTCCCTGCCTCAAGCAAAGAGGAAAAGGGGGCTTCAGTTGTTCTCAGGGAAGGAAAGACGAAACAGAGAGAGGGAGAGAGCGAGAGAGGAAGAGAGTAGTTCCAAAACACACAAGGGGCTCTGACAGTGACGAGAGAGCGCAAGTCTGCCAAGCAGACACTGCAGAGAGAAAGTGGAGGTATGGGAAAGAAAAGCAGAAGAAATTGGATACTGAAGGTGGATATAAACAAGGTGAGAAAATGCTTCCCTGAAGGCCAGTGACGGTAAAGAAAAGACTGGAAATTAGTCCTGAAATGCTCTCATGGCTTTTTGTGTGTATGTGCCTGTGTTGGAGTTGGCTTGTCAAATGAATGCCATACATACGTACACACTTGCACAACGATGCCTCAAAGGCCATCCAGAAAACGTCTTTCTTTTTGGTAGCCGTGTCTGAATACAGGTCAGAATATGGGGTCAGAGGTAAGGGACAGCAGGAGAAAGCGCTCTTGGGTAAAACTGCCACACTCCACTGTCATTTATTTATTCTCTTTGATTACATCTTTCCACTGCTCTGCACCTGTTCTTCCTCCCCGCTCCTCCCATCCTGACTTCTCCTTCAGGCCCGGTCCCTCAGGCTGCATTAATAAAGCTTCTAAGAATAAGAGAACTGACTAGGGAAAATTAGGGCAGGTACCCAAGAGGGGCACAGCTATCTGGCCTTTCGTGTTGTCAGAGTGACTTTATATGCTAATAAATGTAAATGGACTGTACTTGTATAGCGCCTTTCTAGTCGTCCCACTACTCAAAGCGCTTTCACACTGCATGTCACATTTACCCAGACACACACATTCATACAGTGATGGCAGGAGCTAACTGCCCATCAGTACAAATTAAACTAATCATTCACACACACCGAAGGCACAGCTTCGGGAGCAACTTGGGGGTCAGTATCTTGCTCAAGGATACTTCGACACATGGTTGGGGGAAGCCGGGATGGAACCGCTGACCTTCCGATTGGTAGACGACCCGCTCTTCCACCAAGCCACAGCCGCCCAAATAGCTATATAATAGTTGCTGACACATGTGGCTTCATCCCTTGAGCAGTCAAATAAGAAGAAAATCACTGACAAACAACCACCCAACTGTGTGAGGACTCACTTGACTCACTTTTCACTTGAGGATAATTTTTTAAAATTATAATTTCAATAACAATCTCAAGTAAAATAAACAAGGAAGGTGCTGGGAATGTAATGACAGGGGAAATGTTTAGGATACAAAAGTGATGACGCTGGCTTCGATCCTCACACAAGTTTCCAACTGGCTTACACACTAGTTAGCCAGTTTGCTTACCATTATTAAATCATTATTGGTTTTCCTCTATTGATTGATTAAATGTATAAGAAAACAGAGTGTGTATATGTGGTGCTGCTACAATAACAGCTTTACCGTTTGATTTTCAATTTACATTTCATTATTTCTCTACAGTTATATACAATGAATTGGTCTCTTAGAAATTACATTTATATACAACTAATTTACAACAGCAAAAACGTTTTAAGTAATGCCCCATGCCTGCCCAGATTACGTTTTTATCAACATAATTAGGAAATGTTGTTATTTATCATATCTGTAAAAGTGCAACATGTTGCTACTGAAGATACAAGTAAATTTTCCACTGACAACGTCAATATCCTCCCTTGCAGTACAGTTTCCACGTGTAGCAACAAAAGCATTCAAAAACAGTCGCAGCACTCGGTTATGGTTAGGGAAACACAGAAAAACTCCACAGTGTCTTGAAACATGAGACCTGACGTGTTCACTTTATTAATTAACCAATGTTTCTGTAGCCTTAACCAAAGTGCTTGAGTTGCATGAACTAAGGCGCGTACGTAATTTCCACTGGGGTTTAGTGGGACATGGCGACTCACTTTTCAAAATCTTGTTTTTTTTCCCCCCGCCACTTTTACAGTTTCTGTTTGATTTTACTTACTAAAATCTCTATGGTGTCCTCTTGGACTGTTCGGTCACCATGTGCAGAAGAGAGGAGAGGAAAAAATAGTAAAAATGTTGATATGGTCATCTGAGTCGCTTCCAGTTATTACCGTGCACCCAGCGCAATACACTTGGCGAGCGGCTGCGAGTGAAGCAGCTAGTGCCTTGCCTTGGACTTCTTTTGCCCTGGGCTTCACCCCGCAGGTCACATATAGGTTGTCCTACATTATTAGTGGATTTTTTTGGGGCTGTTTGCAGTCTGAGTAGACGACCTGCAGACATTACTCAGGGCATAAACGTCCTTGTTTTGTCTACGTGACTTTGGGATAAAAACATAAAATTCAGTCTGTAGTTTACTTTACATTTCATCATTTACCTTGTCTTTTTTGCTTTGATGATACAATAAATAGTCTTATAAAGAGACGCTAGAATTAAACATCACTAAAAGATACAGCATGTCAGTAAAGATGCACAACATTATCCGTCTTAAAGTATCAGGACTCGATCACGGAACCTAAAATTGATTTTAATTAGAGATAGACCGTTAATAGTAAAAATCATTATTTCCAAGGGTTTACGGTGATTATTGTTTAATTAATAATAAAAATTCTATATATTCTATATATTTTTCTTTTTGTCCTTTTTTTTTTAACTTGACTTGACCTTATTGTTTATAGGTTTACCATTTGTATGTTCCCATGTGAAAGATGCATCCTTTTAAATGTATGCTGGGAAAGACTACAGCCCTCTCACAACAGGACCAGTGATATTAAAAAGGACAGATGCAGAAATCTACTGTCTTTTATTTTCAGCTTGTCTGAACAGTGCATAACAATGTAGAAGTGATATTTTGAAAAAAGTTAAATACCAAAGGGATGGCAAGTGTGAAATTGACATTTCATAAATAGCCATTTTTGGATTTCACTCTTAATATTACGTTTGTGGAATTTCTCAGCATTATTAATCAACAGGGAAAATGGAGAGTGACATGACAATAGAGAGCGAGGGAATTAGATAAAAAAGGGATTAACATTGATATTGGTACTGGTACATTCTCAGTCCAGTGATCCATGGATATGAGGAATCAGAAGTGCTGATTCCTTTTCTGTAAAGTCATGAGGAAATGAACAATTTTGGTGACATCTCATTAGTGTGTATCTCTTAGCTCAGCACATGAACTTGGAACATCAGGCTCGTATGGCTCAGACAATGACACATGGTGACAGGGTTGGGTCTGGTTGCTGTATTCAAGCATTCTAGATAATTCAGAGTCTACCATAACCTGTGGCAGTCCTACAACATGCAGTAGGCAATTGCCTTGAGCGGCAAGTGAAGTATGATGCCTCCACCAAGTATCTACTGCATGTTAAGCACATACATCTGTCACAACATTTTCAAACAATTACAGATAACTGACCACAATCACATGGTGCTTTTCCACTACACAGTACCAGCTCGCCTCGACTTGACCCGACTCGCCTTTGTTTGGTTTTCCACTGTGTAAAAAGTTTTCCTGGTACCTGCTTCCAGGTACTTTTTTTTGTATCACCTACGGCAAGGTTCTGAGCAAGATAAGGTGATAGTAAAATGTCACGTGAAAACACGGCAGACTGCTGATTGGTCAGAGAGAATTGTCACTATTTACTGCGTCATCATTGCACGCACCAGACGGAGTATCCTGAATAACCCTGCCATTTTTAAATACTTTGGCCAGAGATTGCGTGATACACCCATTACTATTATGGCAACTGGGAAGAATACGCCGTGGTCAAGCGAAACAACGTTTGTCTTCTTGGTATGAGAAACAGCCACATCCCGAGGATCAAAAACAGCATACACTCGATTTCCTCCATTGTCCTGTGTTTGTGGGTAGCGGGTGTGTGTCGCAGCAGTTTCCTGCGGCGTCGCTATGACGACCAGGTACTATTGCGGAGGTACTATCTGCAATGGAAAACGGAGCAAAAAGCGAGCCGAGTCGAGTCGAGTTGAGCTGGTACTGGTAATGGAAAAGCGGCAAAAGAATCCTTGGACTAAACCTGTAATATAGCACTGAAATACACACTGCTGACACCATTTGCTTAATGGGCAGGGTTATTTACAAAAACCGCCTTCAAAATATATAAATTAATTTTATATATTGTGCCGTAAAACTAAACATAAAAATGTCTCTAAAATTGAACCAAGTAGAAATAAAACAGGAGTTTGGGTGGAGTTAGGGATTTATCTCCTATTGCTCTGTGTTGTATGCACCATGATGTACCAGAACACTTGACCACAGCCTAATTGTCTGTTGCCTTTTAAGCACAGATAAGAATGGGTGTCCCTAAACAGGATCCTTGAAAGTCGTATTGGCTGCTAAACTGACAATGGCTGCCATACTTATTTTAATAACATTGTTATGGAAATATGCAGTTTGGTCCATGACATCCAGAAAATCGATGTGTCACCATGGCAAAGAATCATTTTTGTTAAAGATTCAGCAATTGCAATAAGCCCTCCAACTTTCTTAATCTCATGCCCTTTAAGGAATGAAACAATGCTTGTTATCATGGCAACATTATTAAAAATGTCCCCAGGTGCTGTGTTCACTGAGGCATGTTATAAATCTTGTAATACTGAACCTGGCAAAAAGAGGCTCACAGCAAAACTCAAAGCATATCTGCTCACAGCATGGTACGCCAGTAAAACAGGCATTCACACATGCATGCAACCACAGATACACACACACATTTTGAGAGCCATATATGATATTGACAATTTGCTGCAGAAACTTTGCCGCGCCTATCAGGTCTGTGGCCACAAAGATAAAACGAGAGCGAGGGAGAAAGAGAGAAGGAAACTACATGTCACCTGTCATAGTGCCGTGCTGTGTACCCCTAGGACACAATCCTTTAAACAGGGCTAATCTGTGTGTGTGCATGTGTGTGTGTGTATATGAGAAAGGGAGAGAGAGAGATGTGACAGAGAGCCTTTTTACTCCAGTCATCTTTAAGCACTACTAACAGTAGCTAAAGCCCTGCGGGCCTGTCCGGTACAAACACAGTCATTCATCACACACACACCACACACACACACACACACCACACACACACACACACACACACACACACACACACACACACACACACTGCTGATATCAAAACCATTCATCATCAGCAGACAGGGGGAGAAGGAGGAGAGGAGAAGAAGGTGAGGAGGGGAGGTGAAACTCTAGACTCTAGACACTATGGTAGACTCTTTCATCTCCCTCTGTGTGAGCGATCACACAGACAAACCTGCAAAAACCACAGATTTCCTATGGTATGGCACACTTGGCATGCACTCCTCTCTTGTGATCTGCTTTTTCTTATTTTCCCTGCGGTTCTGTAGCCATGCATAAACCTTGAAATATTCTCAGCTTGTCAACTTCACACATGGCACGGCCCGACAGCCCCATGTGCATGGAACCATTTTTTTTCAACATGGTTTATGTATAGGCACTTTTGAAGCTGATACTTCAAAAAGCAGATACGTTGACACATATCTGTGTGATTACGCCTTAAGAGTGCAAAAATATGATGAGTGTTTTGTACTGCAATCCTACAGAGAGCTAACTAGGGCATAAGTAGATACATTATTACAGAAGTCTGCATGTAGCGGGGACTGCTGGGACTATAAAAATATTAGTTAACATCAAATGGTCTCTTCATCTGGTATCATAGCACAGTTCTTCAATCTCCTATGTATTACATTTTCCCTTCACATTTATAAACTGATGAAACTATTGCATCAATATGGAATGGAAGCTCTTTGAAACAACCAACAAGCTCTCCAAATTAAAAGTCAAAATACATTGTTTGTAACTAGCCTTCAGAACGACATGCAGAAGCGCTGTCTGATCTGATGGCCCTAATGGCAGGAGGACATAATTTGTCTGTGCCTTCTAAAACGGTTACATATTACTGCTGGAAAAATAAATATATTATAATATCTGACAATGCCATACTTAATGTTTGGTTAGGTTTAGGATGGTTTGGGGTAAAATTATTACTTTGTTAAAGACCTTCTCTCTTTGTGGCCTTTGTGGCTCACCTGACTTCCTTCTTTTTTCCCGATGGACATGAGTTATAATTCCTTCAGGCGCTGAAAAGGGCTTTGTCAGCTGAACGTAAACAAATGTCATTTTCTGAAATGACTGATGCTGTAGTTTTTCTTGGGAGGACAGTCTTGAAAGTGAGCTGCAAATAGGGCCAAATTTCTGGTAATTTCAACTTTGAATGCATCATTTAGGATCTGGATAAGTGTCCAATGCCAAAGGTAGCGCTGCATCTGGTGTTCTCTCCACGGTAAAACAATAGCAGAGGTTTACACTCTTAACAGAAAACGAAGTAGCTCAAAGATTTCCAGTATCGGCTGGGAAATTGTAAACAAAGTGGTCCATCTTATCTCATAAGAACAAAGCACTGACTACTGGTGCATTATAATAATAATAAAAATAATAAAATGTATTTATATAACACTTTATTTTTTACAATTTAACAAAGTGCTTTACAAAAATAAGAAATAAAAACATACGAGGTAGATAAAATGAGAATAAGGCCAAATAACATGAGCAATGAGGAAGTGAAAACACTAAAATTAATAAGATCAAATAAAAGCGAATAAAAACAGTAAAAACAATAAAGAAGTATCAAACATTTCCAAAGGCTTTCACAAAAAGAAAAGTTTTAAGAAGAGATTTAAAAGAGGCTAGAGACTAAGTGCGTCTGAGTTCAGTAGGCTGAGTTCCATAGTTTGGGGGCTCTAATGGCAAATGTTCGATCACCCTTTGTCACTAACGATTCAGGCAGTGCAACAGGGGATACATTTGTGTAACCTACTCCGATAGTGCAACTACCATTGCCTGCTTTTGCTGTAAAAAATGCTTTTTTTTAATCTTTCTTTCCCTGTCACTTTTATTTAATCATTGACCTTGTCTCTTCTGCTCTGACAATAAACTGTATGGGTATTCAACGGCTAGAAATAAAAGAGAAGGAGAGAGAGATATTGAGTGAGAATTGAGTGTGAATGTGGTTTCTTCGGGGACCAGAGAGATGAGACAGGAACGTATTCCAGCCAAAAAGTACATGTGGGCACAACAGTTTGTGAGTGTATGTGTGTGTACGTCTATCCTCTTCCATCCTTCTAACCACAAGGAATGGCAGAATATTATTTGATGAAATGTCCTAAAAAGTAATAAAAATATGTCCTCATCTCCGTGTACATGTGTATCTGGGACACCACACACACACACACACACACACACACACACACACACACACACACACACGCACAGGTGTTTGTTTGTGCACGTCCTTCTGGCTGAGTAGGACAGTGACTGAGTGTGCTCAGAGCAGTAATTTAACAGAGGAAAGAAAATGACAGCCCACCACCCATTTCTCCTGCTGTCTCACTCCTCACCTTGCTATTCCTCATTCTTCCTTCAGTCCATCCATCTCACTCTCCTACTTGTCTCCTCTGTCTTCTTATCCATCTCCCCTTATCCTCTGGCCTCTCATCTCTGCTTCTCTATACTCCACCATTAAATTGAATTTGACGTGTTTTGATATGATTTGGTCAATTCAATTGAATTAAAGTCAAGTTCAACTGGCTCATCTTATGAGAACACAGTACATGCTCAGGCGGCTGTGGCCCCAGAGGTACTGCCAGTTGTCCATTGATTGCATTGACCGTTGGTTCAATGCTGTTCGGCATGCCATTAGTGTGTGAATGAGAGGAAAACTGTAAATTGCTCTGCCTGCTAAGGTAGAAAAGTACGGGCGGTCTGTTTTACCATTTACACCAGCATATAAGACGAGTTCCGGCACCATGATGTAAAAAGCATAGTGGTTCACTACACTACACTACTGTCTGTCTCTACCAAATGTACAAGATGCTTGCAAGGCAACTGATGAGGTACAGTAGCTTACAACCTGATTTACTTTTCAGTAGATAAAGTAAAACAGGGATGCCACACTATCTTACATGGATATTGTGTGAGTTTAATGTTGAATGGATAAGTGGATTAACTGGCAAAGACAAAAAGCAAGATATGGCACAAAATGCCATATATGTAAGTGGATAACAATCTTCAAAGTATTAGTTATGATGTATATACGTTTTGTAAGCTTCTATTTTGTATCAATATCTGTGTATTTTAGAGAATTCCCTCCCTCAGCCTGTACCACCTGGGTTCATATATTTTAATAAAAAAAAATATTTTAATTAAGTTCACTTTTTCGCAATTTTATAACATTATTTTAGTGCAATAAAAGAAACTCAACTTGAGTTTAATTAGTAGAAGCTAGAATTCACAATAAAGAGTAGAGGGAGGCGATGAGTTGGCCACTGTCCAGGGTGTACCCCGCCTAAGGCCCAAAGTCACTGGGATAGGCTCCAGTCACCCGCGACCCCTAACGGGAGCAAGCGGTAGAAAATGACTGACTGACTGACTGACTGACTGAGTAGAGGGAGGTATTGTGTGTTTTTGTGCTGTTCTATCTGCATTTCAGCACTAGATTTTTGCATGTACACAGTCAAGCTGTTTGTGGTGAAGCCTCCTTCGCTGGCCTCTTCACCTCCTTGTTTGTAATGAAAAAGATGCTTGCTTCTTAAGTGCCAAGAGCTGAGCATATTTTTACTCAATGTGCCAGTGTGATTAAAGTTAAAAAACATTTTTACCCAAAGAGCTTTGTGCTTCCAGTAGTCTCATAGCAACACTAGGACCCATGATGAGCACTTTCCCAAAGCATATGCTGAGTGTTGCTGCTAGCTAGAAAAAGCTTGGTGGATACAAGCCCTACATGCTTCCTGTCTCTCTTAGAATGAGCAAAGATAGCTATTTAATTAGGAGTACCAAATCTTATTTGTTTGTATTTATTCTAATTCAGTGAGATGCCTCCTGCTCCTACAGACATTGAATCTCTGGAGTATCATTTCACAGCTGTCCCTATAGTCTCTGACCTGCTGATGAAGGGGGAGATAGCATGGGATCAGTAAAGTATCACAAGCTTGTATATATTTGGATCTAATAGGTTTCTGTGTGGTTTCCTGCCCAAATGTATCAATTTAATAGCTCACTGTTTCAGCACAAAGTCTTAGTTGACTTTTTTAAGAAATCAATTATGTACAGTATCTAATGTAATTTGGACATTAGGTGCATATACTGTACAGTGTAAGCACTAGCTGAGGTTGGTAACACTTCACTACTTGTAAAGTAAAAAAACTAAATAAAAAAGAAAATAGTACATACTTTTACAGCCATTAGCAATATATAGCACAATTAGGGACATAGGCACACGTTATCTGGACTTGTTTGTTTCTTGCACAATAGGCTACACAGAATTGTTTACCTGCCTCTGTATTTATGATTGAGGTACTGTTTAACCAGCCATAATGTATGGTTTACATTGAAATCGAAAGCCAAAACAAAAAGCACTTATGAAATTAACACATGTACTTGTAGTAATTGTGAAGACAACCTGGCAACCACTGTGGGTGCAGTCATACTATGCAATGTAACAGCAGGTTGAACCGCATTCAAAGACCATTTTCACATGTGACTATGAAACGTACAACCATGTGTCAAAAAATTGGGACCAAAACTGCATCCTCTCAAAACTACCCACCAGACTGTGGCTACTGTTTGTGTGTCTGCTGAGCTCCCAGCCCGGGTAAACACAGATTGTCTCAGACAGAAGGTTTGGGAATCCAAAACCAACACATTAATCATTAAAGAAAACTTGTGAACAAACATGTCTGGTAATGACATGTTACTTCCAATGCTAATGTAGTTGTCAAGGACTAAAATGAGCCCCCAACATGGGGCAATAATTCGGGGCTAGTTAGTTTAAAAAAACGTTGATAAGCTCGACTGATGACGCAAATAAGCAGGTGGCTAGCTGATGTATAGGCAAGACAAGGCATCTTTATATAGCACATTTCAAACTCAGAGGCAATTAAAAGTGCTTTACATAGGAAAAATAGCTAATAAATAGCCCGCCTGTAATATTATTCCATGCGGATTCTACCACCACATTCCGATAGTAATGCACCAGTCAAGTGGAACTCTGTAGAGACTATTTTATTTAGTGCTTTGTGAGAAAGAATAGACATCCTTTGATAAAATAAGTGGGTAGTACCTTGAGTTTCAGCCAAAAAAAAAAGTTTGACTTAGACAAAATCTCCAACATTTTGGGAAATACAGGAGTATATTTCGGCTTGTAGGGAAGCTGCATGTACAAAGGTAATAAACCAATGGACCTAAATATTGTTTTGTTTTTTGTGTTCCTGTTATAGTTTTTATTGTGTTCTACATTGTGTTCCGCAATTGAACATGAATGTGGTTGGACCAGGAGTGATATTGCATGTATGACTGTTGACATTCTCCCCTGTGCATTTCTCTAGATTGGCCTGTTACAGCGGTGATGGTATGCCTGTTACTTCCAATACAAATGCTGATCAAGGTAGTATTTGCCCTTCACAGATATCTGTCAATCCTAGTTCCTTGTGATAAGTTAGAAAGATAGGTTTTAGATCACTGGTTTAAAAATTGATACCTCAACTTAGAGCCTTCAATTTACTTTAAAAGGATAATAGAAGACCATAGGTGGTAATATTGTTTAGACTTTGACATTTTACCTGCTTACCAAACATTGTGATTGCCTTGATTTTTAATCGGTATGCACCTACACAAACACACTGATTGATTAATACATAGCATGAAGTAATCAGCAATATCCCTGATTAAAAGTGTCAGAGGCAAACTGCAAGATGTGTCTGTTGCTAAATGTATCTCTTCATTGAGACTATTTGGCTCACACGGCTCAGCAAAGCACACCCAAATAACAAAAAGTAAAATGAGCGAAGGAGAGATAAAAAGAAAGGAGTGTGTAAGAGAATAGTACCTTTCCCTCTTCTTGTTCCTGTGAGTGTCCACAGTTCTGCCCCCGAGTGTAACTACACTTTCAGTCCCCCTGGGAGTCTCCAAACACAGACACACTGCAGGGTAGCAGCACAGTGAACAGTACTTGTCCTCAGGCAAAAAGTCTACCTCTGCTGATGAAAGCTAAACAGACACACACATGCATGCGCACACACGCATACACACACCGTCTTATTCACCATCACTGTATGCTCATAAATTTTCCTCTTCCCTCGGGACAGTCCACCATAACCTTTGATGAACTTACTTCACTTCACAGCATCAATGATAATATTGTGCAAACACACACACACACAAAAATCACAATTAAACAAACATAGTCTCTTGAGACTTGACCACACGTGGTCATGGTTGAAAGAGTTACATCCTGTCTACACATGAAAGACAACCCATCTTTTTAGTTTCCTGCAGAAACCTTTTGAAAACTTCCGCTATTCTTGGGTTGCCTACATAAGCATCTAAAATGACCTCTAACACATAACTGTGAACCAAATCTATTTTCCACGTTGTCCTTGGTTTATAAGTGCAGTTTTATGTTGCCCTTTCTCAGTGAAGGGATAATGAATTGGCTCCAAAAGTCCTACATCCCTAAAGTTTGCTGCATGCTCTTCAATCCTTTACAAAATATCTCAATTTACATTTTATCATTTTGCTCAGGCTTTCATCCGGAGAATTACAATGAGTGAGCAGGTAGAGTTTCAGTATGATGGTCAAGCACTTCAGCAACAAGAGACGAGGAAACTAAGGTTGTTATTAGAGAACAATCTGTGAAAAATGCTGGGGTGACTCCAGCGAATGAACCATGCGAAACATGTTTAAATGTCAAAGTAAACCCAGTTGGGGTAGTGGCATATGTTAAAATAGAAAAACAGAACTATGACCAGAGGATGGCTGGTTCAAGTGTGGTTAGAGGAAAGCAATGAATAGTGCTCTAACTTCTCTCATCAACAACCTGAGGTGACCTTGAACAGGGCACTCAATGTCTATTGCTCCAGTGGAGCTGTTCAGTAGCCATTTATAAAAAGTCAGAGAAGGTTTTACAAAGTCACCATCAATGAATCAATAAGTGGGACCAAGTAATTGAAAATAAGAGCGTTGCTAGTTAACTTTCCCAGGACATAAAATTTGAATACAATTTGTAAACATGCTAATCCAAGGATCTGCATTTTAGTGTGCAATACTTCAGTGCTTCCCTCAGAATCAAAGGCCCAACTCTGGCTTGGTACCACACTATGCAAAAGAGAGCAACCCAGCCCCCTTTTCATGCTAGCCTCCGTGTATTTTTCTTGAGCTAACGGTATCTCCTTCTGTGCTGGATGGCAAAAATCTGATCACCTTATTATTTTTATCAAGCTTGAAAACAAATATTTTGTTGGTATTCAATAGCTACAGCACCCCTGAGGTTTTGACAGTGGCCATGGCTATAACTTTTATTATAAGAATGGACAGAAAAACGAATTACCTAGTTTCAAAAAGAGTGATAGAAACCCTCTCTGGGAAAAAATGAGAAGTGACAACTAGCGTAACATAAGCTAACTCACAAGAAGGCTGAAACTATGAGCTCATGGAAATCAATATCAAAGTTCAACTTCCTTTCATGAACATATGCGCATAATATAATTTCAGGCAAAGTCAGCTATCAGTTATAGTAAAAAAAAAAGCAATACTCTATGACCTGTTAACAAAGTGGATATGAGCAAAGACAGATTAGGAAAAATGGAAATAATAACACTGAACAGCAGTGATGAATAAACCATGACCACCCAGAGTTGAGACCAGGAGGCAGAGTTTCAGTCGTATATGCTGCTCTGCGCGTCCATTAGAGCAATTACCCACCCATAACCCCATAATGATGGTGTCTGCCCCCTGATCACTTAAATTAATAAAATCCAAAGTTAACAGAAGAGGAGTTATACATAAAAACCTAAACAAAATTACAGCCGCTGAAAAAGCACATCAAAATAGGAGAATTAAATATGGACTCTTAAACATCAGATCTCGGTCATCTAAAGCTGTACTAGTAAATGATCTAATATCAGATTATCATATTGATTTATTTTGTCTTACTGAAACCTTGCTGGGTCATGAAGAATATGTTAGCCTAAATGAATCCACTCCCCCCCAGTCAAATTAATGCTTACATTCCTCAAGGCACCGGTCGAGGAGGTGAAGTTGCAGCCATTTCAATAACTCAAGCCTATTAATCAACCCTAAACCTAAACTAAATTATAACTCATTCAAAAGCCTTGTTCTTAGTCTTTCACATTCAACCTGGAAAACATGACAACCAATTCTATTAGTTATAGTGTACCCTGCTCCTGGTCCTTAATTCTCAGAGTTTTTATCAAGTCTAGTCCTTACAACAGATAAAATAATTATTGTAGGTGATTTTAATATTCATGTGGATGTTGATAATGATAGCCTCTTTATTAGAATCAATTGGCTTCTGTCAGAGTGTACATAAACCCCCTCACTGTTTCATCCACACCCTCGACCTTGTTCTGGTATATGGCATTGAAATTGAACATTTAATAGTGTCTCCACAGAATCCTTCATTATGGGACCATTATTTAAAAATCAACTTTTAAAATCCTATTACTGGACTACACAACCATGGCGAAAACTGCTACACTAGACATATATCTGATAGTCAGTGTTGCCACAGTTACTTTGAAAAAGTAATCTGATTACTGATTACTCTTTTAAAAAGTAATTTAGTTACTTTACAGATTACTTGATCTTAAAAGTAACTAAGTTAGATTACAAGTTACCATTAGCAGCTGCCGACAACACCCCCGCTGGCTCAACATAAAAATGACAACTGGTTTTGCCTACACTCACTTTATTGGAAGTGTATTTTTATCAGTAACATGTTTTCGATTTCTGACCAATAACATCATACATGTGTCTAACTCAAATTTCCTACAATGCAGCCTTGTTGCACCCTAATGTGGATCTACTGAGCCATAGGAGCATTACTCCCATATAACATCTGTTGTTATATGTTATCCGCGGTAGTTGACGCAAAGTCGACCTCATGTAGCGCGGCCTTCAGATTTCTCTCCATCACTGCATACTCCTTCTCCATGTAAGAAAAAAAAGCTGTTCTGTGAGGCAGTAACAGTAGTAGGGATCTTGTTTATTATGGCTTGAAACAAGGGCGAGTCAACCATTTTTGAGGGTAGCATTTCCTCTACAACATACTGCCCAACCAACTTCTTCAACTCTCCCCCACTTACTGGTTTTGCACCAAATTCCAGCGTTTGTTGGGGACCTCCTGCTCTCTGCTTCCACCACCTGGTGGGACTAGCTCTGTAAGTTTGACTGTGCAGTGCTGCGACTCCAAATGTTTCTTCAAATTTGAAGTAGTGTTTTTGTAGCTAGATAGCACTTTGTTGCGTCCAGCACGGAGAGTAAAACAAACCTTAATGTCGCCATCTTTTGCTGACACAAAGTCAAAATAATGACTGTATTTCCAGCTAGAAAACTCTCTCCTCCCTCCATTGTTGTTTACGTTTGTGATGGGAACTGTCCTTATGCTGAAAACGTGACTTGTCGCATATGTGACTTCACTCCGAAGGTTTCTTTTCAGCACTTTAGCCAGGCTGACAGAGAGTCACAGATCTATTGAGCACTGCATTCTTAAAGCCCTCAGCAGTAACAACTTCATGAGCTTCTTTAATGATAACATTTTAAAGGTCAGAGACAAAATTCATCACGTGCTGCCCTCAACTGGTACTGATCTATCTTTAAACAAAGAAACCTTAGAAACAGCTGTAAAACCTGATATATATTTAGACTACTTTCTCCTATCGATGTTCTTCTACTAACCTCGACAATTTCTTCGTCTAAGCCATCAACCTGTCTCTTAGACCTCATCCCACCTAGGCTGCTTAAAGAAGTTGTACCCTTAGTTAGCACTTCTTTACTAGATATGACCAATCTGTCTTTATTAACAGGTTATGTACCACAGTCTTTTATAATAGCTGTAATTAAACCTCTTTTAAAAAGTCAACTGCTGATCCAGGGGTTTTAGCTAACTATAGACCTATATCTAACCTTCCATTTATTGAGAAAGTAGTTGCCAATCAGTTTTGTGATTTTCTAAATAACAATAATTTATTTGAGGATTTTCACACAGGATTTAGAGTGCATCTTAGCACAGACAAAGCACTGTCAATTTACATGACCTTTTAATTGCATCAGTGGACTTGTCTCTGTACTTGTCTTGTTACACCTTAGTGCTGCATTCGACACCATTGACCATACATCCTATTACAGAGTATGGAACATTTAATTGCCATTAAAGGAACCACATTAAGTTGGTTTAAATCCTATCTATCAGATCAATCTCAATTTTTACACGTTAACGATGAATCCTCCTGCAAGCCAACGTTAGTCACGGAGTTCTGCAAGGTTCTGTGCTTGGACCAATTCTATTCACCTTTTGCTTCCTTTAAGCAGTATGATTAGGAAATACTCCATAAACTCATTGCTATGCGGATGATACCCAATTATATTCATCGATCAAACCAGATGACACAAATGAATTAGTTAAACTTCAAGCATGCCTTAAGGACATAAAAACCTGGAAGACCTGGAATTTTCTGATGTTAAACTCTGTCAAAACTTAAGTTATTGTACTTGGCCCCAAACATCTCCAAGACTTGCATTCTAAAGATATAGTTACTCTAGATGGCATTGCCCTTGCCTCCATCACCACCGTAAGGAACCTCGGAGAAATCTTTGATCAGGATTTATCCTTCAACTCCCACATGAAACAAACTTCAAGGACTGCCTTTTTTCACCTATGTAACATTCCAAAAATCAGGCACATCCTGTCTCAAAATGATGTCAAGTCCATGCATTTGTTACTTCTAGGCTGGATTATTGCAATTCCTTATTATCAGGCTGCCCAAATAAGTCCCTTAAGACTTTCCAGTTGATCCAGAATGCTGCGGCACGTGTACTGACGAGAACTAGGAAAAGAGATCATATTTCTACAATATTATCTTCTCTGCACTGGCTCCCTGTAAAATCCAGAATAGAATGTAAAATCCTTCTACTCACCTACAAAGCTCTTAATGGTCAGGCACCATTGTATCTTAGTACCTTATTACCCCATTAGAACACTACACTCTCAGAATGCAGGTTTACTTGTGGTTCCTAGAGTCTCCAAAATGGGAATGGGAGCCAAAGCGTTCAGCACCATCTTCACATTTAAGAGTAGGCTTAAGACTTTCCTCTTTGATAAAGCTTATAGTTAAGGCTGGCTTAGGTGAGTCCTGTACCATCCGTTAGTTATGCTGCTATAGGTCTAGACTGCCGGGAGACCACCCATGATGCACCTCTCCCTATCCATCTGTATGCATTCTTATCCCATTAATGCATGTTACTAACTCGATATCATCTCTGTCCTGTAGTTTTGTGCTTTCTCATCTCTCTCTTCTCTCTTACTGTCACTTTCAGTAGGTATCTCTGCCTCCAGAGATGCATAGTCTGGATCTGTTATTGCGGGCCATCTGCTGGAACAGTGCTGCTGTATCTATGGTGGAGGGGAGGTGTGGTGGCTCGGATCCTACTTAGTGGGCATCGCCTGGAGCTGCTTAGTTGTCCTTCTGGATCTATCCTCTTCAATTATGTTTTACAACCTACATTTTGTCATCATATACATTGTATATACTATGATCTTCTGTTGTGATCCCTCTGAGGCCAATTGTGATTGTGATATGAATATCACAAATCACAATTGGCCTCAAAGGGCTTTACAATCTGTATAATATACGACACCCTCTGTCCTAGGAAAAACTACCCAAAAAATCCTTTTAACAGGACAATAAAATGGAAGAAACCTCAGGAAGAGCAACAGAGGAGGGATCCCTCTCCCAGGATGGACAGACATGCAATAGATGTCGTGCGTACAGAATAGATTCACAACAGAAGATCAGAGTATATACAATAAAAATGAAAAATGTAGGTTGTGAAACATAGGTGTAGAGGAGGGATCCAGAAATCATAGTACATACAATTATGATGAAAATTATGAAATTGTAGTATATATAATTATGATGACAAGTGTAGATTGTAAAAGTAAAGGAAGAGGATGGATACAGAAGGACAACTGAGCAGCTCCAGCACCTCCCCTTTACCATATAAATAAAATTGTACTGCATTTACTGTATATAGCACTTTTCTACCTTGACTGTCAACGCACTTGACAATTTTGTCTCTCACACGCCCATTCAAACATACTGGTCTATCTCTTCAGTGTCTTGCTCAAGAACATTTCGACACATGGACAGGATGAATCAAGGATCGATCTGCCAATTGATCTGGGATTAATGGACGACCTGCTCTATCTCCTGAGTCACAGCCACCCTTAAAGTGAGATGCATGCAAAAACATTGTCTTACATGCTGCACCTCTCCAGTTTTGCCAGCGATAGATAAACCATAATCTGAAGCCCTGAATATTCTTGCAATTTTTCAATTACCATAGTTATGACAACCAGAATGCTGTCAAGAGACCAAATGCACATGTACATACTAGGGCATCAAGATGTATAAAAAACACTGCAGATATTGTGCAGATTTTGTGTTTGTAGTTCAAGTCACAATACACAGCTGTGGACATAGCTTTCTCTTCCAAAATTTTCTTCACACTGTGTTTTTCAGTGATTTATTTTTTTCTTGGGTAGGGAATCTAATGCTGAGGATTTGCCCAATGAATACAATGAAAAAAGTTTATCAGAGATGCACAGCACCAGAATGTCCTAGTTAGAAAGCTTTCTCTTTGACAGAGAAATTGTGTGAAAGGAAATGTTAAGCAAGTTTCTCTTTTTTTTTAGTCGAGACATTACAGCAGTTGATATTGCAGTTTTTAATTAGGAGTACAGCCACAGAAATGTGTTCACATGTGAAACAAACACATAAAAGTCCAAGCAAAGACATAAATACATGTAAATACATACATTTAACCCTGTGAGTTCAGTAAACATGATGAAGTAATTGGCTTGGGAACTTGGGCTAAACCATTTACAAGGACTAGTGGAAGAATGATGTATGTCAGCAGAATGCTTGTCACTATTGACCAAGTCTGTTGAACAAGGGCTTTATCATTATTAGCCTGGTTTACACAGCTAGGAGCAACTCCTTATCTATACATGACATATCATACTCAAACCAGCATCAACAACTTTCTTTTTGCATTTTGGGATACCATACTCATATCTTTTTTGCATCCTAATTGCAGGGTTAAATTAATTAATTAACTATTTCTACCAGATAAACAACGTTTCTCTGATGTGCAATAAACATTCATGGTCTGGCTTAGGTCAGCCATTCAAGTTTCCCTGTAGCACGGACCATGCTATTTACACACACCACTGGGCTTATATACTATACAAATATCATCACACGTGCAGATAAAAATTCTGAGCATTATCGGCACATCAAGCATTCAGTAGCTCTGTTTGATAATGAATCATTCTCATTCTTTCTCAAGGCTAAGCTGTTTGCATGCAGATAACCACAAATAAACAGGGCCGATTATTGCACACACAAAATGAAATATGAAGACAAATGTGCAAAGACATGTGCAGGATATGAACAACTGCCTAGATGGATGGTTGAATAAGCACAAATGCAGGAACACATACACCAATTAAGTGAATACTCTAGTTTGCTGCCAATAATCTGCCTGAGAGAATATACCTCTTCTTGTTCCTAATTAATAACAAAAGACATGTTTCTCAAGCTTAATGCGTAGTTAGTGTCATATGTGTCTATTCCATATTCCTTTCTCTTATCTCTCATTTTCTCTCTGGTTCGCTGCATTGTATGTTGCATCCACAACAGGAAAACACTCAAAAAGTCCAGGGAGCTCAAAATGCAGAAGTCATCTCATGAAAAATGGATTTGCTCTATAAAAAGATGTAACAATCTATACCCTCCAGTCTGTTTGACTTGTTTATACAAAAGTGGAAGTGATCAGGAGTATGCACAGACATGAAATTCAATATCTCTTATGAGGGCTTTTGTTGATTTACAGATAAGAGGTCATGTACTTGTGAGATTTTGTCACATCATGCCATCACTCTGTCTCTTTCTTTCTATATGTATATTATGGATAACTCCATGATGAGGTGCATGTTAGGAAATGTACATAATACATAATGCAAGAACAAATGACTACCCAATATGAAGTGGAGGGTTGGTTATTCTGCATATGTCATGGTCACAGAAATATGAGCTTTCACATTATTTTTTCAAATTTGGAGTTTATGAAGCTAAGTTTCCTGTTCATTTGTATACTGGGTCGACTACTGTTTCACATTTTTGGCACATTTTTACACAGATTGCGTGGCATTTATTTTATATTTTTTTGCCAGGATATGAATTTGAGACAAACTACAGATGCATTAAATATCAATAATAAATGAGAAAAACATGACTGTGTTTGAGGGGTGCAGAGTAAATGGTTTTACCCATGCAAGCCAAACAGACAAGAGTTTTTCATATCAATTTTAAAGTTACCAAACATCACACAGTCAACCAGAAACATGTATTTATCAGACCATGGTATATAAATAAGAGGAACTAAAGCTTGATTTGTTAAATAATAAGTAAGATTAAGTAATAATATGTGGTAATAGTATGAAGTCAAAGAGCAGTCAACTCAATTAAGGCAACCTTATTTTGATTCAAACTTTTCAACTGTTTATGGATGATAATCTCTACGTTACAGTAATTAGTAGAAACAAGTCATCATAATAACAACAATATATTAAACCACAATGTAAAGTATTTAAATAATCCAATTATTATTTCAGTACATTAGTATAAGGCATTTCACATAACTGTAGGTGTAATTAAAGCAATTAGCGAATGGATGTAAGTCTTTCTCTGTGTACTGTATTTGTCTGTGTTAAAATTTACATGGGGGGCCACCAGAGAGAAAACATTTTTTGCTTGGATTTCTCTTAGTTTTGCAAAGGGTGAAGCAAACACTACTATCAAACAAAACTGTGTGAATATGTTAAATCATTCCAATATGTTAAATCAAAGTCAAAGTCAAGTCTAGTTGAACCAAGAAACAGGATATTTTGGGCAACAATGAAACCAACTTATTTTTTGTTATTCACTTGGTTTAAAAACGTAGGTCAGCTAGAGTTCTTGACAATGTGGCTTATGTTCCATATGGCCCAGTAGAGATGCTGTGTGTCATGAGCACTATCCATGGTGCTGATATCACCACTACCAAGCAACCTCATCCTATTCACCTGAGAGCATTACATTACTAGAGAGACGACAGCAGTGAATGTAAGAGAAAGTCTATATATATATATATATATATATATATATAGACTTTCTCTAGACCTTATATATATAGGTCTATATCTATATAAATTGAGTTTAAAGTAACAGTAATTAAGTTTATAAAGTTCGTCTTTTAGTTCTATAAGTTACCCTTATTAAACAGTTCAAGACATGCTTCTGTTTCTCTGTAATTGGGTCCTCATCTTTAGCTATACAGTGTTCCTCTAGCGCTAGCCTAAGGTAGGTATGATGGCAAAAACTCATTCATTATTAATATGAAAATATACAGCTGTATATAGCTACATGCTATATATAAGAGGGACATTAAAATATGATCTGATAGATTAAAAATTTGAAAATTATAGATCAATGGACACCTACAACTGCCTTATATTTCTTTTTTACAACTACATTTACTACTATCTACTTGCTATAATACAAACAATAATTATTCTACATTACCAACTTCAGTCCTGTACAGTCCTGTGGCCATGTACAACAGAAACTCTCTCTCCCTCAATTTCCCTCTGCAGATCTAATCTCCCTCTCTCCTTCTCCCCAGACGACTGCTCTGACAATATTACCTTCCCATATGGAGAATATTACTCTAGTATGCCATCTGTACTATCATCCTATCATCCCCTTGAGCATGCGGTCATTTGTGTGTATGTGTGTGTGTGTGTGTGTGTGTGTGTGTGTGTGTGTGTGTGTGTGTGTGTGTGTGAGGAATATAGCCTGTGGGAGAATGAGCAAAGAGAGAGTAGGACATGTGTATGTGCATGTCTATAGTCATGTGAATGAGTAAGATGGGGTGAGAGTGTAAAAGAATGTGCATAGTTCCAATGATTCACAGTCTGTAGTACACTGTCATGATAAGACACAGTATAATAATCCCCAGAGCTGATTGTCATAGTTGATGCTGTTTGTCTGTGGGGGTATTTTCATGACGCTGTCACTGTCTTCACAAACATAATTATCATTGTTAATTTCATGTATACACTAAAGACAATGATGCAGTATTTTGTACAGCATCAAGCAGACATCAATGTGTTATATTTCACAACAAGTAGAGTGTCTATCTCCTTGCTTTTCACCAAGGAGATAGATGTGATTAGATAAAAATGGCATACACAAATAGCGTTCTGTACATACACACACATGCATAACGCTAAACTGTATTTCTCGGTGAGCTGAAGAGTTGCTTTCTCTTCATTTCTTCCCCCTCTCCCTCTCTCACCCATTCTAGTACCCCCCCCCCCCTTCCATCTTCAAACAGACACCAAACACATTCCTGACCCAAATCTTTCCTTTCGAGTCTCACCTACTGCCTTACAAACACCAAAACCTGTCTGAGGTAATATTTCTCTTCGCTCTGTCTCTGAGTATGTTTTACCACAAGTTGGGACAAAGAGATAAAGAAAGATTGATTCACAGAGTTAGCACAGCGGTGCTTTGAGCTAAATGCTAAACTCGGAATGTTACCATGCTCACAATAATAATGCTAACATAATGTTTACAATATTAACCATTTTAGTTCTGTGTTAGCATGCTAAGATTTGTTAATTAGCACTAAAATGAAGTACAGCCGAGGCAGGGATTTGACAATTCATCCTCACAGGGACATGAATATCTGTACCATTGCAAACCATCTCATAGTTGTCCAGACATTTCTCTCAAAACTAAACCAAAACTCATGCTGGTGCTGGAGACAATGTCTTGGGTATCCACGGAAGTCACTAGGATACATTGTCTGGGAACCACGAATGTCTGGACAAAATTTAGTGCCAATCTGTCTGGTTGATGTTGGGAGACTTTCCTGGATATGTAAACACTTTGATGTGCTGGTGGTGCTAGATGAAAAGTCAGGGGCTCAGTCTGGACCAAAGTGGTAAACTAATTGATATTGTCAGCCAGCCGGACAGAGAGAGACAGATAGACGGACAGACAGAAAGAAAGACTGCAGAGCTTAATTTATCAGAGAAAAGTGATGGGCTCTATCTTGACACACAAAAACACATTCCTGCACACAATTTGACGTTTACCTATGGGAGTTCTATACGTGTAATTACCAACTGTACTTTGACAACTATTTCAATCAAAGGTTTCAGAGTGGAGTGTTTCCCTCCAGCTGCTTAGTCGACAAGCAATAATAGCTGCTAATGAACGGTATTTAGCTACTTGAATTAAAATGCAGTATTTACCACAGAAAGATGGATTGATAGACACATAAAAGGCTATAAATAGAACGACAGATTTAGATACATATATATCTTATCATGATAATCTAGCTACTTACAGAGACAGTCTAGACACTATTAGATAAATGTGGAACGGACATTGAGCAGTGCCCTCTACCTTGAGAAAATTAGAGAGGAAAAAAACAACAAAAATAAAAAAAACAACAGCAGTGGGGTTCTCCAGGCAGTTGGTGATCCCATTTAGTAAGCACCCTCTGGTGACTCCTCCAACTAAACGGGCCCCAGATGGGAAGGCTTTGACCTTGTTTTGAACTTTTTATGCACTGCCAAGAGGTAATGTGGCTGCTCAGCTAGTTTACATTTCCCAACTCAATGCCTCTCTAAATGGAGTCATCATAGAAACAATGATTGAGAATGTGTTACTGTGATTATCACACAGACTGAACATGTTTAACACATAGTTTCACAGGTATCTTTTTATAATATAGGGGTCATTCTTAATTAAGATGTAGCTTACTCCACTTTCATGAATTTTATTTGAATTAGTCTCCAATCAAGTTTCATTGTCTGGGTGCCGTACTGCTGATACATTAAAATATAAGCAGCATCTAAATGTTATAGCTGGTCTAGGTTGAGTAAATTCTAACTATTTATAACTATTTACTGTTTCTAAATTATGCATATTGATTAAACTACAGTGATCACATATTTTGTATAAATGTCTCTGTACATTCATAGTCCACCCACACAGGTATTTTCTTATGTTACCTAATCAGAGCTCTTCTCAGGACTGTATGGGTGTGTGTACAAACTGAACTTGATTGACAGCTCTCTCACCCTTCCCTTGACATTGTTGTACCTGTTAGGGTGGGATAACTTAGCTTATTTTTAGCACATATTAACACACATCAGATAATTCCCAACATAGCTCCACTCAACTTACAGCTGACTAGAGGTCTAATCAGCCAGAGAAATTGAAAACACCCGTGTGCCTTTAATTTGCAAAGTAACCCCTGTCAAGTAGATAGTGGAGTAAAAAGAACAATATTTCGCTCTGAAATGTAATGAAGTAGAAGTATAAAGTAGCAAAATGTGAAAATTCTTACGGAAAATACAACTCAAGTTCTTACATACAGTAGTTCAGTAAATGTACTTACATTCACCACTGACCATTAAATGAGAATGAGAATAATCCAGTGAAGACAAAAAGAGGACTGGACATGATGGATAAAACCAGGTTTATGCTCAACACAGTGGCCCTGGGCCGAGGGTGCGCATGCCAAAAATGATGTAATCATGTTTTTTGTGTTTGTCCGCAAGTTGTTGTAGAACTTGGTTCTGTGTAACTAGCACATGCACGGTGCTTTTCATTTCAACGTGGATGCCTATAAAGGTAGACTAGCTGAACAGGTTTGCCTCTACAAACATCTATAGGACCCTTCCTTGAGAGAGCACACGGACAGCCAAATGACTCAATTAATGAATGAGATCGCCGCCACCACACTGGCAAAAGATCAGGCATTTTATTTTATTTTTTATGAGGCAGCATGTGAAGCCATGTTGGATAATGATGTTCTTTTGGTAACACTCGCTGACTTCTTGCTTATTCACAAAATATTTAGTTTGTACGCCCCCTAGCATTTCGGAGAATACTGCAACGAACAACACGCTGAGCATAAACGCCTCTGTGCATGCGCGTAGCTCGCGTGCCATCTGAGAAGGCCTGCAAGTCAGAGTCTCACGCAAGTACAAAGTTCAAGAATTTAAACTGTGAAATAAATCTGTCTGTCCTACACTATGTGGTTTCAGAAAAGAGCATCACATCATCTGATCAACATGATGAGGTGACAGTGTTTTCACAGTTTATATACATGCAGTATATACAGTACTGTATTTATGCTTAAGTGAAAGCCCATTGAGACACTTTCTGGAGCATTTAGACTGCACATCCCAGCACCACGCGAGTCTGCAACTTGCTTCTCAAGTAATACCTGGCCTTCCATCACTATTAACTGTGCTTTGCTTTCTGTATGAATAGAGAAGAAAGCTCCTCAGGTACCTCCTTGTGAGGCAGCAGGTGGTACCATGTGGAGTTCTTCCTCACTGCTGCCCCAGAAGTAGCAGAAGTAGGAGAATCAGGAGGCTGAGTAAGGAAGATGTGGCTCAGCCAGGAAAAATCCTGCTGGGTGTGAAAAACACACACTTGTCACAGAAGTGCAGACAATCGCAAACATATTCTGAGCACACATAGAGACTAGTTTGTGGTTTTAATTATGATATAGGGAATCTCTTCATGTTTCTGTACTGAAGATGAGAAGGCAGACACACAGAGTGCTCAGGGGTAAAAATAGTAGCAAGGGAGTATCCATCCATCACTGTTACTGTCTGAAGGGCCAGATCGATTGTGTGTGTGTGTGTGTGTGTGTGTGTGTGTGTGTGTGTGTGTGTGTGCGTGTGTGCGCATACTATTTGATGCACTCCACTACCTCAGCAAGAAGAGCCAGAATGTGAGTGGGCAAACCGTGATGCGACTTTTGAAACATAGACACACACATGCGCTCACTCTCTCTCTCACGCACAGGCACGCACATGAACACACACAGGTAAAACAGTGAGCTTAAGGAGATAAATACCAATGCTCTCGGAAAGAAATTGACCTCTATAAGTCCAGTAAATACACACAAACAAGAACACATACAAACATATAGGAGCCATGTCTCTGCCTAACATAAAGGTTAGAGGACTTGTTTCAACGGTATTGCTGTGTGTGTCTTTGCTCATGTGCTCATATGTGCCGGTCCTGCCTGCCTCTTTATGTGTTTCTGCCCCCATGATAATCGCCAGAGTGCATAATTAATTATTTTCCTCTATTTCCATGAGAGCCTTTCTCTCTCTTCATATGAACCCTGCTCCTGCTCTGATTGGTTTAATAGCTTTTTTGCTTCCTACTCTGTCTCTTTCTATTTGTAAGTGTGATGAATTACCTGCTGGTTACCTTGGAATATATTACCCTAGCTGAATACCAATGGGCCATTAGGGATGAATTGGTTCAAGGCCGACATTGGCTTTGAGGTTTGGGAGAATCTCAATGTTCTCGATGAGCAAACAGCTTTTAACCAATGCAGACCAACATGGACGTGTATGTACGCACACACACACACACACACACACACACACACACAGACACACACACACACCGTTTCTAGGTTTCTTCAATTAAAGGCACAGAGTGGGAATAGTTCAACACTAATAATACAATAATGAACACACTGAACCTTTGTGGGGATTTATTTGTGTGCTTTTTGTGTGCATTTATGAGTGTAAGTGTGTGGGAGCACACATTGGTGTGTGTGTGTGTATGTGTTTTTGTGTGTGTGTGTGTGTGTGTGTGTATAAAGGTCATGCCTCTCATCTCTAAGTAAGCCTCAGTGAGAAGTAGTGAGTGGCAGCACTCATCAATATTAACTAATGCCCTTCCTTTCATCCACATCATAAATCCATGGAAACAAACACACAAGGGTGTGTGTGTTTCATGTCCTGACTTGTGTCACTGTGGGGACAAAAATTGCGGTCCCCACAGGTAGAGACTGGTTTTTAAGGGTTAAGACTTGGTTTTAGGATAGATGTTACAATTAGGTTAAGGTTAGGGTTAGGGTAAGGGTTATGTTTAGGCATCGGTGATGGCTGGGTTTACGGTAATGGGCTAGGGAAAGCAATATGTCAATGACTGTCCCCCACGGGGATATTGAAACAAACTTGTGTGTGTGTGTGAGAAAGAGAGAGAGAGAGAGAGAGAGAGAGAGAAAGAGACTTGCATGGTG
Organism: Coreoperca whiteheadi; assembly: GCA_011952105.1. NCBI lineage: Eukaryota > Metazoa > Chordata > Actinopteri > Centrarchiformes > Sinipercidae > Coreoperca > Coreoperca whiteheadi. The sequence continues at coordinate 17,225,778 of CM022478.1, forward strand.
AGCCTTATGATTAATAAGAAATGTTTAAATAAACAGTACTGCGGTAAAACAGTGCTATTTAAAATATATCATTTACTGAGAATACAAGTTGCAGTTTGTGGCAAAGATAGGGAAATAAAGTGCACAGGAGAGATAAGGGGAGAGAGATAGGGCAATAAAAACAAACACAAATGGGGACAGATAGATTCTGTAGGCGACAGATGTGATGATGTAGGTGTAGGTACAGTGTGTAGCTCAGCAGCTAATGTGTCAGTGTCTATGCACACATCCCAGCTTTTGTCCCAAACCACTTAACAGCTAATGAGTAATGAGACAGAGCAATGACAGACAGAGGTGGGTGTGCGAGAGGGACGTATAGAGAGACTGGGAGGAAGGAAAGACTGTAAGTGAGGTGAAAAGAAAGGCTACATGGTGAGCATGACTAAGGAAAATTGAAGGTGAGAAATAAAGAAAGCAGAGAAGCAGAAAAACAAGACAACAGAAAAGCACCATGTTTTCGTTTGTGATTATGCACAAAGGCATGCTTGTGCTTATATGCGTAAAAAAGCAAAGTGAGAGGAATGGAAGAGAGAGGGAAGAGAAGAAAGACTGCAAATGGAAATCCTTTGATCAGAACATGAAAACAACGCCAGCTAAGCCGAGAGAGTGAAGAACAACAAAAAGACGTCACAGACAATTACTGCATACATGGCTCCATTCAGTATAAACACCACTGTGTTTTGCTAAGGCGATGGGTAACACTTAAAATCCGCTGTCATCTCTTCTCATGCTTTTCATCTTCCAAACGCCAGAGCGTGAAAAACAAACACAGAGGAAACAGACATTTTTCTGTTTACAGCGCAGCTATCATGCCCAGTGGGAAAATAGAGGTCTTAATGAAACACATTAGACAGAGGCAGTCGAGGCTCTTGCGGTGTATGTGTGCGTAGGTGTGGGTCAGCGTGTGGGTTAAAGAGACACAGTCTGCTTTTTATCCCAGTGAAGTCAGATTACCTGGAGGGAATGTGGCTATTCATTGAGACACACTAATAATATTATTCACTGTTCATTACTACAGAGGCTTGAACAAACAGGCAAGATAATACAGTGCTGACCTGGAATTCATATCCCCATGGAAAAAAACATCCATTGACATCCACTGACGTTCCTGACCACAAGGTGATTAAAATGTTTTTCTGATTGTTAACTTAATATCACTTGGCTGAGCCACACAAAACACTGCAGCATGTTGTGGGAGGATTTTACTCAACCAGCTTCAGGCTTGGTAGTCTGTAAAACCTGCAATAAGACTGTCTCACTGTGTCTCATCTTGCCTGAAGGAACTTCAGAACAACAAAAGTGAATTTCATTAATATGAGTTTCAGTGCAGCTTTAGTATCAGTATGATTCTATAAATGCTGTTTCATTGGTTTTTTCCACTCCAATAACTAAAATTTGATGTGCGCCAACTGTCAGATCAACAGCTAATGAAAATCAATGCAAAAATATTGCCATCTGATATCTTTAGTGAAAAAAAAACATTTGCTATGTTACTGGTCTTTAAAAACTCATAACACATTTTAGTATCATAGCTGCCTCTGTTGGCCTTACCACATAGTAAAAGTTCTATTTCATAGCCTCAGATTTTTTTGATAGAGATAGTACTAATATAGGCACCCGGCAATCGCCATTGCTTTGAAATATCTTAAGAGACATTTTAAGACATCTTCAGTGAAATGTCCTGAGTCATCTTAAAACACATTCATGTTGATATTATCAGCTGGAAAAACTTGGACTCACTGTAATGATGATTGTATGACTACTGTAATGCCTAGGTGAAGCCCTTGAAAAATGATATTTTTCAAATATTTTACATTGCTGCTGCTATGTACTACATCCTACAGGATGCTATGTGAGTTTGCATAAAGTTGTAATCCTTAAGATTTTCATGACACTACTTATGTCTGCATTTTTTCTGCAATAGCCATTGACTGTATTAACATTCAGCCATGATCTCTCTGTAGTCGTTTTTATTGATAGTGGTGGAGGTTACTCTGCTGGATTCAGATTTCTTACACAGGAGGGTTCAAAATGGATCAAAATGCATGTGATCCAGTGTAATTTTATCTCATTGATAACAGCCTCACTGTATACTGTTCACTGTCTGTACTGGTAATGCTGCTGCTTCATATCAAAAGCATTAAACGGGTGAAACACAGAGTGGCTTTGTTGTTGTTATTTTGGTATAGAGCTAATGGTGATCGTTCATCAAAAATGTGTCAAAACAAAATTATCATTTTCAGCATTTTTGGTCCGTAGATCATTTTGAAATTTTTGCAAGGTAGTAATGGAAAAAGCAGCCACAGTGAGCTGAACCACCTTTACGGTGTCCAGCTATGTGCACCATGAAATTGAAGTTGAAATCATTTTTGGGTGCATCCTTTTTATTAAAACAACATGAGTTTGTTTGGCTTCACTGTCAATAGAAAACACCTGTTGCGCTTCTATTTCTGATAAAGTAGGTGCTTGAGGAGCATTTACTGTTTCAAACTGCACTTGCTGTTACCATGTTAACCACAGGTGTCGCCAAATCAACCAGGATGACATTTTAAGGATTGAAACTTTAAGATGATACTGTATACTAGGCAACCTCAACCCCATTTTAATTGTGCAATTGGCAATAAAGAACAAAAAAATTTGGTTTGTCATAATTGTTGGCAAATATTGAGTCTATTGCTGCCTGTGCCTCATAGCCTTCAGCACCATCTGTGAAAGAAAGAACATTTACTGCCCTTTTAAACCCTCTCACTGTAGTGAGATGTCAGTTTTACTTCTTAGCAGTGTGTACTTTTTAATGAAAGAAATAAGATACACTGAGAAACAGTCTGTTTGTACCACTATATGAAATCAGATTACCTGGAGCAAATGTGCTGATGCATTGCGACAAGCCGCACAGTCTAATAATATTGCTTGCTGTTTGGGCATTACTGCTGGGGCTATAATAAAATGATGCAACACAGTGATTCTTCAGGGAGCACTTACAGCACTCCCCATGAGCCACCATGCACGTATGCACACGAACACACACAGAATACTGTTCATTATAGGCCATCATTGGTGATTAAAGGAAAATTATAAAATATGAAAACTGATACTGTGGTGAGGTACTCGACCACATAGTGCACAAGCTACCAATAGATGTGAGGTTACAGTTACTGTCTGTTAAACTGACTGACCTAAACTGAATAGAATGAGAACAAAATAGAATAAAACAAGATGGTGAAAATCATCTACATAATGACATGTAAATGATGAGAAATCTAAGCTAATAGTCTATTTTGATATTGTACTCCTAGTATTTTTTCTTTAACTGAAAGAATGGGGTCCTATACTTTTTACATTGCTGCTATGTGAGTGCCTCACACACACTGTACCTACTTTAAAAATTGTATTGACCTTGTTTCAAGTGAAGGGTTGCAAGCTCCATGACCCAAGTGCTGCTGATTGAAACTCATCAGATTTTACCTTTACAGCATCCCCTTGCTACTCCAAAAACTGCATTGCAATGTGCTTTTTATTAATGATGATTAGAAAATTCTAAAAGCAATAGCTGTGTCAGTCTTACCTATACAATGCCACAAAGTTTCTAGTGTATGTGTAACTACTGAAGCAGTTTAACATGAAAACCAGCTCCTACATATGTGAAAAATTAAAGGTGCCCAACATGAGACCAAACCACTACTTACCTAAAAATGTATTCAAAGAAAACAATTATTTGTGCAAATATTGCTATTGTACTTTTGCAATTAATGTTTGTTAGCCACAACCATCATAGTGGGGGTAAAAGAGTGAGTGATTACCCAGGGCTGCAATGGGGAGAGGGCCGGGCCCTCAAAAAATCTAGAATGAAAGGATTGTTTTTGTTTGCAATTTTTATTTTGAAATAATGAGTGTTATAGCTAAATTAAAATCGGCCTAATAAATTGGTTGAGAGACAGAATTTTTTATCCCCCCAAAGATATTGAAGGCTTGCTGAGGCTCCTCTCACCCCTTACAAAAGGCGCAAAATGGTTTAGTCCGCCCCTGCACTAGGATTAGTCTCTAAATACAGCTAATCCAGAAGAGTGGCTGCTGATGCTGGAGCACCTGCGCTGTGAGTCATCTTTCCCAAGAAAGGGAAATCAGGGAACCAAAAAAGAAAAGAAAGAAAGGAAAGAGAAAGAAGGCAAACTGAAGGAAAACTGCTTTTCACTAATTTCTTTCAAAAGAAAGGTGAGCACAATTTACATAGTTTAAGAATGGTTTAAACTAATATCATTAGATTGAAGTTAATCAGCCAGGAATCTAGCTTGGAGCTTATGTGCATTGTATAACATAAATTAATCAGCATCACAGCTACAATGTCCTGATATTATATCTATCAACATTATTAACACAATGAAATACATGGCCCTCAGTTTCAGAAACAGCCACTGGAGCAGTGGCAGGTCCCTCATTTGTTACCAAGGACATGAGACAAGGTGAGCTGATTAAATGGCTACTAAAAGTTATTACAAGCAATAATTTGACATTGACGTGTCGCGGACCACGTGTTCAACTTTGGAGTGATATTTTGCCCCTTTCCCAGTAAGCTAGCATGACATGTTTGGTATCAACGGATTCATTGCGATACCACCAATGAAAAAACTGAGCCCACAATGGCCTTCAAAAGAAAGCAATGTTAATGCCAAATGATCCACCATAATTTTCAGAGGGTTAAAAGAGGACCAAGTAAACCAAGAACTGAGGAGGAGAATAATTCCACTTTTGTGCTACACCCCTGGCCACAACAGGACAGTACAGACCTAACAACAGTTATCACCTTTGTGAGTGTGTGTGTGTGTGTGACAGAGGTCAGACTACTCCTGTCTCAGCAGTTCTTGCTAAAGTCATAACTATGAACACCTAGTGCAATTTCGATGAACTCCTTTAAGTATGATAAAATACTTAAATACTTCAAGCAGTTAGCTTGCTAATGCAAATCTATATCTATATATGCGCAAAAACCTACTGTGTGTGATAACGTCTTTTCAACTTTACTGACTGGATGAAATAAGAGCCATCTAATTCAAGAGGCAGGTTTGAACCACTTGATCAGTAGAGCTACCATCTGTAAAGCTTGCAGGCTTGGCACTCATGACATTATGGAAGGTACAAAAATAACAGCTGAGCTTCAATGCATCTCTGTATCTATTGTTGCTCTTTACAACTTTTTTTGTCATCACTATTCCAGTAACAAAAATGGACTTAAACTTAGGACTAAATAGGAACATATAAAGCATCCAAAGTGCAGAGTTATTACCAACTGGTGACTAACAAACTAATGCTCCAGTAAAGATACCAGTAAATGGGATACGTTTGAATTAAATTAATCCATTATTGCCTGCTATTAGCACTGAAGCAGATAATGTGTCTTGATGCCAGGAAAAGCATTTAGGGCACCTTCAGAGTCATCCGGCACTTTCAGTATGCCAGTAACATGAATAAACGAAGGCTTGCAGCAAAACAAATCTCCCTGCCTTGCCAGGGTTTCAGATATTATTTCACTCAGTTTCCCCCAGTGTGGCCATTAAGAAGACATACAACCATGCACAACGTCACCAATAAAGATGATGGTACAGTACTATTATTGAGCATCTCAAATCATCTGCAAGATGACTGAGCCGTTTAATGAACGACGTGAGGAAGGAAAAGGCATGGAGAACTGCTGTATGTGTGATAGAGAGAGAGAGAGAGAGACAGACAGAGAGAGAGTGAGTAAAAAAATTGTATTTGTGTGTTTGGGTGTTGCTGAGTTGTAGCAGAGTTTTCCACTTGGCATTTTTAATGAGCAGGAACGTTTTAAGAAACACTGGAAATGAACCCCTGGTAAACAATGGCACTAAGAGGTGTTGAGCACAATGATGTTAACCAACCTCAAAATGTAATTGATCAGTTTGTGAAGAGCAACTGAAAAGTTGATCTAGGTGAAGCTTTTACAATTATACTAATTATTATAAGGGATTAATGGGAGGCCAACCATACATTCCCACTGCATGGCATAGGTTTTTATTTAAAGTGTAATGTATAGCATCAGAGCTGCAGCTTTTGGACAGGCATAGCAGGCAACTGCTTGAGGCAATAGGCCTGATACAGATTATATTTTGAAAATGACATGGTTTTTAATATTCTTTTTATAAATAATGTATAAAAAACTACTAATGTGAACATTTGAAAAAAAAAAAATTAGATTTTGGAAATGTTTTGTCTCTGTCATATTATTTATAACATAATGGTGATAAACGCTGGTTGGTCACACACACTAGGGAAGTTTTTCCTAGGGCTCCAACACATTCTAGAATTGCCACGGATCAGATTCACCTGTCGATAGCACCACTGCAACACTAGATGCACAAAGTGTATGTGATGAGGCTGTATCATCTTTAATTCCCCATAATAACTTTGATTACATTCTTTCTTTATATTTAGTTTGTAATACAGAAGACTGCTATCCACATACTTATAGAACTGATCCAGATATCTATTGTCTCATTTATTCATAAAAAGGCGATCGCCATGAGCAGAAGGTTGGCAGTGGAGATGGCTTTGCTAGATGTGTGTTACTTAAAACGAGATGACTACTGAGTCTTTTTTAAACTTTCTTAATGTTGTCTTCATTCTCAACAGAAACTTGCAGGAGAACACACAAGCTGACCCATCACAATTCTTGCACTCCCCACGTGGTATCTCTGTAGGCACCGTTGCCCTGATGTCTAGTTACATTTTTGACGAGGCCACATCAGTTATAGCATAGCCTATGGTGTTGCTATGGCAACTAAGTGCGTAGACTCCTTAGCTACATCGTAAACACTCGTCACACACATAACACACAACCATATATCACGCTTTAGCAGATCATGACCTGTTTCCCTCCTTTCTTTACAGATATTACCGATGCCATCAAAGGTTTAACATCATCAGAAAATACTTTAAAATGCAGTGACAGCAGGTTAATGACCTATGCCTTGTTTTTATGATGTACTGTCTTTCTTTGATTGTACACAGCAGAGTTTACAGACTCATTCTAAACCACCCTGAATGACTCACACACGGACTACAACACAATGTTTTCATATGACCCAGGTCCTGGTCCTGAAGTGTATGAAGATCACAGATTAATTCTGAGAGTGGTGACTACCAACAGCTAACATGAAAGCCAAGGTTACACTGAGGTGTGGTGAAGTGTAAATATTTATTTAGAATGTTATATTAATGCAAATACAGTAATTAACGATATGAGGACTGATAAGACAGGAACTTTTGCTTGTTGTGAGTTTTCTTGGTCTAACTAGCATTCCTGATTCAGAGGCCGAACCGCTTTCACATCTCTGAATTAATTAATATTGTCCTTTACTCCTAACAACAGAGGGGCAAAACAGGACTGCCACCTTAAGGAGAGTATGCCTCCAACAGTTTGACTTAGTCAGGCTGCAAAGATAATCAGGTGCAGCCTGCATGTAAATGCAAACTGTGGCAGTCAATAATACATAAACGGGATTGATTTGTGAATGATTCACTATAGGCATCACTGCAATAATCAACCACCCAAACCACCACACCACACCATACTACACATCATCATCATTATTATTACTGCGATACAGTAGGTGCAGAATAGAATAGAATCATTTATCATTTGTCTTAGCTTTGGACATGAAATTGATTCAAATAGAAGTATTATCCCACATATCAAGAATCACTTTACTTTACTTTACAGCCGTGGCAGAATATCATTGTGTCTCTCAACTCTGGCACCACAAACCAGGCATAACCACCTCTTTGTTAGAAATCCTTTCCTCTCCATATCTTCCTCCTTTGTCCCTAATTCACCTTATCACCTTCTGTCTATCTTCATCATGCTACGTCTAAGGGGAAGGTTTTAACAGCAGACACACACAGTCACATTCATATGTGACAAACCTCAGTGACAAACAGGTTTGCACACATGCATTCAGTATCGACAGAAATGTTACCATACACACATTCATGGCAGCTTTTGGTCATGCTAATCCATGTGACCAATTTTCTATAAGCCAGTGAATAGAGACACAGCGGTGAGCCCAGTGGAATACTGTGCTTCTCTAGCTGAGGCACATCAAAAAAACACACACATACACAGAGATGCAGAGAAAATCAAACATAAATACAAACCTACACAGATATAGAGTATGTGTCTATATAGTACAATAGAGACATGACACATGGGTATGCATGCAGAAAATAAAGAAAAAAAGCAGCAGAGGATCTATGGATGTGTGACCCTGGGACAAGGAAATGGGTTGTATTCCTCAGTGAATAGGTAAAACGATGGGGACTAGGGATTTTTATGATCCATTCACGCTTCCTGAACACTCAAATAGAGAGGAACTAGCCAAGGTCAGAGGCAGAATTTCTTATTCTAATGCGGAGCGTTGCTCCACCCAGAGCAAGAGTCAGGGATTAATTTAGAGATCCATTCACCACGCCTGTGCGGAGGGGAGAGACGGCAAAACATGACAAAGAATAGAGGAGCAGAGGAAGAGAGAAAGAATCTGAGGAGACGGGGATACAAGGTGAGAGAGTTACAGAGAGGAGAATGAGAGATGGAACAAGTGAGAAAGCAAGTGGGCAAGAAAGATAGACAGAAAGGAGGACAGAGAGAGAGAGAGAGAAGTGGTTACGGCTGTTATGTGTAGCCTGCGGAGAGAGAGCAGACGGTTCACATAGAAGAGCTTCATTTTCCAAATACTCCTCCTCTAATGGCCCAATGCCTGCATGATTGTGTCTGTCTGTGTGTGTGTGTGTGTGTGTGTGTGTGTGTGTGTGTGTGTGTGTGTGTTTAAATGTGTGTGTGTGTTCTGTCTGTCTATAAGAGAAAGGTAGACAGACGATAGGTAGGCAGAGACAGGCTCCAGAAAGGGAAATGGGAAGAAACAAACGGGTAAGAAAGGAAGACAAACAGCAGGAGAACTAGTAGCTGAGCATAAACACAGAATAGAATAAAGGAACTCTTAAATTGAAACACAAAAGAGAAGGAAATATATATCTCCTTAAAGAATAAGGCGGGCAGTGTTCTACTGTACACTTATTATCAAGGGGTGCACGGTGGCAGAGCCACCGTCCAAAGAGGTTAACTGGTAACTCTAAAATTGCTCCTAGTGGATGAGTGTTAGAATGAATGGTTGTCTGTCTGTGTCAGCCCTGCGATGAGTTGGCCACTGTCCAGGGTGTACCCCGCCTAAGGCCCAAAGCCACTGGGATAGGCTCCAGTCACCCGCGACCCCCAACGGGAACAAGCGGTAGAAAATGACTGACTTATTATCAACAAGTCTCATGAAAATACCAACAATACATCTCTTAAAAACCTTCCAACTCGCCTGTTCGTGGCCCAGAGTCCTAAACCCATTTTTTTCAACTGAAGACATAATCTTTAACATTGGGTCATAAATATAAAGTTAAAAATATTTTTTTTTAAATAGGCTGCTTAATTTCCTCAAACAGCTGGGCACTGTAGCTTTACTCAACTCAACTTTACTCAAACAGGAATAAATTGTGCATTTGTTGGGGATGATTTTCAGCCAAGGAGCAAAACACATTTTGTGGATTAGTGAGTGCAGCGAAGGTTCACAGCGCAGGACAGTATATGTGATATTGACTCGAAACAAACTACAGTGGCTGCACAACATGAATTTGTTATAAGAAAACCACTGGCAGGTCACTGGGGTTTAAGTGGACATGGTAAAAATAGTAGTGAGAGTACAAAGAGAGAGTGAGGCACCCACTATAACACATCTCAGTTGGGCTTCAGTGCATGGATACATATTGTGTATACACCTGCTGGATTTGTTTTGTACATTCAGAACTGAGTGTGTCCAATCTTTTCCCCTCAGTACACACCTTTACTCGTCACTAATAAAATTCATACTTCCTCTTACATTATAAGAAAGCCACCCAATGTGTATTCAATGTGTACCTTCCGACTCACACAGCTAACATAAAACAGAAATAGATGCAGCATGTAATGATATTTGTGGGGGTGGGAGGCAGTAGATGGACTATTAATTTTCCAATCAATGTAGGTTGTGTTAACTAGTCTTTGCATTCACGTGGGGCTACAATACAGGGGGCAGGAGACAAACAAACTTGGAAAATGCATTACACTGCTTTTATTTTTGACTCTATGTGACTTGCATTAGGCTGTAGTTAAATCCAATAATAATACCCTCCAGGGATATAAAATGTCTAAATTTATTTTACTCATGCGTAACACACTGAATCAATTGCTAGATAATATTCAAGAAGCATTCTTTTAAGGGTCATTTCTTTGCCATTTCGATAGCTTTGTTTGACAATGGAGCAGCTTGTGTCGGCTTTCATTTACAACCTGGAGATATTTAACAAATCTTGTTAAACTCAATGATATAATATCATGAGCAGAAGCAATGTATTGTTGTATTATACTGCACTGATTTTGTTCGCTCTGCCTAGTTAACAGCCCAAGTGGTCGATTTGTTAAAGTTGAATGGGATAAAGAGGTGAAACATTACAGTACAATCACTTGAAAATTTCCCTAAAATAAGATGGATGCACTATAGGATTGTGTTAATGAGGGGATATGATATGATACCCTTGAGGGAAATTCAACTTGTAAGGACAGTACAAAAAGCTGGGCTGTGAACACCTTCACATTTTACAGCATGGGAAACAGTTTGCATATTATCATGTAATTCTCTTTAATCAAAATAACCACCACACACTGCTCAGCCCCACAACTCTAATTTTTGATTTTGTGTTGTATCAAAGTGCAAATAACTACATTTTTTCACAAACTAAATGACATTGTTCAATGCACTAACATGAAAAGATCTCACCAGGAGGCCGATGAGCAAGAGAATTACACAAAGGGTGTCGTTTAGATATTTGTTCATCCATCCCAACACTCACGAGCACACACACCTAACAACATCAAAGGCATTTAGATTAGTGTGGCATTAAACCAGTGTCACCCAGCAGATGTCAGAAAGCAAATAACAATACTTCTTCAGTCATGCAGAGAGCCACAGCAAAGCTCCATCACTGTAACCAATAAACTAGAGTTAAAAAAAACAGCTCACAGTCCTGACTGATGAAACAATAACAATGATTATGTCAATTATTAGTTTTGGTGTGACAAAATATGATCAGATAATTTTTGGTAAATTGCAACGCAACGTCAGATTGAAGGAATGAAGTTAAACTTCTTCCACCAGCCAACTACGTGTTTGTTTGAGGAAAAAGGGATCAAAAACATTGTGAATAAATACCTCACTACGGTGCAGAAAAGAGCAGGAAAATGGCAAAGTAATCTGTGAGATGACAACCAGGCATGGTGTGTGTCAAATAAGTACAAATTCAACTTAAGATGGTGTTTTCACAAAAAATGCTCCAGCATGTCATGTTTTGTTATTCTTATATGTCCTTCTTGTTCTTTCATTATTTATGTTCTAACCAAAAACAAACACATGCCCATTGTAAAATATACTAAAAACATGTCCAAACAAAGATGTTTAATGGTTAATACTATCTACAGTATATGGTTAACATCGCATAAAAGGGCCAGACACAGAGAATCCTTCTTATGACTCTTTCAACAAAATAAATTGCATTTAAAAAAGAAATTGGATGTATCGTGATAAATGGACATTTTTAGAATGATAACATTTTTAATATACAGGACACACACACAGACTCCCGTAGCATGCTGAGCAGTTCTCAGCTGTTGGCTACCCGCATAGCCTTGTTAAAACTGACTTGCCAGCACACAAACATGCCAAACTCTCTCTTGCATGCTTCCAGGTCAAGAGGGAGTGTGAAGGATTAGATCTTAACTCCTGGAGAACAGAAAGGGATAGTTAAAGATTAGCTGTCATCCCTCACAAGATCAGAGAGGACACAAGTACCAACTGCTCCGCACTTTTCTGAACACAAAGGACCCATTTTCATCACTGTCTGCAACTGTTCCGATTTTAAAGTTGTAATGAGCTGTAATTGTGATGGTTAATATTACATTTTTGGCAGATGGGATCGATAGTGCTATTAGATGTGAATAACATAGATGAGCCATATTGGCCATAATTGTTGGCAAAATTAACCACTGACATTGCTTCAAAATACCTTGCCTTGCTTTATTTAAATGTACTTCACAGTGTCTAAAATCAACATTTCAAAATGGCAATTTGTACAGCAACTGCTGCAGAAAAGACAGTTTTTAAACCAAGTCTACCAAAGACCTCTCAGCTGCAGTATTGTGCATGACAAAGAGAGTGAAGATGCAGTCTGATCCTTTAAACAACTCGAGTTCCTAATTAAACCCATCTTTATCCAACAGTATGGTGAGGAAAGAGTAGATAGAGACTGAAAAACAATCGCCGAAAGAATAAAAGATAAAGAAGTCAGAGATGGAGACAAAGAAAGAGAGAAAATACTTGCATGTATTTGTTTCAGCCTCATTTCCAGTAACACACAATTTTGAATACTTACATGCATTGGTGACTGCGAAGCTGTTGGCAGTCTCTATATTGTCGACATGTGGAACCAGGTTAAAGGGAGCTTCCGTAGCATTAGGGCTGGTGTTGTGAAGGAAGATAGCTAGTCGAAAAGCTGTATACTCCTGATCAGTATTCCTAATGAACAACCCACCTAGAGAGAGGGACAAAGAGGAGAAGAACATGATGGAGAGGAAAGAAAGTGAATTATTGTAGGGCGGAGAGGGGTCGGATGGAAGCGTGGTGAGAGAGGGAGAGAGACAGGAAGAAGGGGATTAATGTGGGGAAAGAAAGATAGATAGGGAGGGGGGAGAGAAAACAGAGGAGGGGAGAGAGAGAAGAAAGCCAAGATCTTCATTAGCTTTGTTACAAAAGGTAATTTGTCTTTCAGCACATCCTCGTTCACAAATGCACATAAACATGAGTACGAACACACTCACGGATACCCACACTGAGCATGTCATTGATGAAATCAGAGAAAGACAGAGAGGGAGAGAGGAGAGGAGAAGAAAAGAGAGACAACTAAGCAGACAGGAAGGCAGTCAAAGATATAATGAGTTGGAGAGGACATAAAAGAAAAGAGAGGAGGAAGGCCAGATCAGAAAGTGTCAGCTAAATAAAGGAAGCGCATGGGCCGTGCAAAAAGAACGGGAGTGGGAGGCAATGCTAAGTGTCAGTTGGCCTTTCAAAATGAGGGTATCCCTCAATATGGCCCATCTGACAAAGTGAGAATTAGAGGGTAGAGAAGAGCTGATGACAAACAGTGAAGCTGACAGTATAGAGTCCAAAACATTAGAGACATTTAAGTTAAGAGGGAGAGGAAGAACGTGAAAATGTGTAGGAAAGCGCGATAAGGGTCATCTACTGTGTCTAATATTTTCATTACCTGAATAGAAGCTGTTGATTTTGTGTATTGCTGTGGATAGCGCTGATATAAATGTGTTTGGTATGCTAATCCTATAGATTATTTCTACAGTGCTTCATGTAGTAGGTTGAACTGGACTGAAATAAACTGACATTATTTAAGTTTAAATGAATCAGACTAAACTCAACTGAATTGGATTGGCAGACTGTGAAGCCTGGACATCACATCGGCAGAGAGAGCGAAAAAGGAGGGAGGGAGAAAAGATGACAGGGGAGGAGACGGGAGGCAAAGCATATTAAATGAAGCAATCATCACCACATAATATGTTACATCTTCAATTCAATTTTATGTATATAGGCCCATATCACAACTTACAATTTGCCTCAAAGGGCTTTACAATCTGTACAACATACTACACCCTCTGTCCTTAGACCAATGATTCAATTAAGGAAACTTTTAACAGGGGAAACAAATGGAAGAAACCTCAGGAAGAGCAACAAAGGAGGGATCCCTTTCCCAGGACGGACAGACATGCAATAGATGTTGTGTGTACAGAATAGATTCACAACAGAAGATCATAGCATCTACAGGTATAATGACAAAATGTAGATTGTAAAACATAAGTGAAGAGGACGAATCCAGAAATCATAGTAAATACAGTTATGATGAAAATGATGAAATTGTAGTATAATTATGACAAAAAATATAGATTGTGGCTAAAACCCCAGGATCAACTGTGGGCTTTTTGATTAGAGGTTTGATTAGCTACTTTAAAAGACTGTGGTACATAACCTGTTAATAAAGACAGATTGATCATATCTAGTAAAGAAGTGCTAACTAGGGTTAAAAAGTCTCTAAGCAGCCTAGTTGGGATGGGATCTAAGAGACAGGTTGATGGCTTAGATGAAGAAATCGTTGAGGTTAGTAGAAGAAGGTCGATAGGAGAAAAGCAGTCAAAGTACACATCAGGTTTTACATCTGTCTGTAAGGTTTCTGTGTTTGAAGATAGCTCGGTACCAGCTGAGCGCAGGACATGATTACTTTTGTAATAATTTAAATTTTATCATTAAAGGAATTCATTAAGTCGTTACTACTGAGGGCTACAGGAATACATGGCTCAATAGAGCTGTGACTCTCTGTCAGCCTGGCTACAGTGCTGAAAAGAAACCTGGAGTTCTATTTATTTTCCTCTATTAAAGATGAGTAGTAGGCTGCTCTGGCATTACGGAGGGCTTTCCTATATGTTCCAAGTGTTCGTGATTTTTGCTTTAATTTCGGGTTATACCATGAAGCTAACCTTCTTTGTTTTATTTTCTTTTTTAGTGGGGCTACAGAGTCAAGTGTCATTCGCAGTGAGCCTGCAGCACTATCAACAAGATGATTAATTTGGGAGGGACTGAAATTAGCATAAGAGTCTTCTGTTATATTGAGACAAACCATTGGGTTAAATTCATGTCATGTCACTTTTCTGTGTGTCTGTCTGAGTCTCATTCATGTTAAAAGTTTGCATTATCTTCCCTTGTATGTTTCTCTGTGTTACTCAGAATTTCTCAATGTGCCCTAATAGATATAGTAACCAAAGCCAGACACTAAACACACAATAATGCACATAAAAAGAGAACACATCTTGAGTAATGTGCAAAGCATATTCTGCAATAATGAATTTGCTTTAACTTCCTGTGAATACAAATCTGGGGTGAATTGTGCAATGCAAAAAATGTGGTTTCTGGTTTAGGGTAGAATTCCTCCTTAGCGCAAACACACATTCATACACATACATTTCAACTGGGTGAGGAGTCTAGATATGTCCAAACATGACACGTTCTTGCATACTGTCTGTGCTTCCACGGACATTGTAATGTCAGAAATATTATATATTCAATGCAGAGATATGCAAATCACTCCTCAAGTGAACTGCTGGAGAGCCTAATGAATGATCCTGTATGTATTTGGGTATTTAACGAGGACAGTCAGTGAAGAAGGAAGAGAAGAAGTGCATGTGTGTGCTTCTGTATGAACACATATGCTTTACACAGTATGTATGTGCATGCATGCATGTTCACTGTGTGTGTGTGTACATGCATGCTTTCCACTGTAGAAGTGTACCTGCATGCTACACATGTACTGTATGTAAATTCATATTTGCAGCTCTGTGCACTATGTGTGCATTTTTACGACTGCATGTGCACTTAGTACATGTGCAAAACCTTTTCAAGTGTGTGTGTGTGTGTGTGTGTGTGTGTGCTTGTGTTCCAAACAGAAAAAATTTAGTGTATTAAGTTTATTGGCAGCTGTAGGGAGAAGGAGCTGAATCTCATTATAGGACCTCCCAGCTGCCCCCCACAAGGAGTGATGCAGTGCATTCATTATCACACACATGCCTGTAGGAATGTGTGTGTGTGTGTGTGTGTGTGTAAGAGAGAGAGAGAGAAGAAAGATATCATGTGTGCTCCTTATGCACTGAGCAAAGCAAAGACGATCTAGATTTAGTTAACTTTATCTCTGAGCTATAAGGAAGGTTGAAAGACAGGCTTCTCCTGCACTGACACAAGGGTAACTGGAAAAGGGCAGCGAGGGAGAGAGAAAGAGAAAGAGAAAGAGGGAGAGAGAATACTGCAGTGTCTAAACAGTGAACAAGACTAGAATGGGACAAAGCTCGCTGAAACATTCATGAGCCCAGAAAAGCCTTTAAAATACATGCAAACACAGTAAAAGGATACATAGAGTGAAATAGTTAGAGTGCATTTTTAAACAATAAGAGTCACAACAGAGACACCAATCTCCCCTTAATGCAAAATATCTTGGATAGAAAACAGGAAGAGAAATATGCACCAGAAGGAAATTTGTTTCTATACTTGAATGTTCTCTTGTTCCAACATTTCTGGTGAATTTCTAGAGTTTAATGGTGATTTTGTGTTTTGGAGGGTCCCGGTGCACCCCCGGTTTTTTTTGTGTGTGTGTTTTTTCTCGGTGACTGCTGTCCGCTAAAATCCACTAAATTTCAGTGTAGTGTGTCAGATCTGAATGTCCGTGCGTAAAATCAGTAATCCTCCAACTCACCTATCTGCACTGAGCTGGGGAAAGCCCCAGCCGCCAGTCCCAAAAGGGCGGAATACACCCCGAGAAAGTGCCAAGAAAAAATAATAATCCTCATTTTTTTTTTCCTTCAATCCCTTCAGAAACTGTTGAGAGACATCGAGAGAGGGGGGGGGATGCGAGAGAGAGAAAATAGGCGTCAGAAAAAAGGGGGGAAAAGAAGAAAGATGATAGAGGTTTTTTCCCCCAGTTTTGTCCAACAGTATTCCTATTCCATGGTGGGCTCGTTCGTTTCTTCCCCTGCAGTGTCCGCTCAGGAGAGAGCTGTGTGTCCGGTGCACATATAAAGACGGGGAGCGAGAAAGATTGGGGAAACTCGCTAGAATGATTGGCGAGCTGGGAGAGCAGTCTGCATGGAAGCACTGGACATGCGCGCCCTCTCGCTCTCTCTCTCTCTCTCGCTCTCTCTTTCTCACCCACACACCTTCTTTAGCTCTCTCTCACTCAGATGGTCTGTTTATCTCTCTCTACCCCTCTCCTTCTCTCCATATCCCACTTTCCCTTCCCTGTCTTCAGTCTTTAACTTGCTGTAACACTAAATCTCATAGCTGTGTAGCCTATTGATAACGCTTGGCCGGGATTCTTGTCGGGAAAAGCAAAGGAAAAAAGGATCCGCGTGAGTGTGCGTGCGTGCGTGTTTGCGCGCACTGCTTCGTGGTCTGAGTCCCCCCTCTGTGTAGGTTTGACAGCATTTAACCTAACAGTGATCATATCTTTATCTGTCACCACTCTCCCCGATCAGTTATGCGTCAACATAAATGCGTGCGCATGGAAGAAAGAAAGCAAAAAAAGAGGAAGTGTTTCAGAATGATTAAGAAGTGTGAAAAGAGGATATGGCAAATGAAGAGGAATGATGTGTTGTGCTTTTGATTGTTTTAATTGGTGAGACATAATAAAGTGAGAGTGAGAAAGCGAGAGAGGGGTTCTGCCTGCGCCTAACTAATTGCATTACGAATCATCCTGACGCATTGGTCCACTCCGCGGCCAAACCAGACTCAGTGCGTCCCACCAAGGCAGCGGTGTGCAGTCCAGCTGACAGAGGGGAAACCTCAGGCCGCTTACAGCTGTGGGACGCTGATGGCGCCCTGGGGACCAGTTAAAATCGTCGTTGTGGATGTTTAACGTCACGACCTCCTGAGCACCAACATCTGGCCCCGGGAAGGGAAAGGAACAGCGACCCGCAAGAACGAAAGCGCGATCATTCAGCACACAGAATTATAAAAGCCAGGAATAATTAGGTGTTTTTTGTAGCTTCAAATAAGAGAATAAAACGGTGCAAAGGAATCACAGCCTGGAGTACATTCTGTTAGAGTACATTATGTTACAACCATATCCCATCCCGAGTCGTTTTATCTAGCCTGCCGGTAGCAGGTCGGTAAAACTGACAGACGGTCTGGGATCGCATAGTTACACGGTGGGGAGCACGGTTTCATTTTTCCAGATGGCAAAACGAAAGGGATGCTTCACGGCTTGTCCCAGTGAAAGATGCGGTCTGTCCATCTCTGAGGGGTTTTCCCGGTCAGCTGCAGAGCATACGAGTAAATGAAATTGCCTGGAAAAAATGCGATTTCACCATTGCTTACATTTTACATTACACGTTCCTATATAGACAGGATGCAATTTAGGCTACTTAAAATAAGACTTGGACCCTGTCAGAAGGATGGTCCCAAACTTTAATTTAAAGTTGATTATATTAACTTAATACAGCGTCAGCCAAGATTCATCTCATGTGATATTGGCCATATATTAGAGATCTGCTTCAGTAGGAAGTACGTGATATGTGTTGAGACAGGTTTTAAATGCACTGAAACAATGCAGCACCCAGTCGTTTTCAACTTCATAGTGCCAGCGCCCAGATCTTCCATCAGACTGACTCTGTCCATGGTGCTGAAATCAAACCGCGCTGCATGCAGGCAGCAGGGTGACTGCGGGAAACTGGCCCTTCACTGCTTTCACACCATGTGCCACTGAGAGCACAGAGTCTGCAGGCAGGCATTGCTGAAAACAAACACCACAGATTAGTTACTTCTAGCTGGATAAAGTTGTGCTAATTAGTAAAATCCCCTAGTGCTGCAGACTGTGGTTCTTTCACCTGGCCTCCATGGCACATTAATGTGTATGCCATGTATCAGAAACGTATGCATTGATTCCCAGCTTTATGTAACAGTGTTTGCAGTTGTGGTCTCAGGAAACTATACATTGTTTTTTAATCTTAAAATGTTGTGTAGCAAGCTCAAATCTACTGTTTAGTGCAATTGTATACATATGCATGTGATATATTTTCAGACATTAAAACTAAAATTTAGCCAAGTAAATAAGTTTTAAATGTTTTTAGGTACGTTCTTAATAATCCTGATAAGAATGTGTGTACCAGTAAGGCTTAATGTGGACTGAACTACAGATATAGACCGTTACACCATATTTTAATGATTGTGTGGGTGTAATTGGAAGGGGGAAAGCCTCGGACCACCTCAGAAAACAGTATCATTGCCTAGGGAGAGCCAAGAGTTACTCACTATTGGATGTCTCTTGAAAAAGGTGTATGTTATCACTGCGATTATTTTTCTAATTGTGTTGGAAATAGAAATGATAAGTCAAAATAGCATCAGTTTCTATACAACTTAAGGGCTTTAAGTCTTGTTACAAGCATGTTGAAATGTTGGCCTGATTGGTCCACCATATTTCCAGGAAATGATCATAGGGACAGTTTTACCTAGTTGTAACTTAAAAATGTTGGCAATGCTAGAATATAAGGAGGTCTGCAGCCATAATAGATCCATTTTACTTTGTGCTGGCTTTATGCAAAAGCCAGCTTACCAGAGTGTGCAAGATGCAGTGCACAGAAACTGTTTGTCAGTACTTAAGTTGTTGTATTGCCTACCTGTTGTGTTAAAATGGTTCATAAATGAGAAAAAACTCAAGTTTTTTGCCCCAAACTTTTCTTGGTAGACCAGGGTTAAACCATCTGTACAATAATTTGCTTGTTTGTCATTTGGTGATGGTGATTCACTGCAGTTTATTTTTAGCTCACAATCACTGAAGATGTAAAATTCTGATGTAAAATGTCTCATAAAGGCTGTTCATTGACTCAATCTTCT
The DNA here is from genome assembly GCA_011952105.1 of Coreoperca whiteheadi. Classification (NCBI taxonomy): domain Eukaryota; kingdom Metazoa; phylum Chordata; class Actinopteri; order Centrarchiformes; family Sinipercidae; genus Coreoperca; species Coreoperca whiteheadi. The sequence goes on from CM022478.1 coordinate 17,245,397, forward strand.
TACTTATTTATGAATATTTACTAAATGTGATAATGACTTCTACTATTGTCTCTTAGCAATGCATTTTCACGCTTGTTCAGTCCGACCTCAGGTTTTATGATGAGTGGTCTGATGTAAATGGTGCTGAAGATTGTGGCACAATTGCACATAATAGTTTTTCCTACTGAATAAGCCTAATACATTTCCAGTTCTGCTTGCATCATAGCTCAGACACTAACACACACATGCCAACACTTACACACAGCACCTTTGTGAGGCCTCCCGGTGGGAATATGTTCCCTGTACAGTGGGGTGACTTGGTGGGTGTGTAAAGGCATCTTTAAAGGGATATTTAGCACTGAACTCCATGACACCATTAACTGTCAACCTCTGATGCCAGTAGCTCTTGGAAAACATATTAATTATGAGCATCCAGCTTTTTACTTCATCAGTAATTCATATCAGCAATAATAAAAAAGAAATGCTTTTTATACAAAACAAGGAACCCAAAAACAAGCAACAAGACACAGTAGGATGCTCAAAGTGTTGCATAACTGTTAACACTGCTCTGCCATATTAATAATGCTACTCAAATGAATATGTTCTTAATATGTTCAAAGTTAAGTGAGTAAATGTTCAGAACTTTTTTTCTTTTGATTATTTTTAAAGAGAAGGGAACCATAACAGATTGTATACGTTCATACCAAAATATACAGGTAGCAGCTTTATTACTTGTGTGTTTCAAAGAGAAAAATGAGCATACCTCAGTGTACCCTAAAGAAAGAAGGTCATGACTGCGAATCTTGTCGCTGGTCCTTTGTAGGTTTCCTCCACCAGGTTTGCATGGGGCTCTTCCAGGTGCTCAAGTTCCTATGTCCAAAGACAGAGTCCAAATGGCTCAAATGTTTGACTGTATGCCTAGCCACAGACTGATCAATCATAACAAATCAATAAATTAAAGGAGTTATATTTAGGAAATTTTGTTTAAAACATTCAAAAATTAACTAAAATTATCAACAGAATGTGTAAAAGTAACCGTTATGACATTCAGTCAAAGACGTCTATGTATTGTGTTTCAGAGATATCTACTTAAGTTAGCATGCTAACCAGCTAGGCCTAGCCCGTCCTGTCTCATAATACCACTTTGTATCTTAGGAGGCGTTAGTGAGTCACTGTAGCATCCAGACTGCCCTCAGTCCAACATGAGAGGATGAAGAGGTAGCGCCGCCCTAAGGGTAAGAAACCAATTTCGGCGGCAAAGAAAAAAGTGACAGACGTGTAGTGAGAACAACGGGGTTGGAGGGGAATTCTCCCATCGCCATCATAACTGTATAATATTGAAGCTATTGGACTATATTAAAACAAACTGTATTGTGTAACCTTAAGCCACTTATTAATAGTGTTAAAATGTGTGTTAAAATAATGACAAGTCTCGGACAACTGGGTAATTGATCTGCTAAAATAATTATTGGGTGAATAATTTGTCTCTGAATGCTATTTTGAAGTCTCAATTCATGATTGTATGGCCATAGTGATGTTTGAGTGTATGACATTTTTACTTAAATTAAATGTATTAGTAAGGACAACATGACCTGTGTTAAACGTAAACAAAGCATTAGTTTTGGCCAAAGCCCTTCTTCAACACCTGAAGCTTCTCCTCTTTTGGCCTACTGATAACACCAATTTTTACTGACCTAATATTTTAGGCTGGCCCTCACACCCTGAACTAAAAGGGTGTTTTTATTTCACCATTTATTTTCTAAAAAAGCGCTTCCAAAAAGCAGGCTAAACCTTTTTTGCTGTGATAAAGGGTAGATATCGATTAAAATATAGTAATTCCCTTTTGATAAGTTACCTGCGCTAGCGTTCCGTTAGCATCTTGTAGTTGTTTGCATAATCAGCTCACTTCTCACTTCACTATTGCCAGTAAGATTGGGTTTATCTGACCACTCAACATTTGCAATTTCAGCTGTTGTTTTTGTTATTTTCTTTATACCTTATTAATCCTGCATTCATTAATTTAACATGCATTTGGCTATAAATGGAGCGTGAATTCGACAGATGGAAATATCTTACATATAGCTCCTTTAAACAAACTTCTGCATTAACAGATTATTAGTTTATGATTAGGTGCAGAGGATCAAGATTGAAATAACCCAAGCTTTACTGTATCTAAAGGATAGTATGCCATATGGAAAGTCTATTTGAATTGAAATTATGTTTAGATTGTCCTTGAGAGGACTTTTTCAAAGACTGGGATTGTGAGAAATTAAAGGAAAGATTCAAGCAAGCAATAACCAAACAATCTTTGTTTTACACACCAACAAACACACAACCTCTGGAATCACTGTTGATGCACTTGGGTAAACAATTACTGCAATTTCGCACTATCCTGTTGAAACCCAGTATCTCTAGTATTGCCCATTTTGTGCAGATGACATTTTCCATTGCCTCGAAAATGCAGAAAATTGATCATGACCCTGGGACACAGTATTAATGCATTGTATTATAAATTATTAAGAATAAACTAATTTAAACGAGCAGACATTTTAGTGAATTCAGTTAGGCATGAACTCATCGTACTCCACAGTGCTGCCAAAAACAAACAATGCTTTACTGTTAACGCATGACCTACATTGTCATATTACGTAGTAAGTGAACACATGGAATAAGTGGTTACAACACTAAACTTTACGAACACATATAGTAGTACACACCTTTCTCTTCTGCTCGTAGCAAGTCAAAATGATTTCACAGTAGAAAAATATAGCTCCCATTTCATAGTACGGCTAATCTCTAGTATATCTAAATCCATTCATCCACATATCCATTGGCTATCAGGCATACTCTCCGTCTGCTGACCAAAGTCAATTGCTTAGTTCACAGTCAATATACCACCTTGGTAATAAAGACCCATTAACAGACTCCTATAGGCATGTGGTAATTGAAATTCTGATGTTAGCTTTGTACTCTGACTCAAACCATATTGTGTGAAAATTGACACTATTATGGTGATTTAAAGAAGACATCTTAACCTTTCATTTGGATATTTCTCGACAAATCAGATGAACAAGACCATTTTGTACACTATTTCCCCCATTTCCTGGAGCAAAATGTATTGTTTCTACTGGTCAGAGTTCAAACATAACATGGCCTATCAGGCCCAATGCCAGCATCTCTAAGTTTCTCAACTGCCTTTAAGACTCTACAAAACCTGGCTGGATTGTGGCTGAAACAGCTTGTTTCACCACCAAGTAAGAAAAATTGAAGAGATTTGTGGTTATTGAGCCTCAAACCCAACAATCATTTTCTTCATAGTCCAGACCAAAATCCCAAACTGTTATATTTTTAGTCACGTTAGCAGAGCGGCTCTAGGGATGGCAATGTTGGTCCATCTTTCTGTCTGTCGGTCCAGCACTTTGGTCCAGACTGAAATATCTAAACAACTGTTTGATGGATTGCCATTCAACTTTGTACAAACATTTATGGTCTCCAGAGCATGAACCCTAATGACTTTGGTGATTCCCTGACATCTCATCTAGCGCCACCATGGAGTTGACTTTTTTTTTTTTTTTGAAATGTCTCAACAACCAACAACCGCTTATTCACCTTTTCACACATGCTAACATACTGATGGCAGCAAGCTACTGTGAAAGTGCTGGCCCAGCCATTGGGAGCAATTTGGGGTTCAGACTCGTGCCGAAGGACATTAACATAGACAAACTCCTTGGCTCCATAGCCAACTGTTGCCCCCTTGTCAATCTGTTGTGTTATGTGTGTAATGTGATTCTTGTCTTTGCAATGGTGTTAATGGAACTCTGCTGTTACACATTGTACCAAAATCAAATTCCACTAACCTCGCTGTGTGGCCATTAAAGTGAAATTAATTAAAGTGAATTAATTCTGTCATCCGTTCACTTTTCCTATTTTATTTGGCTTTTTAGTAGACATACTGCAATACGCCAGTGGCCAAAGGGTGAGCTTAGTAAGTAATTGAATTGATTTTTTGTCATTTAGTAGTAGCCTAAAAAGAGAAATATGAAGATTTCTAGATCAAATTTCAAAGAATTGAAGATCACTGCTTCAGTGCTGTGTAGTGCTGCTACACTATGTCAGACAATATGACACCCTAACACTTACACTCAGCTATGTGTAAGTCAATACATGACATTAATAAAACTGCTTATCTTTCATCTCCTTCTAACCCTTGCAGTTGACCTTGTAGCACCTGAAGACAATAGCATATGACCTTGGAGTCAAGATGAAGAGTCACTGTGTGCGGATGTTTAAAAAAGACAGATAGCACAAATAAACCTCTTGTGAGTTAGTGCAAGATTTGTAACTAGTTGTATTATATTTTTGAGTTGTGTGTGAGAAATAGATAGATAGATAGATAGATAGATAGATGGATAGATGGATAGATGGATAGATGGATAGATGGATAGATGGATAGATGGATAGATGGATAGATGGATAGATAGATAGATAGATAGATAGATAGATAGATTAGATAGATAGATAGATAGATGGATAGATAGATAGCTAGATAGATCATCTGTCTCTCATACTTTATCTATCTATCTATCTAATTTCATAACAAGTCATAATAGATTGTGTCGTGGGTGTTATGTTGTGTCAGTGCTAGCAGCCATCCAGCCAACTTTGCACCACTGCTGCTTGAAAGGTTACAAGAATAACCCTCCTCTCCTCCACTTTCATCCATCTATCCTTCTATTTCTCTTTCTCCATCCCCTGCGTGTGATGACACATCAATCTAAATGTCCTTCTCCTCCTTCCCATCACCTATTCCTTCCCCACCCTCCTCATACTCCCACAGCTCCTCTGCCTTATCCTCCACCTTAGCCATGTGCCCTATGACTCATCCCCTTGACTGTATTCCTCCAATTTTTCATCCCTCCTTTAACCCTCCTGCATTTCCTTCAGCACATCATTAGGGTAATATCGGTATCCACCAGTCCTCTCTGCATCCTTCCTTCACCTTAATCTTTTCATCTCGTTTTTGCCCAGAAGCCTCTCTTTTCTCCAACTCAACCTACCGTGCCAATCGAAATTGCGTCTTTTCTCCTTATTTCCTTATTTTTATGAAGCAGCAATTGTTCAGCCCCTGTCACTTGAGACTGGTTTCTTTATTGAAAGAAGGGATGGAACATTTCAACAGTAATGAACAGAAGGCAGTGGGCATGCAACGTAGTCATGGGTGTTGTTTTTCTCACTGTTATGCAAATCCATGCTCCTCCTTGTTCAGAATTGGTTAAAATACTTCATTTCCAGAAAACAAGCATCTCTTATAAGTGGGTGTTTATGGCCCTTGTGTTTTTGAAAGTCAATTATCAATTTCAGTACAAATAAAAGGATAACAAAGTGTTATAACAACTCATTGCAGCTTGTCCTATGGTGATGCCAGGCTGAAGCAAGAGCCCACGCATCCTGTAGTTTCACAAATCTTTGAAGAGCTATTTGAAGGTCTTTGAAGAACACACTGTTGATTGACTGAACTAGCATGCTCATTACGGTTACAGACTCCACTCAGTCTCTCCTGGAACTATCAAATTAGAGCCCTCTGTGCCATTAAACCGTGACTTGTAAATAAATGGTATTATGGTTTGACTCAGTGACAGAGTGGCAGCGTGCCGCATCAATATGACTACCGGCAAGAATTAACGTCAGGCTAAATTACAGGCAGCTGGAACTGCGAGGTAGCTAGTAATTCGTTGATTAAGCCAGCACACTGTGCTCATCATTGTCTCGACAAGACAGTCTATTTTTGTTTTTAAGGACTGACATTGTCTAATGTGTGAAGAACGTATGCCCTAATTACAACATGCATATACAGTATTTATGCATAGACAATAAACATGCACATGTACTCACACATGTAGAGCGGATTCTCCTGATGCCTTTGATCAACATCACTTCACACACACAGGGACAGTGTGTTACTTCTGTAGAACCTGTACAGAAATACATTGTTAGGCAATGACCTAAACATTTTCAATAAAACTATGGTCTCAACACCGAAAAAGGAATACATGCACACAGTCATACGCATAGTGTACAGTACACACAAAAAATCACACTGAATTCTGAGAATTTATATTCGTTAATAAATGTGTTAACACTGTCCAAGCCATTCAAATAATGCCACTTTGTGTTAGTATACATAAAAACTGCATTGTAGATTTGTCCATGTTTCAAATATTCCTAAATGACACTATGTCAGGAAATGAACTGTGCAGTCTTGGACACATTTTGGACTGCTCTGTTCAGCCTTGTGAACAAATGTAATAACAATATCAATTTGAATAGCCGGTTCACTTACTGCCTTTCTTTGTTATTAACAAAGTCATTATACAGAAAAGGGATCATTACCGAGATTATTGAGGTTATATATGACCTTTCTAATGTTACACGTTTGCTACAACTTCCAGAATCCTCCTCTTTTGCTCTGAAGAAGTACCCTTCAGTAAATTGGCACATTTTGTCAACATACTGTATGCAGAGTGCAAATATTTGAAAAAAAAAAAGTTTTTAAATAGCTTTATACATGGGACTTTCCAGAATCTGCACTTGCTGTATTGAGTCTGCACACGTCTGAAGTTGTCCTCATTGCCTCGTTTTTGATGTACCCTTGTGGAGATGGTATGGAGCCGGCAGGCAAAGGACTTAGCTAGGCTAGTTGCCAAAACCATTAAACGCTGTCCCTGGGTGCCTGTCAGATAATGATTACCCTCTTGTGCTATGGTCCTGGATCTTCACACACCTTGTCTAAATGCTCTGCCCGGGTTCTGGCAAGGCAGACTAAATGCAGACTGTTTGACAGATCATAGACAGCACTGTCCCCACAGGCTGGCAGATGGCTACAAACAGCCTTGATAATATGGGCGTGTGAACGCACACATTCACACACAAATGTGCACTTATGCCAATGCATGCTTACCTATACAGACAAAAACAAATCTAAACACATGCATTTGTGCACACATTTAAACATAGAGACTTTGGCATGGGTTGTTGGGTCTGCAGGTTCATCTTTTGATATTTTTTACTTTATGCTTTTACTGAATGTAAAATATCTCTCAACATCTCTTAGTCAGATCTGTGCCAGCTCCTTTCTCCGCTTCTCTGATCCTGCCACAGGCCAACATAAAACATCTGGGAGTTCATACTGTATGTGTGTGTGAGTGTTCACTGTAAGAGTGCACTAGATTTGCAGTAAGCCTATTTGTGCGTGTGTTAGTGTGTGTTGGCTTCTCAGCAAGCTTGCCAGGCTAAGAGTCCAACATCTGTGAGTTCAGATGTTTTCTAATGATATGCTAATGGTGCTGGAGGGAGACAAGCACAGAGGCTAATGTAGCGGTCACAAACCTCTGCCTCCATTTCTCTATCTCTCTTCCTCCCTACTACTCTGATGATCTACCCATCTCTTGCATTCCTCTGTCTTTATCTTGCTTTGTTTTTACCTATTTGTACCACTTAATAAATGAAAAACTTAGTTTTTTTCAAATAAAATATTATAATTTAATGTCATCTGCATGATTCAGTGTTGTTAAGGGTTAAAAGTGGCACATTTACTGTGAAACTTGCTGTGTCTGCGCTGCTATTCAGTCTTGTTCTAGGTAGCAGCTTGCTGCTTTTGTGAGTCACAATGCCAATAAATGCTACTCAAACCAGAACCATCACACACAAATGTCAGTAACTGTGAACTTACTTTTTAGAAAACATGCCAATCCAACCATTATTGTGTATTAATCACTTGAGCGGTTATAGAGAACGCACATTGTAAAAGTCCCGGTTGGACGAGGACATTTACATTTCAATCCGGAGAGACATGTGAATGACATACAGAAAGTGTTTTTTTTCAAACAGATGATGTGAGATGTTAATCTTGACATCATGTTAATCTTGAGTATTTGGTGCTTAGACTCCACAGGAAGATTTTGGAAATTTGGGGCGTCTGCCCTGAGCAGTAGCAAAAATCCAGACACTGGCGGTGATGCTGGCTGAAGAGGAAAAGAGATTTTTTTCCCAAATGCTGTATCTGATCATCAAAATAAAAAATATGTGAGAATCTTATTTCAAATGGGCAGTATATAATTTGCTGTTTTGGGTTCAGCAAGGTCTTGTTATTGTTAATTTAATGACCGTTTCTCAAGACCTTTGTTATTTTACATAGAATTATGACCATGTTATTTAAATTAGATATAGAGTTTATATATTACAGTTATTGTAATAATATTTGTACAGTGGATAGTGTTATCATTTAATGAGTAGAGATTTTCTATTCCTTTTTTGAGCAGATTTTAAATCAAAATGTCCCCACACTCTGTTTCACACACACAAACAATATATCTGACCATCTCCATGTTCTGTTCACAACCCACGACTTCCCACCCCAACCTTCTTCAATAATAACCTGAGGCTTAACCCCAATCATTGCATGGCATGTGTGTATGCGTGTGTGTGTGTGAGAAAGAGGGAGAGGAAAGATTTGTCTGCGATGTGAATGTGCCTACAGAGAATTGGCCTCAGAGAAATTATTGGATTGGAACAGGAAGGTAGGGGTCTACAAGGCCTTTATGTCTGAATATGACTTGTGGTCTGTGTGCGCGGGCGCATGTGTGTGTGTGTGTGTGTGTGTGCATCACATGACATGTCCTCACTTCACCACATTGTTGTCAGTTAATTGTTAACACCAATGTCAGTGCGTGTCTATGTTAATAGCGAGTCCTAACCTCAAATGTGACATACAGTAGGTATATAGTAGGAGGCTTGAGGGCTGGAATAAGGGGATTATAAGATATCATGAGCTATTAACATAAACTGTGCACGCTTGCATGTTTAAACGACCTAAAAAACAACAACTATAACAATCAGACTCTCACATACACACCCGTGACACTGTTGACCCGAACTGTGTTAAAATCCATCTCCTGGAACCGTTTTTTCAGTACAATCAATCTTTATTGTTCCCAAAGGTCAAAACACAGGCCTTTCTGAATATTGCTAAAACTCCCAAGCAAAGCCAGTTTTAATTATAATCATTATGTCATCAGGAATACTCATTTGGAGCTCAAGGAGTCTGGTCTAATATTTCTTCATAATATTGATGGGTAGAGCCCTCTGAGAATTAATTCACTGCAAGATATGTGTAATGGCCCCTGCAAGTGATGTTGCCAATAATTTAGGATTTCATAAAAATGTGCCTTGAAAGTAAACCTTTGCTTTAAATGAGCCCAAATGGCAGCAGAATCCTGATAACTGAGACAAGCAGAGCCATGCCCCCACCCCTGCAACACTGCTGCACACAGATCAACCACATTGGAAAGTGTTTATGACTGCTCGGCAAAACATCCACGACTTTGTGAGACAATGACCAGGAGTCTAAACATATGAAGGGATAATGTCACCTAAAAAATGCGTAAGGGCATGCCTGTTCACATGTCTCAGTGTCTTACCCATGTTTACATACTGGTAAATAATGTATAAAATAATGATGAATTTAAATTGATCTAGTCCTCTTTTTATACATTTTTTTCTTTCCTGTTATGTACAGTATTATTGTGTTTTATAAAATACAATAAAATTATAGGTGTTTCAGACATTAATTAGCACTTATATTAACATTAATAGTATCAACAATGAACTCTACATTTTAACACTCTCCATTACTGTTACACACACATAACCACAGAAAAGAAAAGAAAAGAAAATCAAGTAAAATGCAGAAGGAGGAAAGAATGAAAAAGGGCCCTGTTAGCATTGCAATTTAGATATGAGACAATTCTGGATCCTAGCATGAAGTACATTAAGCAATTTCCAAGAAACTAATAAAGCTTTACTTTAATTAATTATATTACCAAATTATCTTGGCTTTTGTCATAGATTATACAGAGGCATATTACACTGCATCACAGTAGGCATTATGCATTAATGGTAGCTGCTTTTCATAGAGCCAAGGTTGTTCCTCCTTCCAGCATATAATGAAGCATTTACAGTATTATAATCTCAATGTTATTGTTCAATCACATACTGCTTTGATTTCCATCTTCATAATTTCTCTAGTTTATAATATTGTTACTGTAATTAACTTTGAATAGAAATGTGTATATGCTAATAGTTTCACCCACTATAAAATTCCAGTCTGCTGGACTAACAATACATTCGCCTTAGTCCAACTTCCACTTTCACTTGATATCAAGAGATTCGAAATAAATGGCTGACTATCCATATAAAAAAACCCTCCACATTCATCAGACAGCAATTTATCTTAGTGCAGATGTTCTGTCTTTTCAGGTTCAAATGGTCTTTTCTACATACCCAAGTACAAAGCCTAACATAGGCACATATACATGCCTGTGGCAATATTGTGTTGGTGATCTTGTGAGTTTTTGGTAGAAAGCAGGTGCTCATAAATATTCAAAAGATAGAAATTGGTCCAAATGTCTGTTTTTCAACCTAATAAACAGTGTGGTTCACACTGATTTAGTAATTTACAGTATTTATAAATGTATATTCAAGGTGTTTAAAGGCTTGTTCAGTACCAAAATTACTTAGTAATAATTATTTATTTGGGGGAAGTAATGACTGCCAACGAACCTTAATTCAAGCTTGCTTAAAGGACAAACTAAAACCTAAATGCACTCAGGTCATTAATACAGACTAAATACTAAATTACCCAGGTCTTGCTGTTTTGTTTTCTATTTTATTTCATTTATTTTTTGTGTTTCTTCTGCATTCTGATACGTGATATTTCTGCTTAATACAAAATTGAAACATGATGTTTGTGGTGTTGTTTCTCATCACATGTTGTATAACTGAATAAGTTAATTCATATATTTCTGTTGTAACATTAGATTGGTTTATTCCAACCAGGATAACTCCCTTCGTCTCTCATTGAAATTTAAAGAGAGTGAGAGTCATAGTTTACCCTAGTGAAGTTATTACACAATCAGGTGTCTCTTTCACCATTTTACCAAGTATCAGAGTTTAAAGGAGTTTAATACTTTCAGTTACACATGAATTGTTCCCCATGTCACGAACCTATGGTGAAAGGGTTACAAGGGTTACATGCAGAAAATATTTCTGCCCGCCATGTAATGTATGTCTGTATGTGAGAGACACAAAATGGATGTGTGAGTGTGTGTGTGTGCCAAGTCTTGCATGGAAATACTTATGCATGGCAGTTGATGCGCAAATAGCATTGTGATTCATTATTTCATTTCAGATTTGTATGAGATTCATGTATGTGTGCAGATATGTGTTTACCAGTGTATGTATAAAATATAAACAGACAATTGTGCGCTACATTTATGGACAGATTTTAGTTTTTTATGATATTGCTTTCAAGATGAAACACGGCCTATTTTTGGTTTGTTGAAAAAAAAAAACACTTGTAAGGTTGTGTGTGCATATTTAAAACCAGCAGATCCATATAATGAAGGTATGATTAATCCCCTCCTAGGGATTGAAGGTGTCTATGTGTGTGTGAATGCAGTTCAGGTGTGTGCAACCTATCTGTACAGCTTACTCACACACAGCAGTGTGAATGTGTGTGTGTGATAGGGTGTGATTGGTCGATACCTTAAAAGGTATCTAGTACGGATACCCAGCCCTAGTGTGTGAGCATGACAAGTGTTTGCCAGTAGCTCAAGATACTTGAAGAGCACTTTGTCTCTTAGGGCGGAGTTTAGTAGGAAAGCTGTACCTGTCTCTTTTCATCTCTGTGTTGGATTTTTTTCCTCTTTCTCAAGAGCACTTAGTCACTTTATCTTTGCTATAAAAGCTTTCTGTCTGTGTCCCTTTTCATCTCTTCATTTCTGACAATTGTCTTACTGCACCTCTGTACTCTAGAAGAAGAAGTTTTATTTATATAGCTCCTTTCCATAGCTCAAGGGCACGTTATGTTCAAATTCAGACCCTAAAGAACTTGGTTTATGCTTTCGCTGCAAATCTTCTACAGTTGTAAATGCCCTCTGATGGGGGTCCATTAACTTGGCCACTCAGCTCCACACACAAATGTGCATATACAAACAAAGCCATACAGGACAAACATATGGCACCTCATAGGGGCTGCTTTCGGGTAAGGAGGAGCAGCAACATCAGTCATCATCCTCTAAGGGCGTTTTCAGGCTCACTCAAATTCTTGTGTCTGGACCACATTTCTGTTGGGGGGCAAAATTATCACTGCAAAATTTGTTTTCACACACAAGTATTCTTTCACACACTATGGCAACACTATGCACCATTTTCATCATGTCCATGAAAGGTGATTTATGTAAATGTACATACATTTTGAAATTTCTTTCTCATTATTTTTATTGTTACTAATAAATCTGGTAAGTGTTGTTGTTGGAAGCGCATTAATTGACACACAAAAGTCAATTAAACCCTGTCTTATTTGCAAAAAGACTGGGATAGTTATACTTTTGTGTAGTTACTTTAATATTTCCATACAAAACTGTTCAGACAAATGCCTTGATCAAATTACATAATAGTCTTTGTCACAAAATCATTTTATTTATGATGCTTTTTGGGAGCGATACTTGACCTGGGAATAAACATTGTCTGATCAGCCCGTGAGGGAGTATATATATATTTCTTTTTGAATATTCTTCTAAATCTTTGAATGTAAATGTATTTCATACATGTCAGTGGTAAATTTAATCTTTATACTGTGTGGTACTGTATTGTGTAATATTTGTTGTTGATTGAGTATACTGATAGCATTTATCAAATTTTGTTAAATGTTTTCCTAACATTATTTAAATTTTTGTAAAACAGTGACTGCAAGAACTGACAAGAGGAGGAGCTACACACTTGAAACAAACCTAACAGCTAATTCAACACTGTCTGAATTTTGTACTGTTAATAAATCAAAACTCTCCTATAGAACCAGTTCTGTTTATTAAAACAAAATCTGTTTGAGAACAACTCTTTGTTGGCTCACTGGCAATCCTCCACATAATCAACAGGATGAACAAGCTACAAAGAAAGATACCAGATGGACGAAAGCCTTAGAAGAAAGCCTGTGATTTAACTAAACATGAAATACTACATAAACACTGGCAACAATAAGCTCTTCTGTATTATCGAGCCATTGGGGTTTTCCTGTCTATGAAATTGTACTTAATGCTTTCTGTAATAGAGTCACATAAAAGCTTTATTTGCAAAGCAATATGCTGTATTTGCTTAGCAAACAGTGGGTCTTTCTAAATTTCCAATGTGGTGTGTTCATTAGTCTATAGCTTTTATATCTAATGAATATAATATGGATTTTCAACAAAACAAAGAAAGGAAGAAGATACAGATACGGTTTATTTATAGGCCGTGGATACATCATATGGTGTCTTGACTAGCAGGAAAAAGTCAGAGCAACAGTTGAAAGTGTGTTCGCAACTCATTTTAATATGCCGTACAAAGCCAATCTCTAAGATTATGTTCTCTGTGCTTGTGCGTGTTAATTCCCAAAATAGCTCAGAAACAATCTTTTCAATGACAATAAAAGCTTCAAATTAACATAATTGAATTGTATAATTACTCACTTTTTCCCCCTCTCATTACCTGTCTTGAATGCCCATGCAGCTGAAATAATGATATTTGTCCAGTGGGGTGTTTATAACAGAGTGCAATGCATGTCATGTTCTAAAACTGGACGGTTTCAGTAGCTAGCTCCTTTACGTTTCAAGTTTTCTTCTCATTATGAAAGTTCCGTACAAAGGCTATTTTGGAGTATATTGACATGGAAATTTAAAGGTTATCTAGATGTGGATTTTGTGTGATGTGGTGTGTGTGAAAAATAAAATAATATTCACAAAAGTGTTTCTAATGTTGCATTTTACACTTACAGTATTCTATCAATAGACCTTGATCCTTTGAGCTAATGTCAGATGAGCAGAAATTTAACAGTCTGGCTTGGAAAGTTGTGAAAATATGAAAATACCCTTCTGAAATCATGTTGTGACTTGCCAGGATGTCATATACCCCTGGCTCACCATAACTGTGTTGGAGTACTTCCACGAAAGCAATCCCATAGCTCTCAGACTCAGTAGCATTAGAGAAACTCTGGGGTGCATGTAAAGAAGCAAAAAAAATGTTAATTTATTCCAGGAGGGGATAGTCAGACAATAGGAAAGGTGGACGGAACAGAAAAGGTAATACAAACACAAGCATATGTGTCAGGACCTGGTATTATTTGACAAAAGTTAAACCCTTTCCTGTGCCTGTCTAGTTTAACATAATTTGAGGTTTCGGATGAATACTAATGGAGGTGTGGCTCTTTAAAACCTTCTGCTGTTATTTATGCAGTTTTCAATCATCTTGTACACTGACATCAATCCACACATTGATGTCACAAAAAATATATACCCTATATTTTCAGTTGAGACAGTAGGATTGCTATCTACGTTATTTATAAAGGATCTTTAAAAAAAATCATCTCTCTCTCTGAAGCTCCTGTAAGACCAGACATAGGGTACACAGTGAAAATTGTACTTTTACCGAATAAATAACATGTGTTTTAATAGAATTCCAAACATGACATTGAACATTTCTGATTCAAGTAAAATCACTTATTATCCCATCACAGTTGCCAGTTCTGTCCTCATTCTCAAATACATCTACTGACACACACACACACACACACACACACACACCAGACCATGCTTAATTAGTTATTTCCAGAGGTAGTGGGGAGCTAAATGCCAACCATCCGTCAGTGGTCTGTTGTGTGTAACTGTGTGCTCTCTCTCTCTTAACCTCCTCCCATCTCTACTCCTTTCTCATTTTTATTCTCTTTTGCTCTATGTCTCACTCTCCCTTTCTCAGGTCCCCTCTTTCACTCTCTGTCCTGCCTTCTTTCACTCTCTGTCCTCCCGTTTCCTTTTCTTTAATCCATCCTCACATTCGCATTATTCACCTTCTCTTCTCGCTCACCTCCACCATCCCTATTTTTTATGTTACAGTAACTCCACCTCTCCCCCCCTCTTTCTCCATCTTGCTCTCTCACTTCTTCTACATCTCTCGACAGATTCTCTCCCCCTCTCACTCTCTCTGACTGAGCACTGTGGGAGGAGTTGCTAACCTTTCATGACCTTTATCGTCAGTGCAATGAGCTTTCTCTCTCTCTGTGCAGGTATTTATCCTGATAAATAAATAATAACAATCATTATTATGTATGAAAAGGAAATAGCCCGAACCATTTTAAACCCTATTTAATGGCCAGCACAGGTGCAAAATCCAAACACAGTATGTCACAAGTTAAAAAGAAAAAGTAAAAAATGGTGAAATAGATCTAAGATGATATGTGCATAATGTGATCGCTAGTCATTTTGCCTCCTTAGCATTTCGTGCATGGAAGTCATTGGCATTTTTAAAGAGTCCACAGGTTTTACCACTCGGTACTTGAGCACTAACAATTCGTATGTACCATCTCTTGCAATCCAGATAATAGTTTCCCAAAGTATGATCATAGATACTATAAGAATATACTGAATATCTTTCGGGATATTTGACCCTTCCGTAGAGATCAGAGGCTTCTTTGTATCATCTATGCAAAGATGCATCAAAGCTGTTCTAGTGGTGACCCAACCCCTCACTAAGACACTTTATGTTTGTTTGTCCTTTAATTTGTCACCCATCTATAACTTCTAAAGCCTAAACTGACTTTGTCTCTGCCTACCTTGCTTTGGTGCCTCCCTCTATGTCAGCATGCATCTCCTTTTTAGGTTGAATCAGCTGCTGTGATGAGAATTGGGCTTTTGGTGTAAATGCCAATCCTGGACCAGAAACGTCACCAACACTGACATATAACTGTTTTCTACAGCAGTCAATCTGCCAATAAGCCACTGAAAAACCCTTTAGGTTCTACTGCAGGAAAAAACTTCTTAGAATGGTGTCCTTCAATGTGTGAGTTTTTACAAAGGGGAAAGGGGATCAACTTGGCAAAATAAGTAGGTTGTGTGTGATCTGTTGATAGGTCTTGCAACATCAGCCTACTACAAATAGAAATGACGAATGGGATTTTCTGTGTCCTCTTCAGGCCACTCCTGTGCTACAAGGATATGTTGGTAAGGAAATGGGCCATAGAGAATATTTTCTCCTTGACAGCCCTCCATTTCCCAGGCTTTCCCTTCCTCAGTGCGGACGTCATATTTAGATACAGGCCATCACAAGACAAATGCCATGTTGTCAGCACCCTCACATCGTGAGACTTGGCTCACTTATGGTGCTTTTCCATTACCAGTACCAGCTCAACTCGACTCGACTCGGCTCGCTTTTTGCTTCGTTTTCTATTGCAGATAGTACCTCCACAACAATACTTGGTTGTCATACCGACGCCGCAGGAAACTGCCGCGACACACACCCGCTACCCACACACACGGGACAATGGAGGAAACCGAGTGTATGCTGTTTTTGACCCTCGGGATGTGGCTGTTTCTCACAGCAAGACGACAAACGTTGACCATGCCGTTTTCTTCCGAGTTGCCATAATACTAATGGGTCTCTGGTCAAACTATTTAAAAATGGCGGGGTTATTCAGGATACTCCGTCTGGTGCATTCAATGATGACACAGTGAATAGTGACAATTCTCTCAGACCAATCAGCATTTATTCAGATGAAAGGAGCAATATGACAGTTGGGGGCAGCCACTTATGGTTTGGGCACTAAGTGGATCAGTCTGGTTAATTTAGGGTTGTTCTAGTTCTAAAGTACACTTGGCTCTGTGTACTATTTCTCCCCAAAAATCTAAATGGATGGAATTTTAAAAGTGTTATGGCAAAAAGAGGATCTTCCCACTGTCCTGTTCAATTAGTTCCACATTGTTTTACTCCAACCTCTATTGGACAGAGGCTTGTCACATTCTACTATCAGGTGTATGTGCCATCTATTTCCTCTTGCCATGTCGGGTTTAGCAAGAGAGCTGTATTCAGTCACTTTATCGTAATATGCTTCATGCAGGGAGTGAGGCGGATGACACAGAGTGTGTTAAAATCCCCTCAGTGGGAACTTCCGATGGAGCTCAAAGCCCTCTGGAGTTCTCTTTGAGGAAATTGAGTAGATTTCATTTATGGTCCTCTCTGCCAAGACAGCTTTTTCACTGCTTTGACTTCAGCTAAAAAGGTGAGTAATTTTTACACCAGTCCACCATTAGTCCTCCCAAGATCTTGCTTGATCTTGACACTGTGTCCATGCAAGCATAGCATATCATGGAACAGGCCTCTTTGCAAGCTTTGCATAAATAAGCAACTTTGCTACAACTTTGTTGCAAGTGGCAATTCAATTTAGTTTTTCCCTCTAATTTTGGACAGAAAGTGTTGTACAAAATAGAAATCCCAGAAACGTCAGGATCTTCTCCTCCACGGACATTTTACCACAGACAAACCTTTCTAGCCCACTACTGCATCACATTTTCTTTGCTAGCTTTTTGGTGGATCACCACACTGCCTCCATGGGAAGGTTAAACAATTTTTAAAAGTTTTCAAACCCTCTCTTTTGGGCAAATCCCTTACTGCATGCTCTGCCACAACCGCTTGAGAAGCAACTTCATCCCACAGAAAATGAGTAAGAGTGTAAGTCTCCTAACACATCACAGAGCAGCCGTTGGGTCTTCACCCTAGCCTATCCTTTGTGCGTAATAACATCAGGCGTCCTTTTAGGTTTAAGGCAGTTCAGCATCATGCCTCTCTCCACCTCACACTAGGAAAAAATGGGAGAAATTGCATTGCATTTTTGCAGGGGAGAGAAGGGATAAAGCCTCCCTGAGACCTTCCTCAGACTGTCAGAGCATCTTTTTGTGTGCTGTGGTACTGTACTGCACTGCAAAGGGTATTGATCAAACCTGGCGAGCCATTTGAGGGCTCTTCCTGTGCTCACAGAACTAGAGTTACAGTTCATAACCAAACCTTTAGGTAAAATATCATATGTAAATTGATATACATGTGCAACCATTATATTTTAAAGGTTTTATGTAGCATTTTTTCAACAGGGAAGGAGAAAGTGCACCAGTGACATGAGTTACTGTGCATGTTGGCATTCAGTTGATAACTGCTGCATATGGCATGAAGGAAAGTTGAAAAAACAACAGTAATAGTACGTGCTTAGTTCAGTGTGCTGGCCCTCCAAGGTAAAATCACTGAGGTGTGTGAGTGAGAGAGAGAGCACATGTAGCCAATCTGGCAGTCTACAAGAATGTTTAATGTTATAAAATTTTGCATGGTTTCTTGTGACCTGGAAAGAAACAATGCTCATGTTACACCTCTACAAAGAAAAGAAAATGAGCCGCAGCACACTGCAGTGTGTGTGTGTGTGTCTGTGTGTGTGTCGGGGGGAGGGGGGTGGGCTTGTTCTCTGCCACAGAGTAACTAAGCCAACTCAAAGAAGGAGAAACAAGGAGCAGGAGAATGCAGTGAAGGAGATAAATGTTTTTTATTCAAAGGATCCCAGCCTGTGGCGCCATGGTCGTTTTCTTTTTTTCCTCTCGTTTAATTAAGAAAGCAATCCCTCCTTCCCTGAGCTCCCTCACTTGTAGTCTCACTCGTTCTGGCGGAAGTCACGTTTAATAAATGATCGTGATGATAATGGGGGGTGACAGGGAGGGGTGTGTCTGTGTGTGTGTGTGTGTGTGTGTGTGTGTAGTCATTGCAAGAGGGTGTACATGCATGTGTGCATGTGTGGCGGTCAACACCCCTCTAACACTTGAAGCTACCTCGATACAGCAAAACAGAATTAAATTCCTACATGTGACACAGTAAATTAATTGTGCTAACATAGTGGAGCAGAAGATGAACTTTACAATAATGGGCAAACTGCTGTGAAATCATTTGTGGGATCAACAAAATGTATTTTCTGGCGCTACTTGGGGCCACCTGGCACAAAAATAAAAAAAATTGACTTTGTGAAATGGTCTTGTATGTATGGAATACAATGATTTTATACCTGACTTGGCTTTACTGAAAATTAATTTGAACATCAAAAGATTCTATTCCATATGAATACTGGTATGACATCAACACATTTTGTGTGAAGGTGAAAACTGTCACACTTTTTGTAGGTCAGCTTGGTGATCCCTTGGTGAGAATACATCTGAACACCAGAAAATGGCTGCAGATGGGAGTCCTTACATCAAGTGACAGAAAACACGAGCAGAGGAATTCCCGCACTGACACTGTTATGGTGCAACATTTTAATACACAGCAGGGCCTGTGCCTCAAGTAGCTAGCAGCTAGTTGGAATTAGTGTTTAAAAATGTTCAGAAGTTTGCCCGAGGTGTTTTGTTCTAACATTAGCATCTATGTGTAAATTAGACACAGTCGTGCTTACTGTGGCTTAGCATTACTGTAGTATAAAGGCACTGGGGTGAATGGGCAGAGTATGGCTACACTACAACTGATTCATGCTGACATGACGTGATGGGGGTGGAGTAGGGGTAGCAGTTCATGACAGGGGAGGAGGGGAGACAAGATTAACGAAGAAGCCAAGAATGGGGAGGGAAATGAGTGAAATAAATGGAAAAGGCATTGGATGCATAGGCAAGAGAGTAATAGAAGAAATGGGGGTAGAAAGTAAGAGGAGAAACTGGAATGGGACAGAGAAGACAAAGTATGAGATGGAAGAACGGGAAAAAGAAAAGATAAAAGGAAAGGATGTCTTAAAAGGAGGAGCAAGAGAGTTGAGGACAAAAATACAGAACAGGGCAGAATAAGGAGAACAAACAGGGTAGATGAGGGAGCAAGGATGATGGAGAGAAAAGTGGACCAGGGAATTTAAATTAGAAATTAGAAAATGGTAATTGAGAGGAATGAGGAAGGAAGTATGAACAAAGGCAACCCGCCAGACAAGTGATACAACGGTGATATTGGACGACTCTGCAAAACCCCAAATTATGTACAATGATCATCTTTTACACCCAATTCCATTGTTTAAAAAACTTTTCTTTCCACAATATTATCTGCATATGGCAACTACAGTATAGTTAAGGTTTAAGGTTAGGGAAGGATCTTGGTTATAGCAAATAAACTATAGTTAATGTATGGTTAAGGTTGGGCAACTAAATCACTTGGTTAAGGTTAGGCAAGATTCTGGTTACGGTTAAAAAAGCAAACTGTAGGTGTCCGACTACAGTCATTTCAATGAAAATCAGATGCTTTACACACCCATCCACCACAATCTTATAATACTTACAATACTTCTTGCATTGGCACTGAATACTGGCATTGGACACAAATGATCAGGTTCACAATCTTCCTATGTGGACGTAATGGGCGTAATTGTTAATGGGCTGGAAATAGCAGGATTTTAGAGAAGGATAAAATAAGTAAACACGAAGAAGCATTAAAGGTGAATATTTAATAAGTGAAAAGTAAAATTAGGAAAAAAGTCACAGAAAAGAATGTTGGGAGAAAGACATGGGAAAATAAATCATAGTGGGACAAAGTGAAGGAGCAAGAGAAAGGCCAAGAAAGGCAGAGGGTAAACCCTGGATCTCTGAGTGTTCTTTGCAAAAACGTATTTAATTCATCCACTGCGTCACTTCCCCTCTCCAATCCTCTCTCTCTTTACTTGCTTATCATCTCCCATTCTTTTCAGGGTCACTCCCAGGCTCCAGAACTGTTGCTTGCTTCTTTTGCACACATTTTTTGAACCATTGTTCTCCGATCTTTTTTCTGCATCTCCTCCTCCTTTTGCCATGACTTTTCCCCTCTTACTCTAATTTCTGGAGTCATGTCACTACTACATACATCAAATCATATGCAAGTCAAGAAGTACATACAGTAAATGGAACTGGGCAAATGTGCTATTGCACTGTGGAATTGTCTATTATGTGCAGTCATGCAGGAATAAACATGCATAAACACATCAACAAATAAATTAAAAGCTCACATTTTTCTGCTGCTACAGTAGCATGTCTTTATCGCTGTCTGTCTCATATTCCCTCTCACACAAACAAAACCAATACATGTGTGATTAATATAATGGTAGACAGAGTGCAGTGACAATTAGTTGAATGGGGTCACTGCAGGTTTGTACGTTATAATGAAACTACTCTACTAGAGATTTCAGACTGCGTGAAGATGATTTCAAAAGCAATATGTAGCAGTTAGTCTCTGGACAAGCTGGAATAATGGAATTGTTGTTTCCAATGGTTGATCAGTTAAACCTATTACATTAACCCTATAGCCTCCATGGACACCAAATAACGAAAAACTTAAAGTATCATGCTATAAGGAGTCACGTGTGTCCGCCTACCAAGATGGCCACCTAGGACAGTGCCACTGAGGTATCGACCATTTTCCCCTTGAATTCAATCACTAACACATCTAATTTTGACATCTAAAAGTGGTGGGTTGTTTTTATAATCACTTTGTGTCATTGCTGAAAACCACAGATTTTTTGTTCGACAGCCACTACAAGCTTGAAGCCTCATACGGGTAAGCAAAGGATTAACTATGGTAGCATGGTTAGCAGGACGACGCTGAAAGCTGCAGGAATGTCCAACCCCAACTCAAGTGCCCCAGTTATCACATCAAATACTTCCACAGAACTTCAAGTAACCTTGGAAAAAGCAATGCAAGCGATATCGCAGCTTAGCAACGTTTTCAAAGAACTGCAGGAGGATGTTTCCTTGGTGGAACCCTCACAAGCTTAAGTTAGCATGGCTATTACTACTATTTTCAAGAGACTGGATGAGGCCGACGGTCGAATGATGGACTTAGAGAGTGAGAACAGTCACTTAAGCATTGAACAATAAAGACATCCAAAAAATGATGAGCTAGAAAGAGAAGTGCAAGAGGCAACAAACCGGGACAGTTGACTCAGTTGAGGAATGGCTGGACGGGGGCAAGCCGTGGGAGTAAATTAGGCAGCTGGTTGCAGAGGTGCTTAAAGTGGACCTCGCAGAGAACGAACTCCAAAGAGTACACCGGTCAATGGCGCCCGCTCAAGATGAGGCCTGACCTCCGAGACCGATCATCATGAGATTCCAAACATTTTTGGAATAGAGAACAGGAGATGGTTGCAGTTGGAGAGAAATACAAGAACGAAACAGAAATAAAATGGCATTGCAGGAGAATTTCCTTCTTCCCCAGTCATAACCAAGGAGGTTGCAGACAGGAGAAAGACGTTTTCTGAAGTTTGAAGGAAACTGCGCGCAATGGATATTCTCTTCAAACTGGCCTTGCCCGCTGTGCTGCGGTTTTCATGGAAAGGGAAAAGGATGAGTTTTGTCGACCATCGCAAAGCACTGGAAGGGTACGCAAATAGTCCCAATGAGCGCATTTAGTCTGGGGGGTAAGACCTACAGTACCAGTCAAAAGTTTGAACACACTTTCCCATTTTCTTGAATGAGATGGTGCATTGATATCACCCTCCTATAAGCTCTTACAGGTTGCAAAGCAGGGAGACCCGCTCTCTCCATTGTTGTTTAGATTATTTCTTGAACCACTTTCAGTGGCAGATCCAAGGATTGGTGGAATTAGAGCTGGAGTAAGAGCACACACGCTGTTTCTTTATGCAGATGACATCTTGTGGCTATCCACAGACCCTGCCTCTTCAGCCCGTATATTGCTAAATTAATTTGAAACATATTCAAAGATATCAGGTTACAAAATGATTTGAAAACTGTGTCACTTTATTTGTTAATATTGACAAAAGTTAATAACAAATTTAATTACAAAAACTATCATGCTATAAATAGAGGCAAAAAAGGTCACAATAGCAGCCAAAGTGACTTCTGACACTGGTTAAAAACAAATTGTATAATGAAAAAAACAATAAAAAGGCATAATATGTACTGTGATCTTATGATGTGCAATTTAGGCCCATTAATATGAGTGTTTGAATGAGTCAGGAGAAATTATTCCTATTTTTGTACCAGTGTGAACATAGCTTTGCACCACTATTTGAGCCAGTGTGCAACTTTCTCAATTTACTAATAAAAACAAGTGAACTGAAAGGAAAGATTTTCTCATTTCACTGAAAGAGCTTGAAAGAGCCATCTCCCTGGAGGAGAACCAATCACCGCTGCAGACTCTTGGCAACTAATCTCCGACTGGCATTAGGGCCAATTGTGACCAAAAAGAGGACAATAGACTGTCTGTGAAACAGAGACCTGGGGTAAAATTTCACCATAATTCAATTTATTGGTATACATAGGCACAGGGGGAGGCAGGGGGGCTATGGATTTTAGGCCTTAGCTTAATGGAGAGCAACTGTCATGATTGAAGGAAGCCTCATTCTTTCTTTGTGCTGATTTGGAGTGTGAATCAGTCCAACAAACACAAATCAGTCTCTTATTATTCTTGATGAGACTTGACTGGTATTGGCCATGCAGAAATGTGACAGCAAGAGTAAGCAGGGGGTTGAGTAAGGTAGTATAAGGCAAATCAGCATGACTTGAATATCAACTCACACTTAACCTTCTGAAACTAAATTCATCAATAATTCCACTAAATTATTCAAACCTCTGTCCGTCGCTCTCTCTGTCCCCCATCTCTCCCTCTGCGAGTCTGGTACAATGGCGCCCTGTGGGTTTCCTGTGCTGACAGGAAGAGAGCTGCTTTTCACAGCCGGCCAAGACACACAGCTGAGCGGAAGATGAGCCCCCTTTCTGAGCTTGTCTCCGCCCGCCCCCACCCCTTCCCCTTTGCTTTCTGGATCACACTTTTACTCGCATTTTTCCCCCCTCTGTCTTGACCATCCTCACAACTGTCTCACTCCCAATTCCTCTCTCTGAATGAACTCACCCTCTGAGTGAGGGTGAGTATCTACTTATTAACTCTGATTAATCCCTAAATCACACACCACACTTTCTCTCAGATTCCTTTTCTTTGTCTGTCCCTGCCTCTAAAATTCCCTGTCATTCTTTTGTGGACTATCATTACATTTCCCAAGCGACATTTTAGCTGCTTTGCATCTTTCAATTTGTTTATATCTCAAATCTCTCCCCTCCCCATTTGCTCCCATTCCTGCGTCTGTCCCCTCCTGTCCTTTGTCTTCTATGTAGGAAGAAGGATAGGGTCCTTCTTCCTTTATGCCCTGATAACTTCTCTTCTCTTATCATCCCACACATCTTATTTATTCACTGTCTTTTCTGTCTTGTTCCCTTATCCCTTCCATCTTCTCTTCTGCCTGTCATCACTTCTTTACATATTTCTGTCTCTGTCTACCATATAGTAACTTAATCTGATTCACTAGATTTTGTTTGAAAACTTTGGGGTGACTTAAACGTCCCATTTCACATGCTTTGCCCTCTATAGAGCCTCTAGAGTTTGTATATTCAAATTCAACTGAATTTGAATGTAATTTGTTGGTAATTATGACAAGCCTCATATGATCCATATAAAATGTGTCTGTTTTCACCCTACTTGGTGAGTACAGATAATTGAGTCAGTCAAGAATGATCTTGTCTCCACCTTTCATCTCATGTGAAGAAGTAAAAAGAAAATGTGATTGGCCATCACAGGTAACAAAGTTAACTGACGACTCTGATTGGGCATTTCCTATATACGCACGTCTTCTTTTGCACCTTGTTCTTTAGAATATGAAATTGAGCCGCTTTTAGGACTGTCGGTTTCTGAGTTTGTCTTCTAACAGCCAAACAGTGAATACTGGGTTACTTTGCTCACAGGTCGTTTCTTTGTCTACCATAGTGTCAATAGGCCCAGCTGGGATGGCCCAGGTTGGGGAGGTCCAAGCTTATGATTGACTGCTCCTCACTCTCACAACTGCTTGCTTGCCGCTCTCACATATAAATAAATAAAAACAGAAAAAAAGCTCCCTCTGTTGCAGAAGCAGTGCCAAGTCTGAATGAAGGCGCTCCCTGCAGAGGTAGGTGCGGCACTTATCTATCATTCTCAGGGTGTGTGGTGGTCATGCAGCAAATTTTTGGCTATTGTGGGGTGGCTCTCACTGAACAAAGCTTTGATATCTGTTTTGAAGGAGTCTTTATCTGTTCTTGTTTGTGGTAGCAGTGTTCCACCTCCTGATGAGCTCATTCAATTACCCTTTACCTGCTCCCTCGCTAACTTTTAGGAAGCGAGTGACTCTGTTACTGTATGGTTTTTTTTAGCTCTCAAACCCATTAATTCTGTTGTCTTTTTTTCAAGTTTCCAAAGCAAGTTTCAGTGATCAGCCTCAGTGCTGATGTCAGTGGCAGTGACTGCAGCTGAACCTGGTTGGATGTCTCTTTTTGCTGATTGTTGTTTCAACTGGAAAAGTGGCCAATTGCAGTGTTACCAATTTAACAGTGATTTAACAGTTTCTTCTCCAGCGGTCAAATGTAAAATGAGGGAGACATGCACAGAAACAGTTCCTTGAGAGCTTCAGAAAGGGATTGGCTTGCTTTTCTCCATTTTATATAATTGTCAACTGAATACCTTTGGAACATTTGAGTGAGTGATTTTTGTTTATGTCTTTGCTTTTTTCACTGGTTTGAAGCGAGTGGGGCTCAACTGGAAAAAAAGTGATGTTATGTATTACCGTGCTCCAGTTAGAGTTTAGCAATATTTGAATCCAAATGTCCAAATTGTGTGGTTGTTGGCTTATGTTGCTAGGGTTTTTGAGTGGTAACGCTTAATAAATAACAATTAAGGATTTTTAAAAAAATCTTGATAATTGCATGTTGAATGAGAAAACATGTTATATTTGAAACCAAGTTTTCAGGGGCTTTAAGACATCACTGTTTCTTGAGGTAGTTTGTGATGGGGATTTGTCAATATTTGTGACCTTCTATGACCTATGATTGACAATTACTTGAAAAAAATAATCGAAAGATCAATTAATAACTCCAATAAGTCTTAGTTTTCCATTTTTGGGGGGGTATGGTATAGGCTCACTGAGATTCATTGCTTTGCTGTGTCTCTCTTCATACCCATTTCAGAGTCAACTGCCCTAACTAGACACTTCACACATGAGCACACTTTACAATCAAACACATCCACACCCACAAATACTGTCAGACAAATACACCACCACAGCCTCAACCCTATCCTACTTCTTCCCTATCCCTCCCATCAAAGACAGGGCTTTTTCCTGAGCTCACATACCACACACAGCTGGGATTCTGTCTGGAAATATAGACTTATTGCTTTGTGTGCAAGCATGTGTGTGTATGTGTGAGGACGAAGGATTAAATTTGTGATTGGATGTGTGTGCCTGTACTATGTGTAGAGTCACTGCAAAATGTGTGAGTTCAAGTCTGATTGAAATCCATACACCACATTAAATGCACATGCCAGGAATATTTTCTGAAACAATCTCTTGGTCCTCTTCTTTTTTTGGATGTGAAGTACCTCAAGGTATTCTCTAACTCATCCACACACTCTTAAGCTTACTCAATCTGTTAACAAACAGATTCTCCACAAAGAGAAGCTGTCTGGTTATCGTCAGATCAGTTCTACACATGCCAACCTGCGCCACCTCCTGCAGGCAAAGAAAGTTATACACACACACATACACACAGTATATATATTTAAAAAAATCTGTAGTGTTAATTTTGGCAGATATGTAGTTTTGTAATTTTCCTTAATTGTGACTGCATCTCTTCCTACCTTCAAACAAGTATTGAGGAAAGTTTATCCACAGTGACACTCTCCTCTGGCTTTTTCGTTCACAAGGTTTAACCAGAACAAAGGTAGAAATCAAGTGCAGCAGAGGTTGAGACACCAATTTCTCTGACAATAGTAGCCTCAGTAGACCATAATGCAATTTTGCCACAAGGCATACTATAACTGAAGGTGCAGTCACAAAATAGATACATCTCAGTGTTCACAGACTACTTTAGACTTATAATAATAATACATATACTTACAGTAATACATTCACGCTTCTTCTTGAAATCATTCTAGGAAATAAAGGAAACAATCAATTAAAATAGAAGTAGATTAATGGAAATGTAGGAAATTACTAACTCTAGTAGAAATACATGAGCTAGGTTAAGAGCACGGATACCAAAAAAAAAAAAACACACTTCATAAAAAATGTACCTAAAATAAAAATTAAATCACAGAGCATAAAATCTTGGAGCTATTAGGGGTATCTGTAGCCACATAATAATAACTAAAAAAGTATGGTTCTTGGTATTTTGGTATACAGTATGGTCTAAAATAGATTCTACCATCATAAAATATAACTGGATATGACAGTTACCTTTGCTTGGGAACAGAACATTAGTTGGAAATTAGAGTGATTGTCGACAAGTGTGTGGGATGACAGGGCTGCAATGGCAGTAAGAGATGGGGACAGATAGGACCAGGAGATATTAAGACAAAAGGGAAGAAGTGTGCCAGCAGGAGAGGACGAGATGGGAAAGGTAGAGGGTGAGGGACAGTTGAGAATGACTGGATGGGAGGGATTGAGACTCAGATTTGGGGAATGATAAGGGTAGATAGATAGAAAGATAGTGAGCTGAGAAGGAGAGAGATAAAGGAGAGCGACAGGGAAAAAGAAGAGAAGATCAAAGGAGATGAAGGGAGGTCACCAGTGTTTTTTTCCATTCAACAAGAAGTGTCTCTGAGTGAGTCTCTTGAGGCTTACACACATACAGTAAATATGCAAAAACACACACACGCGCACACACACACACACACACACACACACACACACACACACACACACACACACACTCTGAATGTTTCATGGCTTCCATTTGCAAGATTACATCTTTCAATTAAGACTGAGATGATTGTCTCTTGGTGCCTATAAGTGTGTACGTGAGTGTGTGTGCGTATGTGTGTGTGCTAAAGCTGAAATTCTCTAAGAATATTAATTTACCCAGTGCCTCTATATCAACAGATTTAGAAATTAAGGAATGTTACCAAGTAAAATAGTCTACAGTAGAGTCTACAGCCATACTAGCAGCTCTGTGAGGCTGCACTTTGTGCCAAATGCTAATGCTGGCATGTTAACATGCTGATAGGGTGATATTTATTATATATATATATATATATGACAGCATATATATATTTATATTTAGGTATAATTTTTTCTATTTTAGTTTAGCGTGCTAGCACATGTCGAGACATTTCACTAAAAACTAAAAAAGTCAACCTCATGGTGGCGCTAGAAGAAAAGTCAGGGGATCACCATCGTAAGTACACTTTAGACACTGCAGAGAAAACTTGAGCATGTTAATATTGTAGGAAGCAGGGCTGTAACCAATAATTGAGGAATACTGAGGTCATGACTGCAAATCTCCCAAAAACTATTCTGCCCACCTTAGAAAATTCAGATGGGACACCAAAAGAAATCAGGAAAGTTTTCTAATTATTGGTATTTTTCAATTTAGTTATTTTCAATATATTTATTTAAAAAAAATGTCAGTCAAACTGAAAGATATTCAGTCTAAAACTGCTGAAAAAAGCCTGTAAAATACTAAACAAGTGTAGGTTTTAAATAAAAGAAATTTAACTCCCTCCAAATCCATAAAATCCCCAAATTACCAGAAAAAATTAATCAAGGTCATGACCTCAATGTCCTCAATGTCCTAGGACTCTGGCTGGAAAAAAAAGAGAATCAAAATAAGAATAAGAAGAACAAATCAAAGACATGTCTTGTTCTCCACTGTCCCAAGTGAATCATTCCAGTGCATTATGCTCATTGTTTGATGTGATGTGTATTTCGCAGCTACTTTACTTTGTCACTGGAACATTTTTGAGTTGAAATTCCATCAAATGTTTTCATTTCACTGACAGAATACCTTCTCCATTTGAAGTCCATCAAAGAAAACCAAGAGTCATTTTATCTAAAGCTACCATGTTCTTCTCAGGCAATAATCTTGATAACTGCAAGTGAGTTCCTAAACGAACAGCATTAGTATCAAAGCAAAGGAATAATTTTGTTTGCACTGGCACTGACAGCTATAAACTGGATTTGATACCAGAAGTAAATTGGATTTGAAGTCTTAAAATGAATGATGCTAGTGTTTTCCTCTAAAACTACTGTCAATTGAAGTCATACAGGTATGAGAGGTTTTTGTTATTACCTTGTTTTAACAGCAGCAGTATCAAAGCAAATTGTAATATCTCTACGTCTTTTTACCACTGCATGTTTGTATCTTTTCAACAACTCAAGTGTTTTTCTGCTTATATAAAATCATGATCTTTGAGAAACATTTAGCAGTGCTGTAATGTTTTCTATCCTGTGTGCTCTTCATGTATCATTGAGTTGGTGGCTGCCTACTTAAAGGAAAAACACTTACTCTAAGTGTGTGTATGGCCTCACTTACCTAAGTAAAAATAAACTACGTAAACAATATACTTCAGCCAATAAAGCAAAATTCAAGAAAAACCCCTTCCTCCCTCTTGGGGGTAGTATACCAATTAAACCTTACAGATACACCTGAATCCCAAACACTAAGAGGTGGGCAGGTTTAAATAGGTTAACTTTAATGTAAACCTCTGTAAAACAATACATTCAATTGCCACCTTTAAATGACAGTAATACTCAAAAAGTCTCAGTTATACAAGTATCTCAACAACAAAAAATTCTTAAATAGTGAAATACCTTAAATACTCAAGTAACCCAAGTTCTACAATATTTCCAATGACCAAATTCTCTGGTTCTGGTAAATATACTGTAAATCTGCATTTAATGCACTTTATACACACAACCATTCACTTATCTGAACCAACAAACGGATTCATCAATCATTCAAGGGATGCGAAACACCTGTGGGCCTACACTTTTAAGAAAACAAAACCATGCCAGCAGTATGGCGTTTATTAGTTTCAAAACCTGCACACATAAAAACCAGGTGCATGCATGTGATACAAGTACACAGAACAGTGTCCACGAGCAAAAATCCATCCTGGCGAGGGAGCATTTCTGCTCCGCATAAACAAATGCAGTCCAATGAGCACAGGGGCTGTGATGAACACTTGCTTGACCATCCGGTGCCAGAAACTGCTCATCACTCAATCGCTCATCAAGTTCCTTTATTTGGTCACCTCTGACCCACTTTTGGCAGTAGAATCATCAAGAAGATGAGAGGTAAAGTGAGGAACAGCCACGTCGAATCGTGCATAACCAAAATGTAAAATAGGCTATTTATGTTGACAGCAGTGGCATATGTGAGCCATGTAGTTGTAGACCAGTGCTTAAGTTAGTTAGGATCAGTGCAGGATCAGCAACTGCTTGTCTTCATCTGTGTCAGTGACCAAACCAAATAGCCAATCAAAGGTTATGGTAAGTATTCAAAGAGATCAATCAAAGGAGCGGCGACATCAGCCATTGTCTAGTCCATCCCGGCCTCCAAAGTTTGAAAAGTCAACTTGAAGAGCGAGCGTTGAGTAGTTGCGAGCACGTAGGGAGGGTCGAGCTCATAAATCTCTCCATGCTTTTCTTCGTCTTCGCTCCAAGGGATGGCCAGAGAGCGAACAACTCTCACATACCCCTGCATCTCTCCTTTGTTGTTTTCCCGCCCCCAGCCAATCAATAATTAAGGAATTTTAAGTTGCCTCTTGACTGACCAATCAAAAGTGGCATGATTACATGCAAAACTGTAATTTATGATGCAAAACAAAAATATGCATATTAGTTTTTACAACCTTACATACCTTTAATACAGACTAATTCGGCTGCATTTACAGTCCTTACAGTACACTTTGGAAACAGTCACAGCCCTTTAACACTGCACTACATCTTAAATAAATAAAAACGTGAAAAATAAAGAAAACACTCGTAGAAAAAAAAAAAAAAACAGTGGGTAACACACGACTAATATTAATCACTGTCATCTTAAACTGTAATTAACAGTGAGCCCTTTGGATATAGAAACGTGGCTCATTCGAAAACATTTTGGCTAATTAATTATACTTCCAACTTTGGAATGTTTGCAGCATTTACAAACTATAAACATGTTTTTGGGTTTTTTATACTATAATTGTGTCCATGGACAAAACTGCTTTCCCTTTTTATTGCATAGCACATGCTAGCAGTAAAACGTTTTTACAGTTACAATGGCACTTGGTGTGTGATACATGCTTTGGAGGACTGCAATCTAATATCAGGGTAGAAAAAAAACAAATTTTCCTGTAGTAGATAGTCCAGCTGATGGAGTAACACTACTTTGTGAGATTTTTTAGGCTTACTTGGAAATGGCAGATCCTGTAATCTAAAACCAGGGTAATTTGTTGTTCTTTATTTCTCTGAATTCCGTGAGCGTCAAATGGAATTTCATGTTGTTTATCTAAATAAGTGGAAGAGATTTGATTTTCTGAGTAAATGTTGCTGCAGAGCTCAGTAGTTTTTGGGAGAAATACAATGACATACACAGTTCAACTGGAGGTTCCCTGACATAATGTATTAAAGCTCCTTGTGATGTTAAAAAGCAAACAAAACTTAATTTGAAAAATGTCAAACTTTCAAATATTGGTGAGGCAAATTATTATACAAATATGAAATTAAATTACATTTGGGAAACTTGACGTACATGATTATAAATGTATTTCCTCTTTCTGTTGGCCACATCATTTTATTGATGTACTTTGCATCATACACTCAGCGTCAATCAATTCCTTTCAATAAGCAATTTCCCATAAGTAACCTGTATCATATGATGGTTTCATTGACTTTGTTAAGTCCTTTAAGTTATGTTCTGGGATAGGAATATTGCAAATTTGCATAACAGTAAACTATTTACAGAGTACCCATTTGCCAATACTGCACATGACTCATTTAGCAATTTCTCAGGGGAATGCATTCACAATAATTGTGTGACATTGATCCTCCTGCACAGTTCTCCTGTTTCTCTCTGTCAAATTGCTGCTGGGCAGTATAAAAAGCACCTTATGTTCAAGCCATATGAAAAATAATTTTGTATAAAACAAATTGTATAGCATTGTCTTCTGATATTTCTACTGACTGTGTAATCATTTGGCACTTGCCCTTTTGCTCTCTCTCTCTCTCTCTTCACTGTAAATAAATTATTATCCCACAGTGGGTGGGACCCCTGCTGTCTACTGAAAAGCTGAGATAGATACCATAGATAGATAGATAGATATAACACCTCTTGTAAGTATGTTTCTGTTCTTCATAAGGAATGGTTATTGTGAACTCAAAACATTACAGTATAAGGAAGCATTATCTGCAATCATCACACACTCTCTCAGCTGCACATACTGTACGTGCTTGTGTCGGTTGTATGTACATCCGTACATGCACACAAGCACAAGGATGGTTCTCCCAGATTAAAATGAAACCTAGTAGTTATAGTGCACATTATCAGTATATCACCATAATGTAGCAGCATGAAAGAGGTTGGGTAGTCAGAAAGCTTAATGTATCTTCAGCAACAAACACCTATTATCAGCTGGCAGATTCTTATCCAAAGATCCAATTACGGGTTGTTATGTTATGGTGTGTGAACATACTTAAATGACGTGGGACTACTCGCCACACACGTGCTTGTGGTTGCTACATAGGCCTTCATTTATTCTGACATTACACAAACCACTTAACCACTCCAAACCTGTGTTCTTATATAGAATCTTGTCTCATTTGACACTTTTCCTCCCTTTAATGGCAGACCTAAATTTGTTGTGAAAATGTTGCATTTTCAGGACACTAAAAGGACACATCTAGGTTACCAATACAGTAACACTTACAGGACAATACTGTTTCACTGATTACAGAAAATATTCAGAGCATTATGCATCATTAATTGTGGTGAGTGCTGACATTTCCACAGTGTTTGTGTAGACATTTTCTATTCTCATAAAGAAAGTTAGTTTTATAATGAATCAAGTGTTCACTTCCTTCAAGAAGGGACAGGTGCTGTCACAATTGTGTCATTATGATTCCTGCACTGTGCCCCCGTGGTCTGAAATTGCCGCTTAAGCTTTATTTTTGTTTTGTATTCAACAGGGTGCAGCTTTCACAGTAGCCAAGGCACACAGTAAGGAGTGAGTGTTTGCAAGCCCCAGACCTTTAAAAGGAACCAAACAGCTTGGGCAAGCCAGTTAGTGTTGGCTATCAAAAACTGTTGATTCCACAGGAAGCCCCTTTCAAGATGAAAAATTCATTAATTTGGTTTTGACAATGAACATACTACATAACTATGTGTCCTCGCATCCTCTCATGAGACAAAAAGACCTTCTGTCGTTCCACGGAACAAATGTGCTGCTGTAATTCTTCGCTCAGCCAAGAACCCTCTTAAGAGTGATTGCAGAATGGGGAGGCTTAACCCATTATTTGCCAAACAAATCATAATTTAATCATCACACAGCTTCTAAACAAACTCAAATGTCTCGATTAAATGTTTTCTTGGTTTTATCTGTTCCTTTCTTTCGATAGAAAGCCTCTATCGTATGGTCTGTGCTCACTTTTGTGTATTTTCCTGGTCTCTCATGGGGTTGCTGGCTCCCATCGACATAGGCGGTCCGGTCATGTCATTCATAATAAATGGCCCCGAGTTAACTTCCCCCTGAACCTGCATGACTTCCACTCTATTTATATCTGAACTGTCATTTCACAATCACTCACACACACACACAGACAATATAACCCAGGCGGCCGTGGCTTAGTGGCAAAGTGGTTGCCTGCCAATCAGAAGGTCAGCGGTTCGATCCCCCAGCCATGCGTCGAAGTATCCTTGAGCAAGATACTGAACCCCAAAATGCTCCCGAAGCTGCGACTTCGGTTTGTGAATGTTCTCATGTGTAAGTCGGATAAAAAATGTAAATGTAACCCCCATATCAATATGTCTACAGTTGTGCTGGCTTATAGTCAGAAACAATTAATACACTGTGATGACATTGCTCAACAAAGATTCATATTCAGCAGGTCTGAGTGGTTCTGTAAGTGCATGTAGTCATCAAGTCCTTTCAATGTTATCAACAATGTGACACCTCACAGTAACCATTCAGTATGCATAGCCGCTATCGCTGTCATTGTATTAATTTGACTTGAGAGCGTCTGAGGAACAGATAGAGACACTAAAAATCTCTTGAAGTGACCACAGATGGGTATGATAAGGCCCTTGAATAATTAAAGATATTGCTTGCCTTTTTAATTAATGTCATTTGTTTGTCTACACAACACCCTCCTCCTTTCTCTCCTTTAGCAATTGATTGGATTAAAAAAAAAAAAGTCAAAGCAGCAAAATATTGCAATCAGAATTAAAGATGAGGAAAATGCTCCATATTTCTTATTCTTCCTCCCGCCACATTTTTTTTTTTCTGTTCATTAGATAAGAAACAGCAAAACTAGACCAAACAGCAAGCACCAGATCCTAAAGTCTCTAAAGAGAATAAATTGCCTAGTTGTGGTGTGTATATTGTTATCTCAGACTAAGTTAATACTCTATTTCCCCCCTCTTCCACAAAGTCTACTCTTCATTAGTGCAATGGATAAAAGGAAAACAAACTGACCAAAGTTACAAACTAAGTCTGTAACATCTCACACTGGTAGCCTTTTAAAGATTGCTTCTTTAACCGCTCCTGCATTTGACTCTTATTAAATTATTGATTAATTCATTCATTTAAAACAAGGGGAAAAAACAACAACAGAGCCCAAATGCTGAACTTATCACCATGAACACATGGATAATTGAATTCAAATCTGATTTTGATAAAAGCACAGTTTTTGTTCATCTCAGTATAATCCATTATCACATACTGTAGCGATTTCTTAATATATAATATTTTACTTAGTATTTTACTAATTTCAAAAATGTTTTATTATGGAGTTCGTACTGGATGCAGACACCCAAGCAGTGTTTGGACTGGATGTATTGGCAAAACTATGTATTTTAATTTATTTTCCCTAAAATATCAAACGAAGTCATGCTTGACGTTTTAATGGTTATGTTTAGGTAACTCAAAACAGTTGTTTACAGTCAGGAAAAAATGCAAGTACCGTAATGTCTGGAGTAACACTGGCAAGTGCCTCAAATGCACTACTCAGAAACACCGAGTATAGCTCTTTACTTGCCAAAAAAAAAAACAGGTTTGGCCAATCAGCACAAGCAAACAAATCTAGGGCATAGGCAAGAGATAGTCAGGTACACAGGTAATGATCCAATCACCAGGAAATACAAAACACTAGGAGTCGAGGTGAACCATGAGACTGAAATTACCACAACAAACTGGTACAGAGTGAGTGTCACCCATAGACTTAACACCCATAGGGATAACAGGACACAGATGCAACTAATCTGGGCAGGGCATGCAATTAGAACTGGCAGGAAACACGCAAGGGTAGAAAATGAAGTGTTCTGAAACAAGAAGAGAGGCAAGTGACATAAATAAAATGGGAAATTAGGAAAGTATGAAAAATAAAGAAAAACATAACCTAGGAAACATGTATCAGGTATTGGTTAAATATTGAAAAATGTCCTACTTTGCCCTATAAAAAAATGCAGAAGACAAACCCCAGTCTCCAGTCTCAAAGTCCTGCACTTTGAAATATAAACTCATACAGGAAGTTTCCTGGACTGGAAAAAAAAAAGTTAGTTAACATTTTAAAGGCAGCAATTACGTTTCCTGCCATACAGTCTATGCATATTTATATATTTTAGGAGACAGGGTTGTTGGATGAGTGTTTGATTCTTACTGTAAAACATTATGTTTTTGGCAGAGTATTAATTTAATGTTTAAAAGCTGACAAAAAATATATTCATTGTTGTTGTCTTGTTGAGGCGGTTTACATGAAGCCTTTGTTGTGCATGTCTGTATGTGCACGAGGTATGCAGGTTAATGTGTTGGAAACATTTATTTCCCTCTTCCGTTTGTTTCTTTGGAAAACAACACACACGCATAAACATTTTGATGACCTCACATACATTAGCAGGCATAGGCCAAAACTAAATGACAGTTATTAGTACAGCACATTGTGTTTACAGCTGTAAGGGATAGGCTTATTAATTATTCATGATGATGTTTTTGTTTTTAGCACAACTGCTCAACTGGACTTTCAAGACCATTCAGAGGACAAAGCGCCTTAAAGGATGACTTGTTAACTATTTGTGTATGTGTTGCAATATATAGCTATATTTAAAATAAGCTTGGAAATCACAAACATATGTCTTGTTCTTTATTTAAAGTTAAAAACAAGACTATAGTCCATGAAGGGTTGGATGTGTGGTTCTCAGCCTGGGTCTAACAACTCCAACAAGGAGACAAACCCTGCTGCTATAGTCGATGTAGATTAGCTGTACTGCCTCATTGACAATGGAGGTCAAAGGGAATGAATCACACCATCGTTAAAAAATAAATGAATGTTAGTGACTTCTCCAAGTTAGAACCTAAAAATGTTTACGGTAGGTACAGTGAGAAAAGGGTTGTTTCACCTAAATTACAAAAAAAAACATGCACTCAGTATCATGAAAACTGGATACAATGTTCAAAGTTGTTGCCCATTCATTTGAATTACCAGGCGCATACACTGCAAAAATGTAGCTTTCTTATATAGTGTATGAGTGTAAATGGCTGACTGTCCACATGCGTCAATGGCATAAATGTCATATGCTCATATGGCTTTTCACAGCTTTTAATTTGATGACGTTCCTTAGGGCTCAAAGTGTGATAATACAAATATCTGATGTTTGTGACGCTCAGTAATTTCTAGCATTTTACAGAAACCATCACTACCCACTAACTACAACCAATGAATAAAATTTTCTTTAGTCAAGTCAAGTCAAGTTAAGTCTGCTTTATTGTCAATTCTTCCACATGTACATTACATACATACAGAGAATCGAAATTGCGTTACTCTCAGACCCCCGGTGCATACAGATAACACTAACAGTAGAGCCTAAAATCTAGATCAAATATAAAATCTAAGCTAAAACTATACAATAAGGGAATATAAAAATAAAAAAAAGAGACATAGTAAAAAAAATAAAATAAAATAAAAATGAGGTTAAATAAAAGCAGCGCAAGGCACATGGCAGATAAAGTGCAAACCAGTGAACAAACAGTGCAGATAAAAAGATTTTAAGTGCATAAAAAAATTGCTTATTCAGTCTGATTAAAGTGACAAAGGGCTTATTTTAATTAAACTGACTGATGAGGTGGTAGAATGACGTCAATTCCATGGTGAATGAGGTAGTGAGCAGACCAATGCTACACAAAGTGACTGGTGCATGACATCGTATGTTAGTGGAAGGACCTGGGGATGTGGGATCTGGGGGGGGGGGGGGGGGGGAGGGGGGTTGGGGGGGCGGGGGGGGGGGTCGTATACACAACGGGGTGGGTGAAAGGGGGAGGGGTGGAT